>CM062575.1:8557500-9757500 GCA_031468815.1 Morus bassanus | reverse complement strand
TGTTTGTGAGTACTTTGTAGTATAGCAGTGGAAAACTTTCCACTGTGTCATGGTTTTGGCTGGGATAGAGTTAATTTTCTTCACTGTAGCTGGTACAGTGCTGTATTTTGGATTTAGTATGAGAATAATGTTGATAATACACTGATGGTTTAGTTGTTGCTAAGCAGTACTTACACTAGTCAAGGACTTTTCCAGCTTCCCATGCTCTGCCAGGTGCACAAGAAGCCGGGAGGGGAGGGGACACAGCCAGGACAGCTGATCCAAACTGGCCAAAGGGATATTCCATGTCATGTGACGTCATGCCAGTATATTAACTGGGGGGAGTTGGCCGGGGGGGCAGTGATCACAGCTCGGGGACAGGCTGGGCATTGGTCGGGGGTGGTGAGCAATTTTATCGTGCATCACTTGCTTTGTGTATTCTTTTATCATTATTATTATTGTTATTATTTTCTCTTCCTTCGCTGTTCTATTAAACTGTCTTTATCTCAGCCTACAGGTTTTACACACTGTTATTGCTTGTATCTTAAATAGTTAGAGATCATCACTTACCAGTCCTGGCCCTTCTCCCCCTATTTCTTGGGGTAGGGTAGATGTCCCAAATTTGGTCTATCCCATGATGCTCAGATAGGCCAGCACTTTTCACTGATGAAAATAACTTAACTTAGGGTGAAAAAAGGAAGAAAGGCAGAGAAGAGATGCTTATTGTAGCATGTAGCAGAATAGTGGGCTGAAGGTCAAAATACCTCTAGTCTCTAGTCTAGAGCTTGTGATAACTTATCATTCCTCAGCTGCACAGGATCTGTGAACTCAAATAGCACACATGCTCAGGCAAGCTCCTCTCTTCCTGAGAGGGAGTTAGGATTGCCATATTTTCCCCACCTTTCTCAAAGACAAAAGACTTAAGTGTAGTGAGGCAAATTTGCATGTCCTGACAGGTTTTTCTTGACTGTCTCTCAAATTCATCATTCCTTCATAAAGGGCAGTAGCTTTTCCTACCTCTCACCCCCTAATCTTCCTGCTCTCCAGATACCCTAATGGTCTTGGATGGCATTTCCCAGAGGGAATAAAGTGTCTCAAGCTGTTTTTCAGTAGCTTTTTTTGGAACCTGAGGAGGAATTAATATTTCACAAAAATGACTGGGTGGGTGGAGGGGGGGAGCCTGAATACAAAATCCACTTGTTGATTGGGATTCTGGGGTAGGAGCAAGGGAAGAAAGCTTTGCAGGGAGTGTTTTCAAGTTCTTAAGAGCATGTTTTTCCAAGTGCTGTTCTTAAGTATAAAGCTGTTAATAACAAGAGCACAGTAGGGTAATATAAATGACACAAAAGGCACTCTTTCATTGCAAAGCTGAACTGTTTGTGGTTTAGTAGATTTTTCTGATAAAAGAGACAAAGGAATAAAAGTTTTTCCTTCTCAAAAGCTACCATGCCTAGTAACATCTTTTGCTAATAAAAAGAACTCAGCCTCCACCCCCTCCTGACATATGTTCTTACCCAATTAAAGTCCTCCTGCAGATCTGTAGGCCTATTGACAACTTGTTCCATGTCACTAAGCTTGGTTTGCTGCCCTGTTACAGGAGTAACAATGTGGTGCCTCTTAAATGGTCTTAGTGTTAATAAGTGGCAGAAGAGATGGAGTTTTGCAGGCTGCCAGCCTCCTACCTGGGATCTTCATTTAATTGTTTATCTTTCTCTTTGTTTTCCCTTCCATCTTGTTCTGTTGCAGCAGGGCTTACACACCAACAGGAAGAGATTGTTTTCTTTTGTATTGTAGGAAATCAATTTTTGTTGTTGTTGCTTTTTTTTTTTTTTTTTTTTTTTTTTTTGCCAATTTGCCCTAGGCAAGTTGGAGGTGAGAGGCTCTGAAGTGTGCAAATTTTTCACGAAGGTACACAGAAAGAGGTTTGCTATCTGTGAGTGCACGGAGAGAGGAAAGAAACTGTGGGAAAGAGTAACCAGTGTCCCTTAAGATGAAATCAGTCTGTAAAATCTTGATGGAAAGGAGGAAATCCTTTTCTGTGCAGATTACTAGGAGCCCAATTCTAGCCCAAATAATGAAACCCTTTCAAAGCAGACCTGTAGATAAGCTGTGCAAGCAGCATTAATGCCAACTATCATTTCAGCTGCAGCCCACCAGCTGGTGCAGGCTATCTGTTAAGCCAAATACGCTGTTGAAAATGAGGCAGTGCCCCCCATTAGCAGTTCAGTCACCTTCTCATACAAGTGTATAGAATCCAGATAAAACTGACTTCACTCCCTTTTCAACAGGAACATTAGGAGTAGAGGGTGTCACAAGTTCAAAACATTGAACTGAGGTTCTCTGGTTGTGTCTGCCTCAAGTGTTCACTTGGTGGCAAAATCTAAGGATGAACCCATGCGGCTCTAAGGAGGAGAATATATGACTGTAATGCCTACAGGGCTTTGTAGTCACTTCCCATCTCTTTCACAGACTGTGTGAAAGGCTTGGGTGGGTATCTGGCACAGTTTCTGTGAGCCACTGGGGTGTGTAACTCTCACTGAAATTAAGGGAAAGGCCTTAAATAACTTTTTAGGAGCTCTGCCATGTTTTATTATTGATATATAAAAGCAAAATGGTAACACTTCTAGAATCCACACACACACACACACACACCCCCCGTTTATGTACATTGCATGTTTGGATCTGTACATTCCTTGATGAATGAGCTTTTTCCAAACACATACAGAGCTTAGCACAAGGAGGTCCCATCTTTTGGCACCACAATAGTTTTAGGCATAGCTCTACTGTAGGGACAGAAGGGCCTAAGCAGTCTGTAGTCCTTGAGTTATCAGGATCTACCACAGCACTTGAAGCAGAACACCATCCCTCTCTGCCCAGCTGCTGGATCCATTCCTGATCATACATCTGGTACAATAACCCCAGGTGGATCATCAATGGCTCTGTAAAAATGCATGCACAAAGGAAAGAGCTGTACGTTGCTGCATGGCTCCAGGCCAACTCACGCTGCAGCATGAGAGAAAATGCCTAATACACTGTTACCTTGGTCTTTGTTTTGCTCCTCTGATTAAAAGCAAACCTTTGTCTCCTCTGTTGGATGCATTTGTTATCATTAGTTCATTGACTAGTGTATATACAGCTGGTTTTAGCCTCTATTTAAAATGCAGTAAGTTTAAATACTGATGCGTAGAGTGCAGCAGGATAAATAAAGACATACTTGACCAAACATACATTTAGTCATTTATTTTTCTACCAGCAGTTTTAGAGAGTTGTGGGGCTTTTTTAATCTAATCCGTTCAGTCAGCGGTCTCAAGAGTAAAAGCTTCTGCCTCAGCTTGGTGTTGATGCTTGGTCGAGTCTTAAAGCTTCATGGTTTTTTGACACTGCGCTGAGTCTGAAGCTTTGATGTCTGAGACTGCTGCCTGCACAGAGTAAATCATATTTTAAAGTTTATTAGCACAAAGAGTGTGCCTTTCTCAGACATACACACATGCATGCACACACAGCATCTTTCCATTTCTTTTAGCTACCTACAAGTTTCCTTAGGATTAAATGGTTCTTCACTTACTGTTCCCACACAGACATTGGCATCTTTAATTGAAAGCTCGCAGCGTTTGTGGGCTGAGGTAATACACGCTTGTGCTTAGCAGTGCCAATTGAGGGCCAAAAGAGAAAGAAAAATGTTTTTCTTACTCCACTACCGTAGCCACTGTACCTGGTCTGCGTTGGCTACGTATCTCTGGGTAAAAGCTGCTGCTGAAACTGGTGGGACTAAAGTGAAGGACAGATCTGTGCGTCAGCAGATACTGACTTCAGTGACAGTGCTGGCTCACTCTGCTCTTAACAGTGTCATGAAAGAATGTATTTCTCCCACATAAACCTGTAGCTGCCACAGAGACCAACAGTGACTTTTGATGTCCAGATACAAACAAGACCAGTCTCCATGGGCCTCCAGGGATTTCATTTCATGGGTTGGCACAGTCACTGTGTAGCTCCTTGGGCTACAACCTTGCTGTTGCCCTTTTGGCTGGGTCTGGGGAAATGTGTGAGCCACCTCTCTGAAGCATAGAATGCCACTAGTTGGGAAAGTCCAAATCTGCCTTTCACAGGCTAATGGAGCACATCAGGGCATGGGATTAGCGGGATTAGCAGGATCAGTGACTGTATTGTAGCTGTTCAAAGCTTTCTCCAGCGTACAGATGACTGCTGACAGGAGAGAGCCATGGCTCCCCATGTGAAGGGCAAGACAGTGACTAAGCAGCCACTCTTCTGTTACAATCATTTTCTCTTTTCCCAAAGGAGGTTTATATAAGAAGCAGATAGTAGAGTTTGCACGTGCACATGTGCCTTTGTGCTAGATTTTTAACAAGCTATTCAAACCAGTGGCACTTGTGATTCCCTTTGTATATCTCCTGGTTTCCATCCATGCAAGTGAGAGCACAGTAGAGCACAAAGAGATTGTGCAGGCTAAAACTAGTGCTGAATTTCTTTACACAAAGTTGTAAATCAAAGAGCAGCATCCAACACAATTTAGCGTAACTGGCACTGAGGGCTAAATATGTTGTTATTCAGTTCAGTGTCTTTTGAGGAGACACTGGAGAGACAGTATCACCAGGGAGAGAGAATACGGAGGAAGGCTGGAAATGGGAGTTTCTGGTAGAGTGTATGATTCAAGCCACAGCCTGAGAGCCCTTAGAAACATGAGGCTGGGACTCTGAAGAGCTGAGAGAGCAGAACTTTGTTCCCAGCAAAAGTAAAAAATCTCCTAGCATAATAAAAAATTAAATCTAATCCAACACCACCTGCAGTTATGAAGGATAATGCACAAAATCTGCTGTTCCAGGTGGTAATTGTGGTGTGGCATTTCAGGCAAACCTAAGGGATGTAATACCTGTCAGTGGGACTTATGCTCCTAAATCCCATCAGTGCTTTAAGAAATCCTCAACCATTACAGTTACCACTGACAACGTCTCCTGAGGTCTTTTGCACCTACCGGGGAATGTCTGGAAGTTCTCAGGGCAAGAAATAAAGCAAAGGGTTTTTCTTCTCCTGTTATTTTTAACAAAAATCTTTCTTTATCAGTCATTCTTTAAAGAGCTGCGATATTCTCTCTTCAGCACCTACTGTCTGCAGTTGTTTCCTAGAGGAAAAAGCCAAGTATTCAGTTTTTTTTCTCTCTTTCTTCAGAGTAGCTGCACAAAGCTCAGATGAGAAGTATATTGAAATACATTAGTAGTGTAGAAAACCTCCTCCACCTACTCTATCATCTCGGCATTTTTCCTCCAGCTTCTATTTATCTTCTATGTATAGATTCCCTGAATGAAGAAAATTCTTCAGGAATTCATGATTCAGGCTGTGGGGCCAGGAGGCAACTGGGGACAAGGAAAGAAAGGGCAGGTAAAACATAATTAATTGTCTGTACATTGCTTTCCCTCAGCCATCTATATAACTCTTTCCTATGGAAGTGTAAATGTCTTGGTACAAAGGTCAAGATATTAGCACACTGGGCATGATTCAGGCAATCTTTGTTCAATTCCTGCTGTTGACTCTTTGTATGACCTGAGGTAGGTCCCTCATTTCTCTCTGTCTTAGATCTCTATCTGTAAAATAAGGATAAGCGTATTTCTTCTCTTTTCTCTAGTCTGTTTGGACTGTCAGCTGTTTAAGCCTTGGTGTTAGGTGTGGATACAAACAACTCCACGGCCGTGGCTCTCAAAGCATAATGACAGGAGTGCAAGTAAGTAAGACTGTACGTGAGCATCAAGATCTGAGATTAGAAGAAACAGCATAGTTTATCTGGTCTCAGTGTTACTGATCTTTTGATTTTTTGTATTCTTTGTATCAGTTACAATCCATGCTTTTAAAACAGTAAACTAAGTATGAGCCCTTCTGTAAAGAGCAGGGTGTTCATGATAATCTTAAGCCACCTTCAGACCACTGAAGCCAGTAAGAAACCTCCCAGGCAACAGGTTCTTTTTTAACTGCAGCTTTGATCTGTAGCAATTTTGTTTAGCAATGTCTTGCTGGTCAGTGTTTACAACAAGGCACTGGGCTACAGAGATCACAGGCTGATCTGGCATTGAATTCCCTGTCGTCCTCAAAGGTACTATAAGAAAGTGTAGCAGAAAGCGGTATGCTATTTAAATTCACAGCAGTAACAGCAATAAAAAGTTTAAATGTCCCCATGAACCGGCTTCTTAATATCTATGTGGATATTAATATCTTAATATCCCATCAATGTTTCTTCACTAACACCCCTGCTGTAACTGAGAGGAGCAATCAGGGAGATGCGGGTTTCAGCAGCAAAGCTGGCTGAAGATGTGTTTTCCCGCTGGCCAATTCCCACCTACCTTCTTGCAGTTCATCACCCCTCAGCTGTGTTGATACAACAGTTTATTATTAACAGTTATCTTCAGGCTGTTCATTTGAGGAATCCAGGTTACAGCTCAGCTCCACAAATAATCATGATGGCACAAGTGAGGCATATCAGACACAGGGGTCAGGAGGGGACATGCAGAACGAGCGGCTGGGGAGCAGGGACTTCTGAGGCCGGGCTTGCTCCTGAACCAGAACGCAGTGCGATGACCCAAGTCTCACTGCATGCAGCCTGATGTCATCTTGTTAGCTGCATGAGTGTATATGCTTTCCTAAGAAGTTGGGTGCATAACAAACTCCTAAGGCTACTCAGGGCATAGCATTCCTTGGGAGAATATCTGTGCTAATTCAAATGTTCATCTCACAGTATCTAGGATTTGGAGGCACTGCTAGAAAACATATGACATCTGGACACGTGACACACTGTGACAAAGGGGGGGGGGAGGGCATTGAACGCAGACCCTGAGAAATCATAAACAGACAAGTCACATAGAAAAGAATAATTATATGACTTTTCCTGAATTTTTATTTTTCCTTTTATTCTTTTTTAGAGGGTGAATGGGGATGGTGGCTCACTTTCCAGCTTGTAACCTGTAATTTTAACAGTGATCTTACTAAAACACTGTTGAACCTCATTAGGCCCGAGTTACCAAAATTGGCTTCAATTTGCATGCTTGTAGAGAAGCTTATGCTAGGTAGGATCACAGATGGTATCTGTTTTGGTAGATGAAGGTTGCACCTTTTTAGATCCATTTGTTCTGTATCCACAGGCAAATTGGTTCAGATTTGGGGCTGCTTTGAATCAGAACGAATAGCTGAATGATGGAACCTCAGTTTCCATGCAGGACAAGAGGGTAATGACTGAGAGCTACTAAGGATACACCTATTGATCAACAGATTGGCCAATGTCAGCAAGTACTTTTTTAATCAGAAAAAGAGCCATACCTGGGATACATGCTATGAAAATTACTGGCAGGGGAAGGAAGTAATTTCACAAGGAGAATATTGCTAAATTTAATCTTCCCAACAGAAATTGTAGAGATAAGCCTATTAAAAACCTTCTGTTTCTGCTTCTCTTTGCATTATTTTTCTTAGTTGCAAAGTTTAAGAAAACATTTCATCCCTTACAAATTATATGGAGTTTTATGCCTATTTGTCTCCTTACTTCCACTAGCAATGGTAGAAAGAATTTTTTGTCAGTCATCATATCATTAATCCTGGGCTTCCAGGCTTGATTTGACTATTGTGAATAGAGTCACTTTGAGAATCTATCTGAAAATTGTTATATCTATTCTTTTCTTGTGTGGAAAAATTGGTGAGCTTTCTGACAAATGGTGTACATAACACGCAGTTGCATTCTCACAGGTGGAACATGCAGCCTTAAAATGGCAGAATCAAAGTCCAGTAGAAAGTACAGGCTGAAGAGAGCAGAACAAGGCTGGCTTCTCAGAAGGGACTAATGATAAAAGGTGCCTAGAAGAAGATCTGGCTTGCAGCTAGCTTTGAATGTCTAACCTCTGAAGATCAGAAGCATTTAAGATGTCTCAAACCTGAGCCAAAATCATCTTCACTCTGGAGTTTGCTCACTGATTGTTATCCTCTCTTTGGGCTGATGACTTCATTTGTCCCACAGTCCTTTATCAATGCATTTCCATATCATGCCCGTACTCCTTTCATCTTGCCTCATTTCCTGAGAGCGCTAAACTACTTGGAATTCTTTTCTTTTTCCAAATTGAGAGTTCAAAGGATGGATTTTTAATTAACTATTCCTGATGAGTGGTTTCATTAAATGAACAGAAGGGAAATTGTTCTAATAACCTTCTGTGTTGCAGAGGAGAGGGATAGTGAATTCAAGATCCTGTGAAAAAAAGGGCAGCCTCCCACAACACTGAGAACTTCCCAGAACTGTAATATGTTGTTTTCTGCAGAATGATGTGGAATGTTTGGGCATGCTGCTACACCTCTGCTTTGTTGAAATCAAGGTGAGGTCCTCTAGTAAAGACAGTGCACTTCATTGTTCACAGTGGGGATTGTCCCAGTGGTCACAATGGTTCACTTGAACCAGGAGAATTTCTCCATGAAGAAAGATCATAGACATAGAGCCAAAATCTTAGTGCATTTCAAGCCTCTGGGGTCATTAAGAGAATATTTGTAGAAGAAAATGCAGTATTTGCATGCACTATGACTATTTTGGGGTACTGTACATGTTAGTTATAGAGCATCTAGTACAGTTCCTTCCAAGATAATTGGAGTATTGCTGCTATATGCCTATCTGAACTGCATCAATAAACACAGCAGGACTTCCTAAAGCTGTGATGGCATCAGCCATGGTCATGACAAAAGACATGTAGGCTTGTGAAATTTTTTAAATTATTATTAAGACAGATAGGGTCAGATTCCATCTACTGTGTTTAGAGATATGACTAGCCTAGGAGAGTTGATGGTGTATAAAGCTTAGAAGAAAGGGTAGTACCTGTTCACTAGCAGTCACTGGGTCAGACTCCAGAATGCCTGCAAATTTCTCTGAGAAGCCAAAAATGGGCTGCTAATAATAGATTTTTGTGAGTTAACCTTTTATGTTGTCCTTTTCAAAATGCTGTCATGTAACATGAGTTATATGCTACCAGATAATTTTCCTGAAGTGGTTACAGTATGTACCAACAATAGTTATGCTCTTTGTCTGGACTATTATTTTAGAATATGCTTTAACTGCTTCTTCTGCAGGATGTAGCCACTCAGGGACTCTTTCAGAGACACAATTCACTGCAGGCAATCCTTATGCATAGTCATTCAAAAGGAAATAAAACAAATTAAGAACGAAGGCGTCAGTCATCTTTGAAAGTATCTGATTTCTTTCTCTCAGGAGAAGGCAGAAAGACAGTGGTTGTAATATTGCTGTAGTTTATACAACACTTACAACGCTATTAACACCTGTACATGTTCTCCCCAATTTCAGTGAAAACTCTGTGTGGTTTCCATGAATTTTGAAGCCCTCAGATGAAGAATTCATTGAGGGTTACCAGCTACAAGGAAACAACAACTAGCTCAACTGGCATTGCTTTCTGAACCAGCTTCAGCAGAGGAACACAACACGACTGGGCCTGGCTTTGGCTACAGCCCCGTGGTTTCAACTCCTCTGAATAGCACAGCGTGAGCTTGAACTTCTTCGGACTAAGCACGGCCTAGTCTCTGGTTTCCCACATTTTGCAGAAGTTTTTAAGACGTAGACATTAGCAGTAGGGGGCAGCACCAGCACAGCACCCCGCTCCAGCACTGTTTTCCACTGAGATCCTGGGCAGAGTTGAGGTGTTTTTCCATGTATCCCTGAGGTGTGATAGCACTTTAGCTGGGAGACAGGCGCCTTTCTGCTCTACCCAGGGAGCCTCCCAGCATGCAAAAGTGCTTAATGAGCTCCAGAGTCCAGCATGAAGGTGATGACTGAATTAAGTCATCTTTGGGACTAGGCAGTGTGGAGGGCAAATACTGTACATCACCTTCTGAGAGGCTGGCTCCTAACTTCAATTTAATCCCTATTTAGACTGAATCTTTATGTCCTCTTCCATAAAATGGATTTAACAGCATTTGCCTGCCTCTCAAGACAGCTGAATAAGCACATAAATGTGGTGGTGTGCTTTAGCACGAATGAGATCTTACGAATACCGTAACTGAGTACCTTCTAGGTTAAAAAGCTAGGGGGCTTTTCTTTATTTTGCTGAAAAGAACTGAATCCCTAAGATCACTTTTGAGGGGGTATCCCAGAGGAAACCTTTCTATTTTGTGGAGGAATGAGTGGGGCCAGAATCCATCAAATGTAGAGGTGCATGCATAAATATGCGTAGAGCCGTCCAATATTTTCACCCTGGAGAACCCATTTGTTGTATTTTGTTGTATTTTGTTTTATTTTATTTTATTTTATTGTATTGTATTATATTATATTTTTTCCACAGCAAGAAGACTCGAGTAGGGGCAACTGCACTAGGGAGAGAGCTTATGCCTCAGATCACTGTCTTTGGGCTTTGAACCCCAAAAGCAATGGACAAATTCCCAGGCCTTTCAGTCCTCTCTTTCTCATAGAAACAGAGAGTCAAGTGAGAGAAGAAAAAAAAATCATTGTTTCATACTCAAATTATTTAATCCAAATCCATCAATTATTATGATATGTGCTTATAGACTTTGACTAGTGTGAAATATGGCCACATCTACGCTTTATCAGAGTATTTTTATTGTACAGAAGAAGGGACAAACGTGAGTTTGAACTGCATACGTAAGAGCAGGCTGTACCTGCTCACCCAAGGGTACAGAGGAGCTATTCCTCTTGTGCCTGCTTTGCCTTTTGCTCTTTACTCATGTGTGTACCCCTTCCTCGGCTTGTGCCCATTGCTAACGGTTGATGCAATAAAATGTTAATTTGTGTCAGGATCAGGAAGCGATAACACTAAGCAAGAGAGGAATATCATGGCATAAAATGACTTGAACTTTAAATTGCTACTTGGGGCTTGATTCCAATGGACTTTATTGCTTATAATTTGAAATTGAACAAAACACTCTCTTCTTTTCTTGGTTTTCTTTCCCAGGTGTTTGAAGGATGATCTTTTGAAGCATCAAAGGACAAGAGGAAATGGCCTGAAGTTGTGCCAGGGGAGGTTTAGATTGGATATTAGAAAAAATTTCTTTACTGAAAGAGTGATCAAGCATTGGAACAGGCTGCCCAGAGAGGTGATGGAGTCACCTTCCCTGGAGGTGTTCAAAAAAACCTGTAGACGTGGCACTTTGTTGCGTGCCAACAAAACCCAGATGTGGTTTAGGAGGCGTGGTGGTGTTGGGTTGACGGTTGGACTTGATGATCTTAGAGGTCTTTTCCAACCTTAATGATTCTATGATTCTGTGATCCTCTGCTCTTTATTACAAAACCAGCTGCAGAGCAGAGACATCTAAGATGTACAAAGCAAAATGAATAGAGGTTGTCATTCTTTCTGATTTGTGTCTTCCTATAGGCTTTCTGAGGTTCCCTTGCAGTGATACCAATCACGTGTGATTATAGTAAGTATGTTTATGTCTGTATGCTTGGTACGAATCTCCAAGCTGAAGACTATGATTTTATTGTGTATTGTTTATAAAGTTCCTGCTAGGCCTAATGCTTGCTTCACAAGAAATCATAGCTGAGTATTTGAACTGAATGTGTCTCACTCCACTTAACAACCCACTTTATCAGCATACTGTCCACAATAATGTTAAACCATACCCACTTCACACCGGGGTAAATTTTAACTGTTCCATTACTTTATCAGAAGGTTGGCCTTTCTTCTTGATAAATACCTTCCTAATACCTTGTACTGAGTGTGCCACCTGACAAGAGGTTCAGGGTTTCTTGCACACATTTGAATGTTATTTCATCACTGGCATTTTACTCTGGAGACTTTGGACTATTCTCAGTTTTTTGAGTCAGCGATTGGATCATATTTATTTAGGTCTGGCTGTGCAAATGTATTGATTTGTAGCCTGTTATTGTTTGTGCCTTGTATTTATGTGGCTCTAATGGACTGAAAGTGTTTCAAAACTGAACAGGATTAAAATAGAGAGCTTTTTCTCTAAGGAAGTGTAGGGAATATTATCAACTTGAAATCTCTTTTAAAATGTGAATTTACAGCATATGTATACTGTTATTTTAAACCTAGAGATACTCTGCCATCCAGTAATTGAGTACAAAACCATGAAAAGAGTAGACAGAAACTAGCATACAGAGAGGAAACAGTGAAGTTGGCAACACAAACCCTTGTCAAATGTGAGGAATGAGCTTTGAAACAAGCTCTGACTTTGCTTTAGCTTCACTTGCTTAGTCAAACAATCTCACACCCTAGCCAGACGTCACCATATGGCCAGTGACAACTTTCCATTAAAGGTCTGTTGGGTATATCATCTCCTTTTACATATGGATAAAAAGCAGTCCTGTGATCTGCCTGTTGCCTCAAAGAGGTGTTTGTGTTCCTTCTTTAAAAGACGTATGTGCCTAGACTCACCTCCATCCTTAGTGCTTTAAGTTTCCAAGCCCAGTTTTAGTGTTTTGAACCCTTGTTCAGCTACTGCCAACCCTGAAAAACTGGATCAAGCCTGCATTTTCAGCAGTCCCTAGGTACTGAGGATGGTTTTTGGAGAAGCTTAGGGCTCAAATCTTGACAGTGCTGAAAATGTCATTGTGCAGTTGACTCAAGCCTCACATGTTGCTACACCTGCTTTGGCTGCCCAGTTATCCAAGGGGCATTTTCAGAGCACGCCTACACAAATATAGATGATGTGTCATGCACACCAGCTATCAAGCAAGAAACCTACCGTGTTGTAACAGCACCAGTCACACTTACTAAGGAGTCTTGGCACCCTTAATGAATGAGGGAAAGGTGTTATTGATCCAATCACCCGCTCAGTCTTGAGATTGCTTAATCTTTACACAACAAATTTGATTATAGGAGTTACCATGTGTTTTAAGTTAACTGGATGTCCTTATATGTGTGGCTGGGTTTTCCTATTAAGCCTATACAGTGCATGTATCCAAGGCACTGTTCAGTGGCTCCTTGCAAATCCCCACAAAGCAATTACTGGCCATTCTACATATTCAGGAATTGTCAGTTTCAGGTGCAATTAGAGTAAAATTGCTTTCAGTAGATACTTGGCTATGATGACTTTTGCTGGTCATAATTCTCCCTACACTTTGTTGTTTCTTTAGATAAAAATTATATTTCTCTTGTGCCCTGGAATCTCAAGCTCTTTTTTGACCCAAAGTATCCTCAGAGAGTTATAAAACTTAGATGATATTACTGCACATTACCTAGTAATGAACATTGTGAGAATCAGGCCAGGAAGATGAACACAAGTGATATGAATTAATGTTTTAATAATCCTCCTCAGATTAGTCCAAGTCATACAGGCAAGGATTCCAGTAACTGCTGGTGAGCGATGCAGCTTCTCCAGTATGGACTGATATTGCTTTATAACTCTCCAAGGAGATGATACTCTAACGTCTGCAAGGACAGGTGGTCACTCAGCTACCAATAAAGTTATGACCTTGTCCCAGCAGTATGGTGCAACTGTGTACTCTGGACAGAACTGCTATTTGCAGTGCCACAGCTCTTGGTGAAGACAGAGGAAGCTAGTGAGTTTATTTTTACTTCTGTTTAATCCTAGACTCTGCAAAACATTCTCTTCTACTGATCTAGGGCATTCACCATTTTTATTACGGAAAGCAAGGACCTGTTCAATTTCTGATGGATTATCACTAGATTTGAATTGAAATATAGCTGTGAACCATGCCACTTGGTTCAACAGTGGTATGACAGAAGACTCATTGGAGCAGTATCTCTGACTGCACCTTGCTGGTGTTAACCTTCTCTGGTACAGGAGTCAACCAACATGAGACATTTTGCAGACCCACACAATGCCAGCCTTCCCATGTGTACACTTATGCTGTCAGTCAATGCTATGATTGCTCCATGGTTGAAATAACCAGAAGAATAGTGTCTTGTTCTTGCATTTTAGAATACAAAGAATCTTCAGACAGTGGAAAGACTCTGTTCTAACATCTCAAAGTGGCAACCCCAAACACTCACAACTATATACTAGAGAAATGGGTTTACCCATTCTAGACTAAGAGAGGCTGTCCTCTGGCACTATGCAAGGTGTAGGACTTCCCTGAATTATTCTTTGAACACAGCTTTTCTCTGGGAAAAACACCTTGTCTGGTTTTAAAGATTTTGTTCAGTGGTGGAGAACACAGTACAAATCTTGTTTACTTGTTCCTATGTTTACTCACCTTCTTTGCTGAAAGTGTGACACTTTTCTATTCTGAGCTGGTCTAGATTTAACATCCATCCATCCAGCCTTGTTAAAGCTTTGTCTATGGGATGGAAAACTTTCTATTTATTTTCTAATTTCTGTTCCTTGTTAGATACCTACAGTCAGTGTTCAAGAAAATACATAGTGGTTTTGTGATGAGATTGCACTGTTAGAGATGTACTATTAGGCATGCTTTTCACAGACTCTTAACATCATCCTTTTGGCTCTTCTTGGAACCATCTTAAATTTTTTGGCACCGGTTTGATAAGATTTACTGAAAAGGGACAGTACTGACCCAGACAGCTTCCCACTCAGGGCTTTCAAAACAGGCAACACAACTTCCATTCCATGGACATTATTATCAGTCTAGCAACAAACACTGAAAAGGATTTAATCTTACATTTTTAAGTACCTGACTGCTGTGAGATGGATGCAACATAACAGAAATAGCACTCAACAAAGCCAGTGTGCCTCAGTTGACTCTATTCCTTCACTTGGGTGGTCCAGAAAATTTGGCTTCAGTACAAAAGGGAGTACATCTGCAGTGGCTCTAGCAGATATAGTCTTTTCAGCAAATTTCACTGATGTCAGCAAACCAGAAAATTGGGAACAGGAGGCAGTTAGTAGAGAAACTTATCACTGTAACCTCCTTTGTTTTCTTTAATATACCCTCTTGATATGTTCAGTGTTCAGAGTTACCTTCCAGTTCGTCAGCCACTGTTAGTCCAGCTCCTGCTTGATGAGTGTTTAAAAAAGTCAGTTAGCCAATAAAAAGCTCAGCCAAACTCCAAACGAGCATCTGGCATTGGTTGTTTAGATGTGTCTGTGAGTAATGGCAAGCTACAGGAAAGCCAAGCCAGTATTCAGACATTACTTTTTGGCAATGAGACTTGCTGTGTTATTTCTCTTCTGTATTAACAGAAAGGGTCTGGCTTTTGTTTTTTAACCTTGTTGTTTCAATGCCAGAACAGTAGAAATATAACACAAGTTAAAACAATAGCTCTTAAAAGATATGATATTTTCTTTCATCTCCTGTTTAGTAAGCAGCCTTGGTAGTGCCATTTCATATAAAGAACTGCGAAAGTCACAAGGTCCAGAAATATAATAATTCCAGCAATGACAAAAAAAATCACCTGCTTTGTCTTTTTATTGACTATAAATGTGGTGGAAAAGGCCATTTCACAACCTCAGTCATAACTAGTTAACTATTTTCTGTTGTTTTTTGTAGATGTTTCTAACCAACATTAAGCAAAATGTACATTGTGAAACAAACCATCCATACAGTATATGCCATAATTACTGTTTAGCAATTTCACACTAGCAAAAATTTATTAAAACTTCACGACTCATTAATAGTAAGTGATCATAATCACTTAATAGAAAAGGAAACTGAGCTAATGATAGAAGCACTGATTAATGGTTTTGACCTTAAGACAGGAAGTCAAGTGAAATTAATGTCACTGGGTGTTGAAAGTTAAGTTATTGTCAAGTGCAGATAGTCTGTAATCATAAGACAACCCCCCCAACTACATAAATTTTGTGTTCTTCAGCAGAAAAATATTCCTTTTCTATACTGAGAGGCATTTTTAAAAAGCTCACTGCTACATTTCAAGTAAGCACAAGATTGTCTCATTTATTACAAAAATTGTTTAAAAAAAAGTTATCTAAACATGCATAAGTATGCTCACTTCAGGAAGAAATCTCACAGCGATACTTAATGTGCTAGCAACCAAGGGGCATTATAGGTAGCTAGTTATCTCTTTTTTGGTCAACAGATTTTCTTTCACGAGCTTAGGTTAAATAATATTTAAGGGAATAACACAGTACAGCTCACCAGTCAGTTGCCTAATCACATATCAGATACTTGGGCACCACCAGACCTGACAGGACGACTGTTTCTACAGCCAGCTATGTGCCTGGAAAGCATCCTCCTTAGCTTCGCATCTGGCTGCTTCTGATGCACATTGGGGCTGTAGCAAGTGGTGGCATTTGAGGCGCAGCAGGCATTGGACTGCACTAAGAGGTCTTGTGGCCAGCCTCAGGTCATATTAATGTGGCAGTATAACATCTGTGTAGACCCCAATGTGCAAGGGTTGCCATGTCTGAGGTAACACAGGTTGTAAGTGGAAAAGTCTCCTGCTTCAGAAGTAGGTATTTTTTTTTTTCACATGCTTCTTTCTTTATTTGAAATGAGACATTACTTTAAACCAGAGTCACCAGGACATGCTAGTTCTTAATTATGCCACAGCCCTGTGTGCTATGTTTAAGGAGGACCAAGGTTCTGGAGCATCTCACAAATTGGCCTGATCCTGTCCTACTGTAGAAGTTGAATGGAGATGACGCAGCCTTTCACCCAAGAAGGCAAACTTCTTTCTATACACTAACTCAGGTTGCTAGCACTCCAAAACTCAGTTTGAATAATCTTCCTTAGATTATTCAACAATTCCCATGATGGGCAGAGAGGGAGAGACAATTTCTTGCAAGTACGAGAAGAACCCTGGCTACGTCTTAGTGAGCTTTAAGTTCCTTTGACATCAGTCAGTCACAGAGGGAAGCACAGTCCCTTTCTAATAATGTCACTCAATATTTAGCCTACCTACATTTCTATTAATAATAAAACCCTCAGGCAGTGAGTTATGTGCAGCCATTGATCTGCTCAAAACAGCACTGCAGTATTGACAAGTATTGTTTTGGAGACAAATAAAAGCTAAACTGTATTTATGGCCACCAGATTCTGACCTCTGACAAACAGGCAAATACCACTGCTCAGCCAGGTTACTACTACCTTTGAGGCCTCTCCAATCCAGAATGAAGCCAGCAGTGAATTAGTTAATGTAGACTTATTTCATAATTTTTGTTTTTATGCTGGTATATCTCTGTGCATGTGTACTTTGTGAGACTTTTGCAACAGCCTCTCTTTAAGATTTTTGCGCTAATGTCTCTTTTGAAAGCAAAAGGGATGTGGCACACTTGCAAACCCAGAGATAAATATAATCTGTTTAGCTAACCTCACTGAGAATGTCGGTGGAATGTTCTTTTTTTAAAAACTATATATAATAGCAATTCAGAGGCTTGAATGCCAGGTCCTTCCAAAGCAATTGACTACCAGTCTTTATTTTATAATGCTACAAAACATAAATGCGTTTTTTATTAAAGACTGTGAATTATGCTTTCTACCTCAAAGCAACATATTTTCTAACATCCTCTTTGGAAAAAAAACAAAAAACAAAAAACAAAACCAAAAACAAAACAAAAAAAACAAACCTCAAACCAAGAAAACCTTCTGCACAATTACCTTGGAGCAACATTTCGCAGTCCTTGTTTTGGCTTGTTCCTGGCTGTTGCTCTGCAGTTGTCTGTAATTAATATAGATAAAAAAATTTGGCAATGCAGAATTAGGGGGTGTAATTTGTATTCAGGGCCAAAAAAGACATGCATATCACCAAAACAATTGAGTTCATTGTTACGAAAAAATTGTTTCAGGAAATCATACCCCTGTCCCTGAATGTAAAACAGAATTCAGCATGAAGCAGACAATAACACCGACAGTTTTTGTTGCCAACACACAGGAGCTGTGCAAGCGTTGGGGCTGGCTGATTGCTTGGGCAGAGTGGTTTGGAGAGCTGTAGGCACATGCTTGGAAAATGGTTAAGACCACCTTTCAAAATCCATGTCCTAGACAGCTGAGACCCTCTACTGGTTTAATGGCACACTGGAACTGCACCTCTAAGAAAACTCCTAAGGGAAGCTGGCCAATTTGCCCCCTCTAACATGTCCATCATCTGCCTGCTTTGAAGACGTCAAACTGCTTTCTTCATCTGCTTACCAGGTTGTCGTTTAAAATGTCTCTGCATAACTCAACCCATTCAACTGAAATGATTCTATAAATGTCATTGAAAGTAGATAATCCTACTTATCTGGGCATCATTAGACCTTACTGACATTCCTACTGAAAGTCAGACAAATTGCCTGGTGTGATGGGTGTTGTTTGTTTAACACCTAGTATCCAGGACAGTGGAGAGAGAATGCAATTTCTTCATGAGGACACTGGTCCTCTCTGTCATGACAAGATACTGATGCTATGAGGCATCATTCTATATTAATGACATAACATATACATGTGGAAAAAAGGCAATGTGGCACAATGGCTTATGTTTACGCATCTTCTAGGCAGACCCCTGCTACTAACTTACCCAGTTGGCCTTTGTCCAGTGAAAGTAGCCCTGTTGCCATTATCTCTCAACCCAGAGGGAAAAATGTCAAAGGGATCCTATGTGTGAATAGTACCAATTAAAAGTAAAAAAAAAAAAAAAAAAATAAAAATCAACAAAACAAAACCTGTAAATCAAACCCACAGACAACACACACAAAAGAACCCATCTGGTCATGCATAGCTGGCTGCTTAGTGGTGTCAAACACAGCGTGGTTTCATCTGTCCCCTGAGAGGCTGCTGCTCCGTGAGTTTGACATGGAGCTGTACCTCTTGAACGGAGGCTTCACTGCTGTCCCTCCCTCCCTATTCTCCTCTTTCACAGTGCTGGTGCTGTGGCACCATAGAGGAAGAGGGAAAGCACATTGAAGAAAAGCCTAATGCTAACTCCTACTGTCAAACATTTTGATTGCTTTTGTGCATCACATTCCCCCACTGTCTTTGAAATAGTTAAACACTTGGGAGATGGCACTGCAGGAGCTGAAATACCTGCAGCACTTTATGCACAGGACCGTAATAGCAGCAGAGTGACTCCTAAATCCAAGCAACCGCAACAGGTGACCCAGGAACCCAAGCTGAGCTGTTAGATGCTCCCATACAGATTTTGCTGCCTTCCCCTCCCACTTCCAAAAACACAGATCATCTGGGCAGCAAACGATGCCAGGACAGCTAAACATCTCCTGCTTGCATCACCCGATGCAACTCTAGTCCCTTCTGGAGCTGACAAAACGTGATGGTGAACATGTAGGATGGTGATCTGCTGCTGTGTTAGTTGCAAAAGTATTTTCAGCCCTAAAAGAGCAGCCCTTTCATCTTGGATTACGTGCATTTCTACCACTCCCATCTTTCTTTCTTGCATCCTGGCCCCCAAACCTTGCTTTCCCACTCTGAGGCAACAGCAATTGAAACTGTCTGGCCTTAAAATGGTAGGAGGCTCTGGCCTGCTCTTTGCTGTGCAGCAGTTTTCTCACGGGTGGGTGTGATTGCTCTTTGCCCATAAAATATTCATTTGTTAAGTCTCAGTTTGAACATGAGTAAATGCTGAAATAATTTTCCTAGTTTCTAGTCATCAACAAGAGCAAGTGCATCATGAAAGCTTGTTTGTTCACCTTCCCTTTCCCCTCCCAGCACACTCTGCATTTCCTAAAATATCCCCCCACACCCCTGCAGACCCTTTTGTCTCCGAAGCCTTTGCAGCTCTTTTGCTCCCATTGTGTGAAAATAAGAGCGAGACCTTTCTTTCTGGCCTGGCAGGATGAAGGGGTGGGATGGGTGTGGAGGCGTGTTTGCATGCCAGAGAGTGAACAAGTATGAATAGGGCCAGCTGGCCACTCTTGTGCCCATCTTTCCATCATTTCCATCTGATATTCCCTGCTTATTGTAATTTTCCAGGCCACATTCACTAACACAAAAAGACTAGGGAGCAAGCAAATGCACAGATATTTAAAGGGAAAAGCTTTATTTCTCATTTTTTTAGATCATAGTGGACTGTAAAACAGCAGGGAACAATGAGATCAACCTTTAATAAGCTTGTTTTCCTTTTCCTTTTTTTTTTTTTTTTTGCCAGTCAAGCTTCCTTTCTTTTGTAAAAATCAAAACAGAACAGACAACCAGGAAACCTTTCTCACAAAAACATGCTTTTAATAAAAAAAGAATAATGTTTTATTGAGAGGGATTGTTTTCTGGATATGTACAATACTAATGCAGGAGGATTATGCTAACAGAAAACGCCAAACATCATGATTTGACTTCCAAAGTATGGATGGTCCAAAGAGCAATGTCCTCAGAGCAATGTCTAGGTAAGTCAACAGGAACAAGTGAACAGTGTTTTTATTTTTTTACATCAAATTACCAGCCATTATGACTGGAGACCTGACACATAATAACCTTCAGTGAGATGTACAGAAATCCATAAGACAGCATAGAATTTACACAAGAAGGTAACTATTTGTGTAAGAATTTCCTCCAGAAAATGGAAACATGTTCTAGACAAAGTTTTGGAAAAAGAGAAAAAAAAAAAAGAAAAAAAAAAGGCAGGAAAATACTAACATTGGCTATCCTCAGTTCACAGTGAATGCCAGTCTTCCTGGGTCCAAATGCTACCAGCTACCTTTATGTGCATCCTTTCTGCTTACCCTCAATTAATCCCTTTATCATTGCAATGTTAGAAAAAGGACTTTTACCTGAGCCTTCCCCTACTATTTCCTCTTTGCTGCAGCTCTAGCCGACTTGCACTTTACTCAAGCAGTGCAAATTTAGACATGCCCTCAGGTGAAAGACACATACACTTTCCCAGCATGAGCGGTACTAATCACAGCTAATCATTTCAGCACTAAGTAATGCTACACAAAACATCATACAAACCCTGTTACGGAAATTCAGTAGCAATAATTTTGGAGGAGGGGAGAACATGGAGACTGATAATTGCCACCAGTTACGTTTCCCACACGTTGCAGTGCTTTGAAGAAATTTCTTCCACTACCTGCCTTTTGGATTATTTTTTTTTTCTCATCCAGAAATAATGGAGGTTGCTGGGAAGAGGTAGAGATTGGTTTATACCTCACTTCTACTGTGACCCTCCCAGAGAGGAGGTAATGTAAAATTCAAGACCTTTCAGTTTTTACCTCCGCTTACTTTTCTTTACAAGCAGTGTGTCTCAGCACAGTCCGAGTTGCGCACTCCTGACTGCCAGATGCAATCCACTGTGGGGCTTTGTTCCACCTCTAACCATCCTTACAAACACTCAAGGGTTAAAATCTTTGCCCCACCCCAAAGCGTGCAGAGGATGTCATTACTGATAATCAGGTTTGGGGATGTGGGAAAGAGACAAAAGGCTGTGCTCCCATCAGCTGCATTTTTGGGTAGCATTCTCCTAAGAGAATTGCTTCACCTCTGAAAAGGGGGAGCAGTTTCCATAAGCCAATTCACAAAGTCAAATTAAAAAAAAATGTATTATTTCTGTCTTCTACATATTTGGACACACATTTCTATTTCTCAGCAGTGTGCTCTCTGTAGTATCTCCTGCTAAAATAAATGGTGGTTCCCTAAACAGTAATTTTTGCATCTTCAGGCTTTCTCCTGTTTTTGACAAAAGCTTCCTTCTCTCACGTATGTCTTATTCCATAAACATTATCAGGAGAGGACCATGATGTTTGAATTTTATTTTGAAAAACAGTCCAGAGTTTCAGCAGATTTGCTGGCTTCTGTGTTTGAATGAGTTTACATCTCCCTGTGGTTCAGTAAATCTATGGGGTTTAGCTTTTGTACCTTTTAAGCTTCCACCTAAGGACAAGTGCAGTGACCAAAATCAACTTATTTTTTGCAGACCAGCTAAAGAGTTGGAGCTAGCAAGCCTGGCATGATCTACTTGTCAGCTCGTAGCTCTGAAATGCTGTATTAGTGTGGTCTAAGTGAACTTCGCACTGCCCACACAGGCCTGGTTGATGAAGTAGGCACAAAGGCTAGGTACAATACAGACCAGCTAGTGCCAACGTACTTCATGTTACCAGGGCATCCCTCGTCAGCCAGAAGAATGCTGCTGCCTGTTTGTGCCCACTTTTATGCAGCTGGTCAGTAAGTATGGACTGAGGTTACTGACCTGAGATGGACTTAGGTTACCGAGACTGATACCAAAACCAGGGTGGCTTCAGTCAACCATTTTCAGCTCTTTGGCACTTCCAAGTAGATCAAGAGAATGAACTCAGAAAAGGGTGGGGTGAGGGCTATATTTCAGACAAGAATAAAACAATAAAAGGCATAACATTTTTGCACTTAAAACAGCAAGACTTTGAACATCACCTCCAACTGTCAAAGCTACGTACAGCTGAAGGAGCCATGAGGAACTTTGCACCTTTGCTACCAGTGCTGGAAAACTGCTTGACATGAGCTGGCCAACACAGGGAGTAGCATAATACCACAAGACCACCTCTAATTATTTATGTTTATCCATAACATCAATTCATAGAATGAGTGGCTTGAAGAAGCCTGAAAACAAACATGGCCTCACTTACTGGAAGCTGAATCCCCAAAACTCCTGCTCAGTTTCATAAGGACTGAAGGTGCTGGGCAGGGGCTATTCAGTGCTTTGGGAGATAGAAGTCCATAAGAGGTCAATTATTGTGGGTTTTTGTCAGGAGGAATTTGAAGAAAATTGCCCTTAAATCTATACTTATTTTCTCCTGTATTCTAGGAAATTCTCCTTTTGACAAATTAAAAAGTAGTGCTAAAAAATTAAAGTGTGTTGGAATCACTAAAAGCAGGGGAAAAAGGGCTAAGGGGAACCCTTGCTGAAGAGGGATGAGGTTTGGCTGCTGTAATCTAGGCAGCAATTAGCTCTAAGTGTATGCATGGCAAAGTTCAGCTATTGGTACCTGGCAAAGGTAAAAGAGCAGAAACTGCAGCTGCTCTGATTAAATGTGCTCAGAGAACTTTAGTGAGTAGTCTAGATGGTACCAATTTGTAACACCACAATCTATATTGATAAGAAATGCTTCTGAGAAATTTGTTGACTCTGTGCTCTTTTAAACTTCAGATAATCTTTAGGCCACATTTTGAATTTTTTGCTCTGGCTTTTATGAATGATAAAAGAGATGGAGCTTCTAAGTAGGAGTTGCAGGACCTGGCTCCTGACTATTGGGGCGACTATATCTAAAAGGTATCTATTAAGCATAACCGTCCCCTGAAGGCAAACATACACAGATGAAGGAAGCATGGAACAAGGGTGTATGAAAGTCAAGATAATTTTGAGTTTAAAATGGGAATTCACCACCCTCCCTGATTTTACCTTGAAAATGGACCCATCAGAATTTCCCAGTGAAACTTCTTACTCTTGAAAAAAAAACCTGATTAATGAGACTTTACCTATTTGACTGAAATTCTAACTGAAAATGCATTAGAATTATTTAAATATTTCTAAAAGATTGAGAGAGTTTAAAACTTTTTAATCCTTATTCAGTACCAAACCAAATTTTAAATTCCACCTGGGGAATAGCAACATCATGTTTAACTTCTTCTAGTCAAACCAGTGCTAAACAGACAAAAAAGGAACTTGCAATTTCCTTCCCCTGTAAAGGGGTTGGTTGTTCAGTAGAGACATATTCGTGATCACATTTTTTTTCTCAGAAGTGAATGTTGCAATTTAAAAAAAACCCAATACTGAGGTAAATCTATAAAGTGGATTTCTGTAGAGTATGGAGAAAATGACCTTCCAAAGTTAAAGGAGAAGCTGAAATAGCCAATAATTGAAATGTCATAGGAGGAACTGAGCTGGTAAGAAAAACCAAATATTTGAAGATGAAAAATATTTAACAAGTCACTGGATTAATTTCTCTGCCAAGTTCATCAGAAGCAAATATACTCCTATTTGATGTCAGGGACATCAGGTAGAATCTGACTAACTTTATGGGCATAAAACAACCTTGGAGGCCTCTTTAGCCCAGAATAGTTTTAATGCAGAAGTCCTGTTAGTGAACGTATGTTTTTCAGTGAGGTAGATCCACCTTGGTGTTGAAGCTAAACAATTGCATTTTATAAAATAAAGTTATAATTGCTGTACAAAAACCTGCTCATTCTTCCATCTTTTACTGCTTTCTCTGAAGGAGCTGCTGTTCCTGTCACAATCCAGCTCTTTTATTTCAATGAGTTCCAGTGCTAAGTATGAGATACTCCTGTCACTTGACATACAAAAAAATTATGTCCCTTCAGGGAGCTCTTCTGAGTTTTGCTCTTCTTCACTGGTTTCTCACCATCTCCCCTTCATGGAAATATCGTCGTGATTAAGTCAACAATCACAAATTAAAATTAGATTGAGATTTCAAGGTGATCCCTTCTCTGTTTTCTTCATCTCCAGCCTAATTGCACAGGCTTAGCAAAGGTGTATATTTTGATGTTTTCAGTCTAATGATTCAAACTGCAACATCCCTCAAATTGTGAACAGCCTCATATTCAAAAGGTTGGGTATTAGAGGGACATAATTTCATTTAAAGAAAAGGCTGGGAATAGGTCTCCAAACAGAGTCTGTCTATACAATGCTTTGAAATGATTAAAAATTCCTGTTCCTCCTAATTCTTCCTAATGACACAGTGGGAATGAAGCTGTTCAATGGAAAGTAGCCAGTGCTCCAGTGAAGATGGATGGATGGCTCCTGCTTGGTGCTCGGTACCTCCCTCCCCATTCAATTGAAGCAGCTGTGATCTCAGAGAGTGGCGTCAGTGAAAGGAGGGCTGCACTCCTCATTACTGACCAAATCACTGCGCAGGCACTCCTGTAGGACTGCTGCTGGTTGGTGGATGCTACTGCCTGCACTGGGGCAGGGGCAAGATTCAATTGCTGATATTTTTACTAATATCTGAAAGGTTCATCTTCAGTGCTTCTTTCATTGGACTAACTTGTGGAATTAATATGTATGTTAAATAGTGCAAAACCTTAGCCATACATTTCAGTTCAGTCTGAATTTTATCTCGGTGTGTACTACTTTTAAGAAGAAACATAAACACAATAATCAGGTTATGTGACTTGGCAGAGTATGTATGTTCCTAATAATACTAATGACAATGTCTGTTCCATTATGCTAAATGAAAAAGATGATTTGCATATGTTTATGGTACCTCATGATATAATTTACACACCACTGAATTGGTTAAATCTACAATTTAAACAGTAGATAATCTGTGTGTACATCCAGTATTTGGACAGCTCCTATATTATTGTTATATTGATAAAATTAATGTATTAAAGGAATGTATAAAGCCCAGCCTAAGCTTGTTCATTGAGCACTCAACACATGACATTTTAGTGACTGAAAGGGGAAAAAAATTAAACAATTTGCATACTTCAGGACTGTAGCAAATGACTGCATTGACAAGGTTACTATGCCAAATTGACATCATCCACACCACATCCAACTTCTAAAAATCCTCCATCACCTTGCATGGTGATGCCTGTAAAAGCCTCATTAAGTGTCAGACTCTTAGGGTTTTTTTACCTGTTGCTTGTTTACTAAGCAATTTTTTTTTTTTTAATTAAGAATTCAGTATGCTTTTAATTTACACAGGAAAAAAAAGCTTGAGTGATCTGTTTTGTTTGTGGTAACATGGCTAGCTGTATAAAATGCCATTTCTTCCTCCACTACATACATAATTGTATTTCCAGAAGTAACTCTCATTGAATCAGATAACTAGCAATTTCTTTTGTAATCAGAACCTAATTAGGTTGCTGTTTACAGTATAAGTGATCAATAGCTTTTATTCTGGATCACACAGTGTCAAAGCTCTAATAATTGGTATTAAATGTAATAGAGACACTGTAATCAAACAAAATGTTAAAAACCTTCCAAAAGTATGTACTATATTGGAAGGTTATTAAAATTCCCGATATTGCTTAAAATGTTTAATGTGCTGAATACAAATGATATTTTAAAGAAAGCTTTTTGGATCAAAGATGGATTTAATAATTGTAATGTTTATGAATCTGTTTTGAAAATATTTTTAATTGGATAATGTCAGACTTTTGCATTATAATGCTATGTTCATTAGCATTTCAATAGGTTATATTATCAACTCCTTCTGACATAAAATAATTTGGTTTATTTTTTAAATCATTAATCTCATAATCTTTTTTCTATTGTCACTAGTTTTCAATAATTTGATTAGCTTCTGAAAGAAGAGCAACAGGAACCACATGGGCTTTGCTGGTAATGATGTGCTATATATTTCTTCTCCGAAAGCAGCTCTGATGCCTTTGAAAGTAACTTGCAGTTTCTTATCAGTACAGAATTAAAGAGTAATATTGTCTAATTTGTTATGTTCAGTGGCACAGAGTATCCTAGAATCCTATCACATACACAGTGCTTTGAAACCTATATTATTTGACCATAATCAAGAGTACATAAGTGAATTTTAGAATTTGTGAAAGTGTTTATTTAGCTAAGAAAAAGCTCAAAAGATGAACTTGCCAATGGGTTTAATAATCTCTTAGTAAGATGTGTATTTTGCACACTCCCAAACTTCATTGCAGTTTATAAAACGGTAATTTGTACTTTATAGTTGTATTGCAAATAACTGATCTGGACGTTTCAGAGCAGGCCTGGACATAATTGAGTAAGTCTCAATGTAAATCTGTAAATTCAACATGATGAACTTGCTTGGCAAAGTTATCTTCCACTTTCACTACGAACAAAAACTGATTACCGTTGA
The DNA here is from genome assembly GCA_031468815.1 of Morus bassanus. NCBI lineage: Eukaryota > Metazoa > Chordata > Aves > Suliformes > Sulidae > Morus > Morus bassanus. The sequence goes on along the minus strand of CM062575.1, from coordinate 9,730,923 downwards.
TCATTTAGACATAACTGCTTGTAACAGTCAACAAGCCATCACAGTAAGGTATAAAGACAGCCCTTAGGAGAAATGCTGCCTATTTGATGACATTTAAAGCTTTAAAGAATTTCTTCTAGATACCACAGAAAATCATCATGAGCCAGCACAGGCTGTCAATGTCACTGAATGAAAACCAAAGCAATCAAAATCATGTATACTGGCAATATTGCCATCCAAACCATTAAAACAATTTATGGAACTGGTCTTGCAAACAGTTCATCATGTCATCAATGCCAAGGTCTGCAGCAGGAACTACTAGGGTGAGAAAAGCCTGTCACATGGGTGAGTGCGCATGATGCTGCCTTGTAATTGGATCAACCATCTTTTTGTGTTGATTTTAGCAATCTAAGAAATAAAACACAGTTTAAATGATATCCTACTACCTCTTTCCCCTCTACAATGTTGTGATAAGAGAAGTAAGGCATGAAGTTTCTGTAACTTTTTTGAGCTGACATTATCAGCTGTGTATAAACAGATAATGCCGTTTTAGTAGAGCAAATAAATTGTATGCAATTTTTATTAAACAAACAGTATAATAACTGGACTATATTATCACAATGGAAGCATAGAAGACCATAGACTGCACAGCTGAAACCCTGTAGCAAAATCTGTTTCTACTGCTTATCCTCAAATTTAAAGAAGTATGTCTTTATCAAGCTTTCACAATGGCTGCTTCTTGTTAATTTAAAGAATCTTCACCCTTGTTAAGGCTAGATGATCATAATTAAAAGATAAATGTACTGTTAGAACATTCTGTGCCACACTCTATTTTTATGAGAATTTAACTGAAAGACATACATTACACCTGTATGTGAGTTATAATGGCTTCTCAGCAGGGAATGCAGAATCACTTACAGTACATAAACATTTAAAGAGGAAAATGCTAATACACTGAAAGAGTTTAACATCAGTAGCAATTTATCAAATGAAGACGTTTCATAAAGTCCACTCTCTGGGAGAACATTCACTGTTAGACAAAAGCCTGGCATCCTTGATAGTCTGAAGTTCAATCAATTTGAAAACCAAAACCACTCAATGAGATAAATAGGATCTTACGAAAACTGCCATCCTCCTTCTCAGGTAAAAGCCAAAATCAAAATAATAATTATTAAAATAATCCAACCAGGTCGCTTTACAGGCAAATTTACACTCTGTCTCTTTAAAACACTGCATGCCCAAAAGCCTTTTGGGTTTGGAATGTAGCACTGCACCAAGTATTTCACAAAGCCTCTAAATATCACAAGAAGCTTTTTTAGAGAGAAAAAAAAATTCCAGCTGACTGAAACTGTTCTAGCAGGAGTGCCTCAGCTTAGCTCCCAGACCTGGAATTCCAGATAAACAACAGAGGACAGGAAACAGATTTTTTTTTTTTTTTTTTTTTTTTTTACACGTCCCTTTGTAATGCAGCTACAAGACGACTGATGAGTTTAGGAACAAACAGAGTGAGAGTGCAAGTGTCATCAGAGTGAGCAGTGTGCTTAGATAGAAGCTTCTAGGAAGAGCAAGCGAATTCTCCGAAGATATGTGACTGGTGGAGACTCCTGCTGTGCTGTCTTTCCCAATAGCATTCTGCAAGACACAATACTTTCCTTGGTCACCATTACACAATTTCATTTCAAAATATTTAATTCTACATCATGAAATTAATCTTTTGTTTGTTCGTGTCCCACCCTCCACTGTTACCTATATATCCCTGGCACAGAACAGAAGATATAAAAGGCATAAAAACAGATGTTAAAATGACAGTATTTTAAAGTTAAAGGATAAAAACAGCAGTACAGCACAATTAAAAAAAAAAAAAAAGAAGAAAGTATTAAAAAAATCCCTACTTTAGCACTGGTTCAATGTGTAAACCTCCCCTTGTTAAGTACAGATATTTTTTAGCAATTGCTGTTTATCATGCCAGTTTATTTTAAAAAGCGAATGCAGGACCTGCAGAGAAACTGCAACTTCTGCATAGTCAACAGAACAACTTTGTTTGATAACAAGTTACTTCTGGGTAACAATAGATAAAACCTAATTCATGGGATTAGAAAAGACAGAGGTTTCTAGCTTATGAAAAATTATCTTTCTCATGCCATTTTTCCCTTAATTGCTGCATTATTTACATTCTTTGTCCTCTTTGCTGCCAATAATTAAACAGTATGCATATGCAAGTACAGACTGGCAGATTATAGTGAGCTGTGTAAGGAGGAGGTGCAACAGGAATATTTCTCGTTGCTTATCATCCTCATTTAAAAAAAAACAAACAAGTATAATCACAGAATCAGAACAATTTAGACCAGAATGGACCTCTAATGTTATTAAGTCCAACCTACTCCATGCAAAGTTGCTCAGACCCTACAGAGGGGACAAGCCTCGCCCCATCCTGGAGAAGCAATGTGCCAAGGTCAAGCTAAAAGTACCCAGAAGAGCAGATACAAAGAATAAGAGTGGAGCATCAGTTTCCACAAGAGTGACTGTCTCCAGAGGCAGGGAGGCATTTGTGGATAAATCTCTGTGCCGTTCTCTCACTTTGCTATCACCTGCTAGGACGGGCTAACTGGAAGGCCCTGAGATGTAAACTGTTGGAGGTAGTAGCGGCATTGGGGGAATTATCACAATATGCTTTCTTATACTCAGCCCTGGGCATCTGGTTTTTGGAAACTGTCACAGACAGAGCATGGGATAAAATGGGCCAGCAATTCTTATGGTAAGCTACAGTTACTAGGGCCTTTTTGTGAAAGGTCTTTTACCCAGCACAAGATGACAGCAGACCTGTTAACATTACTGCATTGTTCCCTCACGTGTTATTAGGCTTCGTTCTAATATCTACAGGAAATTCTTAATAGAATCTAAAGAATTAGGAATGGGCTATAAAATTGTCATTGTTTAGAAGAACTGTGCAAGTCTGGACTGGTGAAGAAGAACCTGAAAGATATGGTCACATCCATGTGGTGGTTATGCCAGTACAGCTGGGCTTGCTCCAATGCCTAGGGTACGTGCTTCCACATTGTAAAAATTAATTTATGTACATCACTAATTATTAAGCTTCCTGAGAGACTCAGTACAAAGGATATGGACTGACAGACATGGAAACTGATGTAATGTTTACGTCTGAAAGGGGGCCATGGAGGTCAGGCTGAGCAGACTACTCAAACAGCACGGGGAGGTTCATGTCTTTTGGGGCTGTCAATCTGTCTCCTGATATAGAAGCATCACATCTCCTCATGTGGACATCATCTCACGTCCTAAATTGGTCATTTTTGTTAGCCACAGAATGATGTCTAGTATGTTTCTGTGTATTTGTTAAAAGCCATATCATGTGTTCCTGCAGATTATTAACTAATTATACTTGCTAGGTGCAATGGTAATTGCCATGGGATCTGCCTAAACATGTACTACAAAGCTATTAAAATATAAAGTCAGCAGAGGCCACTTTGAGCCCGGCTCCAGATTTCTGAGTAAGATCATTCTTTAATACATTATGGTATCCAAAGAAAACAATACTAACAAGACTTTAATGTGAGATAAGCCCATTATAATCTTGACAGACTCTGAATGTTTTATATTATGGGAAGACACCTGTGCTGTGTAATACACAGGACCCACACTCTTACCTCATTAAGACAGAGCTCTGTATCTACAGATTCATTGGATTTCCGCTTCTTCTGTGCCTATGGACAAATGCAAAATTTATTCTCTGTACAATTTATACATACAGCAGCACAAAACAATTAGATAAATTCGCATGCGTTGTCATACTCCTATAATTTTGACAGTGATTTGCACATGATTAGCAAATGAACTCTCCAAATGTAACTGCATGTTTTCCAAAAACATTCACATTCTGATTTGAATTTACAGCAAAACTTCAAACAGTCAGCTAAGGGTACTTAGTAATTACAGGGATGAGTGCCATCAGCTGCAGAGAACATGTTATGTTCTGTGGCCCCTTAAAAATGGTGCTGGATGTTCATGAGAAGAAATGAAAAATGACGGTTAATAATTGCCATAATACCACTGCATATTAATAAAAAATCTATCATATGCCTCAGTTTTAGGAAAATATACAACACAGGAGTATTTTACCCTGAATGATTCTTGCAATTCCTCCATGTATTATTATGAAAATATAACTTTAATACATTGCATGGCTGCCACAGAGTCTCTTCTAGAAAGTTACAAAACCAACATTTAATATCTTTTAAAATATATACCTATAATTCAAATTGAGCTGTTTGCTTACATTGTGTTCACTGATTATTATACATGGAATATTATTAAATGCAGGAATATTTTAGATTATCAAAGACTAAAAAATGAAACTTTTCTCTTCAGCCGTGTCTTACGATGAGCATCCATCTGTTGCTATTACTGTGTGCTCTCCGCATTGACTCAGGAAAGAAACATTTCTGGTGGCAGCATCATACAAAATGAAAGCAATAGTGTGCACTCTGCCTAGCATCGTAAGTTGTTTAATATTTCCATTGCTCAAGTGAACATGACCGGGCTGGGAGTTTTCTGCTTTTCTATAATAGCAATAGCAATCCCCATGGTGCTGAAGATATTTTCAATAAATGGTGCTGTGGTTGATTTAAGTATCTCAGTGATTCTCAATATCATTTCTTTCTTTGTATATTCCAGAAACATAAACAGCACTCTTTTATAGGAGCTACCAGTGTTAAATGTACAATCAAGTCTTGTAACAGGAGACTTGGATTTACACACTGAAACCAGTGACTGCAACGAGCATGTCTGATACTTCCTGGAAGTTTTGTTGGATTTGCAATTTATTTCCTGAAAAAAATGAGGATCTGCATCTCACTGTGTTGCATTCATTTTACACTGCAGAACCCCAGTGGTTTTGGCAGAAATGGACTGGACTGAAGCTGATGCGAGGAAGTGCTGAGCATTCTGATTTTATACTCTCAAAAAATTCAGTTCCACATACAGCTATTATATTTTATATCTGAGAGCCATTGGTGCTGCCTATGGATATAAAATATTCTCTGACCTAATTACAGATTTTAGAATCCAAATGAGGGAACTGAACTTCTCATGAGGAAGCACATTCCTCGCTTTTCATGATACTTTTATATTTATGAATATATATATTAGAGACAACTGAAAAACTAAACCAGCTGGGATTTAACAGAAAGACAGCTTAGCTATAGTAAGAATGCATACCGTACATATGTTGATAGTTTTCAAATATATGACAAAATAATAGCTCAATTAATTAATAAACACCCTCCATGAAATCTCTCTCTTGCATAGTCTTTCTTCTAATTAGTGCCATTGAAGTGGTTATGGTAAGCATAAATTTAACCATCTAAATGGAAAAAGAAATGCCTGGAAGTAAATTTGGTACAACAAAAAGCAACACAGTGAAGCCTTCCTGCCATGTTTGCAGTGGTGGTGGTATCCACAGAGGTTAGGAAACTTCCTTTAATAGCACCTGGGTAGATTTCAACTCCTAAATGGTTGGCTCCAAGGAGATAGGTAAAGAAGGAGAAACTGGATCTCAGTCCTGATTTTAGTATATCCTAAACACCCATACTACCTTGAATTGGAATGTGAGGCTTCAGAAGAGGCCTCAGGTTCAGAGGTTCAGGTCTTGACCTGTAAGAATCATACAAGCCTCATATTTCTTAATTTGTCATTCAGTGCTAAATTTCATAGTCCACACAAGCATCTGTCTATTGGAAACATTGTGCTTTGCTCCTTATACCTGCCTTGGATTCATAACACTGCGCTAACTACAAGTCTACTCTAGGTAGTTGGTCTCAACATCAAATTTAGAATTTATGTTCCTTCTGCACTGTGTTTCTCAAATGAGAAAAGAGGAAAATATCATTATTTTGTCTATATGCAGTCTTCCTTTACTTCATTCAGCCTGATAGAGTGCAACAACTAAAACATATTTACCTTTGAGAACACTATTTTAAGGGTAAAATCAACAGAAACAAAATCAACATAAAAAAAAAAGCTTTTCAATCATCTTGATCAATATTCCCTAGCTTTCATTTGGTTGGTAATACTTCTGTGTATCCATATACTTAATGTAGTCATTCTAACATCAACAACACTTATTCACATGTATCCTCTATTATAAAGTCCTCCAATCTTAGAATTGAAAAGTAATTTTAATAAACAGGCAGGCTTTTCTCTTATCAAAACAGAAAGGACAATATCTTCCATTTTAAAATACAGCAAAAATGCAATCTCTTTTTGGGGGTGGGGGAGGCAGAGGGAAAGAAAAAACTATCATTCTGAGGATGAGATGAGACATTATATGCCAAGTTTCAAATTGGAAGAGTACATTTTTACTGTTGAGTAATAAACGTGTAAAAACGGGTTATAATGGAAATGCTGGCATAGGCTGCGCTACTATAATACAACAATGCATCACTAAATCACAAGTAATGGAAACCCCCCACCCCACCTACGTGTTGAAGAGAGTGCTATAGAAAGTGTATGTCCCATAATTTAAACCTAAGGGGAGAATTCTTCCTGCCCTTCTCTCGGGCAGAATGGACTTTACATGTAGCAGAACTGCTGTGTTTGTGCTACAGTGAGTGAACACCTTATGAGAGGTAAAAAAAATCAGGGCTTGGAGGTTATGCTGATAGCCTTGGTCGAAATACAGCCAGACTGGGAGACATGCATTTGAATTATGAAGGATATCCTCAGCGATTGGATATTCACCTTACAACTCCTTCCATTATCCTAAAAAATTAAACAATAGAATTGTGTGTGCCCATCACATACAGCTGCAGACAATTCTGACAGGGAATATCTATGCCATCAACAAATTTGGGAAATGAGACCTGTTCATTATGCAAGATGCCAAAGATTCACTGCCAACCCCCATCCCAGGTCTTCTACATGCCTAACATACAGGCAAGAAAGTACCTTCAAATGTGCTAGAAGTACCTACTTCCACAGGATTAAAATAGCACACACAAATGGCTAATAAGTCAGTATTAAAACTTATATTCTTTTTGAATTTTAATACAAAGCTCTTATTTGGTGACAAAAATATCTATGGGAATTTTATCTTTAAACAAAACACAAGCAGGGCTCAGCTGATAAAAATAATAATTAAAAAGAACAGTGAAAGAAAAGCAGCTTAAAATAACTGGTTAAACATATGGAAAGAGGTATGAGATCTTTTCTACAGAGGTAAAATAACATTTGCTAATGACTTATACACTCAGCCGTGACATGCCTCTGACTGTAAAACAAAGTTATGTAAGATGGGTTGACACTAACCCCGGCTTTGCAGGGAACTATAATTCAGTAATGTGGGCTACTCTGACGAAGCTGCCCCCATACTGCCAACAACCTTGCACTCACTTAAGCTTTCATATGCTGTAAAAATGAACATCTGCTTTTACAGAGAATCTTATCACTGTGGTAGCACAAGCAACAGATGATATTTAGAGATAATCATATTCATGCACCTCCTGATGAGCCCTTCAGTATCCTGTATGTTAGTCACACAAGCCTTGTTTTGGTCTTTGCAACCTTTAGCTTTTAGTATTCGAGCTAAAGTGTTGGACTTAGTCAAGGGCTTGTAGAGAAGCCAACTGCAAGTCCAGAAAAGAAAAAACTGTCATGATCAGAAGCAGAATATTACTTATTTCTTTCCTAGAAAGAAAGGAGAATCAGGGCCAGCAGAGGAGCTAGTGGTTTTCTGAAAGAAGGAAGAAATATTGCTTGAAGACATATTTCTCCTCTAGACACAGGACTATGTGGACCTCCATGTTTCGTTCTAATCCCAACGGCTCCTAGATGAGTTCAATCATATGTCCTTGCTCAGACACACCCTAACCTTAGTCTTTTCTTCTGCACCTAATAACCATCATAAGATCCTCCCAAATCTAGTAAAACTCTGCTTCCCATCCCCCAGATCCCTCTTCCTCCATCCTTTGCAGGCACTATAGTCCTGGATTTATTCCCAGAAATGCTATATTGCAGTTATGCATCTAGCTTCTCTAAATCACAGCACCACATGGTTAATAAATGCATTAAACACTGCAGTGGTATCTCACCAGGAGTCAGTACACACATTATTTATGGCTTGTCACCCAACAATATTTTTATACATCCACTACAGCTTGCATATCTATGTTACTCACAGCAAGCAAAAGGTCTGACTGGGGATGGCTCCAAACAGAGGTGTGCTTTAATTCGGAGGGAGGGGAGGGAAGGAGGAGGATGTAAAGGGAACTGATACCTTGGGCCTGAATGCAAACAGGCACAGAGTGAGCATCTGAACTCAGAAACCAGTCCCCTTCTGTTAGCTACACACTTTGGGCTTTATGTGCTTTATGGAACGTGTTGCTTAGATATTACAGTGAGAGACAACAGAAGTATCATTACGATAGATACCTGTTATGTCGCTTGTTTTTTCAGCTAATTTTAATGAGCGTGCCTTTGTCCTTTTCTGAGATGCCTGGCTAGTTATGCCCATATTAACAAGCCTTTCTGAAGAGAGAGAAATCTCCCAAAATACATCCTTCAAATGGCCACGCTTCTGAAGTAGCTGTAACAAATGAGGGTGCTTGTTCTTTTTGTTCTTCTCTTGTGTTGATTAGAAAGATTTACTATGCAACTAATCTGTTTTTCCAACAGCAGGACACAAACAATAAGTAGAGAAATATACAGACTGTAAAAATGCAATCAGTTTAACTCTTCTGCACTCACTAAGCGGTGGGTGCATCTATCACAATTGTCAATAGTATTTTCTTACTAGCACAGTACTACTATGCCACGCTGGAGTATAAATTACTTTCAACAGGGAAGATAAGCAAAGTGAGAGTCAGAGACACAGGCCACTAAAATAGGGATCCAATTCAGCACAGAGTAATTTTGAAACCCATACCACACAGCCAGGGTGCAAAGCTATTTAAGCACAATCCTATAAAAAAGAAGTCAGATGGTTTTTTCTGCTTCCTTTTTTTTTTTCTGTGCTGAATCAGCCCTCAAGATACAAGCTTGAGGCATGAAATTATCAGTCGTCATTCTGCATAAAAGCACTACAGTGCTGTCATCCCACTTTGTAGAGTGAAGAAAGTACCTTTCAAAAACAAGCATTACCAAGACACTGCTGGCACTAGTCTCCAAAGCCATGTAGATAACACCCAGCACAGTAAGAATCAAATCACGAGTTTTTCAGCTGGGAGACCTTAAATAAAGCAAACCAATTATCCCCTTGTGCCCAGATATGCACTGGAGAAACGCACTCAGAGTTTTACAGGCTGCAGTGCAGTGCAATGAACAGTTTACCAGCCAGTCCCTTCAGATCCCATCACCTCCCAGCCCTAAGCTCCTGTCCCCCATAGCTTTGTACCTGTCCTAAAATCACACAGTTTGTCCCCAGTCTCCTACGGGGGCTTGTCCAGCTTTCCCCCCACAGCTTTGCCCCAGTTGGGCAGGGCGGCAGACCCCAGGCAGCCCTGAGCACTGCAGGATGCCCCAACTGCCTTCAGGCGCAGCCCCCCTCTGCTTTGCCAGTTCAAGCATTCAGAAATCATGCATCAGGCCCCATCCAAAACCAGCAGACAGCTGCTCAGTGGGCAACACCATGTAGTGACAGATCTACCTAGCTCACTTCCACAAAGCTCTGCCTTTCTTAAGGGAATACGCAAGGCATTTAAAAAGTCCCCTTATCCTTCAACATTAATACAGTCTTGCTGGTTTTGAGTACTTAAGCACCAGAAACAAGGGATAGAGGGCAACCTGAAAGCAGCAAGGTTTGTTTCCTGGTCAGGAAAGGGAAAAAGGGGATGGTGGGTCTCCTGAGATCATTTCTATGCGTTCCTTCAGGAGGAAAGGGGGTTGAAAAAAAAAGGCTTCACCCCAGTGCAGGTAAGAGGAATCCTCTGGGAAAAAGGGCTGGGACACATGTAGGTCCTTGTTTTGCTAAAGCCAGCTTTCCAGCGCTTCGGTCACCAAAGAGGTAGTACTGCCCAGTCTTTTCTGGACATGGCCAGGTGGGCTGGAATTGGTGTCTCTTCTCCAGACCACTGGGTAATGATGGATCAGATTAGCTCTGGTCTAACAGGTTTCCAGTGCAGAGACTTGGGTCTCGATACTTGTAGATGGCAACACACTTAGCAGCAGACATCACTTCAGAAACCTGAGAAATGGTCCTAAAAGTTGATAAAGTGCGATAGATAAAGAAAAACTTCCCCCCTCCGACCTCTTCAACCTTAAAATTAAGAGAAAATTTGATTGGGGGGTCAAGCGGCGGAGCTGGGAGTAATTCTCCCAAAACGAGCAGAAACAAGTGTGGAAAGAAGGAAAGATGACCTGTACCATATGAATTACTGCTGGACCATTCCCAAATTTTTATGTTAGTAAAGATGAGCCTTAATTAAGCTCCATCTCTCACTGTACTTATATGGCTGGGACAATATGACACAAAAAACCACCTAAAAGGAATCTTAAAGGTTTTATAAAAACCAGATCCTATCAGAAACACCAAACTGATCAAACAGCTTACAAGGACCAGACACAAAGATCTTCAAATATTTATTTCAAGCAATTAGTCTCCCAGTGAGCACAGCACAAAATATGACACCCAGCCAAGACAACCGAACTGACTGACCTACCTTTCATGGCAGTACAGTAACTTGCGAAGAATTTTGTTTTTGCGTTCAGTCATTCATTTATCCGAGTAAAATGAATTTTTATAGTCCTAGATTCTTGCTTCCTATTTTTAGGGGATGTTATGCAATTCTCCTAATATGGTCTTTTTATGGATTTGCCTCAAGCAAATATTTTTGTGTTAAGAAGGGCAGAGAAAACAGAATACTAAAGAGCATAGACAGAATAAGTTTTGTTAGGTTAATATCTCAATGGCTTAGGCTGCCTAGGTTTTCTTTTTTTTTCCTCTAGTTATAAAACTGAACAGCCATGTAATCTAAAGTCGAGATGTTTGGGATCTTATTACTAAAACCCATTTCCCTAGTGATTCACCACAGCTATCAACCCAGTGCCATACATAGCTGTTACAGGTAGCATCTGGCTGTTGTGCACTCAACAGCATCTAAAGAAAAGCAGCATGAACACAAAGCCATTATAATCCCAGTTAAAAGACATACTTGGCTTTTAATTTTGAACAAAGGTAAGCCATTGAAGATCCCACAGCACTTCCCCAGGCTGGAGTGTGTGGCCTTGCGTGTCCGAATATGCAAACAAAGTTGTTCTGTTTGGCAGCAGGCAAAGTACCTACCTCCCCTATTAGACTGGGCTACGTGGTGCACTGGAGTGTGGTGTAAACACTCCTGAGCAGCTGTCAGCCACGGCTACTAGGGGACTAAAAGCAGCTCAGCCGGAACAGCACAGGCCTGCATTGTGCTAATGAGCCTTGAAAAGAGGCACCATACTTATGCAGCTACAGTGCCTCTACACCACATCTCACACCTCCAGGTGTGCTTTGGCAGGTAGCTGCTGGCTGGAGGGAGGCTGCGATGTGCTGCTCTGTGCTAGGCAGGCATGCACTCTGCCTGTTACTGGCAGGCAAGTTCTCCTTCACACTGAGCAGATGAGTGGATGGTCTGTGGCTGGGACTCTCTGCTAAGCAAAACTTGGGAGCCTCCTGAGCCAAAAGCAGAGCTGCAGGGAGAGAGCTCAGTAGGGATGCTCACCGCATCAGCTAGCCTCATGAGACATCCAGCTCTGACCTGTCAGCAGGTGGAAGAGATTAAGAAAACAAGGTCACACGTTGCCTCCACATTCAGGCAGCAGTACCAGGGGTGGTGTCCTCTGGTTCTGCAGCTGGAAGGAAAGATCAGGCAAGCTTACTTGAACACCAGTCTGCACAAGGCCTTGAGCACTGAGCATTACAGGAAGCTTCTGTTCGTGCTATGCCAACCTTAAGCATCTGATATTACTGCTGGTTTCTTGAGCACTGTGTTCACTCATAAATTTTAAAAGGGAAGGGAAGAGAATGACCATGAACATCTGCTTTTGGTTAAGTGCCTAAAAATGCTCAAGACTTTTCTTTTTATTAATCATATGTGTATGCGCATGTGTGTTGTGAGTAATGGCAGGGTTACACACAGAAAGTAAACACAGAAAGCCTTCAAAGGGTTTCAGAACACTTTAGATAACAAGTGACTTTGCTGCAATTATAGGGTGGCAAAAGCAAAGGCTGCAGATACTGAAGTAACCTTGCACAAAACAGCAGAAGCAGCTAGCCGCTTAGCTGAGGTGCCCATCATACAGCTATGCCCTCCTCTCCTCAGTTTCGTTTACAGACTTCAAGCCCAGTGTTACTTTCCTTACATCTGGCAGTTATGTGACTATGCCTGTACCCAGGTCTCACTAAATCATAACATGATTTAGAGACTGATTTTTTTCTTTTAAAGTAATTCAATCTTGAACAGCTGTGATTTGGATTAATTGGTGAATTTTGCATTTTTGGCACAATCTGCTCTCCAGAAGTGCCACTGAAATAAAAATTTAAAGCATTTTCTCCCTGTTCCTCTAATCCTGTAGCTAAATTCTGCAGGTGCACAGATGTATCCTCAGAACTGCCAGGGCTGAAATTTTAGTGAGGTTGCTGCAATACTTGCCTCAATATCCTTGTTCTTTCCTAGCACTGAAAATACCATTCAGAATAAAAATATCAAAAAGATTATTTTTTAAATAATGTGATCAAATTTACCAAGGTGAGTCTATAACAAAACCAGGCTATGGCATACTGTGGTTTTGGCAAGTAGCTGTTCCCCAGGAATTCAGCCAGAGCCGCACACGGAACATGAAAAATTTCACCCAAATAGTTAATGTTTTGGCAAAGTTCAAAGTCACTGAACACAGGATTTTTTCAATGTGAAATGTAAGACAACTTCAACTTTAAGCATAGCTGCTAGCTGTGTTTATAATTATTTTTATTTTCATTAGAATATATGCCTTTATAATTTGTAGAATGGTATTCAAATTCACTGTCAGTATTCCTGATTAATAAATTCTGATAGCATTTTAATTTCTAAAAGTTAATTAATATCATACGATTTTGATTGTTGACATTTTATTTTCTATGACAAGCAAACATTTCAGCAGATTTAAGTCATGACTGAAAAAAAAATAAACATCCAGTTGGTCCTGTTCACAAATCTCCATTAGCTAAGCTAGACCTTGGTTTATCCTGTCAGCTTCCTAAACGTTATTAAAAGGCCCTTGCAGTATGGATCTTAAAACTCAATACTTGTGAGATACTTTGATGCAGCATCCTACATTCATTCTTCCCTTGCTGAACTAAGTGAAGGAGATAAAAATCATCCCTTCTCAAAAATACTAGGAGTGAAACCCTAACACTAATTCTCTTTCATGGGCTATATTATAGTCGACTATACTGGATGATATTATAGTGACCTTCCTCATATCCATTATTTACACATGAACGATGCTCTTGCACACAACAGATACACTGTAGCTAATGAAGCTATTCAAATAAGCAGAGAAACTCTTGTGTAAGAGGAGTCGGCAGAATCTTGACCTTATTAGAAAGGTGCCTTATTCTTTACTGCCCTGACCCCGTAGCACCAACAGGAATTCTTCCACTGGCCAGGCAGCAGCAAGTGAAAATGAAAAGTGACTTCTTAATATCATCTGCATATATGGCCTCAAATTTGAGCTCAGTAAGAAGTACTGAGCATTTTTTTCTACCACTGGAACAATTTCTTAAGACAAAAAAAGTATTGTGAATGTTAGATGTTTAACAATTATAACCCTATTAAAACAAATCTGAACCCATAATAACCAGATTATGCAAATAATTGTCAGATTACGCAAAATTGTATTCACAGGATATGATCCTGCTTTGTTTCATCACATGAATCATTCACAGAAGGACAGAAGGCTTACATTTATGTTTATATTTAATAAGCCAGAAAATACAAATAGATGAATGCTAATAATGCAAGTAATGGAGATCAACAGGATCACTTTGGTTAGAGTTTGTAAGGTTTCCATACTAAACTGGAAGAAGTTTTTGAAGATTTATTGTGAGTAGTTTGCCTACTTTTTGAAGTATTCTGTTGTGGCAGACTGGATAGTTCAGGGAATTATTAATGGAATATACAGCCTTATATTCTGAGGTAGCTAGTTTAATCTAGCTCAGGTCAATACTGACGACTATTCTGTAGTATTTTTGAAATGAGGAGGCGGTTCTGGAGCACTTCTTCTCTTAAAAGGACAGGTTCAATGCACAAAAGTGGCACTAATTTTCACCTCAGGCAGCGCACTTCATCAAAGAGACTGAGGAATTAATGGGATATAGGTTTATAACATCGCAAAGCACTCAGGGTGTTTCCCCACGCCCTTCATTTCCCTTTCTGTAAGATGAGCTGCTCTGTTAAAAAGGGACAGTCCTCCTATATCCTCAGATTTTTCTAATTCCATTGCAAACCCTACAAGAAAAGTCTTGAAGGTGCCCTATACTACCAAATTTTAACATCCTTTAGTGGGACTCAAGAGAGAGATTAGAAGGTTTCACCTAGAAAAACATCTTGAGAGTGCTATCTGAAGAGAATCTTGATTGATGATGGTTGGCAGCAAATATTTCCCTGAACGCATAACAGTTTTATTAATAGCTCTGGACTGAGCTGAGGCAAGTAGAAAACAGCACCAAGTGAGGGGTTTGTTTTGTGATCTACCTACTCATGCATCTAATACTCACAAGCATCATCTTTGTCTCACTAGCAAGTGTCAGTGTCAAAAAATTGTCATCAAGTTTCCAAAGAGGAAGCATTCAAACAAAAATATACATCTGGGTGTGTGTCGATGTACAGCAATAGTATGGCTGCTTGTGTTACTCCTACCTCCAGACCAGTGGGTGGAAAGTCAGAACTAAGACAGCATTAGTAGACATGAGGGATGAGTGTAATGCAGACTGTGTCTACTGCATATTAACATACGTATAGTGCACATGCAGGCTGCATATGCACACCAGCACTCATACTACACTAGTATATTGAGCTGTCCCAGTGAGAACTGAGTTTAATGGGTTGAAGAGATGCCATGTTCAGTGGCCAAGATGGGGTTAGCCTCTCTAGTATTTGAGAGCACCATGATTAAAAGGGATCTGGGATATCACTATGCTGGTCACACTCAGTGACCACTTGAACAGTGCAGGACATTGCATTTCTGATATGCTGTTCATGGATGAATGTAATTGTACTACAACAGGCTTTGTACATAACAAAAGGCAGTAGATGATGAAGGAGGACTTGCAGAGCATATATGAGATGCAGACGCATCTCACTGGCTTGGAGATTATTTGGAGCTGCAGCTTTGCCAGTTGCTCTCTTTAAATGTTCATGAAACACCAAAGTCCAGTCTCCTGTTACACTGGCATGAGCCAAAATGACTTGTATTTTAGGGACCGTCCCTGTGGTGTGGACCCAGGGCAATCAGTTCAGCTTCCAAAGAGCAGAGCTCTCTCACTAAGGGCACCTACCAAAGAGTTGTACTGCTACTAAATACAACATTGTATCTTGGCCATCAGCCTGAAGGTGAAAAGCCTCTGCTTAATTAATGATTCCTAAGTATCCTCATTAAGCTGTTCTCTGGGTATAGACTGGGTGTGTTTTTTATCTAAACCTTTTCAGTTGTGCCTATAACAATCTGAATTTCTCATCTGCAAATAACCATGACTGAATCGTTAGGAATAATCAGGAAACCTTAATTAAAAGTAATAGGGCTTAGGCCAACTCTTGATGAGAGCATGACGCTGCAAATAGTTGCAAGAATTTGTCAAACTAATTAAGTTCAAAATCAGTATGAAAAAAGGGACAATTTTTCCTTCTGAATTTGCATTTGACTTCTGAAATTGTACACAGGCGGTTAGTTCCCTGCAGGAACAGATCCCTAAATATGCCCTCAGAACCAGATAATTACAGTGCATATGTGATTGAAGTGTGCAGAGTAGCATACTGACATAGAATTCATTATGTGATGGGTCTTCAAGAATTTAACTCGAATACATGCGATTTTTATTGCACTACTTTTTCTAGAGGAGGGCAAGCCATTGTAAAAACTAAACACTGTTGATCAGAAAAGCCCTGATCAAACCACTTTTTCACGTTTGTGCAGACAAAAATTTAGGAATGGGTTTTCACAGATACTTGTAACTGCTTTACTTTCATCCATGCACACTTATTTCATATGCCCGCTTATCCAACTCTACACAAATTAGGTACTTACGACTGCAGGTAGCTATTTAGATCCTACCTGGTACACGTCTTACCTGCCATGTACATAACAAATTTGAATGCACACATTTCAAATCTGAGCATGAATTCAATACTTCTAAATGTTTATGTGCATGTGGTAATGCATATCTAGCCTTGAATTAGAGGCAACTTGAGGCTTCTGAAAATGTCAGTCTGGAAAAATAATGTAGTACCATGTAATGCAGTATTTAGTAAATTACTGCCCTGAATACCTAATTCTGTTTTAAGAAAGACATGAGGGAGGATAATCCTGTAATTCTTTAGGACACATGCTGAGTGAACCTATGAAAAAATATCCTGCATTATGCACAACAGTCAGTCTGTTTACTTGTGGCTCACAGAAAGAGCTAAGCACGCAGGAGGGCTTAACCTGAGGTGGGATTATTAGGCCAAGTCCACTGATTAGAACTAAAGTTTACTGTGAAATTGTTAGACCCTCCTCCAAAGTACAGACTAAAATAAACATTTTGAACTCCTATTGTTTTCAACGGCAAGGAACTGAAATGGGTGACAGCGTCTCGTGTTCTGGAACTCAATAGCAAATTGAAAAATGCTGTAGAATAGATGGCTTGAGGGTAACATGGAGATCCATTATTCAGGTAAGACAGCTGATTAGAAGTCATAGGGATAAGAAGTAAGTAGGAGATAAAGGGTGTGATTTATTTCCAGTATTTGGTTGTTAATGTACAGTGAAGACTATAAGTAAAATGAGCAGACAGGTTAAAAGCAGAACAAAAATTTATTTATGTTCATGTTCTGTTATCATTATTTTTTTTTTTTTATTAAGAGTATATGTTAGCCAATTTAGTTAAAAGGCTGTGTTTCATTTTCTGTCCTATAAACTTGGTTTGACTACTTGAAAAATTTAGGCATGCTATGGAAAATGTTCCAAATTTTAGCTCAACAGTATACTATTTTTGCAGCTATGCTGCTTTGTCACCAATGTATGATTTAGAATGATTACTTATTATTGTATTTTAATTTCCGTTGGGCTTTTCTGTATTTCATTTGTTGCTGGTTACAAGGAAGAAACTATTCCAAAAAAATCTTCTGTATTATCACTGAAATGCTTCTGATCGTATCTGCCACATGATAACTGCGAGCCTGGGTACTTTATTTTTTAAGAACATGGGTTTATGGTTTACATAGAAATGTCAAAGAATGATGCATATATATCTAAGGAGTAACTTATAATTACAATGTACACTTAAGGATAATTGCAGTGCAGACAACTATAAAGTTATTCCATTTTTATAAGTGTATAAACAAAAGCAGAATTTGATTAGGTCATGTGATTGCCTCTTTAGACTCAAAATAAATGACCTTATATGCATAAACATACTTCTTGTACTTGGGTTTGTTATTGGCAGAGGAAGGCAATGTATCCTCTTTAATCAAGGATAAGCAAGCAGGGTTGCCTCAGACTTTTTTCCCCCAGACAAAACACAGACCTACTCCAATCTCTTACTGCACCCCAGCATGGCCACAACCCCCAGCCCCTTCCCCTTTGCACACTGTACCTTCCAAGGCAGCCAAGCCAGTGATGGCCTGGTGACTCCTCCTGTGCCACATGGGCTCAACATTCCTCCTACTCAGTCTTGTGCAGCCCTTTTTTACCCCTGAATCTGCATTTAACCATTACATCAGACACAGGGCATATAGAAAAATACATACTGATGAATTTCATATCATAAGTCTATGAGGCAGTTGAGTACCCAAAGATTACAGAGGATATCTGCAAGAAGAAAGGACAAAAAAAAAAAAAAAAGAAAAAAAAAGAGGAAAGGACAGATAATAAAAGCATCTAATAAAGACTAATAGTTAACTGGAAGTGAGGTTTCAGAGATGGAGTAGATATGCCAGTAAATTGAGACTAATAGTCTAACAACTCACATCACATAAATAAGCAGAACTAGTCCTGGTTATCGCTTCCTGAAGGGGAACTTTCTTCCATGATAAAACAGTGTCTGTCCTGAGTTTCTATTATTTCTAGTAGGGAGGGTTTCCAAGGGTGCAAGAGGGTGTTTAGAAAAGATCTTTGTGTTTAGATCTGCTATCCGTGTATGAGTTTAAGGGAATCTATCTCTCTAAAAGCAGTGTGATTTTCTTTGCTGGTACTATAGAGATGTTTAGACCTCCAGAGGAAAGGTTACAGTTCTGTGCCAGGGAAAGTAATGTTGCCGTGAGACTGAGTGTAAGAGGATGAACAAAGCTGCCACATCCACTTCCACAATTGGCATGTTCTGCAAGATATGAAAAAGGAGAGAATATGGTAAATGCCTTCAAGCCCATTTTCATCCAGTTGGTAACATCAGGTTATCCTTTCTATTTTTCTGAGCATTGGAGTACTCCAGTTCATACACCTTTCTCAAATGCTTTGACTCTATTATATTCTTCATAATGATTCAGCTAAAACCAGCAACAAGGCAATCTCAGCACTTGAAACTACTAAGAAATAGACAATTAAACATGTGCACAAGTCTCCTGAGGCCTGTGGATATCTCTATTTGCCTAACAACTGCTCAAGACCTACCACAACAGGGCAGTGGCTTCTGCATACTACCCAGTTCTTATCTTCTTTAAAATTATTTTGGACTGAAAATAAATCAGACAGAGCTGTTAGCATAAAACAGTGAACTTTAACCAACACTTCGCTGTAGCAGTAGATAAAAAACTATCAACCACTTGTCCCAGACAACAGCATAGGTTTGGTGTGCTCTAGGAAATAGATAGCTAATCTATGCAAACAACCTGTTGATCATTAAGAAGCACAAAAGTGTCCAGAAGTGTCTGCAACAAGAAGATTACAAGAGCCAACAAGGGTGTCAGCAAATCAGAGAATTATAGCATAATTTGAATGCAGTAGTCATCCGTGAGCTCTTCTCTACCCACTCATATACCCAAAGACTCATAAAAATACCTGGGAACAAAGATTTTGGGAAGAGTCTGGGCAGCCCCACAACCCTACTCCAGGATCTGAGACCATCTCTCCAACCTCTGGGGATTTCAGGGAGCAGGAAAAGAGCTGAGGGAAACCTCATGACCCTGCACCAGGACTGTGCACAAGGCATCAGGTTCCCTCTCAGGAGTGAGTCTTCTACCCCATGGAACGATTAGGTTGTGCAACAAATTGCTATACTGCTCCTCTGACGTCTCACACCCCCTGCACCATCCACCCATGAGACAGAGAAGGCATGTAATTCGTAAAACTGTATGAATCTGTGATTAAAGTGCTTTGCTATCCAAAATTATTTAGCCTCCACATTGTCATTTGTCTTAAACCGCCACACTACAAAACAAAAACATCAATACCTGCTTCAATAATGGTGTTTAAAAATACATTTCAATTTTAAAAGTCTTCTGAAATCCTTTTTCTTGTCTAGCAAATAACAATTCTTTGCAAAAATAGCAGAACTAATAAAGAAAGATTTTATTTGTTAAATTTTGATCAATCCTGGCAACTGCCAAGCTATTATCATATGTTAGAAACAAACATCTCTGTATTGGCAACTGTATCAATTATCTGAGATAGTACAAGTCCTTTACTTTGGTTTTCCTCATGTATCTCTGTGGATATACTTTTTGAGGATAACATAGTGCATTAACATAGTTTATAACAGTAAAATATTTCTTGTTTCTAGAGCACTCAATACGCTATGTGGTTTTCAGCCTTTATTTATAAGGCTATGAGGTGATATCTTAGCTTCACTTAAGTTAACTGTAATTCATTGGGTTTTTAATATCAGGAGTACCTTTTCATTATGAGCCCGCGAAATATCTAGTATGATGGGATTCTGGTCTGTAAGTAGGACTCCTGCAAGCTATTCCAGTTAAAATAAAAAAGTACTACTGATTTCAAGGATTCTATTCTTGTTCTCTGTTCCATTAGAAACCTGGTGGTATGATTGCTTTTGCCTGCACTTGCTTTGCAACAGTCAGTCTGCTGGCATAACCAGAGTTACTTTCACTTCCACAAGTATAAATGGAAGCAGAGTCATGGCTAAAACCTAGTATTTGCTAACAGCAAACAATATGTCTTAAACAAAGCACTTTGTCAAGTCCCATAAAAGCACAATGTATTATGAACTATACTTCCCAAGGCAATATGATTAAACATCTACCATCACAATGCAATGACCTAGAATTTTTATTAGTAGTAGTGATGCCTTAAAATTAAATTATAATACTGTACTCCATTTTATGACTGTGTTTTGCAGGCTATAGCAAGCTATCTGTTTTAAAAGTGAAATACATGATGGACTAGATATTTGATTGAGAACTAAAGTTGGTTGACATTACGAATACCTTTAATATGATGAAGAACCACATAAAGTAATAACATGGGTTATGAATAGTTTGATTTGGCTTATCTGATGTGATCCAATTTTCTGATTCCAGTTTATTCTAGCACTTTGTATTTTTGTGGGTATTCCTGTAAGAGGATACTGATGTGAAACACAGAAACAACTGTGGCTTAGGGGAACATAGCAAATGCTACATCTGCTTTTAGTAGCAATAATTTGCAAAATTCTTTCTGAGGATAAGAAGAACTAATCTGTCCATAGAAATTTCAATTTTCTGGAAAGGTGTGTAGTACATTTTAATAAAGTCGTGTGTCCAGCGCTGGGGCCCTCAGCAGAGCAAAGACATGGACCTGTTGGAACAGGTCCAGAGGAGGGCCACAAAGATGATCCAAGGGCTGGAGCACCTCTCCTATGAGGACAGGCTGAGAGCTGGGTTTGTTCAGCCTGGAGAAGAGAAGGCTGCGGGGAGACCTTATTGCGGCCTTTCAGTACTTAAAGGGGAACTATAAGAAAGATGGGGACAAACTTTTTAGCAGGGCCTGTTGCAATAGGACAAGGGGTAATTGTTTTAAATTAAAAGACGGTAAATTCAGACCAGATATAATGAAAAAATTTTTTACAGTGAGGGTGGTGAAACACTGGCACAGGTTGCCCAGAGAGGTGGTAGATGCCCCATCCCTGGAAACATTCAAGGTCAGGTTGGACGGGGCTCTGAGCAACCTGATCTAGTTGGGGATGTCCCTGCTCACTGCAGAGGGCTTGGACTAGATGACCTTTAAAGGTCCCTTCCAACGCAAACCATTCTATGATTTGCAAGTCATTAAATTGGTTTTTAGTAACCTCATACTCATTTTCAATTGAACAATTATTAAACTATAAAACAAAATTGCATGATTCCTAAAACTGTAGTCTGGAGTTTTACAGTCTGCTATAAAGTGCTGTATTATTATAATACACTAAAGATGCTCAGGCTATTAAAACATTTTTTTTAAATGAACTGTAAAATATTTTATCATTGATGAAATAATTCTCAAATACTAGGCTCTTCAGCAGTATACATGCACAATATTTTGGTATAATGAAAAGCATGCTAATCAAAAAAACATAATTCAAACTGTAATTCTAATATGCAAAATAAACCATTTTTCTTTCAGTAACAGAATTTAATTACACCTGACTTCCAACATTAAAAATGTTTCATCAGAGTATTGATCGTTAAATATAAGGTCCAGTCTTACAGAGAGCTCTACATGCAAAAGAGACTGAATGTTAACCAGTGTACATCTGTGTAGCTCTGATAACAACAGAGATGTCCTGACTTACACTGTTGGAGAGTTTTAGCCTGTATTTCACTCCACAAATCGTGAGTGATCTTGCAAGGGGGCCCGATGTTCAACTGAGTTCTACCAAGTCTGGTAAATGAGAACAATTTTCTACTGACTACTGATGGCTGATGTCTCATAGCAACGCTGACACTAACATTATATGTCTCAGCATATAGGGTATGATACTTGGCTACATCCTCAAAGTGTTCCTCTGATATTCTAAAGAGGCAAAAAACTCTCTGTACTTAGAAATTAATCAGCTGCATTAATCAGATCTTTAACTTCAGCAGGATTTCAACAGGCTTGAAAATGATCTGTCCTGTGTGGTCCTGAAATTCTTCGGCAAAGATGGTGAAGAACCCAAGTGCAGTCTTGCTCTGAGTGGGAGCAGTCTGCATGATCATGCTATTAGTACATATGTATGTATATGTTCACTGCAAAGCAGCCTTTTGCCACTGAGGTCCACTGTTTGCATAGCAATGCAGGCGGACTGCCAATTGCTTTCCTGCCTATGAACACAGAGATCACCACACAGACTGAAAACCCAAACCTGTCCCTCACTCACGGTGACCTGACCTTCTCTGGTTCTGTCTGAAAGGTGCAAGAGCCGTGTAGTAAATGAATACAGTCTCAGGGAATTTTATACTTCCACAGTTTTTGAGGGCCCACTCCAGCATGGTGCTGGAGCACACAAGGATTAACTTCACTGAAATCAATGTCAATGAAATCAATGGACAAAGCAGTCTCTGTTTTGGTAAAACAGAATTTTGTTCAGTGCTCCCCAAATTAGGAGTGTAAGATTAAAGATTAAACTTTAAATTATCCCTGGCTGTCAGATATTAATCTGAACATGCAAAGCACACAAGACTTTTTTAGGTACAACAGAACTGCTACTGAAGCAAATTAAAGATGTTGCTTTTTTAGAAGAAAAGCTGCCAATAGGTGTTCTCTAAATCACTTGTACCAGCAGGCTGACCCCATTATGTCAGCTAATCCTGGAACTACCGGAGGTAAATTTAAATCTTTTCATTCGAAACATTTAGTCAATACTCTCTTTTCTATTTTTTTTTTTTTTTTTATTTTGTTCTGGCACAGCATTGGGAGTTTTATATTCCTGTCCATCTTTTGCCCCAGACTATAACTTTCTACGTAGTTGCAATGCCTAGAGGAAGAGGTCCAAGTACAACTTCTCCTAAGAGACAGAACATGCAGGGCATTTGAAAGGACGGTGCTTGTTTTTCACAAAACGAAAAAGAAACAGAAAGGTCACAGGCTGTGTGAAGGGATGGGGAAAAGAGGGTGCCAGGCATATGGGTGAGCTAATACTGGTGCACAGGGGATAAATCAAGTTCCCTTTGTCTCTATTCCAGCATACTACCTCAGCAGTTGTACTATCCCCTCATCAACAACCCACCTACATGCTGCCTGTGTTTCCTGCTTATGTTCACCCACCACCCAATTACCAGTCCATGAAGCTCCATACCTGCTGTGTCTTGATCCTCAGAACACTACGCTGAAGCTTTTAACCCTCTCCAAACACCTACACAATGCTTAATAATAATAATATTTAGCACACAGGAAGCTACATTAAATAATTATAGACAATACTTCAAACACCACATTAGCAGATCCTTACACAGTACTGAAGATCTGCAACAGATAGACCTACAAGGGAAAAGCACAGTCATTTTCAGTCTGTGAGTCATGTTTAAGTCCTAGTCTCCTCAGAGAACTGTTAGCCCTGTCCCCTGTTCTTGTCATAAGACTCGCCATAATGGATATTTTTTAAAGTCCCAAGTTTGTGTGGAATTATGTGAATTTCTGGGAGAACAATATGCAGTGTGACCCACGTCTGTTCTAAACACTCACTTATCTTACATGCAAATAGAAAGAATCGATATATTTAAGTATCTAGATTTCTCTTTTCCTCCTTGTTCCCCACAAAATGTTTGAGCGTTTTAATTCCTATCTCATAATTTTTTCACTTTGCTGCTGAGAGTACAAAGACATTCACATACTGGACTTGACTGAAAAGTATTTGCGTTCAGTCTGAAGGGCCATGTATCTCAATTACACACATCCACTACTCACACTTCTTCAAAAGCACAAAAACCTTAAATTCCCTCTGAATGCTGAACTAAGGTTAACTAGAGCAAGACATTTATAACGAACGTGGCAAAACAAAGTACAGAACTAGCCAGGGAGTTGATAGATTTCGATGCATAAATTTAGACTTAAACATCCTTAACTGTCTTGCCTTCTATCATTTTTGTCTTGTGTAAAATGTCCTCTAAAATATTATAGCAAACCCAATATGAGAGTCTTAGTTTTTTATTCCTCTCTGCTGATGACGTAGTAACAATTGGTCTAATCTAGTCTAATCTAACACTTGAAGTTTATTTCATTATCATCTTTCAGTTCCACACATCTCTCCTAAATGCAGAAGCAGCATTTTTCTTGAAGAATACATGGTGTGAGTACACATCCAAACTCATTCTTTTGTCCTTTTCAAATAATCCAATGTGACGGTTCAAGCAGTGGTGGTAGAACGTGAGACTGAAAGACCATAACCATTTTTTGACTGGTGTACTGAACAAAAGTTACGACTGAGAATGAAGGATAAACAAATATGTCAGTTAAATAGAAACATTAGAGTGAAGCTATCAGAAAGAAAGATAGGCATGGCAATTACTTTAATAAAATATGCCTGTATAAGGAGCACACTTGGCATTCATCTTCCTTTTTGTTCACAATATTTCACAAATTATTTTTATGTGGTGCTGAGGATCCTTTGAAAGATGTCAAGCAGCTCAAAAAATACTTGAATTCAGCATTTTATATAAAATTAACCACTATTTACGCTTTGTGTTTAGCGAACTTTGATAGAAACCAGGTTTATAAACGTGTTTATAGGATGCTTAACTTCGTTAAGCATCTTCCTAGCAAAGATGGAGTGCTGATTTAATTTAGGGATAGAAAAAAGAGTATATTACACAAATACATGCATATGTAAACATAAAATAAGCATGAACATTAAAAAAAAGTAAACATAAAATAAGCATGTATCAGAAATCAACATTTCTCTGTATTGGTTCGAAATAAGAAAATACCACTGTAATAGGAGAACAGTAAATTCTTGTAGCAATGGTAAGTTGAAATGAATAACAATTTCTAAACAACAACACTGAAACAAAAATTATTTAGAAGTCCAAACCTTCAACAGCTATTTGAAATAAATATTGAGTACAGGTAAACAAAGGGTATCTCATATTTACTTTAAGCATTCATAACCCTTCCAATTCCCAGGTTTGCATGTGTGCAGGAGAACATGGCACAGTGACAAAACCATTAGCGTATTCTTGCTTTTCATACAACCATTCTGAACAAGTCAGAAAAAAATGTATCAAAAACTGTTCAGCTGGCGACACTCTTGGCAGATGGGGTTAGTGCCCTGTATTGTACAACCCCAGGAGGTTAGTATTTGTTCATTTCTATGGTGATTTATACTAATCAATCACTTCCTGCTCTTTCTTCCATTACAGTATTTATTTCTATGGCAATTTATACTAATCAATCACTTCCTGCTCTTTCTTCCTTCACTGTCTTTTTAAACCCACCACCTAGGATATGCAGCTTTGTAGCATCTCAATGATCATTTCCTTATCCCCTCTCTGCCATTGTCTTTTTGTGCTGAGACTAACGTTTTTAATTCTACTTTCCAGTGTTTAGTATATATTGCCTTTTTGAAACCTTTCAGCTCAACTGCTAAGCATATAACAAAGCCCTTCAGATTGCTTTTGGTCGCACTAGTTCATGTTTTGAGAATACTACAAAGGCATATTTTTCATGGGAGGAGGACCTTGGAATGAATACCCTTCTCCAAGCGCGATATGAATGCCTCCAGTTCTTTTGTAAAATTTGCATTGAAGTTTAAGTCTCACATGCAAAGTGGCACCATACTGTCCAACAAACACAGGTTTCTTTTTTAAAAAGTGTGGGCTTGTTCTGGCTCTATTCCTAAGTTATTTTTTGAAAAATGCATTAATATATAAGAGCTTTGTTCTTCACGTTACAGTTCTGACACAAAGTAGTATGAGCACCAGAATGTTGTATTTCACAAGAATGAAACTACTTGATTCACGTAACTTTAGTGATCTTTTAGTGCAGACTTAGCTATAGAACAGCAGAGATCATTTATTTAAAGGAAGCTGTTTTCCCTACAGACCTTTGCTTCTTGTGTCAAGTATATCAGGGTGCTCTTGAAGTCATAACATAGCTTTAAACCAGTGCTGATAAACTCGTGTGGGATGTGACTTCAAAATGCCAGAGTAACAGGAATAAGGACAGGGAAGAATTTAATTTATTTTCAAAACACTGGAACATCTATTCAGGCTTGAGGAACATTTGCAAATCAAACTGAATCCAGTGGGATTTGTGATCACTTGCCATTTCTTCAGTTCAGTATTTATCATCTGTACTTTGGTAGCATCTCTTACTCTATAGGCCTTACTCTATAGGGGACTGTACAAACACTGAAGGAAAACATTATCTCTCCCATAAAACAACTTTTTAATATAACATGAATTGAATTAATAATATCCCATCAAGGTCTTGCTTTAAATGGAAGATATTCCAAATTCCAGGTTTGAAAGGTTACGTTTCTGTTTAGCATACTCTATTTGGTCAAATGACTACTGCATATAGAAATATATGCCTACAACTATCTCCCTCTCATCAATAACTTACAAAGCTTAACTAATAATGAATGCACAGATATCAAAAACAGAATTAAAACAGTAGGACCTAAACTCAATACCATCTACCATTAACCCCATATACTTTGTAATGCCTCTGAAAAATGTTAATTCACATGCAATCTGCCAATGCAAAATAAATGGAGAAACTAGAAAAGGATGAAGATGAGAGAGTGGTGCTGAAAAAAACTAAGAAGAAAAATACATTTCTGAGGGATATGAACTGTCCATTTTAGTGAAGATGGAAACTTTGATGCAGTTTAACATGAAGAAAAAATCAAAATCAAACAAACAACAAAATCAATTTTTTATAAGTAAGTGAAATGTGAATGCTACAAGTCTGGAAGAGTTTGGGAATCCAGAAAAAAAAGTATTTATGCAGCAGAAGACTACTCTGTATACATATCTATGAAAAACTTTCATTTATGCACTGCAAAAGTACAAGACTCTCTTACCTGCAGGTTTGCACATGCTGGTGAATCATTGTGGGTGGGTATTTCATTGTTGGTGGTCTCTGAACCTGTGTTTTTAAGTCTGGAAGCTGTTGTAGTTGTGGCTGTAGTGGTCTGTACTGGTAAGATTGGCTGCCACACATTCACATCAGTACCATTGCCGAAGGCCTGAATTGCATTTTCTATAAAAATAAATTACAGGCAGTTTTCTATTTCTAAACAAATGGCAGAAAGCAGAACTGACTTTTTAATAGTTATTATTAGTATTCCATTGAAAATGTGTATTTATAGAAACTCATTTTTTATGCTGAAAAACATGTCTTAATTTTGAACATATCAGAAACATGAACTGAGAGTCTGGGGTCACCTAATTAAAGGTGCAGCCTCTTCTTTTTAATGTTCCCAGTAATTCTTGACAGAAGCTCTAGGACTTACTGTAATCATTTTTCTTACCATCCAAAAGCCTAAAAAATTTACTTTCAAGATTTAAAATACAGTTTGAATGGTATGTCCTAATTCAGGCAGGTGATGCTACATAGCAAACTAAAAAGAAGAGTGCAGGCAAAATATTAATTTATTTCTACAGCTTGTTGCAGTAAAACTAATATGCTTATAACTACAAAATGGTTTAACTAAGACAATCTTTTCCTTACAGTTTTCAATCAAAATCTGCATAATTAAGTGAGGGAAGCATGCTTAAACTAAAACTTTAGACTATAAAAGTTAAAAAGCTTATCATAGTTTCATGGGATTAAAGAGTGTGTTTATGGCAAGAGTAAATTGGTTGGGGCTTTTTATAAACAAATAGAAAAACAGTTTTTAATCACGTCTTTGGGGATTCAACATGGATTTAGGGATTTCTTATTTCAAATTCTTTGTACAAGAAATCAAACAATTTCACTGGGGACTAATATGTGGAAGTTTTTAATACTTCTTCTCAGTGATATTCCTTGCCTTATAAAATAATTTACATTTAAATCTCATCTGAAAAAGACATATTTTATTCTGATATAAGTTCTTAGAACTCCAACATGTAGAGAAGAATTTGTAAAAGGCACCACAATCAGCTGGGTTGATGGAGACAAAATGGGAAGAGTGGAATGATATTGGTTTTTGTTTTACCTGAATAAGGCAATATATAAAGCAATATTTTCCTATGATTTCCTAAATTAACAGTAACTCTTCATTTCCACTGCTGCAAGAAGGATCACAGAAATACATGCAATCCTTCCAGTTTTCTAAGTAAAAGTGGTCTGTATAATTAGTCGTCTTTGATTATTTCATAGAATCATACTTGATGATCCTCATGGGTCCCTTTCAACTTGAGAGACCTTTAAAGGTCATCTAGTCCAAGCCCCCTGCAGTGAGCAGGGACATCCCCAACTAGATCAGGTTGCTCAGAGCCCCGTCCAACCTGACCTTGAGTGTTTCCAGGGATGGGGCATCGACCACCTCTCTGGGCAACCTGTGCCAGTGTTTCACCACCCTCACTGTAAAAAATTTTTCCTTATATCTGGTCTGAATTTACCCTCCTTTAGTTTAAAACAATTACCCCTTGTCCTATTGCAACAGGCCCTGCTAAAATGTCTGTCCCCATCTTTCTTATAAGCCCTCTTTAAGTATTGAAAAGCCACAATAAGGTCTCCCCGCAGCCTTCTCTTCTCCAGGCTGAACAAGCCCAACTCTCCAGCCTGTCCTCGTAGGAGAGGTGCTCCAGCCCTCCTCATATTTTCCTAATATTTCAAACATATAACCTGCATTTTAAATATGTATTTTATATATATAATTTTCGTATACATTTCAAATATATTTCAAAAAACATAATGACTGTAAGGAGGCGCTTCAAGTGTCTAACTGCTCTAGTAAAGGTCCTTCCAATAATTTTTATTAACTCACTGCTTTATGCTTTTCCTCCTACTTGCCAATTCTTTTTACTGCAGTATAAAGCAAGTGTGAACAGATAGGTAGATATACTGAATCCCATTCAGTTCAGTAGGAATTCTAGAGTACGTAAATGAATGTCAAGATATTCACTTTCAGAGTAGCTAAAATAAAGTCTTAAGATGGTTTTCCAGAATTTAAGATTGGGCAAACCCTAACTGGAGAGGCAGCAATTAAACCACTGTAATATTACCAATAAACTTGCATCTTCCAATAAAGAGGATAAAAGTATAAGCAAGGTAATATACAGCCTCAAATTTTAGGGTGGAGTATATTTAATTTGGGGCCTATTAATTTGGATTTTTAGATTTCTTGACATTGGGTCAATTTCACAGTTCCAATATAATACCATATTCTGCAGGACAATGCTGAGATAAAGAAATATATGTCTAATATATGTAAAAAGAAAACAGTGTAATGTTCGTGTTTACTGGGACTAATTATTAAAACAGACCAGAATTTTCACCAATATTTTCACATCCACCTTTTGAAATCAAAACTTCCACTAGGCACATGTATCCAGAGGTGCAAGAAAGACCCGGACTGCAGGTGTTTATGTGGGACATGGTATACTCAGCTTCATATCCCAGCTCCGTATCAGGCACAGTATGAATGTGAACCAAGGTCTCCAGCTTTCTGAGTCCCCTAGCCCTCAGGGTACACTCTGAGCTATTCCACTTTGCATAAATAACAAAATGAGGTTTTGCATGAACATTTAAGCTAGGTTTTCCACATCTTCTGTAAATGCCCCAAATCACTGATTTATTTTCCAGTTTGAAGGGGAATTATACATTAGCAGAACAGACTAGTAAGAAATTCCTAGTTTCATCCCATTGTGGAAAAGCAATTTTTGTTTTGTCTGAAAAAAGTGGGAGGGATTTTAGTCTTATCCAATAAACACATGACATTTTCTCCAGGCCCATTAATGGCAATAACAATTAAAAAAAAATAATTGGAAATTTCCCATTCTCTGTAAGGAAAAAAACTTTGTATTAAACCAGAAACATCTTTAATTTCTTCATGAAGAAGACATCTCTTACAGCTGGGATGACTATAATTTGTCTCACAGTAACCTCTAATGTCTTTGATTTGTCTTCATTAATGCTTTTATACTGCTAGCAAAAGAAAGGACAAGGGAATGCTTTGACTGTATGTTCTAAAAGGAACCTGTAACATTCTAGCAATTAATACATTCACAAAGGTATAAAATCTTACAGTATATGTAAATGGCAGCCTCACTAGGTTTGAAGAAGGTCTGATGCTATATTGCCAATTTTTACCCAAACATAGTCTGAATTGTTTTGTTGTTTGGTGTTTTTTTTTTTTTTGTTAAATGATCTTGAGTAATTGATTCATTCTTCCAGAGCTTAATAAATAGTGTATCAAAGAGCAACTCAAGTCGCTCACTTTTTGTACACAAAGCTCCGCATGTCTTCACAACAATGCTGCCAGTTGAGAAGCTACCAATGGAGATTTTCAGACCCTACACTAAAATACAGACTGAACCCTGCATTAGCATTAGCTCGAGTATTTAGGGCTGGATGGGACAGTCTGGATCATGGAGTTCATTTGCTATTTTTGAAAAAAGCAACAACGTATGCTTCTTTTAATAAACTAATGAAATATGACTTTTAAAACTGGAAAGAATTTTTTACCCTTAAAACTCCTGCTGAAAGTCTATTTCTTAACTTTTGTCTGATGGTTAAAAATTTTCCCGTCTCAAGCCTAAATATGTATGGCCAAATATCTCCCTTTTTGATCTTGTGCCATCATTGTCCTCTAGGTTAAGTAATCCTTTTCCTTCCCTGGGCTTGCCCCTCTAATGCAATTTCAGAGGACAATCATGTATCCTTTCAACTTCTGTTCTGCTAGGCTAGGGAAGCCAAGTTCTTCTTGTCTCCTCATTTATCTGAAATTAAAACTCTGATGCACACTCCACATCACCCATTTATGCTGCTCCAGGCAGACAGGAAATTTGAAAAGAGAACCTGCCAAAATCAACTCCACTAAGCCATTCTGAAATTTATAATAGTCCCTAATTTGGAAGTGAGCTTGAAAAAACTGAAAAAAAAATCAATAATTTAACAAAATCTTGAAAATATGTACCATCCAGACCTGTGTTAAAACCAGGCATCTGAGATCAAGTAACCTAAAAAACCTGAACCTTGGCTATAAATTGCAAGCACAATCCAATTTATACTTACCTACAGCAAATCCTTCATATCATAAACTACATGTCTTTTTTTAGATGTAGTTCTTAAATTATACAGAAGCCCCTCAGGTGTTGCAATTTTTTACTACAGATGCTGCCTGACTGTTAGGGTCTGAACATGATCTGTGATGTAAACACATTTCTGTATGATACAACTTTGTTATTTGAATTTTTTTCCAAGAACTTCTTATGTTTGCAATCTTAGCCATAAACCATAGCATCAGGCATATTTGCTTGTCTGTTTAATTCTTACACTTACAGCAGAACCATGCTTACAAAGTGCAAAGAGATGGCCTTGATGTATCATAACATACTTAAACAGTAAAGAAATTCTAGAAAACATGCTAAAACACATTTAATGACATCTAATTTTGTACTCACTAAGGCATGTATTGTCCTGGAAGAAATTCAGAAATTTCAGGCATTCATCTATGTCGTTACCGCTGTTGCTGCAGTCACACCATGGGGCGACACTGAGACTATTTGAGTCTATGTAGTTTGGTGTCATCACTGTGCCTGTTAACAAAGAGTGAAGTACAGTACTGTGAGTAACCTTTGTACTGAAATATTCTTTCCATACTAAGAAGATAATGAGCAGTACTTGGTAAGTCATGTATTCAGAGATGGATTCACAATGCAGACCCATAGCAGAGCTCTAACCTCCAGACTTAACAATTCCTGGCTCCCTTTGCCCTTTGACACCCAGCCCTGTGCCATACTTCACACCCTCGGTTGTTTGAATGCAACCACCTTAGGGACTGTAACATGACTCACACATTAAAGACCTGTTGCTTTCCTCCAAAAAGGTTTATATTGCGTTCCCACAGAGAGCTGCATCAGCAAAACTGACAGGTGGAAAACTGTGGCACAGAGGAAGGATGGATTGGGAGAACGTGGGAACCTCTTAAAGGGCTTTGCTGCCAAATCAAACATATGTGGACCTGTGCCCTTAGAGTTGCACTCTAAAAATCCAATTTTTCTTCCTCACTTGTGTTTTTTCTCATTTTTGTTCTAGCTGCAAATAATTGGCTGAAACGAGACATCCAGACCTGAGCTTCCTCCTTGAGTCTGCAGCCAGCCTAGAAAAACAGTTCTGAAATGCATGAGCGAGGAGAATGCTAGTCATGCTGAGAGGAGCCCTAATACATCTTGGAGGAGCATTGACTCTAGGGTGCTCATTAAGGACCTGCCAACAGAGTGGGTTATGGCAATGAACAAAGCAAAAACGTATCCAGCATGCATAAAATGGTACAGTAGAGTCTTTGCAGGTAATAAATTACTATTAATCTTGCTATGTCACTACTTTTTCAGTACAGTGATTGTTTCCTAAACATTGTCAACAACTTGAAACCACAGATTCATTCTAACTCTGTTACAAATTCTTGGGTAAATATTCTCACATTTATATGTCAACTCAAGGCTACCAAGAATGAAATGAAACCAAAGAACGCATATTGTGTCCTAAAAGATATACAGCAACTGTTCATTTCTCATCTGGATCAGGCAACTGTTATATGATCAGCACTTACTCAAAGCAGTAGTCTCACTGAAAGCATCTCCCCAGAAGGTCAGAGATTTCAAACTTCCCTAAGGATTGAAAAGTTTGAACCTTTATTTTATTTGTCTGACCAAACAGGAAAAATTAAATAAAAAAGGGCAGGTATTCCAGACTGGTACTGATGACAGCTGTTTCAGGAAACACGTTCCTTACTTGGTAATCTACAATTCTAGGACAGGCTATATATCATGAGGAAATGTGATTGCATCTCCTCAGAACTGACATCAAAGTAGTCATTAAGAAGATGGAATAGACGAAGGATAAATATTAAAGACCCAAAGTGTACACTAGCAGAGAAAATTTGGTCCATAGGTCCAGGGTCCCGGAGTCTGCAATACCACACAGGAAGGGCTGTCAAACACCAAGCTAAAAAAAGGAACACTAGAAATAACACAAATCACAGAATGACATCAAATAGCCTTTCAGTCA
Source organism: Morus bassanus (assembly GCA_031468815.1). NCBI lineage: Eukaryota > Metazoa > Chordata > Aves > Suliformes > Sulidae > Morus > Morus bassanus. The sequence goes on along the minus strand of CM062575.1, from coordinate 9,697,674 downwards.
CCACGCAGCACTGGGGACTGAACAAATCAACATGCAAACTGCTTCATACATGACGTGGGAGACAAAGGAGAAGAGACATTAAGGGCTGGCCTGAGAAAGGCAGTAATGTATGTGAAAATGAATGCAGTCCCGCTGCCAAACTCACAAAAAGAGTCTTTGGTCTTGTTTTGGGATGTTCTTAAATTAGAATGCAATCCCATACCTTTATCTACTTTCAACTTTTAACAGATAGTTGTAGTAATAGTTGCTCAAATTCTACATGAGATTAGCACATGAGTAAATAGCACAGTTCAAAATTTATTAAATGGGGATACAGAATTTAGTAAAATCTGCAAAAAATCATTTGGACCATTAATGAAAACTGGACAGTAGATAAATAAGAAGAGGAATGATGTTAAATTAAATAAAACAAATGAAAATATCTATCCATTATCGGTTTGATTGTTCAGTACACTATTTCAATCATGTGACGTGATCTGAAAAGAAGTGAGAGAAAATGAAAATCAAGAGGATTTTGCAAATGGAAAGAGAACAGTAGGCTTAAAAAAAAAGGCTAACTAGCAAACACTTAGTGAAGGGTTAAAAAAACAGAAAGCTATTGAGGAAATTAAAAAGGTCACTGAGGGAAGACTTTCTTGTCACGAAGAGGTAATAAGGTAATTAAAACGGGTCAAGACAGGGGCTAAAGTGTAACACATACCAAGCTATGATGAGGGTTGATGAATACAGGAAAGACAGGACAAAGAATGTGTATACACAGCACACAAACTACATCCAGCAAAAACAGAGTGGCTGAAAGAGCAGCTAGTAGAAAATCAGCCTGTCATTTAAACCTGAGGGCAGATGTGAACCCAAGCAGATTATATGCTTGGTTTCCTGGGGTGGATTTTCTTTTTTCCCTGCAATGTGTATGCCTTCCCCTCCTCCCTCCCTGCTAGCTGGCATCTTGGAAATTCTGCTGAAGGACACTAACAGATCAGAGAAACCATGGTGGTTGGCAGTAAAATAGAACATGCTTGGTTTTCTGTGTTCTCTCTATCGAATAGTTCTGTGATGGTCTCAGTAGTAGGCAGTCAGGTCTCCATATTTTAGACAAAAGCAGAGTTGACCTGAACACAGCCAAGAGGTTGCTAAAATTAGGGTCAATTAAAAATGAGGAGATGGATGGTGAGTCCAGGAGGAGGGGCATGTGACTTTAGTTCCTTTGGTCCAAGGCAACTCCAGTATATTCACGTAAATTCACATGGAATTCCTGGGAATCCCAGGGAAATTAGATGAATTTTATGGAAAACAAGTGAAAATGTGTCAGAAAGTGAATGCTAAAGCAGATCTTGAAGTCAGCAGTTAAGAGAAATACCTAACTGATGTGGGAGTGCAGGCAGGTACAGATGGCTTAACTAAGCTGTAACCAAAGCACTGAATCTCAAACACAGCTACCTCAAATCTTCAACATTTAATAATTTTTATATTTTTCCATTAATTTAAAAAAAAATATTAATTTATCCCTATTTCTATAACAAGGAGCCTAAACCAATGAATTAAGATTTTCAAAATTCCTGTAAAATATACATAACTTTAAAATTATATATGCAACACTGTGATGCAAACCTTAAAGAATCCTGTATAGACTGTTCTCCATTTAACTGCTAAAGCACCTGATACAAAAACTGCCTGACTCTATTCCCACTTAAGTCATTTATTTCAGGTGGGATTCCACTAATTTCACTGAGGTTAACTCTGGTTTACATTACCATATGTGACAGCAGAATCACATCCACTGTACCTTCCATAGAGAATCCTCAATTTCCTGAAGAAATTCTATGGAGGCAAAATTTTTGCTACATTTAATGAAATGGCTAAATGAAATAATATTTCATCTTAATGAACAATATTTTATTCTAATTAAAACACCTGGAGACCCTGAAGCTCTGATGAATGAATGGATCTGTAACAGCTTCTTACCCACAGTCTATCTATCTCTTCTTCCTGTGTTTTATATATATTACGCAGACATTTGAAAGATTGTACCTCTGATTTCTAACTCAGCATCTTACAAATTTGACGCTCTTCACATAATTTACTCCACTTTTGTATCAGCTTGATATCAGAAGCAGGAATTTACTGCTTCAGCAAATAAATGTTTTGTTTTGGTAATTTTCTTGGTTTATCAGAATTACTACTCAGTACCCATCTTTTTGCATGTGTCTGGGGGTTAGCATGAAGGAACAAAAATGTTTATTTTTCCCTTTGAAAATTAGATCTCCTTTTGATTTCAACTCCTTAGGGATCCACTCCACATTTCTGATGTGTGACGGTGTTTTGCAGCATGGTCATCCACAGTAACACAAAAATATGTGACTACAGGAACTGGGTCATCCTTGAGGTTAAATTGAAAAATGGATCCAACAAAACCGCCAGCAAAATTCATTGGGTCCAGCAAGAACTTCTTGGCAGCTCTTATGCAGAAGTATCTATTAGTAACAGTTACTCTTTGCCAGCAGCTAGACTTCTTAATCTCATTGACTAGATCAGATTTCAAGGCTATTCAATTCTTTGTTTGAGTCAAATGACATTCTGTCGTCACTGTTCGTATGTTATACCCTTTGCATACTGTCTTCATCTCTTAAGTCGTAGAAGCGTATCCTTTGAAACCGTCACATCTTATTTTACCAGTTGCCCCATGGACTCACCTCACTTGTTAACTGCTAGAGTAATAAGAATTATAACAATAAGCCAGTGAATATAGTTTTGAGTCATTTTTCAGCAAAACCAACCTATTTTAGAAATATTTTGTTTTGGATATTATCTCCAAAGACATTTATTTAACAGCAGGATCTGCTTCAGGGCCTCAGCTGGGACCTTCATGCCCAACAGAAGGGGATATTACTGCATTGCAGCAAGTGCAGCCTGTAAGCTTAAAAACATCTTATCTGGTGGCCTTTCAAATTTGTTTGTTTCAGAGTTTTGACATTCACTTATTCTTTATTGCCCAACCATGGTATTTCTACAAGAAGTTCACCTGCCTGAGATGATCCCTCTCTTTCAGGAATCAAGTACTGGGTGTGGCATATGGAATCTGGCTTGCATAAAGGCATCCTTGTGCCTGTTGAGAGTCAGGAGGGTGACAGCAAACAAAAAATTATGCTGGGGAGGGAAGAGGATTTCAGAAGATAAATTTGGTCTCAGTTCACCTCCATTGACAGGCGTCTCAGAAAGCATTTAGAATGGACAGAAGGTCATCATGGAAAGATTAGCAGCTGGAAGTGAAACAAAGCTAGGTTGGTCTATTGTCTCATTCCTCAAATGTCCTGCAAACTTTCCCTGAAGACCAAGAGGTATTCACCCAACCTTGAGAAGACAGCTGCAAACTCAACCAAGCTGCAATTTCACTTGTTCTTTTTAACTTCCTACTTCACGTTCCTGTCCAAATTCAACCACCTTATTAAGCTTTACTTTGTAAGCTTGAATTTATTTCAAATTCAAGCACCTTTCTCTCCTTATCTTCTATCCTTAATTTCCTTGCAATGTACAAATTTACCCCAGGAATCCCTGTAAGGTAAAATGGGGCCAATACAGTTAGGTGGAGAATTTTGCCTAGTATCCTATTGTACAGTATTATATTCCACAGTTGTTATTTCATGTGGGCCTTCAAAATATAGTCTGGGTGTTTTTCTTAGACCAAGCAAGCCCCCACCCTTCCCTGCCTTCTTACCAATAAGCCCCGAGTAAGCGAGGAGGCAGTCAGCATAGTTCTCCTTCAGACAGCTACTAACAGACCGTGACTCAGGCTGGCAGTTTGTGAAGAAATCTGCAAGGCGAGATCTGAAACATGAAGAAAAATGCATATCTTTAAAAATCAAGCCTGCAGGCATTCTTACCTTTTACACTGTCTTTATTTTTGGACAAGGCTTAATATTCTTTAACTTAAATATATATTGGACACATTTCAGCTGATGAGAGTCTCCTTCTAAGATGCATCTCTTTCCAAAATCTATTTTTTAAGGCAGAACAAAAAATTGTAAGAAAACAGTAAAAAGGGACAGAACAACATGGAAACGCCTGCCCTTTACTAAAAGAAATGCTCTGCATTTTCATGCCAAAAAAAAGACAAAGAGCGACTTTATCATATGAGCAGTCATTTTTCCTGGATCTGGACTCTTAACTGGAATCTGTTATTCTACAGATTCAGAACACAGTTTCTGCTGTTTTACTGATTACACAAAACTGTATGTTTGTGCTCACAGAGTCCTCTTACTACATGACATGAGGCAGGACCTGCTTTGGTACTGCCCTGAGTTTCCAGGGAATGGGCTTACCCCTGCTCTGGACTGGCCTGCAGAACCAGCTGGCTGAACGGGGGTAGCAGGCAGATCCAGATGGCACAGTCTCCAAGGCCCCCTGGAGCCAAGGTACTGAGAATCTACTTGTTCTTGTAAAATGTGCATTTATCTGAAGTCTACAGTATTGAGCCCAGGGCTGAGAAGAAAGGAATATGAGTTCTGCATCGAGTTCTGCTGCTGAATGGCTGTATTATCTCCACTTAACTCAGTTACCCTACGTCCAAGAGGGGAGAGTGCTGCTTACTTACAGAAAGTTCTTTAAGACTAGCACTGAAGCTTTATGGCAATTAACAGATTACTACTATGTTGGAAAACAAAAAAAAGGACTAGCAGCCAGGAACTCTTCTGGTTATTTGCACTTTAAAGGGCACATAATGGTCCCATTCAGGTCTGTAAAATTTGACAGGCATCACTGAGGTGGGTTAAGGTCCCATGTGTACAGCCACTCCCCTGCCCAGCTTGGTCTGCTCTCTTCAACTCTACCAGTGCTTTCACTTAGACTTGTAAACTTGGAGCAATGATTTTTGTTTATTTATAAAGTGTCATTTAGACTTTTATCCTCATGAACAAAATTATTTAACCTCCCTACTTGGATCTTCTCTTCTGTGAAAAAGGAATGAAAATGTTCTTTTGCATATAACAACTCACAGTGATGTTTCAGGATCAGGTGCTTAATCTTTGCAAAGCCCTCTCAAAATCAGAATAGTATAATCTATGCATTTTCAGCACTGCTCTAGCATTATGTAGATTTGCAATATAAATGCCCTTTTTTAGTTTTGCAATGAAAACACAAAAGTTAGCAGAAACAAGTGATTTGCAAATGATTTACTTTATTTGTTTACATGCTCCAGAGACTAATTAACTTTGTTTGCTTTATTGTTTCACCTATCTCAGAATGGGACTGGATGCACACCATTAATTGGCCTGAAAGTAGTGATGGGCAAACTTCAAAAGGTTCACAGGCTTAGTTCAAGAAAGCATCCTATAAATAGACTGTATGCAAACTGTACCTGAATTTATCATCAGAGCTATTCTCATGACCTCTTTTTAGTTCCATACCTCGCTAACTTTACTGACACCAGCAAATCTGTGGTTGCCTTTAAACCACAGTCAACTGTAAGCTTTTCACTCGCTCCCTTCCCTTATTCAACCATTTAACCTTGAGATGGACCTCTGTACCCAGTTGCCTTTAATAGCTTTAAAAAGTCAAGCTCTCTACTGATCCTTCAAGATACCCTGTATGTATACATAGAGTTCTAAATTTCCATAAAACCTCGACTTTGCTGGAGAATATATACCGTACCTACCAGGGGACAGGCTGGGAAGAAATGGATTCCACAGTATGGGAAGAGATTAATAGCAACATCATGAGGAAAATCTGGGCAAGGAAACCCTATGTCACTGCAGTGATTCCTCGCTCAGTCAACAGTTAGGATAGTGGCTCAGATCCAGCCTTCTGAGCAATGGGGAACAAAGGAAGTTGACAGTTTCTAAGGTTTTTACAAATTCTACTAATACCTGGATGAAGTCTGTTTTAGGACAGAAGAGAGCCTATTACATCTATCTAGTGTGAAAAACCTTTGCCGTGGCAGAAGGAGCAAGCCTGCTCTATGTGCAGCATTTTTGCATTTCTAAGACAAAGTAGCGCCTCAGATTTAAATTTCATTATTTATGTGACCACAAATAAATCCTTTTGGAGCTGCAATTATATGATCAGCATCTTGAAAATCCTGAAAACATTTCTTGCAATCATTTCATCATTCTTAAATGTCCAGTTCTCCCTTAGATTATTAGGTGCATTGGTCCAGAGATCTTTTAATACATTCCTCTTCTCTAAATGTTTTTAAGGACTGATAACTATGGTATAGTACCAGTCATTTACTACCCAGTCTGCTTAAAGAATTTATTTGTTGTAAACCCTAAAGGAAGCTAAAAATTGCTCTGCTGATCCCTCTTGCATGCAGCCTGATTTCTATGTTAATTTCTGAAGAGTTTTTTGTGGTCATAAAAGGTAATGATCTGACAACGTTGCACATTTAAGTTTTCATAAGCCAAATATAGTTCAGATAGCTCTGGTCCAAGAGCTACTGGACATCATCATACACCTCCTCCCCAGTGAGTCATGCAAACTTCATACTATCAAAGTTCTCACTCTCTCCTGAGCTGTTAACTACACCTGATATTTATGTGGACTCATTTCCACTGGAGATGAAGTTAAGGCCAACAAATAAAAACAGAGACAGACCTCCATCTGCCATAAAATAACTCCATCATTTTCAGTGAAGATCTGCTGATTGACGCTCACTGAAGATCTAGCCCCAAATATTTCCAGTAGAGTGGCATTGATGAAAGTGTGCTCATCAGCAATACCAAAACAGTGGTACTGCTATTTATCTAGAGAGAGAGAAACTGGCCTAATTAGGAACCATATTATCATTTATCCTTAAGCATTGCACATGATATTAAGAACTGTTTGGGTAGTAGAGACAATCCTTTCAGGGACGCTGAAGAAAAGCAATCAGATGATAGTGGTCCTATAAAAAATTTGCACACTGTGTTAACTTAGTGTTCTTCAGCAGGAAGCAACTTGTAGGTAGTAACTTGTGGGTAAGTGTCTGACCTAGGACTGAGCAGTTTGGTAATGTGGAGGACAAACAGAGCTTGCAACCCATGTGCCTTTAAGTGTGCACCATTTTACATGTGCAGTGTACACATGTATCTATTTGCTAGATGGCTGGGGGGAGAGAGAGAGACAGGCAGTTTTATATTGCACATAACATGTAGCAGGAACACATTTAAAAGGAACTACTAATTTTTTTTTTCTGTTGAAGAATCACAAATCCTCTTTGTGCACAGCAGCATTAATGATTTTTTTCCCTTCCATTGCATAAAAAAAAGGAACTGAAGAAAGCCACACAGAAATCTTCTTCCCTGAAAGAAAAAATGTTCCTCTCTTTGTAGGGCAAACCCCCCACAAATTAAATGAGTCCTATCTTAGCCCTGGAAAATCTCCTCAAAGTAAACTGCAGATCTTCTGGAAAGCTTATTTTAAATATTTTGTATACCACTGACTGAAAAAATAAGAATAATCCTCTTGGCAAATTCAAAGAAAATCTGCTCAAACAACAAGCAGTCTTTCTGAGAAGAAGAGAAAAAAAATCCCAAACCTGCTATTCTCTAATGCTTTGTATTAGCACCAGCAAAATAATTTGTAACTGTTAAAACCACAAAGAAAACGAAGTTTGGGGTTTTTTCCTTATGATAGTGGTTCTTCAAATACTCAGCAGGATAAATCAAAACTTTCAAATTTTGCTTACAAATAAGCTTTGTTAATAGCAGTATTGTGTTTAATCTGCATATAATTTTTGAGGCAATTTAATTTTATATTGGCACAGCCTATTGTGTAGGCAACATTGATTAGGTTTTCACTGTTTTTTATTCTCAAAGTTTTGTAAAAGTTCTTCGATGTTCTGAAATTATCTTTGATATTTATCAGTTCTCCCTCCTTAAAGTTGGTCAACTCAGCTTCAGCACTGGTGCAATATTTGAAAGCATCATATCAATGATGAAGTTGCAGAAAATTTCTAAAACTGCATTTTTAGTTTGGATCTGGTGTAAATCATGGCCAACTGGAAAGCAGCTCTACAGACTAGCCGTGAGTCCTCCCCAAGAAGTATCATTATTGTGGGGCTGGCAGGTGTTGATTTATCTTCTTTTTTTTCTCTCTTGCTGTATACATCTTCAACTGCTGGTACACAGGGGCTGAGCCTTGAGAGAGAGAAATCTCTCTCAGCCTTGCCTTTGCAGTGGTGATCTTCAGACCAAGAACGACACTGGATCTGGATCTCCCGCTGACTGCACGCCCATACGCTGTGATGTCCAAGTGAGTGGTTATAACTACTTGCCCTGTTAGAGAATGCAGGGAGTGTCGGCTGCTGTCCGCTAAGCTCACCTCGGTGATGTTAGGTGAAGGCTGGACATGCTCGCTGCCACCTCTCTTTACATTGCTGCTTGTGTTTAGGTACCTATTTATGGTGCAACAGCAGTAACATAAAGAGTACATAAGTGTCAAAGCTGAGCGACTGGGTGACTACACTAATTAGTCAAAGCTGCTCTAGCGTCTAGACACCATTTGGCAGACACAGTATAGTCACGTAAGGGAAGTGCTGCATCAATATTCAAAACAGAAAAGAAGTATAAATCTGACACTGAAAAAATTCAGACTAAGTCAATGAATATGTGTCATAGTGATAAACGACACCATTATAGAAAAAAACCAAGCCAAAACAACTTGTTCTTCTTTTGTGGGGGTCAAATGCAGTATCCTCCTCTGTAGCTACAAATAGCTCCCATATAGCTTGGGTGGTGCTATTTCTGCTGGGATGCAATAGTGGCAACAGGGGTTGGTATGTGGCCAAACTAATGGCTTCCTTGTTGGAGGAGCTTTTCATCTGCTCTTTGTTTCATAAACACACAGCGAGTGGGCAGCGAGAAAATGAGGCAAAAGCTATGTAAGAAACTCTATCAACCAGTGAACTGAAAAAAGCCTCAGCGCAGCTCCATCAAAAGAGAGATGACCCTCCCAGCACCTAGCAATATAGTTTTGACCCATTTTTATTTTCATTAACAGACACTGGAGCTGTGTCATACTAATACATCTCATACCTCCTTAGTTATGTACACACACTATTGAACACCTGTGAGCAACTAAAAATTTTGACAGTTTTTTTTAAATGGTCATTTTTACATGTACTTATTAAACAGCAACACCATTAATTTTTTTTCCAGCAAAATGGTTAGTTTTTCTTTGGTTGCTACCCTCCTTCTCAAACAATGACAGTGTCAAGGCTCTGGAGGCACTGATGCCCCTGCCACCCCCTACCCAGCCTACAGCCCAGGACCCCATTCCAGCCCCCCCAGGCCTCAGTCCCTGCCCCAGCGATGCTGTAGGACCGCGGCCTCCGGCCCCCCGCAGCCCTGCCCTGCCCAGCCACGGGCCCCACTGAGCCAGGTCCACCCCTGGGCTGATGCCCCAGCCCGTCCCCAGGGAGGTGCCCGACGCCCAGGGCTGCCCCCAGCTGCCCGGCTCCCTGGCTGGGGTGGTGGGAGAAGCCCTGCCTGCAAGGTTCTGCCCTGCCTGTCCCAGCGGGGTCCCCACAGACCCCAGGGAGCCCCCAGCCCACGCTGCGCCCTGACACACATCTCTTAAATTTGTACCTTTCAGGAAGTGGGAAGGAAGGCTAAAAAAAGTAAAGATCTGATAGCAGACCATTTGGCTCCCAAAACCTGAATATCGAAAACAGTTCCTCTCACATGAACTGATCCAAATCTTTTGCAACACTGGCAGAAACCATTACAGGATCTTGGACCCCAAACACCAACTACTAACCAGAAGCAGCTGGTTTTTATCTGGTTTTGCTTCTGTTTTGTTATTTTAAATGACTGGCAGCCTAGGCCCAAGCAAATATTTGATTCTGGACTTGATTTATCTTAAAAAATTGTGTTGTTCATCTGGAAGTAAAATACAGACAATCCACAGTTATACAGAGGCAGTCTATTTCGATTGTGAAGTAACTGGATACAGAAACACATACCAGAGGCCACACAAGATTCATTCAGATGCCTCATAGCATCACGAATGCTTGCTCAGAGCACCAGGCACAGACATGTCAGTCCACCAAAGCTGGTTCCTCCAGCTGAGCACCCACACTCGACCCAAACTGGCTAGCTGACTGTCTGTACCATGTTCCCCACCATGTCTGCCAGTACCTATGTTATCCAGGCTTTTTGTTTACCAGGGGTCTTCTAAACACCTAGTACCCCAGGTAATGGAGAGTGAACTATTAGAAATTCAGTCCTGCAAATTGAAAAATATTTCCACCTATGCATATCTATATTTTAAAATTAACAATACAAACATTTTATTCTTTCTATTCTTCTATTAACAAAACTAATTTTTCTGGGTAACGAGAGCTCTAAATTAAACATACCCCACACCCATGCTCTATTACTGTATTTTATGCAAAGCAAAATAAAGTTATATACCATTTTCTGTTAATATTAGCCTTTCCCCTTGCTCATGCCACCTGCTAGAGACCTGTTAGATCTTTTTACACAATGTATGCTACAGAAAATCAAAAGAACTTAACAAAACACTAATCTCATTGTTTATCAATGTTAGTTAAATCCTCTAAATGACTCAAGATCATGCATGAGAGTGATTTTAATTTAATATATTAGGTCTCCTTTGGGTTTAAGGAAAACATCTAAGCTCAAATGTGATTCTAAACAAGTGTGATTTATTTGCAATTGGGTAATATAAATATTTTTATACTACTGACCTTTTGTATAATAAAACCAGTTTTGAAAAATACAGCGCAAATCCTGAGCACAAGGTAATGCAATAAAGAATTAGAACAGTGATTCTCAGATGCAGTGACACAAAACAGAATTTTCTCTTTCTGTTTGCAAAAAAATTACCTCACATCATTTTTTAGAGGCCTGTTTGAGAGAACATCTGGAAAGCATTCCACAGGAAATCAAACCTGTATTAAATATGTTTTGTGGGGCTCTGTTTCCTTGTGTTGACTTTAAGCATGCATAATGTGTTCTGTCTTCTCAGCTGCAAGGAAAACACTTCTCTGAGAATCTTCTACAAAATTATAGGCTGAACTGTCAGTCTGTGATTTCTGTCAGGGGATGCTGGTAAGATTTCTATTTAGTCTATCTGTCTCTGTACAAAAGCTCTCCAATAACATGAACAAATCCACTAGTTGCTTTCTGAGTATTGTGAATTTGTATGTTTTCATTTTATTTCATTTCCTTTATGCTGTTTAATTTGAAGCTTCTAAATATAAATGACTGTCATGTTTAAAGATGTCCAAGCCTCGGAGTGTCTCTTGATAGCATGTTACTTAGGAAAGAACTAGTGCATTACGGATAGAGTTGTTCTCACTTCATTAGCTGGGCAGACAGGAGTGTCTTTGAATTACAGGCTGGAAACCTAAGAAAATCATTGTCACTCTTAAAAAGCAAGCCACAGAAATTAGTTCTACTGCAGGTCCTTGAGTGTGCCACTGGATGCTTCGGTGTTTACTAAGAACTATATCGTGAGCGCGCACCAAAAGGATGTAGTTCCAAGTGCCTGAGAAAGACGTCCATGACAATAATATTCTCTGTAACCACTTGAATAAACTATAATAGAATATTGCTGGCTCAAGCATGAATCTGTTGTGGAGTTTGGAGACCGAAAATAATCTAAGAAGTCCAATACAATTTCTCTCTTTACCAGAAAAGTTTCTGTTGGCAGATGCACTGGATCATCAGGTTTCCTAAGGTTATGTAGTGAAGTTTTTTGCATAGGAAAATCCCTCAGTTGCACTCTGGTATGTGTGGTGGCATTCCTGAAGGGAACAGCTCTGTTTCCCCTTGTCAGAGACCTGGCTGAAGGAAAGAAAAGGTGCCCAGTGTGTTCTTGCACTCAGTTGTGCAGGGTCTGTAGGCAGCCAGCATAGCTGAAACTCATCCTGAAGCTGGTCTAAAAACTGTTCTGACTTCAGGAGTAAGACAACAAATATAAAATTGGAACTACAGCAGATAAAAGCAGATTAGAGTCTCTTTTATGTGAACCCTTTTTTTCCACGCACAAAACAAGCCCCATCAAACAGCAAGTCGACAAGTTCTGGTGCTGGCAAACCAATATAGCATTGATCTTATTCAACATGCTTTACTTGCTTTTAGAAGCTATATGGATATATAACACTAGTACAAAAAGCACTGATTTGTAGTATAAGACTGGAAAATAAACCATTTTTGCCAGTTCAGGATGATGTGGCTGTCTTAAGAGGTTTTTTTTTGTCTCCACTGTCAAAAAAACCTGAACACGGCCACTGAGGCTGACAGCTGACAGCCTGTGATATATCCAGATGTTTACAGAAGTTGCTCTGAAAGACATTGGCCGTTCTGAAGAATATTTTGCAATGCTGCATGATGGCCAGTTACTGAGATGTATCTCCAGCATTTCACAATGCCTAATTAGAAAAGGGAGCATCGTAACTGAGAGGACAACCACTGAAATTCATGCTTGAATTGGAACAAAAGAAAGTGAACTGAATATTCAAATGATATGGTCAAGTTTTAATTGAACAGAGGTCTTGGTCATATGTGCTTTATAATATGAAAGCTCGCTGTAATCGTTTATAGAATGTGCTTGAACAAATATAGTTTAAGCACAAACGTGAATGTAAGGTCATCTATTAATAATCTTAGGCAAGGGTCACAGTCAGCTCACACAGAAAATCTATATTCAACAGCAAACACACACCAGAAAACTTTTTCTGTGTCACTTGTTTTAAAGCCAGCAGGTAATCAAAGCATAGGAAACAACGACCACCTCTGCCAAGAAGTCTCTGAGGATGTACTAGTACATTTACATCTGGATTCCACTTAACAGTAGTTAGTCCATCAGTAACATGGTAGTGCTTAAAACAAAATGAAAGCAATGCAATTTCCATTCAGTAAACATTAAAATGCTAAAATTTGAAAATATGCATGTGGCTGTCACTTGTTCTGTTGAGAAACAAAATTTTATTTTTAGTTCCAGTGCTTACATTTTCTTGCAGCTATTTTAATAGATGAACTGCCACCAGAAATATTCTTTCACTGGGGCCTGATGTAGAATGATATAAATAACCTTTACAAAGTCCAGCATAACGGAATGGTAAAATCAGTTGACACTCTTTTAATTAGCACTGCCTGAAGATTTACCTACACAGAACAGGAACAGCCAAATTCATCCCTGGAATAAATCCACTGAAGTCACTGATGTCAGAGGAAGCACACTGGGAATGGACTTGATATAGTAGCTCTGTTATTCACATTAAACATACAGCAGCTTCTTGCCTGTAGCATATACATGGTTTGAGGTAAATGAGAAAACATTTTGATTTATTAAAGAAAATGCTATTTGTGATATATACACCCTTTCTTTACCCCAGAAAAATCAAGTTAACCAAATGTGACTGGGTGTACATTAAAAGGGATCAAAAATCTTCTCTTCACCAAATTTAACAGATTACTGGGTGGAAACTACTCATACAAACTGGTGGATGCTAAACTCCTGCTCTCCACAAAAATCTCTTAACTAACAATTCAACAAATCAGAGGTAGCAGTACTCTTACTGGAACCCCATCCAGCACAGCAATTAAGTGTTCGCTTATCCGTGAGAACATCAGTAGCTCCAAATTTAGATCTGCATTAAAGTTTAATGCCAAATTTAACTTTCCTGGATTTCAATATTTTTGACTAAACATGAGTGAAACTGCTTCATTAATATGTGTAGTTTAATCTTTCCCCCATGATAAATGAACAAAACAAAAGGGGTCATATTTGCTCTGCTGTAACCTCCTTCCTGGCTTGTCTTTCTAATCTGTAGTCTTCTTATTTCTTATATTATACAGGCAGTTTTCCTTTCTCACTTAGAAGAACAAAACAAGCCTTTTCAGAAAAAATGATACATAGAGATGAAGGACCACATCTGGGTAATACAAATGCCCCCAAGTTCTTAGAGCTAAAGTTTACTACTGGTGGCTGTGAGTACTTCAGCCCACTGAATCATTTTGGCTAAAAAGGGACTGACATGGAAGGCAGGGTGTCTAAAAACAGCCTATAAAACCCTAATCCAAGTTTATTTTATGATTGCTGTATGTTCACACACACATATTTTATTCCCTCTTTCACATTTTCAACCCTTTAGACAGGTAATAATGAATATGCAGTGCCATGGTTTGTTCTTAATCTTAAAAGTAACCAGAAAGGACTAGTAGGACCTCAGCCGCATCAGGGATACTGCCAAAGCTACACCATGCAAAACAGAAGTCGTCTGAATCAAACAGCTCTGCCAATGTTGAGGCATAACTTGTGTTTTACAGATAATGGACACAAAAGAATTACCTCCCTTTTTGTGGAGACTGGATTTCAGGAATCAGAAGAGGTTCTAGCTGACTGAAGGGATGCTGCTTGGAGAGTTTCAAGCTTGCTTGACAAGGGACCTCAGCGTAAAGATACCGTCTAGTTACTGCTTCTTGGAGCATAAACCCCCTGTGTGTGAGGCTTTCTTTGTTGTTAAAGCACAAAGCAATGTGAAAGTTGGGTGCAGGAATACAGCTAATTACTATATCCTTGCGTCTTTGCTTCTTTCGGAGAAATGTCAATCACCCACCAAGCTTTTAATCTTCAAGATCCTCTTAAGCAGAACAGAGAGAGTATAAATGAGGATTGGCCAAGCAGATCCTGGCACCACAGAGTGAGATCCATCTACACTTTAACAGGGACAAAGCAGTCTTGTTTTGCTGGGTGTTCTGATTTTTTGATTCCAAAGGGATTTATGGATATGTTTTAAGGAGGAACTGCTTGATTCATTTGGAGTTTTATTCAGAGGGAAGATATTTAAAATGACCTTTGTTTATGTAGTGGAGGGGAGAATAATACTCTGTCTGTTTTACTCTGCTAACAAAAAACATCAATGTAATGAATGATGTAAAGGACTAGAAGGGAAGAAAATAATAAAATATTGCAGCATTTTCTATCTTTACTTTGCCTTGACTTGAAAGGGTTTTTGCTTATTTTGCAGAGACTGCATTAATATTTTTTTCCAGGCTAGCAATTCCCCACACACACACATTTCACTACACCATCGTGTTTCTTCTGCAGAGCACACCAGCTTCTGTCCCACCTCCCCCCAGATCCCATTTTTTTAATTTTCTGAACCATGATCATTCCTTACTATTAACTCATTAAAAGGAATTAATACTTGGGTTTTTTTCACTTAAATAAATATGGTACCTCTAGCAATATATACATATATGCATATACTTGTGTATACATATAAAAATCATTCTTCTTCAAATTCAGGCTATGCTTAGAGATGTGAGATGAGCTTGTGGGCATGCTGCAGTATATGGGCTGAAAGGTAACTACAATTTTTCCTATCCCACTTGGTATTTTGCAGACACAGGAGCTTTCCTGATGTCACGCACAGAGAGAGCAGGGAGAATTTGCAGATAGCCTGAGCTCAGGCTAACCCTGTAACACTGCAGACATCCTACATCTAGTGCAGGGTGACAGGCAGCACACGAGGTTTTTTGCCCACTCCCTGACTCAGTCTCCAAACATAAAACATAGGCATACCCTGTACATCTCTAGAAATCAAGTGTCCCTGTTTTAATGTCCTTAACAGCATTACAAAAACTATGTTGTTGCCCTGGTTTTGCAAACCCATAGCAAAACAGTCATCTCAAGGAGCTGCCAGACAGCTTTGAGTGCCAAAATGATATAAATACCCCAGAGGGATGCAAATCTAGCTCTGTTATACAGAACTGTATAATGCTACTGTGTCCTTCATGAAAATATCCACTAAGTGTCCTTTTAAAATGTAAAGCTAGAGCCAGTCTGTGACTGAGCAGTCAAGCTTAGTAGCTGGCCATCTGAACTGCAACCAATATAAGCTACCAGGCTCAGAAAGGGAGGTAGCACCTATGTTTTCCCTCTCATTTGCTGAATTACAGATGATCACTGGACTGTGGCAGGATATTGAGGGAGGAAAAGAACAACACGCAGAGGAGCAGGTGAGGAGGTGCTGTAAGTGGCTGTAATAGAGAGAATTCAAATGTGGCAGAGAGGCGGTGAAAGTCAGATAATGACTGGGAGATCTGGAAAGAGGAGATGAAAGGAGACTAAGCAAGAGGAAGAGGCATGAGAAAAAAGTAAGGGAGAAAGTGAGAAAAATGAAAGAGAAGTCTAAGGAATAGAAAAATTGAGGAAAAGGGCATATTCCTTCTTCTCCTCCTCCATCTCGACCCACATATCCCTTTAGTGCGCTCCTCCCTGCTACTTGTTAATGTTGTAACTGAAGAAGGCTCCCTCCTAACACAAGATGCTGGGCTCCCCCTCTCTTATAGCAGGACAAAAAAGGCTGACTGCACATTTATAACATCTCATCATAGACTTGCCTACAGTGATGAACCACCCCCTCCTTTGGCAAATCTTATCCATGAGGGTGTAGGGTTTGCAGTCGGTAATGGTACATGTTGAGGAACAGCCCAGAAGTCTTACACAGAAAAGCGACTTTTACAAACAGGTACTGTTATAAAGCAATTGCAGATTTGCACATGCTTTATGGAGAAGGAGCACAGATACAGTGACTCCCTTTCCATGGTAAATTATCATTAAAAATGTTCAACAGAATATAAAGAAGGAAAATTAATTTCTTGGCAAGTTCCTTACATTTTCAGGAAACATAGCAATCAGCTGAGCTTTTGTTCTAGCTTTTACTGTGGATGAACTCTTTTACACACTGATAAAAATGTTTGCATAACTTCACACAGTGTTCTTATACCTGCAGATGCAGATTTCTTTCATACAGAATTGAATGGGTGGTTGCAACAAAGTTAAGACTGGATAGGATAGGTGACCAGAAACTGGTCAAGAGGTAAGAACACACCAATGAAAGAACATTTATAAAGATTTAGCTCTCTGAATACACAGTGCTGAAAACAACTTTATTGTATTTTCAGGGAGATGACCTATCTACTGAAACCTAGTAGGACATTTCATTATTATCCTTCAGATATCCCATGAGGAAAAGTTATTTAAATATATTATGCAGCCATTTTATCTTTTTTTTCCAGTATCAAATAGCTGTAGCCAGCAACATGTGCTTTGTACATAACTAAAGGCAAAACATTAAGAATACCATTTATTTTAGCCAAAAGAAAAGGTCTAAACAGCTGTCTTCTGAAATTAGTCAAGAACTACTTTCTGGCTATTTCACCTTAAAAATGAGCCTCAATGACCAACCATTTTGAATATAGTAATTGTGGAGGACAAGGAACATGCTGTTACTAGATTCTTATATTAACAAAAAATGCCTCATTTTATGCTATCCTTCTTTTCAGATCTTTGCAGCACGTGGCTGGATTGATACTGTTCTTTTAATAAATAATGTGTCTGTATCATTATCATTCTGGTCAGTGCCTTCTGAACATATCCAGGAGAGAGAGGAAGTATGCAAATTCAAAGCACAGATTATTAAAAAGAGTAAACTAATGACTCACACTTTCATTACTCAAAGAAAATAGTTTTTGAAATACTGTCAAATGTGCTAGTGGCAAAAATGAAGCACACTGCCCTGCATTTACAGCAGAATGACATTTTTAAAACACGCCAGTCAAGTTTCTGATGTTTAGTTGGTGGCTGAAGTGATCAGAACAGGAGGTTCCTCAGAGGTCTGAGCTATTCCAGGACAACATAATTGGTTAAAGTTTTTGACACTATATTGACTTTCCTTAGAAGTTTTGTTTATGTTCATAATAGAAAGGAACTCTAATGGCTTCTTCTTAGTCTTCATTTTTTTTTCTTTTCTTTTCAGTGAGCATTGACAGGCATCTCTTAGATGTCCAGTCGGTTTCAAAGCTGGATATGGACTGCGATACAAGTAGAGGCAGCAGAAAAATGATAATGAAAATGAACCATTCAGTATTCTGATGAAGTTGAAAAATTAGGACTGTTTACATAAGTCAGAACTTATTTGCATTTCCCGACATTTCTGGTCTCTTTTTCTCTCGATCGAGAGTTTATGTTATATAACAGGTAGATTAACGAATAAAAAAGAAAAAAATAAGCAAAACATCATGCCATCTCAGTTAGTGGTACCTGCAGTTTGGCCAAATCGCTTCCCTGCTCTTAACTCCATCTCAAAAACATGTTCAGTGATATATGCATCCAGGACAAAGCTTTTAAAGAGCATCCAAATCTAGATGTTTAAACACTTATTTGCACAGGTCCAGTTCATATTTTATACAGAGTATGGGCAGATTCAAATCTTGCATTTCTGAGTAAGCAGCATTCGTAAACCCTTTGCAAGTGTACTTTCAGAAACCTTTTAGAACTCGTCCCACTTGTCTTAACTAGCATTATGAAGAAGCTTTAATAGATGTAATAGATAGCCATGCAAATAATAGTTTCTAAATTACTTGTTTTCACAGTAGGCAGAACATATTCTCAAATTATTCTCGCATTTAGATACTCTTTCTGATTTCAAAATTAAGTTGAAGTTATCAGAGTTAGAATTATATGCCTACTGACTACTGCTTTTAATTATTCTGAACATATCTGGAATTACTATGTACACTGGTATTTATCAATGCCAATACTTTCAACAGCAGGGAGATCTCCCCTTTCTCTCCTCCCCTGCCTAAGTCCCTATTTTCCTGCGGGACAAAGGGAACAAACCACACCAACTCCCTCTAAGTGCACAACAAGTCACAGAGACAAAATGTCTTTCACTTTATTATGGATAGGCTGGAATAGCTCTGCTGCTGATTCCTTCCCTCCATGACAGTAGTGAGGGAAGGTATTAAATACACTAGCTGTTTAGACAGCCCAGGAGGTATTAACATTTACGTGCGATGACTCTCAGCAACACATGAAGCTTGCTTTACCTCCAGGCATAGGACCTAAGTGCTCCACTCATGACTCTGCCCCAGACCCCGCAGGCATTTGCCCACCCGTTCCCTTGTACCGGTGCAGCTCCTTGCCCTCACAGCCAGGTCTCACTGAGCCTTGGGAGAGTCCAAACTTTTTAATTTTGGCATTTTAAAGCAAAAGAAGGCAGAGGAAGAACCTGTAAAGAAATCCATTTTCACCCCAGTGCTGGCTGCAACTTAGGGCAACTGGAGCAGAGATTTTTACCAAGCTTTCCTCTGCAGCATTGCAACAGAGAAAGCACAACACCAGACTCGTGAAGCCAAATTAAACAAAATGCCATTAAAAGCTTATCTGCTGAGACAATATTAGATCAAAGCCGACCAAAGGAAAAGACAGTCATGAGAGAAGTAATGGCATTAATTTAACTAATTCCTGAACACTACAGCCTGAATAATAGCAAGAAGTCTCCCTATAAAATCCTCTCTGCGATTCACTGGCACTGTAACACACTGGAAGTTTGGCAGAAAACACAGTAAAGATACTGTAAGTCTACTAATTAACAGGGCCTGTGTATAGGGAAGACAATATATATAAGCAAAAAGACTAATAGCACAACATCAAAATGGAAAACAGGTGGTTCTGAGACTACAGGTATCCAGCTTTCATAAACTGCAATAGCATCAGCTATGAAGGTGCTGAACGCAACTCACTGGACTGAAATGAGAACTCTGCTCTCATTTAAATCTGCTCGAATTTGGGTCAGCAGGAAACTGGCTCCAGATTTCCCCTAAGCCATCAATGGTAGGGTGCTGCTTGCCTTCCCACCTCTGAACAACACTCGGGCACATCTGAGGTGCTACGGCTAAACGCTTAAGATCAGCAGTGGAGATTTTGTAAACAAACTTCAAAGTAAATATTTTACCAGGCATATATAAGTACTTATTAAGATTTATATCATATCTTCAGTGTCCTTGACATTTTACAATAGTGTTTATTTCCTTGCTTGCTAATTCACAGAATTGCACAATCTACAAGGAATTTACACATTAGAAATGAGCAAGATTCTTGGGCGTAACTTCATAAACATGACATTAGCACAACAATGTTCTAATATAAACATACACAATGCTAAATAGGAGTAAAGCATTTCCTAAGGGCAGAGGAGGTCCTATATGCCACGGAATAATCCTTGTGTGACAACCTGCAGGGAACTCAGTGAAGGCGAAAGGACCCAGCTTGTCCTGCGAAGCAGCATTCTGCACTGCCTCTCCGGGCTGAAGACACAGAGAAAAGAGACCGGGAATTAGGTCAGTGAACCAATGACCTCCCATTGTATCAGCCCAGCACTCTTGTCAGGGGAGGGCAGATAAAATGATTCCAAGGCTAAAACAGCTCTACGAAGATAGTGGGATCAAGTCTACAAATGTGGACTCCTTTTTTTCCAATGAAGAAAAAATCCTTGAGTAGTCTGCGTACTGTGACCATTTATGAAGTCCAACATGTGGCTTGTGTTCACAGTTATTAGTGCTCACATGTAAGATTAGAATGAAAATAAATCCCTTTATAATGAATAATTCTATTTTCACCTGGTCACTAATGGGACATAAAAATCATTCTGAGACATCATTTCATAGAGACACCTAATGAAAATGTTTCCAACAAAAATCTGTAAAAATTAAACTGGGGGTTTAAAGATTCCTCTGTAATGCGAGGGAGTAGCTGTGAACAGTTTTAGAGAAGGCACACACTGTAACCAGATGCAGGCTTTCGTTATTCTGTTAAGGATGTCAGAGGTGTTTGCTTTTTTCCCTGACTCATCCTTTTCCCTAGTGGATATTCTGACCCTTAGTCCTGGCAAATCCAGCAGTACCAAAAAGTTCTCTCTGGTACCTCATTAATCACTCCCCTGCCATGTGCTATCTTACCTGCAGATGTAATTCTTCTTGCAGGATTCTTGTAAATTCAGGCAGTTTGGTTTCTCCCTGTCCTCATATGAACACACAGGAACAATAGTCTGCCGTCTCCTTTCTGTACAGGCTACGTCTCGACAGGAGCAGAAGAGCATCCCGTAGCTGTGCTTTGGGGGAACTTTGTCAAAAAATAGCCGGAGGGCCTTATGACACTTCCGCTTGTTACAGATTTCATTAGACGTGCTGCTGGTGCAGGGGGTTATGTAAGCAGATCTGAACCTCTTGCAGGTATCATTTAGGTTACAAGCTTTTGCTGCATCCAAGCAATTGTTCCCCTTTGAAAGTACTGGCTCCACTAGAAAAAACAACACAACAGCAGTAAGAAATGTGTCACATTTATATTGTGTTTTGATGTTTGTGTTTATTTCACTGTTAATGAGATCCTGATTATATATTTGTTACACACAAAACTCTCAGTGCCAGAAACTGTGACCAGTCCTTACGATTCTTAGGGTAATGGTTTAACGAGTGAACAAGAGCACAGGCATGCGTTAAAATCAGAACGCTGGCAAATAAATGATGATTACACCAGGCAGGCTGTACTTCATCTTCTTTGTAGCAGACATGCAGGATGAATATTGGGTAAGACCTGGCCTCACTAAAAAGCTATTAAAATTGCTGGTAAATTGGAAGGGATACGTTTGGCCCATCACACAAGAACACAGTGAGAATGTGAGCTCCTAACTCTGGTTTTGTAAAGCTCTGACATTTTTATTTTTGCCTTCAATAGTACAAATGACATTCAGTGTCTCCACCAGGTAACAACATTTAAATGTAATTTGTATACTCTGCAGAACGTAAAAGCCACGTGCCTGTTACTACAGTTTTTGAGGTATAAAAACAGCCCACCCAGACAGAAAGGAGAGCAGGTGCAGCCCCAGGACTGTGAGCTCTCTAAGGCCACCCACAAGGCCTGTATGTTCCACGCTTGGTTAAAGACATTGTTATAAGATCTACAGATGCCACCTGAACCCTGGAAGTTTTATGAAGTTTACAAGGTTTGAAAAAGCTGACCTAGAATTAACAAGTGGCTGTGAAAGAAACATTCTAAAACAGGAATACGTCTGTCTCACACACACACATGCACACACTACAAGAAGTTATAGAAAAAATTAAACTCAGATAAAAGTTAAGACTATAATTACACATTTGATTTTGCAATACATTATTCAGATATTAAAACCCAATATATGCTTTGCTTGAAAAAGAAGGCAACTGGCATTAGAATGCAAAATTCAGTTAAGAATAATCATAACGCTGCTTTGGATATTAGGAAGGCCAACATCGCAGATTCAAGAGAATACATTAACTTCCCATTGTTACAGAATTTTCAAGCTGAACAAAACATTTTGCAAATATCTAAAACTCTGCAGCAACCTCTTAGGGGTGATGGCCAAATATAAAACATCTCAAACAACCTAAAAAGCTCTAAGTTCCTTTTAAAAAAAGCTTTTTTTTTCTAGATCTTCCACCTTTTCCCAAAAACTCATTCCAAGGCCCTTCTACAACTCAGTGCCACTCTTCTCCATTCTCCTGCTACTCTGCCTCCCATTCCCAGATCAAGACATCAATCTTTCCTTTTTTCCACGTCAGGAAAATATGACATAGCTTGGCTGACATGGCGCACCATGGTACTGCATTTGCTTGAACTTACTGTGCCCGAGACGGTCCTTGGATGCTAACACACACTTCATCTTATACAGATACATCACCTGCTACTATCCCATGTATCTTACATATCCAGAAGTAACACAATGCATAAGTAGCATTACATTTTTCACTCTAACAATATGCTGTAACTACGTTTAGTGGGTTCGTACATTTAACCTTTGTACATTCAACATTCACAATCCAAGTCCTTCCCAATCCCAGTTTGTTGCACAATAAACTGCAACTTTTTGCTTCATATCTTTACAAATTACGAAATTATAAACATGCAACATTTGACTACAAATTAACAGAGCCAAGCATTTCTTACAACAGCAGCCTACCACAGTTTAAGCAACACCAGATGCAGAAGAGATGAGATATCCAAAATAAAATCCTCTCATAAAATTGTAACATTTTTATATAAAATGTTGTATTACATCAGCATACAACTGTAATCTTAACTATGAACTCTCAAGGGTTTTTTAATACAGTATATGAAATTATATGTTTAGTACAAATATAATTACTATGTAATCTGCAGGGCATATAATTATGCAATATATGAATAGCACATGCTAATTACTATGTGATTGCAGAGTAATTACATGGTTATTTGTGCCTGGGAGTCGCTGAATTCCACTCTTTAAAACAAGATTCCGTGGAAGAGCTCTGAATGGGGCATTTCAATATGAACAGATATCAGCTTACTGTATGACATATTATAAAGCATTCTTTAAAAGAAAACCCAAGATGTAATAAAGCACCTCTTTGCTGATAATCATAGATGTGTTTTCCATTAAGGTTCCAAAATGCAGTAAATGCTGATACAGAATTAAAAAGCACTGTGCATATGAACACCTCAAAAATGAAAAGGGACAGGTTAATCAATCTTTTTAAAAAAAAGAGCACAAGCCAACTCACTGACCACACAAACAGCAGTGAAAGTTATCTTGGATGAAAGTTGAATTAGGTGCAAATTGTTCATAAACAATAGTTAATGCTCATTCATATCTTTCATGCAATTTATATCGACCCAAGACTCACATTCCTCTACATGTCAAGTCTGAACATGGACCAGGGCTTCTGGTGTTTGTTTTCAGTTTTTTTCTAGAACTACCCCTGGCTGTAACTTGCCACTTGCCTTTTCTATTTTGATACATATGTCTCTAGCTATTGTTTCTGGCATATTTATCATCACATTACAGATTTTTTCGACCTCTTAAAACCAAGACTAACATACAGCACGACAGGTGCATCAACTGCTAAACCAGACTGTCTAAACCAACTCTTCTCATTAATGCCAGCTTCTCCCAAGCTTTTAAATCATGTTTTAATGTAAAATTTACAATCCAGGACACACTTTATGTTTTATTTTTATTGCAAAAGTACAACATAATTATTCCTAAGTCCTGTGGTAACTACAAACAGTTAACAAGACTGAGCGTGTTTCTGAGGATTACTTACACAGCAGTAATACATAAGGTCAAAATTTCACCCAGCTTCTGTTCTGCAAAGCTTGAATTATTAAGACAGGCAGTAGTTTGGCTCTTACTAGGTACTGACTACGTTAAGAGCAAATGGATCTAATCCAGAGCTACTTTTCCTGCCAGCATCCTTTGGGAAAGGTCAGTGTAAGGAGATCCTTTTTCAGTTCCCCCCTCTCTTGGGGCACTCGGATATGGATTGAGGGCGCTCAGGGCAGCAGCATGGGACAAGTAACGATTCCTTCCCACCACCATTTTCCCACCCAGAGCTTCCTCTCTCCCGAGTCTGCTTTGCCTTGGGCCCATTCTGCAAATCTCTGCCAAACCATGCAGCGCTCTGCTCCTGCCAAGTAAGACTCCACGTTACTTCCAGGCAGGTGATAAGTGATGCCTCATGCCTGTGTGCGAGGCACTGGTTCCCACCCACAGCAAGGGGCCCAGCAGAGCAGATCTGCAAACACCAGGAGGCTGCCTGCCAGCAGAACTCACCAGTAGCTGCGAGCTGCTTTGCTGCTGTGGGTGCTACCCTGACGTGGTGCAGGCAGAGTCATGGCAGAACAGAACCAGAGCCAGGACCTGCTGCCTTGGTGGGAAAGCAGCAGCTCCCAACATCCATAGAGTTAGGCTGCCTAAAAACATTATCCTGCCAGGCAGTTTGCTGCATACTATGTGCAAAAAACTCTGGGGCAGCAATAATTGGTTTACCGATACTAACTTACTTCTACATGGATCACTGGCTCACAGCTCTTCTACTGCACATGTAACGCAAGGTGAGATGTTTTTCTGATAAATTTTACTGATGAAAAACAGGTCTTGTATTACAGTATAAGGTGTTACCACTTCGATATTTGTTATCTCCTGACACCCCCTACCCTGGCTCAACATTTTTACAGCTCGCACAGTTCTGGACTCAAGCTCCCATATGACAAAAGAAAGAAGCCAGCCAAACACTCCAGTCTTTTATCCAGAGATGTTTCTAAAGTTTTAACAGGGCTTCCTCTGCCCTGTGTGATCTTCCTTACACTTCACCCTCTTTCACAGTCTCTTCACCTTAATCTTTCATCTTCCTTGCATTTCCATTTCTATTTCATTTTTGCACCTACTGAGCCTCTGTCTGTCTCCTCAACTCCTGTTAACCCCATGGTGCACAAGAAGGGATTCTCAGTGGAAGTAGGTAGCATCTTATTCATGCTCCCGCTAGATGGAAGGAATGAAAGGACTATTTCTTGTTCTATAAGATTCTTATTAAACAGCAAAACAGACACTTGGTTTTCAATTTTCTTACAGTACATAAAAAGCAGTTTACTGAGGTTGCCATTAAAATTAAAATTATTATTTGCAAGTAATTAGCATTAGTAGGTTTTCTAGGGTTTTTAGTGAAGGGAATGCTGTAAAGAGAGCAGTAAATGTTAAAGTGATGGAAAGCAAAATTACAAAGTGATAGAGGTGACCACATGTGTATGGGCCTACTTCAATGCAGGTGCAGAATATGGCATACAGTAACCAAAAAATGACCAGAATAAAGAGGAAAACCATGATCCCACTTTAACAAAAGTGCTGCTATGGGGTTCACCAAAGTACTTCTGCTTTGTAAGAAAAACATTAAAAAAATAAGGAAAGCATGGGAAATATTGTCATCTGCATCTTAATAGGTTCAAATAAACTACCATTTTCCTGGACAAATTATTTCTAATCCCAAATGGCAGAGAAAAAACAACTCATCCCTGAGAAATCATGAGAGTGATGCACATACATGTTCATGTTATTCTGAGGTTCTACTCGTCTTCTACTCTGCCTTTAGAGAACATTCAAGCCTACTTCAAACCTTTTCCATAATCATGATAGGCAGGTGCTTTACTTTTTAAAATTAAAGCTAATATGTTATCAGCTATACTCATGGCTTTCATAGTACTACCAAATACAACAATATGCATGTTGAAATTACAATAGATGGCAACAGTAGGTACACCAAAGGACAAGGATGTTGAGAATGACTCCTGTGTGCAGAAAAGCACACCCAAGGCTAGAGCAACAAAAGAACCTGAAACAAAGCTGCCTACACTGAGACTTTAGGTTCCTGAGACCAAAGACAGAACATTTTAAATTCCTGGTCAGTCCTCCCCAGTGCTGGGCATGCAAGTCTTTGATAATGCAAATTCCACAGGTCCCTAGTACACCAATAAATCCACCTGAGGAGGTAAAGACTATCTCCTGTCCAAGCCCTATAGAGATCAAGAACATTTATATTGCTTAGTGTGAACCAACAGATATGATTTGGTTGTGTTCATCACTACCATGTTCTGCACAACTGCTATGCCCAAAGTCTTTTTCAAAACACCCTGGCCTTTGTTTTTATGAGACTCCACTGATGAATCATCAGTCAGGATCTTGGAGACTTTGGTTCAATGCCTTCTCTGACCTGCAGAGTTAGATCCGCTGTTCTCATTTCCCAGAAGGGTTCTCAAACATCTCGCTGTAGGGCATTCTCAGGAAGGTGCATGAGAAATAATGCATATTGCAAAACACAAGAGAGAGCATGATGTTTCAGCCCAAGGATGAGAGCTCTCCCTGGGAGGCAGATTGCTGTGTTCTGGCCTGCACCCAGGAAAGAGAGCTATTTCTCTTACAAGAGCAGTGACTGGAAACCAGGATTCCCTTCCTGAAGATGACTCCCTTAATCGTAAGTCTGCAAAGGCATGATCCCATTTGTGCTCTCTTCTTCTAATCCCTTCTAAAAAAAACATAATTCTTTCTACACCACAGCTCCTCCCCTTCCTTCCAGACCAACCCACTGCCTACAACCTACAGGGCAGTCTCCCAGGCTGTGTGGAAAACCCGTAGAGAAGAGCACAGAGCACAGGCATCCCACTTTCTTAAAGACTATTCTGATCACTAACTTAATGACTAAAGCACCATGACATCTGCTAGGTGCCCATTAAGAGAAGAGTGGCTCTCTACTACCAGGAGCATACACTGATTGCTGTGTGGACAGACACACCTGCCTGAGGCTGTGAATCTGGCTCCTCAGGTTCAAAGTCTTCCAAGAAATCTGTTTCTGTATTTCTTATTGTCCATCTAGAGATTTATTGCGCAGGGCCTTTGTTAGCTGTTTGGGGTTGGGGTTTTTTTGTTTGTTTGGTTTCATTTTTTACACAGTATTCCCTGTGCGCTTTAAAAGGATTCTGGGTGTCTTTAGATATCACCTGGAAGCAGGGGCTCCTGACTTTATGTGCCTAAATCTATCTCTTGGTCTGTTTCTGGATGTTTAATTCTACTAAGAGGGCCGTGTGCCCTACAGGCTGCATTTTGCATTGCCCAAGTTCACCACTGGATCTGGCCTCTAATACTTAGCAGGACTCTTGTCTCCATTTACAGTCAGATCCTGATAGATGAAAAAGGGGAGAAATTATGTCTTAAGATTTCCTTTGGTACTTTCAGTCTTTTCTGGGGAGCAATGGGGAAAGGCTGAGCAGGAAAAAACAGGTGGCTGAGCCCTGTGGGTTGGCTGAGGGACATCTGCTCAACTTACAGGTTATGTAAGAGGAAAGTCTTGCAACCCTGCAATGAACTGGTTTAAATTTTTGTTCTACGAGAGCAGCGAGGGAGAAGAAACCCTGCTTCCCAGTGTTAACAACATTGTGGTCTGCTGCTGAAATTCTTTCTGTCTTCACTCACACAAATATCCTGATCTATCACCTTTCACTTCTGCTACAAATCTAATGAAAGGTTATGCCAAGGTCTCTAATTTTCCACGTGCCACTGAGGATGGCAGTTTTGTATTATATTCACATCAGCGTAGTTAAATCAATTTTATTCACTGGAGTTATTCCGGATTTTCAATAATCTAAGTTCAAGAATTTGGTTCTTTAATGCTACTTTTACTTCTGTCCAAGGTATCTCATGTAGGAGGCAGAAATGTATCAATAAAATCAGAGGCTGCTAAACAAAGACACTTCCAATTGCTGCAAACTGATCCAGTCACTGTTTCTCACATTACTGCACCAACGATTTCAGTTCTACCCTAAAGAGTTTTAGGGTGCAAAGGTCATTTTAACGTATCTACACTGCACTAGCATTAGGGATGGATTATGCATGACAGGGACCATATACAGAATATATTTTCTTCTGAGGGAGTGATCTCAGTCATTCTTTATACAATTCATGCTCTGTACTGAGTCAGAGGCTGGTTTTGTGATGTGGAAGGCTCTCGCCACGGTTTCAGCTGAGTTCTTCTAATTAATTTCCCCTTAAAATATTCAAAGTGAAAATGTGTTACTGCATATGCTCTCATTTTAAACAGTTCAGTATTTTACCATTAGCTAAATACTAAGTCAACAGAATTGAGAAGGAACTAGCACACACAGAAATACAGAATAAACCTGTGAAAATATTCAAACTTACACGGTTGCCATGAGAAGTGATTTACTGCATGCAAGTTCTCAAGACACAGTGAGGGACTGTTTACCAAAGTCATGCCAATTTACAGGGCAACTTTCAGCATTTCTTTTTATTACTGCAGAATTGAATTCACAACTTGTTTCCTCTTTTCCTCAGACTTGATTAATTACCGTGTTAACATAACTACTGTTCTCCTGCTTATAATGGGTTCCCTCTAAAGTGCTGCCCCAGCAAAATAAACCAGGAGAAAGCTTCTGGCTCTTTGCTCTAGCATTGCAATCCTTTCTAATCTCACTGTTTTTCAAATTTATGTTCCATTCCAATAAAGCTTATGTGAATATTATAGCAAATCAGATAATAGAAGGTTATGACCCTTGTAATTGATCCTTCAAGGATCTTTTTGCCTTTTTCCAGTTGACGTGATAAAAATTACATTTAGATATGCTTGTTGACACTTGAGAATTCACTTTGTTGGTCATATATACTGTTTCAGAGAGATCACATTACATAATGATGTATTTCTAGTGCTTTATTTCTTCTATACCTACAACCCCATTAAGATGTAAGCAAACCTCCCGTGGGGCTGTAAGACTACAAGTATCAAGGGGGCAATGCTCCCATACTGTTCAGAGGGAGTATAGCTGGAGAAAGTATTACATGAGAATACAGGGTTAAACATCAGCTACCACTTTAAAAAGTTTCAAATAAATAAAAGCAGCTTAAAATAAAAAGTTAAATTTCTATTCGTAGAAAAATACAGATTTTAATGAGCACAGACCATGTAGGCCGGCACTAGAAATCAGTTATCTGTAGCAACGGTTTCTGTATCACACGACCACTGGAATAAAGTGATTAATTGGACTGTCTCAGTAAATGTGATCATTACACTTTTAATTAACCTTTTCAACCTCTTGCACCTTTCAGTTTTGTTATACATTAGATTTTTGCAGTTTTCCAGTTATGCTTGACTAAGCTTAAAACAATGCAGAGTTCCGTTAGAAAGATAAGAAAAACAATTCAAACAACTCTTACCATTCCTAATAAGAAAATACCACTGATACTGTCATCATAAGGGTAGTTATAAATCAGGTAGAGGACAGACATTCTGAACTCTGTGGCTACATTCCCACCTAATTTTTGTTTTGGCAGCACACTGTTATTTAATGGCTCTGGCTACCAGGAAACCAGCTTTTGAAAATTCTTTCTCAACCTAGTTATAATTACTCCATATAAATCATACAATGATCAATTATAATAATCTTAGCTTCATCCATTATTTAAACTTAGCATTTGAATCTACACAGCAGGAGTGCAGGAAATTCCAGAGTCCTCTCTCTGTTCACTAACAACTGCTTTATCCCTGAAGTCATGCCAGTTAGAAAAGAAGGGGCCAGATATGCTCTTAGCTATGACATCGAAACCTGAAATAACCACAGATTTCGGACAAGGAAAGGTTTTTGGCCCTGAATATGGTATTTTTTTCTAACCACACTAGCTTCCTGTTGTTGAAGCTAAATTCAACATGAGATTTTGCTTTCTTTACATTACTGCACCAAAATCAGAGGAGTTTTTCTACAATTATGTACACTGAGAGTACAGTATATTCTTACTTTAAAATGGCTTGGACTTTTTCTATGTATATGCATACAGACAAGACACCTTTGTATACACACGTATATATGTACACAGAATGTTTCAAGACTATTTGGCTGCATGTCTCATTTCACAAGAAAGCTACTTATATATTTAATAATAAGTATGAGAAATAATCTAAGTGGTGGTTTTGTTTAACTTAAGGCTGATTCTAAGATATCTGAACTCAGTGTAATTGGAATGATAAGTCTGATGAAAAGAGGAAAGCCACTTAAAGGAAACAAACTTTCACAAAGGCTCAAGCAAAATATCCAAACATTTTTCAGAAAACTTTAAAACTATAACTGGATTTCAAATTAGTAACAAGGATTTTTAGAGCACTTTAATAAACTAACTATATATTTCTGACTATGCAAAATACTAAGCTTATGACTATTACTTTTTTGTACCTTGTCCTATTTCAGTCTCAGCCATAATATAAGCTATAAAATGTAAAAATAGGGTCTGTTTTGAGGTTTAATATTTTGAAATTTTCCAACACGGATTTTAGCGTTTCGACTATGTGCCAAGAATTGCTTTGTCAATAAAGCTGTATTTTTCTGTTCTACTTTTTTCATGTCGTTAAACAATAAAGCTGTTAAAATGTGGGAAGTGAACACATAAAAAGGGTTAGGATATTTTAAAAAAAATAAAGTGGTGCTTTTGCACATACAGAACCACGCTTTTTCTCAATGTCAAAAGAAAGAGTAATAGGTGAACCAAAGGGAAAGAGGTCAAAGGTGGGAACATGAATATTGTCTGGCACAACAGGAAAAGGGCTGAGAAAGCCCTCAACTTAGACGATAAATGTACTTACAAATGGGTACATTTCCAACACCAGGAACAAAAATATAAATCCATATGTCCAAATTTGGGCATCACATGACATTTGTCCATGAAAAAAGCACATGTAGAAGCTCAGCAAATAGGGCATAAGCAAAAATTAACTGGTAGGATTTTCATTTTTTTTTTTAAATAAGAGGCAAATATGACCCACAGCAACTCTTTTCAGGAGATATAAAAACTCTTCCTCCAAAGTCTAAATGGGAACTCAATTTAGCTCATTGGATGGATAAATGCACAGTGGAGGAACCAAGCAACTTCTCTGTGCTCCTCAGCTGGGCAGACTTTGGTCTGCCCAAAGCCCTAAAAAATTTGCAGCATTTAGATTCAAGCAGAGAAAGGAGATGTCAAGGCAGGAGAGCTTATCAGAGCAGGAAAGAAATTCTAGAAAGACAAGACCTCATACATGATAAAGCTGGCATTCATATTTGTTCTTAGAATTGCAAGGTTGGAAGGGATTTCATAAAATAATCTACCCTCCTGCCCCACAGCAAGACCGGCTACAGCCAGAACAAACCCTGACTGACGCTGTCTTAGACATACCCAAGTCCATAGGACCAGAGGGTATGAATGCAAAACTTCTGAGGGATCTGGCCTATTTCACTGTGAGGCTGATCTCCTTTTCACAGGTCTTGGCGATCAGGGGAACTTCCTGATAACTGGAATAAAGCAAATGCCACAAATATCTTCAAGAAAGGCAAACAGAAAGATACAGGGAATAACTGGTGGGTCAGCTTAGCCTCAGTTGCAGGGATGATTATTGAGCAAGCCCTCCCTGAAGCCATATCCATGTACATAAAGGACAAGAAGGTGATGAAAAACAGTCAGCATGGATTTACCGAAGTCAAATCAGGCCTGACTGCCTTCTACATTGAGATGACTGGTTCAGTGGACAGAGGGAGAGCACAGTGTTAATTTACATTGACTTTAGCAATCCTTTTGATACAGTCTCCCATATTAATTCTTGCAGCCAAATTAGAAAAACAGACTTTGGATAGGAGAACGGCAGGATGGAAACTGGCCCTGCTTTCAGTGGGACCTCGATGACCTCCAAAGGTCTCTCCCCACCTTAATTATCTGCCTAATCTATGCTCTCACCTGTTTTTCAATAACTCCACAGCTTCTCCAAATAGGTATCCAGTATGCCTTATGCATCCCATTAAAATTTTTTCCTGCAACATAATTCCCCTGTTTCCATCCTAACTTTACTGCTTTCCTCTTAGCAGTGGCTTTTTAACTTCTTCAGGGCTGTCATTCTCCCATCACTCCACTCTTCTTTTAAGCCAATCCCCCTTGATCTGCTAATTATTCCTTCATAACTTATGTTTTCTAGATACCTGAACTTATAAAATGCTATTTTATTCTCAGATTAAAAAAAAATAAAAATGGAAATTACCAAAAAATCCATTGACCAAGAGTTACTGTACAAGTTCTACTCAGGAGATCGCCGCAGACAGACAAAACCTGTTAATTCAAGAGTTGCTGAAGCACAGCTTACTCCAGCCTCAAGCAATACCAGTGTAGGTAGGGATGGTTTACACACCTTGACTGTCTACTGCAGGAATATATATTAGCTTATCTATGACAGCAGCTTGCCCCTGATGGCTATAACCTGAAAAAAGAGTCAAAGTGTATAAAACCTTAGTAGAAAAATTATCCTGCTTATTCTGCAGAATTACACTTTTGGAAGGAAAATCAAGAGAGGACAGAGGGCTGGAGAAGTGGTGGTGAATTGAGTCTGACAACAGCAGCTGATGGGATAAATCAGGAAACATTTGAAAGCAGAGAGTGCAGAAAGGTAATCTTTCCAGCAAAACAAGAGGAAAGCTCTACCTTCTCTAAAGCTCTCCTGCAACTCGCAGGTACACACAAATGTCTCTGTGGTCATGACAAAAATACATTATCACAAGTAAAAGAAGAGGCTAAAATCATAGTGAAAGCAGCAGTAACAGAAACAGGGCAGATGCTCAATTAGTGACAGCAGCAGTAGGGGTGGGGCAAAGGTTGCCGTCATGGCAGCAGAGAGAGCAATAGAGTCAGAGAACAGCAAAAGTCACAGCAGCTGTGGAGGCACCAAATCATCCCCCCTTCTGCTGCTAGTGAAAACCATTTGGGGCAGTTATCTGGCCTATCTACCAAACAATATGAGCCGCATTCCATTAACCCACCACCAGCTGGCTCTTCTTTTATCTATCAGTTGGTCCCAATGCAATCCTGTTGAACACAAATAAATGCACCATAAGGGGAAGAGGGTAACACTGGTAACTCTCGTCTATTCATGGTTTTGCTGTGGATCAGCTTCAGGAAGCTTATGTAAGCTGCAGTCACTGTGTTGCTGCTGACTTCATCTTAAGTCTCACTACTGAGACTTCAAAAGCCAATGATCAAGGAGATTTGTGCATTGAGGCACGTGCACTTAATGGAACAAGGGAAAGAAGATACTTTGGAAATAAGTAACTTAAATGATACTGACTCAGAGATTTAATAATGGTTATGATGGTCACCATCTTACTGTGTGTCCAGAGGATAAAGTAGTACAAAATGAAGGTAAGGCAGCTGTGTATGAAGTATGTTGCTTACCTATATGCAACTGGGGGTTTATTAACTCAAGATCATAAAGTTATTTATTAAATTAGACCACACATAATGAGACCCCTGCCTACTCTCTACTCTAAATTACTTTTCACTTCTACTATTGCCATGTGTCATAAGTGGCAATAGAAAGACTCTTTCTGTTTTGTCTTCAGTGTTCTGGTCTTTCCCCTGTTCTCAGCCAATCCCTCATCCTGAGCTAGTCTGATTTACCTTTACTTATCTCTTATTAAGGTCCAACTTCTATTTTTTTCCAGATATAAATATGTAGTTCTTCCTGAAAAAAGGCAAGCAGGAAATCAAATTATTTTGACTTCATTGTTAACTACATAGCACTGTGACTCTTTTTTGAGGTGCTGCCCCCATGCCTCAGTTGTCTGTTATTTAGTGTCCAGTCTGAAGCTTACTGAACACAGTATTTTGAATTCCATTTGCTTCAATAAACTCTGGATCCAGGTTTTATGCCCTAATTCAGCCTATGCCTTAAACCCATTTAAATCAACTAAGCATTTGATTAAGTGCTATGACAAACTGGGCATCAACTTACACTCTCCTTGGCTCCATTTTTAACTCTAAAATACATATGGAATGCATATGGAATGCATTGGCTTTTATTTAGTGTACATGTTTACAAATATGTGAATGCACACGTACATAGGAGTAAAGTAAAAACAACTGAAAGAGAAAACCAGTGTTAGATTAAAATTAATTATTTCAATATTCAAACACTAAAGTAAAATGAATGTCTGCCTAATTAGTGAAGTGATCCTCACTAAGTAAAATGACAACATTATTTACATTGAAATAGTCTATTTTATTCAGAGTCACTTCACACACCTGCACACTACTGAATTGCAGCCAGTTCTGGAGTGGAGAATTATACCTATCCAGCACCAGTAACACTGTCCAAGAGGCACTAGAGGGACATGGATAAGAGATGCACTAAGAGTGCATAATACTCCTGTAATCAAAAATATAATGTTTACCCAAATCACTTCTTTTTTTTTCTTTTTCCCCAACGTTAACACTCCTGATTGGGTCCAAAGTGTTACTGCTGCCAGGAACTCAAACCACGAGACTGACACCCCAACTCACATCCTGCTGGGGCACACTTCTGCAGTACTCACCTAAATGGATGGTTTTGAAATACTAATTCACAGTTATTAATAGTATTAATCACATTCCCTTCATTGCAGACGCAGCCAGCACAGTGTTGCAGAGACAGCAATTGTACAGTGTGCAATAGCTGTACAGCGGTAGAGTCATTCATCTGGCACATAACACAGCCCACTGATCCCTGTATGATGTTGTAACATAAAGACTACAGCTTCCTGAACCTCCTTGCATAAACGTAGCTCTAATGTATGACAGTTGCTCTGACAATCTGTGTCACTGAAGCCATGGATTCAGGATGGGTGCAGAACCTTTGTATTGCTAATTTCTGTCTGCAAACTTTGATGCTTAACCAAACTGAGCAGAAAACTCTGGCGAGTTTCAGTTTCCCATTATTCTCTGCTCTCTTTTTCTTGAAGAATGGATTCAGTAACACTGTTAGGAAAATCCTGGCAGAAGGTTAAAGTACTTAGAACCAGTGCCCCTCACAAACAGGCTGATGAGAAGTTTCTTCTCAGTCCTGTTGGAGATAGGAGATAACACCACCTTATGTATATTTGCTGTTTGTTTGTATTTACATGCTTCTTCATCCCCATCGAAACCATAAAAGACTTTGCTTATATACCTATTGACTAGTGTCAACAGCAATATTTTTACTTTTGAATATACTTACAAATACATATACTTAGTTAAAAAATAGTACTCGGATTAAAGCCTGTGACCTAAACTAAACCTGCATCTTGAAGCTAGTGGTTCTAAAATTATTGTGATGTATGAGACACAAAATAATGAAGAGCCAAATCCTCCCAACAAGCACAACACATAGGGGCATTGAGGAGAGAACAGAATCTCAAAATTCACTACACATTGGATACCACCATGCACATGCATTTCTCAAACAGCAACTCTTGCTCTGCAAGGCCCTCATACAACTGTGAAACTTTCACACATCCAATTAGGTGTACATCCAATACAATAGTACAGTTTCCTCTGTAATTCAAGAGCATGAGAAAGATTAAGAACACTATTGAAATCAACACCAAAACTTCAAATAAAATGAGCCATGATTAGCTGTTAAAGTTAGAATGATGTAGAAAGGAGAGATCTCTACAGTACAGTAGTGCACCAGTAAATAAATAAAGTACAAAAGTCCCACATATTTGACATTTGAAGAACAAAACTATCCATCAATGTCTTGGCACGGATCGATCAAACAGAATGCTACTGCCGAAAACCTAATAGTATGATGGTAATAATGTAGCCATAAAGCCTCTACTCTATAATTGACTGCTTCCACTTCAAGCTAACATGTCGAAAAGAGTGACTAATGCTCACCTAAAGATTTCACTTGCGTTGAATGACAATCAGCTACACCTTGCACTATTCTCCGTAGATTGCTTATGCCGGGTAATTGTTGAGGGAGGGGAGCCAGAGGAGAAATAGTCTACTTAAATAAGGAGATTTATACGAAGAATGGTATGATAATCTCAAAGGAAAATATACAGTTTCTCATCTGATTGTAAACGACAACGCAATACTCTACTTCAGCCAACATATTCTTTTCCTAAAGCAGAAGCATCAGTAGTGACTCCGTAAATAGGTCAGAGTAGGTTTTATATTTCAAAGAGGTATTTACACTTTCAACAATGTATAAAAAAATACACTGTATGCTTCCCAAAATTACAGTTTATATTCTTTGAATAAAGAACATATTTCTGAGAATTTACAGGTAGATTGTATCCTTTGGTCAGATTTTCCTTGGTAGAGGGGAAAATAATGCAATTGCACTGTAAGTCAATAGAGTTAATTAGTGTTATAAAACCAAACAGAACCATACACTTCAATGACTTGATCTGTCTTTATAACTTACTTTTGTGATCTTACAGAGCAGACTATCTCAAAAATAGTATGAGATAACACACGGTTTATTTAGTTTTAATTCAGGAGACTAAGATGAATTTAAGCATATTTTTGTACTTTCCTGAATTAAAACAAAAATGAAAAACTGAAAAATCAGTTTGGGCTTTTTAATTTTTTGAGGCCAGAATGGGAAGTTTAAATTTGTCTTATAAGTTTCACTGCAGATAAAAATATATTTATAATTAAAATGTTTGGAACTCTCTACTAATGGACTATGAGTATAAGTCACATTACTCTGTCCCCTTTGATATATACTTAAAGGTAATTGGCTAGTCTTAGTGATGTATTTTTAAAGAGCTACCTATTGATTAATAATGTTTCAGTATTAATATAACCACTTTGTGTGGATCAAGAAACATCAATTGCAGAAACCCATATTTATCCACAAATTAACTGGATATAGATCTGTTGCTTTAAGCCAAATGAGGTGTGTTCACTCATTATTTTACAAGAGGAATGAGATGACTGTAACAGTGAAGATTAAAGCAGAACCTGGGTTTATATTTTAGCTGCATACAATGGATAAAGTTCATGTTTTTATGCTCTTGCAGCATGCATAAAGAAAGGACGTAAAAACAAAACTCCCACCTGCGGGAATCTGTGACACAGTAGTTCTGTGCTCTGGGGCCTTCTGCTCAAATGCTGGACAAAATGAAATGTATAGTACAAACAGAGATGGCTTCTTTCTTTTTTTTTTTTTTTTAATCCAGTTAAAAATGGATTAAACCAGTAAATGATCTTGTAATCTGATCCATATAGCCAGAGCTCACAGAGTCACACTCATCTCACTGTCACCCAACAGGCTCCATAAGGACACAGAGGTTTGCTGATTTAAAGAGATATTTGAAAATAATACCCTGGCCTGCATGTGGTGAGCCATCACACAAACATATAACTGAACATGAAAAATTGCTTGCAGATGAAAAGTTATCTACCTGAGACTACAGTGTACACTCACACAGTGTATGTAAAATGTGTGAGAAAACAACTCAGTTAATTTCCATAGGAAATGGCAGAAAAAAGAGTGTTGTGCCTTCCTTCTGCAAACACTAACGAATAAATTCAGGAAAGCCCCATTGTAAGTATTTTACTAAGGAGTTCAAAACCTGAATTCTGCTGTGAAATCTTAACAAGATCACAGAAATTCAAGGCTGGAAGGAACTATAAGGGCTATCTAGTTCATCCTCCTGTGGCAAGCCAAACTGAGCCCATCCTTTGCAAAGTATCTGTCTATATCTCCCAGTGGAGGGAATGCTACAGCGTCCAGGGTATTACATACAATGCCTTGTTATTCTTAAAGCTAGATTTCTTTTCCTTAGGATCTAACCAAAATATCACATAATACAATTCAGACCAATTGACAATTACCCTGTCACTAAGGGTATTAGACGGCTTTGACATTTGTTCTTAATGAATCCACACTGACCCTCCTTATCACCTTATGTCCCCTCGATGCTTTTAAATCAATTTTTTTAATACCCTATTCTATCATCCTTCCAAGCACTGAGTTTGGGAACTGGATTATAATTCCTTGGACTTTTTTCCTAGGTTTATTTTATTGATGGGGGGTGTGTCTCTGTGTGTGTGTGTATATATATATAATTTTTTTTTTTTTTTAATAAAGTAGGTACTATGCTAGTCTTCCCCAGGCCCCTGGGATCCCCCCTTTCCTCCGTGAGTTCTCAAAGATAATTGTTAACAGCATAGCAACAGCTTCAGCTTAAGTACTCTAAAATGAATTTCATCAGGCTTTCAGAGTATTATCAGGCCACTGGAAGGAAAAAACAGTAAAATTTCTTCTGTGTTTTTCTTCCTTTCTATTCCAGACACAATTTAACTTGAAACTAAAAGGGAAATATAATTCTTTAATACTTTTTTTGGTGCTACCTCATGAGATAACATACCGTATGTTACAGGTCAAACATCTTAAAACTGCCTTCCTAAACTGCTTGCCAAGTTATGTTAAACAGTTTTTAGATGATCGTTTATCAGTAGAGAATAGTAGTTCTCAAAGTCAAAAATCTGTCTTTTCACCTCCAATACATACAGATCATCAAGGAATAAACAAACACAAGTAATGAGGCCTAAGGTATTGGCAGTTCTTGGTTGTTTTTTTGCTCCTCCAGAGAAGGAAAACAAACTTTCACCACAACTGACAAGTCAAACCAGATTTCTGATGACTTTGTCTCACCACAGTGGCCCAGAGAAGTAGAAGCATTCTGATAAATCAGGCTCTGAAACAGAGCAAAGTTGGCCAAAACTTTATTACTGTTGTTTCATTTATGATCGAACACATAAATGGATAGCCTTTCTATTCAAATTAAGTAAAGCCACCTATGGCAAAAACAGGATCTTCCAATGTGCACTGACATCTTTAGAGCTTCAAAGCCCCAAGCTATCAGCAAAGTGTCCCTATTCAAAAGAGACCACAATGCCACCAGATTAGGGCAACCTATCCACTGCCATTTGCCCCATCACCTTCTTAAACTTGTATCCGACCACCAGGAGGAATAAAATAGGACCTCTTGAATGTCAAATGCATGAAACTGCTTACCTTCCTTCCTGTTTTCCTGAGCAGGAAGCTAGAATCTCTCTTAATCTCTCTTCTGGTCACCATACGGGCAAACTATTTGAGCTAGGACAGCAGTGGCTAAGGCTACTGCTAAAAAGAATCTGATACAGCTCAAGAAACACAGCAAATCCAGATGGAGTCTCAACAATGGGAAGGAAGACAGCACAAGATCACTCACTGCCCACAGCAAAGACGGTACCCAAATCATGATCCCCAGTGCTGCGGCTGTGGATCCAGCAAGTCAAGGACTTCCACAACATGTATGTTACAGTCAGATCAACAAGGGACTTTTTCACAGCAATCTGTCCTCAACAAAACTAGATAATCTGTTGAGCCTTACAGATAATATGGCCTCTTCTATCTGTTCAGGAAAGTAGTGGAAATAACTGGACTAGAGGAGCTAACCTGTGCCCTAAAGCCCTATCCCCACAGAGTTGTCAGTCAGTGAGAGCCTGGGGATCTCCAAACCCACTCTGTTAGCATTTCCTATTCATCCATAAAATCGCACGAAGCTAGTGAAGGACGGTGCCAGGAGCATCAGTTTCCATTTCTGAAGGGCTCCTGAAAGAAGCGTCAGTCTGCTCAGCATTCAGACCCTGAGATGTAGGGAGTCAGGGAATACAGCTTCACATCAAATGTAGTCTATGGCCTTCAGACGATGGCCACAGCCACTGAACGATCCCCCAAATGCAAAACTATAGAAAGCCCTGCTATAAACAAAGGAGGTCTAGTTCCTAGATGAAGTACTTTGTCCTTCCCTAATGGGTAATTCTTTTCAAGGCAAATTAAAGTGTTGGGATAGAGCTACTATGTTAGAATGGCTCTTAGAAGAGTTCCCTTCTCTTCTGAGATTGCAAAATCTTAGAATAAGCTCAGTAACAGGGTATCCACTCGACATTATGGTAGACCATGCCATCTCGCTTCCACAGCTGGATCCCTCAGGCTTCTGAAGCAGCAAGAGCAGGAAGAGGAAATCAAAGGAAACACCGTTTTTTATAATCAACAATTTACTGTGGATCTGCATGTCCTAAAGTTGCAGCTACTGCAGAAACAACACAAGGATTAGCTGCTTCAACAGACATACAACTTGCATAAAATTTCCCTATTTTATTTTTTTCCTAAGAATAATTCTAAGGTAATTTTTGCCTTTCTGTAAAAAATTAAACAGTCAACTTTTCTAGTTTGTCTTCATCCAAATATTTCTGTAAAACTCATTAATGATTGGACTGTTTCTGGAAAACCTCAGTTTGTATGTAAAGCTTGCTGCAAAGTAAGTTGTGAAGAATTAACACGACACTACATCAAATAAAGTTTAACATTTTCCTACTTTCTTTTAACCAGTCTCACAGGTGCTTTACATTTTGCTATAATATTTTTATGCAATGCAGAATCCTAAGTTGCAATGACCCACTCAAATTCCCAACAAGTTAAGCAGATGCATAAGAAGCAATTCAGAAAACAAGCAGTAACACTAAGAAAAGAGCCATTAAACATGCAGAGAAAGCTTTTACCAGGGCAAAGGGATAGGTCAAGTTGTGCAAAAAGGAAATATAAGGAGCAGTTTAATGGCCTTAAATGCATCAGTAATTTTACAGCATTTGCTTTTTTTTTTTTTTTTTTTTTCTTTTTGTAGTGAAAGGATGTACTCAGTACCTAAAAGCTACTATATTTAACTGGAAAAATGAGTGACCACTGTTTACTACTACAAAATCCAGGCCCTAGGTCCATGACAAAAAATTACTATTTACTTCAAATCAACCAGCTAAAAGGCTTTCATATATTTAAAATACATATTTTTCTGAATTTTCATCCAAGATTCCTCATTGTCATTTCTGAGAAATTGCAGCAAATTAATAAGGATCTCTATCCATGGTTGAAAATATTTTTTGTGTAACAATGAAGTCATTACTCTTTTTATTTCTGTAAATTCCATGAGAGCAAGAAAAAAAAAGCACAATAAAAATCTTTTTCATAAGAGTTGATTAGAAAATATGGCCTGCAGAAAGTCTAGCTCTCTTTGCACTTTGCACATTAAGAATCCAAATACGTTACCAAAGCTGGGATTTTAACCCCCCACAGCTTTAGCACAAAGAAGCACATTAATAAGATACAATTTAGATTTGCATTTTTTAATAAGCAAGGGGATCAAAGAAAATATAAATGCTGAAGGGATGTTAAATCATGTGCAAATTCAAACATCAAGGTATACTGCAGAATGAAGACACATTTGCACTAAAGTAAATGTAGTAAGGTTTTTCAGAAGTTGTGGTGAACAAGATGTTTTTTATGAACTGTTTGCCTGTGCCTAGTATGTCTAAGAGAGAAGCAGATGCATTCAAGTTGCACCAAACATTTCTGGGATTTGCATATGTTAATGGTTGACGGCAAATCAGCAGGGATGGTGGAGGACCAGCAATGAAAGGATTAATCTTTCTAATAACATAGTACTGTTCTCATTAAAGACTTTGGTCTGTTTCTACATGAATATATGAATATCTTGAACTACAATATATTTTCATTCAGACATCAGGATGGCATATCTCATTAAGGTGGCCACACCGCTGTAATCTACTGGGACTAACCATTAGTATGGGCATACCAACCACAATGGACCAGTACAAAAGACCGCTGATGACCTGCCATTAAAAAGGGCCACGTATGCACATCTTCACATCCCATGAGGCAGCTGAGCTACCTCCCAAACAGCAGAATGCAAACCAATACCAGCAATTCTGCCATTTGTACATATCTAGGGCAGCTGACAGGTACATAAAGGGGTGTACAGTTGTTGAAAAGGGCACCAAGAAAACAAGGAGGAAATGGCCTTGACAGGCTAATGACAAACACTCTTTTCTGTAAAACGGTTTTACATTTTTTGAAGAATTGAGTTCAGAAGCTAAAGCTGCCTCCGGGTGTGACCAGCACTTACTCATCAGATCACCACAGGCCTCGATGACCTTGGCAGTCTTACAAGGATCATATTTTTACATGGATGAACTGTTCCTGAACAAGTTCTCCAAACAGGATTTCTATCAATGTCAGCACACTTGTCTTTTCATTCTACTTCCCTTTCTTTGATTAAACATATTTATAGTGGACATTTAAGAGAGAAAACCAAGTCTTCACTAACATGCAGGTTTCATAAAATTAAATCAATCAATCATAGAACTACAATAGCGTTTGCAGTTATCACACTCTTCACTGCCTGCATGCTTTGTCCCTCTGTCTATCCTAGTGATTTACTTTGTAAGTTCATCAGGATAGGGTTTATCTTGTATTCCATGTTTGCGTACAGCCAGGCAGAATGGTACCTCGCTCCCAAATGGCTCTTGAATGTTATGTAATAAACATGATTCATATGTGGTTCATCTCCGTCATTCTTACAAAGAGTGACAGAAGACAATACCTTTTGAAGGAATCACTTTCAACACTTCAGTGTCAGTGTGCAGCAATGGTGTACACTTATCGTAAACTTCCAGTCTAGGAGTTTCCCATGAATTTTGAGGGTAAAATGCTCAATGTAATTGGAGTATACAATGAACTGTATTCTCTGCTTGCAATAAAAATCCAGAGTAACTTCGTTGCTTCACTGAAAGATCTCAAATTCTCCCATCTTCAGAAGAGACCAGCACAGAAAAAGAAATCTAATCTACAGCTCTTTAGGCATCACACAGAAGAAATGTGGATGATATTTATTCTTTCTCTGCATAAATAATGCGTAATAGAAATCTATATATTAAGTTGGGGAAGAAGTCTGTTCTAGCACCCATGGAGGAGCCTCTACTCAAACATGAATACTGAATTTATAATCAGAATTCAACGTCTAGTTCTTAATTACCATTTTCTGTCTTGCCTCCACCTGTACCAACAGAAAATTAATTGATACCATGCCGCATACCCACCTATCTTGCTACAGTGGAGTTTAATGGAGAGGAAGAAGGTACAAAAATGTCCCAGAAAGCAGCTGTTATAGGCTCCTGTCAGACAGGGATAGATGGACATCTGTTCTTATTCATTGCAGGAATCTT
Organism: Morus bassanus; assembly: GCA_031468815.1. Classification (NCBI taxonomy): domain Eukaryota; kingdom Metazoa; phylum Chordata; class Aves; order Suliformes; family Sulidae; genus Morus; species Morus bassanus. The sequence continues at coordinate 9,654,647 of CM062575.1, read as the reverse complement.
TCTATTCTTGAATTTCTAACACAGGCATAAATCTTAAGAGGCAGAACAGAGCGATTACTCTATATATAAACATTATGATTTTTTTTTCTTTTTAGCAGAAAACAAACTTGGACAAAAACATCACCAGAAAAACTTCTAAAAACTTGCCCTAATCATTGCTAATTTTCAATAATTTATTAAGTCATGTTTTCTGTCACAGAAGTATAGTAACAAATGGACAAATCTGCTGCTTTGTAAGCGATAAATGAGTCAAATTTCTCAATTCAATAACAATTCAGCTAGTGCCCTGTGAAAATTTTAAAGCTTGGCTGCCTGAATGTAAGATGGCATAGGTATTACATGGCACAGTAACCATCCTGGATATGCACTTGAATTACTCACTGGGACAGATCTATCAAGCTTTACCGAGTTGGTAAAAACAAATGGCTATAAAGATCAACTTTGGTTTATGAATCTGGCCCATAGAAAGAAAGAAAGAAACACTCATTCAAATCAGTGTCCAGCACAATAGCTGAAAACAAGCAACAGACAATAAAACGAATTGGTGCTTGACGTAATACTATTCGATACATTTTAAATATTTTGTAGTATGCACTGTTATGTACATCTGATTCAAAAACTGCTCCATTTAGCTGTTGAAACAATACAGTATGATATTAATGACAAATCTTAACAAAAGCCATTTTGGCTCAGCCAAAGGGGAAAACAAAAAAAACCACGAAGTTCTAATTTTCTGTACAGTACTGTCACTAGATATATAGATACTGAATTGTAAACTAACTAGAATAAAAGAATCACCATTTTAATGAGTGTAATATATCATGACAATGTCAATTTGATTAATATAATAGGGCCAGATTTCAGAAGAAGGAAATTACAGGTCGTTAGGGTAAGTTAAAATTATGTTATAGATTTGAATTATTTTCTTCATTTTGCTAAGAATTTATCAGATATTTTTCTTTGAATATCTTGTGTTTTTCTTTAAAATTTCACACCATTCTTCTTGCCTCTAACCAGTTCTAACTCAGAAACCAACAAGCGTGAGTTGTAACGCTTTGTCTGATTATACAACATCTGGATCAATTAGAAAAGAAAAAAACTCAAACCCTTGTGAATATACTATGAAGAATATTTCTTTTTATTAATATAATTATACACATGTCCCTTTTTTTAACATAGATTTTTAGTAAACATACAGTTGTGTAAGTTTTGTGCCTTGGAAATACAAACAAAAAATGACAAGCAAGACAAGGCACAGGAGTTTAGAGGATGAAAACGAAGATTTTGGAGGCAGAGGAGGCAGCTGAGGGAAAGTACAGATGAAAGAAGAAAGAACAAGATGAAAAGCAAAACAGAAGGATGCGATAACACGGGGAGAGGCAGTTTGGGCAGAATATGTATGTAGGGGATAGTGAGAGCAATTGAGGTTTAAAGTTAGAGACGAAGAGCTTGAATGTGATCTGGTAAAAGATAAGAAGATCTAAAAGATGCACAAAGCTTATAAATACAAAGAAAACACTAGACTGCCAAAAATGGATAATTTCATATATTTCTACTCAGAGTTTTAAAAAATTAACTGGGTACAAGGAATGAGATTTTCCCCACTACTGAGGATGGCAGAGAGCATTAAACTTGGCAGTGCTAGGTTTACGGTTGGACTTGAAGATCTTAAGAGTCTTTTCCAACCTAAATGATTCTATGATTCTATAATATAAACAGAGGGGAAGCATGGAGCTGCCAGGGGCACAGAAGATGCCCCAGAAGACAGTGACAGATGGAGAAAGAGGACATCTATTCATATACACATACGCAAATGTTTTCTTTTGGGGGCAGAGAGAGGGCCTACTACTTTGTCTTTAGCAAACACAGGAAGGCACAAAGCAAGACTTCTATAAATCCAGTCATCTCATGTCATGGTGCGAAAGAAATGTGTCAGTTAAAACCCATTCAGATCACATCATGTCGGTACAATAAACACTTGAGTGCAATCCTGTACTTGGAAGGCTGCTGCAGAGAGTGGCTGCTTTGCATGCTATACAACCGCAGAGAGCATCTCCCAAATGCAGTCAGGTTTCAGCATGAGGGCATGGAGTTCTGGAATCTTCCTGTGGGATTATTTTGCCCCATTATCCACAGTTGTTTAAAATTAAATCATCTCTTAACTCAAGCTACTGAAAAAAAAGACTGATGAAATCCAGCAAGTTGAAGACAAGATTTCCTCATGGATTTTTGCAAAATCTGGTTTGTATTTGATTTGAACCAGGCAAATCATAGTTCAAATCAACAGAGCTAAACACAGATTTTTATATTTGATGTTTGAGTAATTCTGATTTTTCAGTCATTACGTATTTCTTCCTACTACCACAAAATATTAATGAATTTATCATTTATCCTCCTAATATCTCAAAGGGGCAACATTATAGTTCCAACTTATAGCTATGGAATCTAGGCACAGAAAAAGTATTTATGACTTGGTCAGACCACATGTGAAATCTGTGTATTCACAAGGGATTTAAGAGAGACCTTGAGCAGAAATCTTAGGTCCTCCAGTAATTTCTTAATCATAACACCATCCTTCCATACAAAATTTTGATATATTCTAAGGTCTTAGTTGACATTGCAAATAAATGGACCTAGGCATTGTCCCAAGCAGTATTAAAAGAATGACTCTTTTGTGGGTCCCAAAATGAAATTTCTAATACAGCTTTTAAGATAACTTTATACATTTTTAAGAAATCTTTTTCATGCATTTTAGAGAAAAAATCCCAAACAGTCTTGAATGATGTCCCAAGTAAATTTGAAACTTTTATTTTCATCCAGTTAGTGATTCATCAGTCAAAGCCATGTGCCCAGTCTGACAGACTTCCTGGTGACATTTACAGAGAAGGCCAAGGTTAATTTTGTTCAAATGTGGACAGTTGAAATAAGCCTTATAACAGTTAAGTCTTCTCCTCTGAAAATGGCCATGACAGTTTTACAGAAAACAAGCTTGAAAAGGCTGAACAGTTCACTTGCCAGTGGCAAAACAATGATCCATAAACTATAAACCAATACAAAACATTATACAGCATGACAAAGACTACTTTAAGTCTACTATGCTGTAAGAGTTATAATTCTATATGGGTTAAAAATCAATGACCAATGTACAGTTTAGAATATATATGTATATACACACACACACTGTCTTTAAGCCACCACTTATTTAGAAATTTCATAGCAGTATGGACCACTAGGCATCTAGCCATACATAATTTTATGATATTCTTATGCTTACTGTTTTTAATTAGGTATTATTTTAAAATGTTCTCTTTGAAAGCAGAAAGGCATATGTCAATAACAACTATGAATGATCAATTCTTTCATTATAGGATATTAATTTACTAAGCAGGTAACATAAATTTGTCTAAATTGAGCCCAAAGTATATTACAAGTGTTAATAGAGGGCCAGGTCACTGTCTACATTAATTTGATAAACAAAGTGATGTTTTTCATTATTAAAATGTGGTTCCCTGAAGTATAGATTAAAAAAGATGAAAGGACACAAAAGAAAACAGAGATCGATGAGGTTCAGCTTTGCACTGCATTGCATAGAAGTAATCTCAACGGCATGCAATCCAAGACGACTTCTGAAAAAAACAGATGAAATCTGTTTGAATGGAATAGACCTCCAAAAAGATTTATCTCCTTCCACGTGTGCACTGTCGTAATGGAACTCAAGGAAGAAAGGAGTTGGGGGAAGGATATCTATAGGCAGAGGTTTGTGAAGCCAAAATGCAGCACCTATAATGGCAACGCCCTGCCAAAAGGCCTGATACCACCAGGTCTGCTCTGTAGGTCTTTATATATCAGCTCCAGCACCTAGGGAACAGTCAGTGCCCAAATCAACTAGAAACAGAGAATTGAGCGCCTGATAGGTGAAATATGCTCTCAATAGTACAAAGATACTCAAAGTTCATTAGCATCTGGGAAAACTGTTTCAGTGTCTTTGGATCCTACAACAATTCATAAGAAGTTAATCAGATTCCTATTTGTCACTAACATTCTTCTGGGGCAATATTATTAAAAAAATCCTTTAGCATAATATTCAATATTCCAGCTTAGCATGATGTGTTACTTTCTAGCATAGTCTTCAAACAAACCTACTCTGGAAACTAAGGCAAACCACTTTGTAGCTGAGTCGTGTTCAAAACTCATGGTTATACAGCTGCCACTTTTTTTTAAGACTGTTCAGTTAAGCCATCCTTGACTTGGAATTAGAAGAAAAAAAAGAGACTTTGCTGGTCAAAAATTGCACATTTTTACCAAAAGGACATTTAACAGGTCATGTTGTTATTGTGCATAAATGCATCAACATACAGAGATACCCACGTATACACACACTAGGCATACAGTGGAACATGAAACTCAACATACTGCTATATAGTAACATTTTTTAAGTAGGTTTAAGTGCAGTGAGACTTTACATTGTTCAGCTGCTACAGTAAGCTGATAATGCTGTTATTCCATTACCTCATGAGAATATAAGTACCAAAATACAAGTCTCTGCTGTAATGTGGAGTACACAGAGAGAATGAGAAACAATGGGAGGGAGAGAGTGAAAAATGGCAGAGGGTACTTAGCGATGAATAAAGAAAAAAACCCCACAACTAATTTCCCAAGGCGTGGGTATATTTAACTGTCACGTCTGGAACCCGTGTTTAAATATCATTAAGGGAGTTGGTTTTCAAAGAAAGGTTATAAACTGAACTGTTCTGAAATCACTGTGCAACGCTGTTTACATAGCAGGGTGGCTGCAGGTTTTACAGCTGCATGTTGGATACTGATAGCCACAAGAACCAGTAACCCCACAGGGATGCTCACATGGATGTCCTCCCTGCCAAAGAGGGACACTCACAAAAGCAAAGCAGCTTAACATCAGCCAAAGAAAGTCTCAGACACTGTTCTAGAGCTATTAGTACAACAATAGCCTCTCCTGGGCCAAAAATAAGCCACGTCAAAGTACTTTTGTAGATTCTCATCATGATAACTACACTCCAGCCAAGCAAGTGGCTGAAAGAGCAGCAAAGGACAACAGTAGAAATTCCAGTGATGTGGCATTTGAAAAACACTTCATATATAAAAGAAAGTCTTTGTTTTCAGAGGTCTAACAAAATGCAGGTCCCAGTTTACTCAAGAAAATCTTTACTCCAAAAAACATCTTCTAATGGCATTCAAGGTTAGTAGGAACTCTGAATTAGTAAAGGGCCTCAAGATTCAACCTCTATTCAGCTGTGCATATGTGCTCTTCATGTTGAATTTAAAAGCCCCTAAAACAAACAAGAGAACCTCAGTAGTTTTTTGGAAAGGTCACAAGCTCTTTGGTTATGAACAACATTGGAGAAGTGTTTTGGACTGCTAGTATAAACATCTTCAGCATTATGGTAAAGATGAAAAGATAGAGAGCGGCAGACAAGGTACAAACAAAGACACTGTATTTCTCCTGCAAATGCATATGTGAATTCTGCATGTGCTAGTTTGCTTTGAGCTATGCTAAGTCATGCTGTGTGACACATATTTGATTTGATATAAGATTTAGAAGGACACACCTATCAAAATACGTTTATAAACTGCCTGCAGAATTAGTCAACTGCATTTTGTCTACATCTGAAGTAGATGTGGGATGTTTATTTGTAGACCCAAAGGCGAACTGCAGTCAAGGAATGCTGCTGGAGTAATTTTTTGTAAGAAAACCAACTGGTGTTCATTCTATTGCCACCATATTATCACTATTTTGTTTGAATATGGAACTTGGGAATTAAGGCTATTTCCCTCAGCCTGTTAGAATAATACAGTGCAACATCTTTACTTAATTATTGCTTTTAAATTATAACACAGCAGAGAAAACATAAGATGAATTAAAAACCAAAATGAATTGATCTGTTTACATCTGTACACAGGAACACTGGAATGAATGACACTGATTGCCATTATAAAATAACATTTATGCTTGAGTAAATGAGGTGTTACACTCTATTGGAAGAATATAACTGTATCTTGGAGAGCACTGTTTAAAACAGCAGCATACATAGTTTGTGTTCATAGAAATTCATACTTCCATTTCCATCTGTTACTGCATGGATCTGTACAAGCCAATTTTTACCCAATAAAAGGTGTTTCAAAGAAGAACGCCTATGGGCTTTCATCTGCTTATAGATGACTTCTTTCTTTTATATCAACGTCCTCAGAAAGGGGACAAACAGAAAAAGCTATGCAGATTGGAAGGGACTATTCCTATATAAGGGAGGTTTAACATACGCTCCCATCTTCCTTTCACATGGTATGCTAGTCTGGATTTTCTCCCATGCACCCAAGGACCCACAAACCCATTTTCTTGTGATACCTGTAGAATGGAGTGCCACACACAGCCACTTTTGAGTTTAAGTTGTTGGGCTGCAAGGAGAAAACATGCTCCATAGGCAACATCTGATGGGCATGGGTAATCTGTCCAATTTTAATTTAGTTGATCTATTAGGTTGGATTTTAATTCTGTGTTTATCTGCAGACAAAAGATTATATTTTTAAAAACATGGCTGAACTCTTCAAGTGAAACAGAGATTGAAATGCTAATTGAGTCTTCTCCCAGAAAGGTTTTGGTTAGATCTGTAGGAATATAAAAGCCCAGTTAATGGAAATATATGCAAGAAATTTTGTTTATTCAGTTCAAATCATATGGACAGGTTAATTAAAATTTCACAAAGGATTTGTTTTCTGTGTATCAAGCCTAGGGGTTCTTGGTGTTGTGTTTAAATAGGTGCATAAAAAAGCAGTGAAGGGAAAATAGATATGTATCCTGAAAGAGGAATTTAAAAAGAAAATCAATATCCCAGGCAATAGAAAAGATGGAATTTATCATTTGTGCATGCTAATGAGAGGGTAGCTGGGACAAGAGCTAAGGTAAATTTCTTATTCCTTTTGTAGTCCAGTCCATTCTGAAACTTCAAATTTCAGCATACTGTAAGGAACTGATAAAGATCTGTATCATGAGAAGCTCCCAAGCAAAGAAGCGGGTGAGAGGTAGCGCATCCCCGACACAGTGCACAGAGGCCACCTTGTCCAGGAGCAGAAAGCCAAGGGGCCTTCTCCCTCTCTAGCCCAGAGAACAAGTAATGCACTTCCAAGGAACAGGTGAGTTCGGGTAAATTAGTTTTGGAATTTATCTGGGATAGTTTGGAAACGTATAATCATACAACAGCCCAAGTTGGAAGTGACCTCAAAAGGTCATCTGGTCTAACCTTAATTAGGCATACTCAGGACTGGAGTAAGTGCCACAAAAGGGCTGTATCAGCCAGTCATACTATAGATCTGACACTGAAACCAGCTCCAACGGAAGCTGGTCATTTCAATTCCTGAAAACATCTCTTCAATGTCAGGAAAAATTCTTCTTATTTGAGATTTATAGCTATAACTAATTTTCTTTTCTATTGTCCAGATCCAAAGTATTTAGGCTCCCAAGAGGGGGAAAACACAGGGGCTGAAACAGTAACTAGGTGCATACGTTCTTTGACTGAGGCCCTGGAGTTTAAGCCAATTCTCATTAAACTCAAGAAGAATTCCATATATTTTACGGATAAAAACACTGGTGTGTCATCGACTTGTATTTTCTATTTTCTCATTGTTCCATAAAAGGATGTTTAATACTTCTATTGTTTAATGTAAGATGGGAAATATTTCTAGCTGGCACACTTGAAAGAAACAGCTCTGTTCTCCAGAGAAGGAGAGAAAGAACAACTTTAACCATCAGAAAACTGTGGTTTTCTTCAGAACAACTTGATGCAAGGGACACTGCACAGGCAAATGTAGACAGCAGCTCACAGCTCAACTACGAAGCACCAAAGACATGCCTCCAATGGTAGACACCCTAAGCAAGGGGCACAATGTTACTATATAATTAATTCTGTTAGAGTAACAGGGTCTTTCTGCATCCCATGCTCCAGAATTCTGTATTCCTGACAGAGCAACTTTCAAGAATAGAAAAGGGTGGCCTTAAATTCATGTACGAAGTAGGTAAGCTTTGAAGAATGAAGTTTTTCTGGGAATGGAGTAACAGAGGAGAGGCAATGGAAGTAGAAAATGGCATGTGTAAACATATGCTGAACTAACACAGAAACCGAAGACGATGAACAGGTAACAGATCACTGAATATGAGTTGTTTAGAAAAGCATTCATATAATATGTAGAAGCACTGCTTAAAAGAAAAAATATCTAAAAAGATTACAGGCTGATTTTTTTATATGGTGCATACTGAATATGGAAATGTGATTTACAAAACATAGATTAAAAAAGTTTTTCAAACGTACCATTTTTTCCTCCCCTTTCTTACAGGTACAGAATTTTACTGCATTTACCATTTCTCTGGACACAGTTACAATATTAAAAAAGAAAACAAGGATAAATGGTATTCCAGCAAGTACAGACAAATTCCAACTACAGGATGAGCTGGAAGCTCTCTTTGCCAAGAGAGGAACTGCAACCATTAATTCTTTCAGAATAAAAGCTTTTACTAAAATAAAAAGCACTTTAAGAGCAATACCAAGTTACCTCACATTATGCTTCTCAATAAAAGCAAATTTTTTTCTAGAGATATTCAACAAATGGAGCTCATCCTGAGTTACTGGTAGCTGGGAAAATGTGGCAACTCTGAAAACCACTTTGATCTGAGTACCCCAAGAGGAACTGAAATGCCTACCTTCACGTATGCAGGCTTGATAAATTTGTCCACCATTTCCCAGCCCCTATGATTACAAAGACAACCTTCTAAAAGTGAAGTGCACATAAAGCAAATGCATATTGTCCTGTTGAAGCTGCTGGGGTAGAGGTGTTTGACAAAAATCAAAACCCCAAACCAAAAAATAACTGAGGAAACAACACAACCTCCACCTCTCAGCTGCTGCTTACAACTTTCTAACGTGGCAAAAAACCCTAAAATTGACAACACTCCTGTCATAATATGGATGCTATTAAGAACTGTGCAGAGCTTCTGTGTAGCTTTCAAAAGTCATGTCATTTTTATGCTGCTGTAAACTGGGAAATCTGGGAACTGAAGCATGGATTAGCACTGACTTCACTTTTTTAAGGAAAAAAACTCAGCAGAATTGGAGCCAGAGGAGTACTACAGTGGCTGAGACCCCTCCTTTCTAAATCCAGAAAATAAAGTGGGACTGAACATTAAACAGCAGAGGGGATATGACCTCTACATATGCCAGAAGGACTAGAGAAAAGATAGAAATGGGAAGGCAGAGAAATAACCTAAGAAGGACACTTCACCTTCCACTTCAGGTATGGTTATGCAAATCTGAGAATTTGCATAGACAGAAGAAAGCAGAAAGAAGCAAAAGAGCAGGGGAAAAAAAAAAAAAAAAACAAAAAACAAAAGGTGTAATCTATCAGAGATTTACCACTTAAAAGTTTGTGTCAAATTTAGGCTTAGACTGATCTCTGAAACAAAAGCTGGTGAAAGTTGCAAGTGCAAAGAAGGAAAATTACATTCCCTCTGAGGGGCTGTCAGAAGGTCAAACTTTTAGCCCTTGGTTTCTTTCTCAACTTCAGATGCAATTCTTGGCTAGTAACCATCTAGAACCAGCTTTCCATAATGTTTCAAACATATCTGGGCTGGCTCTTAGCTGGAATCTAAGCACTTAATTCAAAATTATGAAGTTTCAGGCCTCTGCTCAGCTGCTACGTGACAGACACACATAGAGTCCATAAGCACTTTATTTACAGCCCTGAAGTTTCCATATGTTTGAGGTTAGACCTTGGACTTTTGGTCATGGCCATATTGCCACCCTCATGTTACTAAACTGTATTCTGAGTTCAATCTCTGCACTTGTCCATAACCTCACTGTTACTGGGGAGAGCAGCCTTCCGTTTAGCTGATAACAAAGTCCCTCAAGATCCACAGAGGAAATGTTCTCCCTCCCAGACCTAAGAAGCCTAAAGCCTACTGGAATTTATTTGAACTTGCTTAATAAACTGGGTGTTGCAAAAAATGCAGTCATTTTAACACAGAGCCAGGACAGAAAATGAGATGGTGAGATAGTGACAGTCATCCAATTAAATTATATCTGTTAAATGCATAAGCAATCCTCGGAGCAGAACCGGAACTTTGTACTCCACTTCCCCAGAGAAGGCTGACCACTAGGTTACTGAATCATTATCACTCCTACATCCTCTCATCTCCTTTTTGTCACAGGGTGTAAGTCCTTGTGTGGACATAGGGCCTCATTAATTTTGCAAACCTGACATAATGTAAGTGTCCAAATAGATTTAAGCAGTTTCCAACTAAGGGGGGGAAAAAAAGGAAAAAAAGAAGGATACTTAAACCTAGCAACACTACCCTCCCCCTCAAGTTCTTGAACTGCAACCACCACAGCACTGTCTCAACACTTGAGGGCACAGGAAAATCCTGATTAAACGGACAGAGCTTGGAACAAATCCAAAACATCAAACCTCAAGCTTAGTTAAAAGTACCTACTATTGTGTAGGACTTATTCTCAGTGCTATGTAGATCTCAAACTAAAATAAAGACAGAATTGTACGCTGCTTGTTCAAAAGAGAAGTAAAGACCTTATTTTTCGAGTACAAATTGTATGTGACTTTAATAGTATGAATTCTGTCAAGTGGTCCATAGAATAAATTTGCACACAGTTCAACATAACATGTGCACATTAAATAGGATTTGGCATTAAAAGACCCAACATTGAATGGAAATCGAAAATAAATGCCCACATTCTCCCCAGAAGACTATTCACCCCAAGGCCTTAGGCATTAATTTAAGTGAATGAGGAAGCCACTAGGGCAGCTGTCGGTAGCTTATTTGATTTGTGAATAAACAATGGCTTCATTTTAAATGCTATTTACTCCTACTCCATACTAATGTGAAAATCGAAAACACAAAAAAGTACTGACTATTTAAAAACACACATTTTTAAGAAAGCTTTTATATTGCCAAGTTCTTCATTTCAACATGGTAGCAAAATAAAATAGTAAGAAGTTCTGTTGCATTATTAATTTTAACTGCTACTAATGTTAAGAAGCCCTGAGGTTGTATCTTATACTTGATTGATATTGTGCATTTGGCTGTATATTAATGAGAAGTTTGGGTATCATAGGTCATTCCAATAAAATCTTTGGGCTTGTCAGCTTGAATTATGTATCTTTACATCTGTAGAAAACAGTGGCAATATGATAATTACAGTAGTTGATACATGTTGTTATAACTTGTTAGTACAATCAGGTACATCATGTCCAAAGTGCAGATGCCAATCCAGTCTGGCACTAATAATCCTTCAAACAGATTATTAATTATGAACAGTTTCTATGCGAAGAGAAGCATTTAGCTGCACAATGAATTTTCATATCAGAGCACAGTAATTTCTTCTTGATATTATAAAGATTTAATTACAACACAAAGCCACCATCTCCCTGGCACTACAAGATGAAAACGAAGACCTTTACCCTATATATCCATATACAAGGTGCTGAACTTTATGTATAGGTGTGCCTGTGGGTTTGCAGATAATTACATATATAACCTCATGCAACCATTTAGGTTTCATATGAAACAGCTTCATATTATAAGGATTCATATTTCTATGTAGGTTTTCCCTTGTGCAGAATTCAGAGAGGATCTGTCTAGAAAGATGCAGTTCTATAGCCTTTCTCTAGCAGAACGTACATGCTGAACACTTCTTGGTTTCCATGTAATTTGCAATTTAAAAGACAACGGAACCCAGCTGCCCCAACCTACAGTCAATTTCTATTTCACATATAGACATCTTGCCCTATGATCAGATCCTTGTTTGACATGTAATAGAGGTATGGGAGTGTAAGAGAAGGTGAAGAATTTGCATAGAAGGAAAGGAACTGTTTCACACAATAAGCAAATTGCATCGTTCATGAATGCAAAACCTGACAATAAAGCAAACTGAGTGCACAAGTTAAATATGCCTTTGTGCAACGAGCACTTACAACAGCCAATAACCCAAGATGAAACTGTCCTTGAAAGCACTGCAGTGACAATCTATGGATAAATTGTTCTTGAACAATTTCTCCAATATACATTAAGCACAAAAAGCCTTGTTTTCAACGCACACCATACAAATGCAGCCTTCTTGGTTTTCCCAGTAAACATGAATATTCAGGATAGCAAAAGAAAGGAAAAAAAAAAAAAAAGTGCCACTGAGCAGTTCCCAGGTTGATCTCTGCTGCTAAGATGTAAACCTAGAAAAACTGCACTGAGATCCAAAAAGTGCTCTGAATTTACAGTCTGTTTGTAAAATCAGAATCCAGCCCTATGTATTCAAATACATGGGCTCCAAAGGCCTAAGCCCACATATATGTTACATATGAACAAACATTTTTGCCTTATTCATTTAAAATCACCCAGGCTGTCCTGCACAAAATAGCAGGGTTTAGGGAAGGAAAAAAGCATGAAGAAAAACAGACTGCAGGTACTCCCGTCCATGTGCAATGAACCAGTCCAACAGCTCAGGACATTTCCGTGTACAAGTCAACTGTGTAGCACATGTAGAGGGAGGGAATCCAGCTCCTCCCAGTGTTTGCTGTACATGGCTATACGAGATCTTATGTGCACACCAGTTCCAGCTGAACTGCCAGATGTCTGAGATTTATGGACATATGGCAGCCTACACAGTAGCATCTAAACTTCTAGGACATCCATAAAACCCAGACTAATCTGTTAAATTCTTGAAATCTACATGGACAAGAACTCTGCGTGTGAAAGGGAACATGTCCAAAAGAATGCAGATGGCTGGTAGCCAACATGGATTAATGGCCCAAACAACCTGCAGTCTCTTATATTCAGAGAAGAGCCATGATCCCCACTAATTTTTCTTTCTGAGTTATGAAGCAGAGCTCACCAGATTGTAAAAGGGTATATTCGATATATTAAGAGTGTATTGCTTGTAAGAATGTTTTGTCTCCTTGAGGTATTGCTCAGGTGGTGCAGTTCCACATTTCCTCCTCCATGGGCTGATATTTAGCAAAGGAGGCACAAGAGAGCCCTAGCTGAGCAGGTCAGGATTGGTGCATTATGGACAATAAATTGTTGCATCTACAGTAAAGGATAAAGATAAGAAAATAAGGTGGAGTGAGTTGCTTGAAAAATTTTCCTCTCATCTATGGGCTCAGCTCTACACTTGAGCTGCACATTACACAACGTTTCAGCACGTAACCTCTGGTGAGCCGCAGCCACTGTCTGCGTGCCTGCTCTGGGGGAGCAGCATCAGGTAGGGCAAACTACATTCATCATTAACTTTTGAACCACAGTTTTCTGTGCCAGGCTTCAGAGAAACATGAATCACAGCATAGTGGGGGGAGGAGTTTCTGGTGGCTAATATGACTTCTCAGAACGATGATTCTAAAGCATCTGTATTTTCATTTCCTATTTTGAATCAAGCATTTAAGCAAAAGAATTCTGCTTCTGGTCTCTTGGATTCCAAAAATTAAGCACTGAATCTGTTTTTCAGTACCTAAACAGAGCTGGCCTGTTTCTCAGTGTCATCAAAGCTGTACACTTTCAACCAGTGCTTTTCAAGTTCAACTGTTCTTTCCCTCTCTTCAAAAATTACTCCGTTTTTTCGTTGCATAAAGAATGCTTAAATTAATAAGACAAGGAAGAAATGCCCTTGGAAAAGAAAAAGAGGGACAGACATACAGACACCACACTCACTTAGGCCTAACAACAGGCCTTTTCATTAATTATCTTCCTAATGATGGGTTCTCGAACAATACTGCAAAATTTCATTCAAAACTAACTACTCACTGGGGAAGGAGTGCATTTTATCTTGTTCCCTCAAGAACTCTGAAGCCATCTTCCTCATATTTATGTTCTAATCTTTCTATGCTCACTTGTAAAAGCTGATAATTAGGAAAGCCTCTTTGATGGTCAGAAGCTGCACACTATTTCTGTGTGCATGGTAACAGGATGAATCACTGGCTGCACTAATCCTGTAAGAGTGTTAAAGGTCCCATGTGACAGTTACTGTGAATGCTAAACCTGCCCTATATTATGCTATTTCCCACTAATCCTAAGAAAATTAATGTTAATTTATCATGAAAAAAAGGTTAATTATATATTTACTTCTGATTTAGGCACATTAGACCAGACCCACAAATAATACAGATTTTTTTTTTTTTTTTTTTTTTTTTTTTTTTTTTTTTTTTTTTTTTCTTTTCTCTAAACAGGAGGATCTCTCTTCTAGCATACAGAGACTATATTCCAAAATCATTTCAGGTTGGGGAAGGGGGGTTTGCAGAGGCAGGACAATGACAAGACCCAATGGTAACTCTAATTACCCTTCTGATCCAGTTTAAAAAAACTTTAGCTTTTGTTCTTTATGCAAAACTTGCAACAGTATCTGCTTCCTCTCTTCTGCTAGTAGTTTTCAAGCATATATTGAATGCCAATTCTGGTTCAGAAAACAGATTCAAGTTAGTTAATTACCTTTTCATTTCTTATTAAAGTAATAACTTATAGAATAAAATTTGTTCCTTTATGAAATACTTTATTGTAATTAAATCACAGCATTTACTTGACATGAAAAAAACAACAAAGCCCCATATTTTGAATGATTTATTAATATTAGCAGACTCTAATCCTTAAGTACAATCCTGGCATTTTACCCAGGGTCACGTAATAGCTGCACTACATACTATACAAACTAACTTTCAGAGGTTGTTCCCTGTTCATATAGTAGAAGTGGGAGCTTGTTGTAACAGGCTGTAAGGTTGTTCAAAGCATTTCTGACAAAGGAAGAGATAAAAAGATCTTTTGCTGAACCACACAGTATATCAACTCCAATACTGATATAGCTAACTGGTTCTTGCATAACTCGGCCACCTACTCTGTTCAAAACTAAACTGACATGCAATTTCTATGCTGCAGAACATAAGCAGCATACCTGTTTCAAATTAAAGGTTTAGACAGCTATTATGTCTTCTACCAGGTACCACAGTTTCCATAATAAGGTGCGAAAAAGGGGCAACTCTTTTTGCCAACAGTTAACCCAAAACCACATTTCATATAATATGACTTTTTTAAAAAGTGGTATTAATAGCCACTATCACCTAAAAGGAAAGGCATTTTTTCACATTATGCTTAGAAGTCACTTGTGTGCTAGGAGCATGTCCTAAAAGGTTCCCTGTCCCCAAATGTCTGACCAAGTTCATTTATGACCAAATTCACACCCAATTTTTGCAGGTGCAGCTCCAATAACAATATAAACTTGTATTTTTCTCTAATTTGCCATGTGTCTTAACTGTTGGAACTAGAAGCATTTAATGCAATTGCTTTGAGGGCTATTTACAATACTGTTTAGATAGGCTACCTCATAGTGAAAACCATAGAGACTTTTCTCTTCAAAAGTGCATAATGCAAGAAAATAAGTGTTTGGGTTGTGGGGTTTTTGTTTTGGTTTGTTGGGGTTTGCTTTAGATCAACAAGCAGTTGGTTCAATTATTTATGTACTTTAATCGACATCCATATCTTCTGAACATGTCCCTGCTGGAAGACTCAGTCTCCACCTACCTTGATACTTTTTCAAGCAGATCAATAGTTGCATGCTTGGGTTGTTTTCATTGCCCACAACATGAAGTGAAGAGGAACAGACTTATGAACAAGGGGTTTAATTCACATGAGGCAGCTACCCCTTAACATCTAAACAGAGAAAAGCTTTCCCTAAGCCTCCCCCTTAACCTTGAAGTATGCTTCCTAAAATTATCTTTTGGTCCAGTGCTCTAGTATCTCCCTGTCCCACCACACAGAAGCATCTGCATATTCCTTATATTAGGCACAATTTGTTCAGTACTGCGCAGTATCTGCCAGGAGACAATACCAGTGAGTCCCCCATTGCTTCCAGCCAAAAACCAACCAACAAAGGCAATTATGTACATCACTAACATTTCTCAGTTACAGAAGTTAAAATTTAACTGACCAGAAATGGAAGAAGTTAAACAGACATAAACTTCTATTACATCACTATTTATAGTTAAATGCGTACTTTTATAACATGATGTGGACTGGGTCCAACTAATATTACTAAAATAGCATTTACATTTTTGCTTGCTTTTATATTAGATGTGCCATCATAATGTGTGATGAAAAACCATTTCAAATGCAGCTGCTTTTCAGAAGAATTATAACACCCAATTATTAACAGACAGGGTCTATCCTATTTCCTGCATCTTCCAATAGCCTTTTGAAACCATTTCTCTGCTCAATATCCTATAAATTTTTGTTAGAAACGTTCTTCATTGTCTACGATAGGAAAACTGTGCTGAAAATCAATAGTCTGCATACTTCTTTGCCTGCGATACATAATATATCATAATCCTGTTTTATAAGAATCTAAAATGAGCTAAAACAGATTCAATTTTAAGATTCAGAATTCAGACTAATAGGTTTTAATTTAAGAAAATATCTGTCACTATGAATAGGCAAACAAATGGATTAGATTCACCAGTTTTATTCCTTAGGCCATAAGTATTAATCTCTCAGCAGAACCAACATAATATACTACTATAGATTATCAAAAGTGACTACTCGCTGCTGTGAATTATTCATTTGAAAGGTTATGCACCAGTGATAATATAAATTATATTTGAAAAATATTCATATAACATTTTAATAAGCTTTAAAAATGATTTCTTTCCCTATGTTTAAACTAAAAATAATATTTAGTGTCTCAGAAGGAATTTCAGATTTATTGGATGTGTTCAAAAGTCCTGCCATAAGGTATCTGAGACTTAGGGGGAACTGATCATCTAAATGCTCTTTAAGATGTACTTGCTTCATAAATTAAAGATAATACATGTACATTTCTCTCAAAGACCTCTAATCAAATTATTCTTATGCATGTAAAGAGCTGGTGACTGTTTACAATTTATGATAAAACCCAGGAATTCTTGCCTGTGCTGCTGCAGAAAAGGATCTCAAGGAGGAACTTAGCACCCAGGACAGGTAAACATATGCACTGACACCGTGTTTTGCATAGCAAGGCAAAAGCAGCTCAAGTTTCATTAGCAACACCTAGTGCAGCCCCTGAACTCAGTCTAGTGTTGTAGTGTATCTGCACTACTCCCTCCAATATAATAAACTATCAGAAAAAGAAAGGGTTTTAAGATTTTGAAAGCATAGCAAGAGTTTTTAAAACACAGTGATTTCGGGTATGTTACACATGGCAAAAAGTGCCTAATAGACGCTGCCGAAGAAGCCTGATTTTCTCAGTATCCACTTATTCAAGTGAAGGCCCTTTTAAAATATATTTTAAAAGATATTATGAAATTGAAAAATAAAAAGTCTCTACTCTCATTTGAAAACCTTAGTCGTCAATTCTTACATCATCTTAACATTGCTGTGTAAGAGTTTTGATTTATTCTAACATATAATACATTTGATAACAACTTACAGTTATATTCAAAAATAAAGTGGTTGAATCATGGAAGGAAAATTTAGAAGTTCTTCATCTACTTGTTCTACTCACCCAATGGTAATAATCTGAATCAAGACAGACCTGGCCTGAGGAATGAATCCTACGCATTGAATAGAATAAGTATACCGACATCTACTAAGGACATTTCTAAGCAGCAAGAATGGAATGTCAGGCTGTTCCATTTGGGCTTCCACTAATTAATATAAAGTCCTCCTCCTAAAAATCAGAAACCAGCATTTTAATTACATATGCAATGGGGAAGGTCTTCTACTTATAAAAATACTTATCTTGCCTCTTCAGGTATAGTACATATGCACTTTGGGTTTTTTTGTCTTCAGGCTCCATAATTATTCTAAATATTCCATTTACAATCCCCTTCCAAACTCCATATTTGATAAGGTTTTCATTTGTGTATTTGGTTTGTGGCACAGCTATGTAACACTCGGTATTTGCTCCTCTTTCCTACCAGGGTTGTCCACTCTAGGATTTGACAGGTCAGCGCTTCCTTTTTCTTCCTTTTGCTTTCATTGATCTCCAGTGCAGAATCTCAGCCAGTCCTCCTCCCTACTCCCTTCTCAGTGAGTTCACCTGCCCTCAGCTTCCAGCACCATTTCGACACTGATGAATCACCGTTCTTCACTTGCATCTTTCATTTCCCCTACGTTGCAGGCTATCTCACTTCTTTGCCTGCTTTTCAAACACACAATTTTTATGTCAAAGTCAGCCTCTTGAAAATTGAGCTTCTTATCTTTTCTTCCAATTCTCACCTCCTTGCCATTACTGTTGACAATACCACTATCTTTCTCAATTCTCTAGATTTCAAATTTCATGGCCCATTCAACTCATTTCTCCATCACTTGATCACAGCTCAATCTGTCATCAAATCCTATCAGTGCTTTTCTATGATATCTCCAATATCCACCCTGTCCTTTCCAATCTTTACTCTAAAGACTTTCTCCAAGACAAAGACTGTCTACAGTACTATTACTTGAATTTACATTACTTTACATTACTTGCACCAGTTACAGAAAATTCCTGCTTAAGGTCTTCTTCCCTGTGCTCCAATACATGTAACATATTGCTGCTAAAATAATTACCCTCCTTGCCTGCATTGACCATATCGCTATGGTCACCCATTTAAAAACAAAGTTACGTGAAGTTACCCATTACTTTCTGTATTAAGCTCAGGGTCCTGACTCTTACTTCCAAACTGTTGTACATCTCCACTCTTAATTATTTTTTTTCCTACACCTTCTCTCTCCTTTTCTGCTCCTTTTTGTTTCCTACAAACTGACTTACTATTTCTTTATTGTTTTTCTGGTTCTCTGAAAACCTCATACAAGCCACTACAATGCTGAATATACAAAATATCTTTGTTTCGTTCCTCCCAAAACACAGCTCTGTCACACTTACTCAGGTATCTCTTCTAAAAATTCTCTGTTTCCTTTCACCTGCAGTTAACCAGTGGAACATAATCCTTGCCTTTATTTTGAAAAAGGAAGTAAGCATCATATTTGAGTCACTTCTTATTCTGTCCAGAGTGGTTTTGCTGCTCCCACTTGGAGTCTTTTCTTTTAAACTAGTATAAGCAAATCATTCCACAAGAGTGACATCTTCAAAGATTAACCAAAAAACCAAGCAAACACACACAAAAAAACTCCACAACCCTCTCCTCCTAAACAGAAATAATCAGTTTAATTCACTATGTATTTCATTGAAAATCAATGCTTACTAACAACTAAAAATCAATCTTTCTTTAGAAAAATCATAAGACAGTAACATGCAAAGCAAAATTTAAATTAATTATGTAAATAGAGGCTACTTTTAAGCCATGATTTAAATAAAGATTAATTAAATTAATCCACTCTGACCCGATGTAATACCGTAGTACAGTACATTACTTACATAGCAATGCATATATTCAAAGTGCTTTATAAAAAGTTGCACACAATTTGATCTGGAGGAAAGCTGAAGTGATATTATTCCCATCGAACAGATGGGTAAGCTGAAACAGAGATATCAGTCAGTATATCAGTCGCATATCTAAAGCCTTGAACTAAGGTCTGCTGATCAGACAGATCTTCCTTCCCTAAAGAACAAGGGTGATGGTCATCAGCTGGGCCCCCCTGAAGGTTGTGTCTTTTGTCTGCACATTTGGACATTGCTACCAAGCCAACAATTGAAGACGTGAAACCTGAACAAAGACTACAGGAACAGACCAACTTCAATATCACATAATCACCATTTTCCAGATAAATTATTTGAGCATGGATATACAATAATTCCAGAAACAGCTACAGTGACTTAATGGTCTATCACCCACAAGGCACTTGACATGACCCCTACAGAAGAGCCATTATAATGGATTATGTGTCTTTCATATGAAATCACCCTGCAGTAGTAATTCAGAGTTAGCTCTACAGAAAAAGACTCAGAATCATCCCATGACCTATTACAGAAGCTCAACTATGGGGAAGGTAACATCCAGCAAAGGAGCAGTAAGAATAATTGAGCCCAGCAGTTTCTTAAGTTTTACTAGCAGGTTCGCCGGAGACACCAGAGGGATCTCCAGCTACACTTCTGATTGTTGTCACACCTTATTTGGGGCAAAAGGTTTTTTGGAAAGGAGTGAAATGAGTATTATTATAATCTATTTTACAAATTCAGCAGTGTTTTAAAACTCCTGATCAGCTCAGTCAATACTGGAAGCCAGTGTTTTTAGAGAAGTACAGAAAGGAAAACAGTCTCAAAAATGAAAAACACTTCCCCAAAAATATCCAACTCCAGGATTTTCCAAGATGATAGAAAAGATTTAAACATAAATGTCAGTATACCAGTCAGAAAGTCTTTTTACACCACAAATGCAAGTAAAGTAATAACACTTAAGTACACTGCCCTTCAATTGTCTTTTACTGTTTCATTATTTCATAGGTACGACCCCTAATTTTAATATTACAAACATTTAATTCAAAGTATTTTCTAGCTATGAAGACTCTATTGAGCACTAAAACAAGAAGAAAAACAGACCTAAACTAAAAGTGCAATGAAGTGATTATGGTGGTTATGAATCAGCCCTCCATTATTGAGCCACTTTAGCAGCACGTAATAGATTCTGATTAAGCTCTTTAAGCTGAATTACAATGTACTATTAGAAGACTACTCAATTAATATTTCCAAGGCCCACAAGCTAATTTTACCAGCATCCATTAATTTTTACCAAGGTCTGATCAGACCTTACCACAGTTTGCTCAGTGGGAGGCAATGAGCCAGCTCCAACTTTAGCTGGCCTGCTAATAACTTCAAGCTGACATCAAAGCTCAGAGCTCTCTCACTGTGTGGATTCTTCTCCCCATGTCATAAGCAAGAAATATAGAATTTCCTGTGGCAAAGTTACAGACATCACACACTTACAACAGGCAATTCCAAGCAAAATTTGCCTGTGGTCTGGACCTGGACTGGAGTTCGCCATTTCGGAAGCACTGCACTACTGTAAAGCTATTAGATGTCATTGCAAACATTTAGAAGCTGAGACAAGAACAACTCAGGGAAGTTTTGAAATGAGTTTATACAGTGCTCCTGGCAGTGGAAAGTGATAATCACAGCATATACTGTACAACAGATTTTGAAACACTGCAATCATTCATGTTCCCATTGGAAGAGATACAAGACACACATGGCATTGTCTCCTGTTATTCACAAAATATAGGCAGGACTATCAACATTTACTAGAAATGGCAACAACTGCAACAAAATGGCACTCCAGCAGCTCCTTCTACAGAAAACCTGGGTAGGAAATTACTGTTTTTACCTTAGAGACAGCAAACAGCTGTCTCTGACTTATGGGTCATGTTAACATCTGGGGAGAAAAAGGTTTTTATGAGACTCCTAACTGAGAAGATATCTTACCATAACATTATAGCTTAATTTTACCCAACCATTTTCATTCTAGTAAACTTTATGAAATCTTAGTGTAGGCATTTCATTAATAAAAATAAGCACATTTTCTCCTGAATGCTTCAAATAGCTAGTTTTGCATTGAGAATCATGTAGCCAAAACAGTACAAGTTTAGCATTCTAAAAAGTTTTTTCCAAGTTGCCAGATATATTTTTGCAGTCTGGACTATTCTGAGTGCCACTGAGGCTACATGGCACCAAAATCCAAATCTAATTTAAATGTTTGCACACTGAATGCAATGTAGACACAGCCCATCTAAACCAAGAGATCTCTCAGATTAATATATAAAGCAGTGCACGGTTGTATGCCAATTCATATGAGCCTGATCGTAAAATCCCCTTAGCCTTGTAATAAAAAGAATTCCTCAAGCAGGTTTGTCTACATAGATTACCCATAATCATCTCTGAAAAACGTACTAAGGCTTGACTTCTCCAATCCATTAAACTGTCATCCATTTTTGAGAATGTTGTAGTCATTCTTTATGACTTCTACTAAGTAGAGCCTTTGGAGCCAGATTCTTCAATGGCATAGTTTAACTTCACTGCTATCTGGTTTTAATCTTGTCTCTGAAAAATTTCATTTTAACTTCTAGTACTTATCAGTAATTGATAAAATATGTTTCAACATCTCCTTTGTTTTATAGCATTTTCTTTTCTGTGCTTTTGTTTCACATGGAGCAATAAGTAGCAGGTGTATTTTCTTACAGCCCATAAATATTTACAGATTGTGAGTAACAAATAACAGTGCTTTAAAAAAAAATCCTCTCTCATATTTTTACATACAGCAGGAGGAAAAGGAAATTTCCCCTCCAGAACCCTTGTGTGGGAGTGAACATCTTGGCACTGTCTGTCATGGAACCATCCGAGACAAAGGGGCTATGTCTGTATTCTTACAGTCATCCAATTATTCATATATATAAGTATGCATGTGAGTCCATGACATCATGCACCTTTAATACATTTCCTATAAAATTCAGGCAGCTGGTCTTTGAATCAAGTTTTGAAATCCCACCAGCCTGGAGACAGTAGGAATTTGGAGCAGGTGAGTAAGTTGTACTGGGAATTTCTCCAGTCCTACACTATTATTTCATTATTTTAGATTTCCATTTTAAAAGTATTTGAAATAGTCAGTGTACATATTAAAACCAAATCTTTCAGTATTGGTTTAGTGCCAGCTAAAATTGTGCAGTCCCCAGATATTTACAACTAAACGGTGGCTGGAATATACCTTAGGTGATCCGCACTTCTGTAGCACTATTGAGGCTAGCTGTCTCTCATGGATGGCTTTCTAAACTTGTATGAGCAACCTGAGTGGCACACAAGTGAACAGGGAGCCAATTCTTCCTTTGGAGAAGTAGTGCAATATGCTCTCTGAGCGTACCACCATTATGTAATGTGAACAGTTGCACTGAGGACTAGCTGTGAGCTTCCAAGCAACCTTTGGAGTTATCCCAGTACATTTCAGTGCACTGCAATATCGAAATGTGGGGTTCATATGGGTATAAATAAATTGGTTCACAGAGAAATGGCTACAGTGAGTAGACTGAAAAAACACTGTCAACAAATTCTTTTTAAGGGTTATTGTTTATAAATCTGAATAGATGTAAATATTCTAAATCAGCTCTGCATTGTCCTCTCCCCAGCATGGCGGGCTCTCTAGGCTTTATGTGCCTCCCAGAGAAATGGTTTTATCTCCATTTACCACAGTTATCTGTCACTCAGGTTTTGATCTTGTCTAGACTGCAGGCAAGCAGGTCTTTGCACTACCATCATTTTTAGTGGAAGAGAATGGCTCAGAGTCACCCACATAATGTCATTCAGGCTAAATCTTACTCTTCCCCCACTGTTTTTACAGGAATGAGTTAGGATCCCACCAATGAATGACCATGGCCCAGCTGAGCATTAAAAATGGGTGAAAAAATGCTCCACACTATCCAGTTACACATCTCTGAAGGAAAATGGAAATTATCCCACCTACTCCAACTGGAGCCCATGGGTAGGTCACTAAAACCTGTACATCACTGTCACAGAGCTGCTGGAATGTTTACAGTAGCTTTGGTTTAAAACTGCCCACTTCATTAATAGTTTAGTTGAGATTCTTTTCTATATGTAACAACTTTTAAAAAGAACAGGATAGGCTTCCAAACATGAATTAAAAGTAGTTTCATGCAATGCACCTGACCCCAAATCTTACATAGAGGTATATTGTCCCTCCTTTGCTGCTGAGTTGAAAGGCAGCAACAGAACCAGTGAAGGAGGCTACGCACAAAGTGCTGTTGCACATAAAACACATGCCTTGGAGAACAGAGGAACTGTGTCCTCATAAAAGGTGATCTGTAACAGGGTAGGTTTGCAAAGACACTGTTTTGATCTGCAGAGAAAAGGATACTGAAACACTATCATCTAGCAAGATTGTCCATCTTGTTTGCAGCCCTTGCTTACAGTGGTTTAATGATTTCTGGCAGTTTAGTTACTGACAGACATAGCTTCACTGTGCCCTTCATTGTGCCCATTCCCCCTAATGGATGAAGAGCTATGAGCTCAGAGAAGCCTGTCTGCTAAAAAAAATCACCAGTAAATGGCTTGCCATTGACCTTCTAAGCAGTTTTAAGTACAAATATTCCTTCCAAATAAGAAAAAAGCATATTTTTCAGTTCTAAAATACACACTCTCAATTTTATGAGAACTAAGTATATTAATTAAACACTACATAGAGTAGGCTGCTTCGCAGATGTGTTACATCAGGAACAAACCTTTAGATATGCCTACTGGATAAAAACACGTTTGTAATTGTGAGTATAAAAACCTCTACACTTTGTGATATTTTAACAATTCTATATAGACATCTTGAAGGGTCCAACTATGTTTGTACTCCAGGACAGATGA
This sequence comes from Morus bassanus, assembly GCA_031468815.1. NCBI lineage: Eukaryota > Metazoa > Chordata > Aves > Suliformes > Sulidae > Morus > Morus bassanus. Next base: position 9,630,318 of record CM062575.1, on the reverse strand, counting down.
AATGTGATATGTGATATATTTTTTTTTCTAAATAGCAAAATAGCAAGAGGGAGAAAAAGTGTTATTCATATACAGACAGTGACAGTTTCTAATTATTGATGCATCACTAAGCAAGGTTTAGCTAACAGCTAAATGAGCTATTGTACTTACAAAATGAGGGCACGTGGCATATCTGATTAGTTTTACTTATATGTCTATGATATTATGTAATTCTAGAAGGTTGATATCTCTTTATCTTTTGGAAAAATGTGCCACTTAAAAGAACAGTTGTATTAAATGCCATATTGTTTTCTACCCAATTATCTTTTGTTTTCATCATGCAAACGGAAAAATGCTGAGTGCTCATTTTAAGTCCTATATATCATCACAATTAATTGTCAGCTAGCTTCTGCTTGCGCTTGTCACATACAGAACATAAAAGAAATTAAATATTCCTGGCAAAAGAAGGTACAGTATTCCAAGAAATCTGCTTTTTTCAAACTAACGAAACAATTTTTAACAATTTTTATTACAAGCATCTGTGAGCTCCCACCAGGCAGCAGCAACAGGCTTGTTTCTGCTTATATTGCTCAGTTCCAAGCTAATGTCCCCTAAAGCTGTTAGGCTGAAAGCCAACAGAAGATATATCCACAAAGAGACCTGACCCTTATCCCTGGAACTAATAATGTCTCCTGGAAGTTTTAAGTTAATAGCCTATGTGAGATTCTTATTAGCAAAACTTTGCCTTTTTCCCCCAACCATATTTGGTGAATCATGCTCTTCAGGCAGTAGAAATCATGTACAGGAACCAAACACTCTGACGTAAAAGAAACAGATTGAAAGGGAAATTCTCCAACTACAAATTGTTTGGTTTGGTCTCTTAAAAAAATAAAGTCTAAAACTAGAATCCTCTTCTCCTTCCTATTTTTACTAAACATGGGTTTACTTTTCCGCTTACCAAATCTCAGAAGGTCATCTCTGGAGAATTTGGGTGCCTGTGAACCCTGTTCTTAATTTCTTTGTTCCCACACTTCAGATATGTGAGGGAATCTTTCTGTGAACTTTTAGATAGCATAAGGTCTCAGCCACTGGAATACCATGATTGTTCATGGGTTGTGGTTTTGGGGGGTTTTTTACCTGTATTGCTCTAAAGATTCTGGCAACAGAGGCCACTGCTTTGACCCTTATCAAATGCCCTTGTTCTTGAGACAATTTTATGTTTCCACTACTGCAACTAGAAAAAATACTGGACAAAATGGCATCAGTAACCTTAGTAAGTGAACTGACTGATTGAAAATATTTGACTTCACAGTGGCTAAATTACATGTAGCTGAGTCTCTGAACACTGGAAACTGAAGGGAAAATAAAACCAAAGAAACCACAGCAGTCAAGACTTCTAGAGCAGGAAGCTTCAAATTAGGCTTCCTTGTCCATATTTAAATACTTAAGCAAATAGTAGTTGGCTCTTCTGCAACAACTTTGACTCATACTTAAAATGAATCTAATTATAAGTTGTGGGTTGTTCTGTTGGTTAATAGCCAAATTCAGAACAGAATCTAGTCTGGTGACTCCGAGGCCAATTCCCTATCTGTGGTAAAGCACTGCCTAAAGAGGTATCATTTAATGCATGACTGAAAGTCCTTCCATGGAAAGAGAGAGGTTTTTAAAAAAAACCTAGAAGAATTCTGTAGAAGGAGCTGAAAATATCAGCTGCCTGAGCCAATGTGATATGACAACAATTTCAAGGAGTGGATCAATGTCTAACGCAAAACATTATTTGTAGGCAAGATCTTTCCTCTGAATACTGTCTCTGAGATGATCTGCAAGAACACGGACGCAACGGGAGTAATAAAAGTACTAACCAGCATGGTCTTCTCTGAAGCCGTTATTTGTACCATACTGCAGTTCAGACTACCTTGAACAGGAGAGACCACGAGGCTATTTGTCAAGAGTTTGGAAATAATGATTTTTTTGAGTTGTGGAATAACTCAAAACTGCATTTTCATTATGTGAAAATTAGTGTGAGGAACTGACAAGTCTATCACCATAGATTTCATATGTATGGGATAACATAATGTTGTGCAAATACCTGCTCATCTCTACCTGTAAGTTATTAAAGTGTTTACTGATAAAGAAATGCAGATCACATGGGAAGATTAATTCAAGGAGATTTTATGAATATAACCCAAAATGTATCTTCCATCTAGTTACACAGGACAACTACACTTCACAGTAGAGATGAGCTAAAATGTACGCCTTCAGTTCCAAATTACTTTGCTTGCTGGAATTTTAGGAGTGCAAGTTTTAGGAAACAGAGCATAGAGAATCTATGAGGCTTTATAGCTACCAGACCTGAACACCAGCTTATTCATGACTTGATCCTGAATAAAGTCTAGATTCAGGCTTAATTTAAGGGATCATTTATCTTCTAGAGTTTTTTTTAAAAAAGCTCTTAACCCGCACTAAAGGATTAATGGATATATATATAAAACAGCTAAAAAAGATTTTACAGAAGGCAGTAACATTACCACCTGAGTCCATGCACTAGGGTGTATATAAGAGTTTTAAAACAAACTAAATACTAAAAATAAAACAGCTTGGATATAATGAAGTAGAATTTATTCTCATAATGCTCAAATTCTGACACTAAACATTCTGAAAGGTACAAATGGCAATCAGGCACCTAAGTCACCTGGGAGTTTTCAAATTTCTCCTTCCATAATGAAACTGAGATCACCCCAAGAAAAAAGGGACGTGTTGCTACTTCATTTTTGCTACATCTTCATACTGATAGAAACAGATGAAAAAGATCTGATAGAACAATGGGAAGACAGAGGGAATGTTAAGTTTTAAAGTTTATTCTCTTCCCATATAGTAAAAGAGCAAGTGCCTTGTGCAGAAAAGTTTGGCATTAATGAAACAATTTCTGGATAGCTGCCAGTGCTAAGGTTAAAATGCAACGTTACAAGGCTTCCATGATGACAGCCTTCTGGGAGACATTTGTTGAAAACTGCTTTGCCTATCATTTAGTCAGCAGAAATTAAAAAAAAAAAAAAAAAAGGCAAAAAAAAAAAAGCCTTGCAGTACTAGTTATGTTAGAGCTATGTTGGGTCTGTATCTATAAATGATTCAAATTGTAAGCTTATAAAGCCCCCATACAGGTGCAATCAACATAAAAGCCTAGCATTTCTCCTCTTTTCTTTCATATTGCAAAGTTCTGTGTATTTTCACCATATGCTGTTCCAATAAGTGTGTGTAATTATAAAGGAAGTATGATCTAAGATTTAGATTCGAGTTTCAAATATTAAATTAAAATTATTTTTTTGACAACAGGCAATAAAGTTTTCACCTGTTACGCTGTGAACAAGTAGTAGCCTTAAATCTTGCAACATCAAATAAAACAACATGTTTTAACTATACTCTTTTACTCTGTGGGAAATGACAACTTAGGCAGTGCAAGCACCAAATTGTAGTATTTTAACTGCACTATATATGTCTGCCTTTGAAAGTCCCCTAAATACATGACAGCATTCTACAATAGTTTGAAAGAAATAAGAATAAAGAACTAAACCTCACATTTTCAAAGAAGTCCATACAGACTGTCATTTGACTCTCATTTAAATTAATGGGATTCAATCAGCTACTTCCCATAATACTGCTTCAAAAACACAGGGCTAAGTGGTCAGAAGGGTTTTTTCAATGTGGTTAACAAATTAATATTCATATTCTACAACAGCCTTTATCTCTATATTATCTGTTACTGACAAAGAGAAATTAGGGTTCTGATCTGTATTTTGGTATTCGAGAAAATATCATTTATGGTTTCCTTTTTTAAGAATTAGCCAGTATCTTCAAATGAAACTGGATTTAAAATTATTCTACCCTGTAATCAATAGGCAAAAGTTTATGCATATGCTGCTTCAAAATACGGTGCATTTTACATCTTTTCATATCTTTCTGGACCAATCCTAAGGCAAAAGTTTGTGTTTTGCAACAATTTCAATAATCTATTTGTTTACTTATCCACAATGTGTGGAAAGCCTTTGCAGTTGAGTGTTATCACTGGGGACTGAAAGCATGTGTTGGTGGTTTTTGTAAGGTTTTTGTGAGGGTTTTTTTTTTTTAAATTAACTTCCTTCCACTTTCTCAAGAAATGACTACTTTTCCTAGAAAAATGAATATAGACAATCTAATTATTAATTCCTAAATCCACAAAGAATTCATAGCTCTGTCACTAGCTACCCTCTTTTAAAGGATTACTTAGAAAGTTTCTCTCCAAGACTTGACTACAGTAAAGTAAAATAGTAAAATGTGTTATTTGGTATAAGTAAAGGATTACTTTATATTAGCTTGATTTATCCTTGTGACAACTGGATAAGGGTTCAGTGTAACTCATAAAACCAACAGAAAAACTATTTACTGTAGTACCTCAAACGTAGATTGGTCTCTGATCCTTAAACCAAATCATACTTGTGTATGTCATATTTTAAATAAAGGGAAAGACGAAAATTATTGTCTGATGCTGGTCTCAGGTTAAGATCTGCTCACATGGTATAAGAGAGTTTCTGGCTCTGTGGTAGCATGTAGTAGAAGTTTCTCTGTAAGAAACAGGAACCTCAGATATTGTTTTTACACCACTGGTACAAACTATACTTGGAGATTAAAACCATGAGTTTTCTTATCTCATACTAATGGAAAACAAATGACAGCACTTTTGTGCTGTCAGTTTGGTAGAACTATTGCAATTTGAAAATTCTTTTTCACAAGAATTTAGTAATTAGGCTCCTACTGGGACAAATTAAATCAAAAGGAAAAAAACAACTCTCATATTTTACATGGAAAAGAAAACCCTAAAATTAGGTTTGTACAAATAAACCCTGACTTGACAAGAAGTTAGACAAATCTAGCTATAGTGGGTGACATGCAGCCATGACATTCCAGATAAAAAGTTTATTTAAAGAGAATGGAGAAACTTCCTTTTTTTGGTTCAGCATCAAACAAATACAAGTGAGAACAACCACTTGGGCCTTCGAAAGAATCGCTTCTAGTGTTCCGTGCAGCTGTTAACTGCTTTGCATGGGTATCATCACCTCCTTCCACTCAGATATGTGCTTTCCTGTAATGTATCTTCCAGCTGGGTAACCTGATTTGGATAACACTAGTAATACGCGAACCCAAAGAAAGTTATCATGTATGTACAACTTTTGAGTTAGTTTGGGTAGGGTTTTTTTTTTTTTATTTTAAAAGGCATGCTGAGAAAGAAAAATGTGAAGGAAGGAGAAAGGTAAGTAATGGGCAAAAGGAGGATTGTGGTGTCAGGGAGGTGCAAAAAGAAAGGAGGACAACAACCAATATAACTCAGCCTGTGTCCAAAGTTGCAGAATTATCAAACGTGACATCGGGACATTGTTAATGTTGATAAAAAAAAAATTGTATACTGAGGCTGCTAGGTCAGAGCACCCAATGATACTCCCCTGTGGAAGAAAAGCTCAATGCAGAGGTTGGATAGGCTTCACTCACCATATGTAATGGCACAGGAGGGCTGGAACAGCTGTGAAGCTATGACATATCTATGCCTGCTATGTAGATGTTGTGCTGGGGCACTGGCCAGTAATTTGTATGCTTGCAGGCTCACCAACTGCTACTGCCAACCTTCTCAACATCTTCAACGCACCACTGTGAAAATAGCTACCATGGAAGTTATCAGCTCTCTACTGCTTGCACCTATCCCGTACATCTAAACACTGCAGCTGTGATGTTCTTCATACTTTCAACACTTGCACACCAAGGGAAAGAGGGATTGAATTTGGTCCAAAGGATGTAAAATCTATATGCTTTTAGAAGGATGAAACAGGTAACAATTTCACTCTGACCTAATGTTATAAAAGCTGTCACCAAAAGATATTGAAAACAGCTACATGTGTAGAAACTGGAAATGAACTCAAAATCCACTGACTGCTGCATATACAGTGCTCATCTAGTCCTTTCCTGATTTTATGCTGATTGCTGTGATGTCGTAATACAGAAAGTACATCAGGATGAATACAAACTTTGCTTATGAGACATATGTGCACACATGTACAGAGCCAAGCATCCTGGTAATTTAGGCTATTATATACCTATTATTACACTTCAGAAAACACATCTCTGAATATATTCCAACTGGTCTAAAACAGGAGACAGGGCAAAAGGAAATGGTGTCAAAATGCAACAGCACTTTCTCAGTGAATGCAAAACGGCATCTCTAACAAATATAACTCCAAAACTCATGGTCCACTGGCCCCAGCATTTAAAATCCAGTCGCAGGGAGTTTGAGAAGGATATGGCTCATGAAAGGATCTCTGTAACAGCCTGGATGGCAGAATTTCTGAACTGGAGAGACACTGGGCTGTTATTTATGTTCAACAGTAAAACACATACAATTAAAATTAAAATAATTAATAATTAAAAATAAATACTGTCCAGGCACCATACTTCTTAACGTAGAAATGGAAAGTAAATCATTGGTAGGGTAAAAAGAGGCAACGGTGAAATGGGAATTCCCTTATGTTTTACAAGTAAAACAAATATCAATCCCAATAAAATAAAGTGTGTTGAGTAAAAAAACCTCCCTCTTCAAACTCCAGATCCGTCAGGCCTTGCCTCGGTGTTTCTACCCCTTGTATGGGGTGCTGAGCACATGTAGACTCCCCTATCATACTGAGAGTAGAAGAAGACAAGACAACCTCAAGCATGGTGGCTCTCAGGGACAGGGATCGGCTGTGTTGAAAACAGAAAACCCAAGAAATCACTGATTTTTTCCATGCAGGCTAAAAGCTATAGCTACAGCTGTAAGTAGAATTTCAATGAAACAACAACAAATATTATTCAAAGTCCTGCTTCCCCAGCAGTGCAAAGCATAAACCCGCCAAATGTATTCTTTTTACAACAATGCGGCAGAAGCTACTCTGGGGATGCATTTGGCCCAGGGAGGGTTTCTTTGCAGAGTACTCAGGACCAAGTACAGCAGCAAACTCTGGACCAGAGGATACCAGCTGGTACCAGGCTGCCAGATAGCGAGTCGGAGTGCAGATGCCAAGCGTCTCTGCATGTGTCCTGTCTAGTGGCGGACTGAGAGGCATTACCAGCAGCCTCACAAACAGCTTATTCCACATACTGGCCAGAGGACGAGCGCTGCGCTGGTTATGGCAGCTGGGAAGGAGTGTGTGGAGAGGGGAAATAAAAATGGGGAAACATGGAAGGTCTCACTCGCCAAAAGAGATAAACACACACACACGACACACAAATAATCACTGCAGCTTCACAGACTGTTGGAAAGCAGCACTAGCTGCGATTTCGAGATCTTTCTCTCATATTTGTAATACTCAGAAAGAGGCATAATGGAAAAGATTAATTTTAGAGGATTTCTTAAGTTTGCAATATTAACTGGGGTGAGAAGAACTAAAAAAGCCCCCACAAAGGACTACTGTAGGACTTATGCAAATATTTCCATCTGGGTTTAGAATAAAAATCAAAGCCCTGAACCAACCAGCAGACACTGTTTCACGCACTGCTAATGAAGAGAGAATTCAATTCTCCTGTTTGCTGAAATGAATACTGAACTTGTATCTTGATGTTTTACAAGAATACGGTATATGTGTCAAAACAAGAGTTTCACAGACAGTCGCAGGAGCACTGGCAGCTTCCTGTAATGCTTAAGGGCTACATCACTGCTTTAGCCTGAGACCTGAAGTAAAGGACATTGAGTAGCCATGCCCCTACCCAGTAATATTTGAAATTCATACAGTAGCCTATATGATGGCTAGGTGCCAGCCTGCCCTTGGCATGGCCCCCTTTCCCTGCTAAATGGATGATACACACATACGGACTGGGATACATTTCACAGCGGTACAAGTTAACCTATATCCTAACACATGCTCTGGCACCCGAACCTCCCAGCTATTCTCCTCAGAAAAAGGATGGGGAAGAAGCTGAGCTGAATGGAGCCCATCCAGCACTTAGGGAGGGTGACAAAGGGACAAAATCCCATCACTGGGCAGCAACGGATGAGCACATGCATGTTGCTCGTATAGCAGCCTGGGAACAGACAGCAAAGGCAGGATTAGAAAAGAAGGAGGGGAAAATCTGTTGTTTCACACTGGTGATAGAAAAACTGAAAAAATGGTAGGATGATAGATGACTCATAAAAGTGTTAGACTACTGCCAAAAGCAGTAGATTTGGCAGCAATGCAAGATATGCTGCCTCAGGAGAGTCACGCTTCAGTCTCTTCCTCCAGTGGGGAAGCGAGATGCATGAGCTCCCATCCAGGGCAGCTTCCTTACTCCCCGCCGTGGGCTCCGTTGTACCGCCCTGAGTTTGCTCTCCGCAGCACGATGGTGATGCCATTAGCCTGTCTTTTCCTCCTTGGTCCCAATGCTGATATAACACTTCAAGTAACATTTTGACAGTAAATTAATAAATGTATTCCTACACTGCTAAGTTCAAAATGGTTTATAAATTCAATTTTTTTCCCCTTGACATATTACTAAAACACTGCTTTCCTTCCTCCCTCCTTCACTAAAATCTTTTGTCTTAAATTTTTCATTTGTGGCATGTGGACTTGGGATTCTTTTTTTTCCCCAAAACTGTTCAATATAAATCAGACAGGCATTTGGGAAATAAAGGAGATCTGAAAAATGAGAGGAGCTGAACTTTTGGAGATGTGCCAAAAAAAACTTGAGACAAAATTAAGGCAGTAAATACATATCGATTACTCAGGGGAAACTTTTTACAATGTTTTATCAAAGGCTACCTGCTCCCAATCCTTTCTACTCTAAACCATTTTACTGCCAAACTGCAATACTCTTTCAGCATTTATCTGTCCATTCTTTAAATACAAGACTACAAACTGACTCTCACTCACCACAGGCAGGCAACCAAACCAAAGAGACATTCCTTTGCTTCAGATGCACATATGTTGACTGCAAGAGTCACTAACAACTTTCTCAATCCTTCCTTCACCTATAAATGCAGGTTACTGAAGCAGTGATACATTAGGAGACTCCCTGGAATGTCAGGTTTCATATCTGTTAGGTCTTTGGCATAGGCTCATAACAAAAATGGTCATTCATATCAACATACTTTTTACTGTATTTTTGTAACAGGCACTGTTTGGGCTGAAGAGCTGCACAAAAATCCAGCTAAAAACATTTCCTGTTGGCACTTGAGAGTACAACTTTTTTTAAGCAGTCTCTTGAAATAGAGTAAGCAAATGGTGTCCTCCCGATAGTCTGATGACAGGTTTTAATGTGAAAATATGCACCCAAGTGGGTTGGTTCTTTTGTACAGGTCTAGGGGTATGAGGACAATACAGGGGTCAGGGACAAGAGAAGTTTCCGGGAAAGTTCAGGATTCAGGGAAAGCACAAGCCCATCTGGACTCCTTCATCCACTTCACGGCTATTGTACAAAAGGTCGTTAACAAAAAATTGGGTTTGCACATATGTTTATGTGGTCTTCTGTAGCCTTCTGAAAATATTGTCTAATTGAAGATTTCTTGCTGGCATTAAGAACTCCTCTCTGTAATTTGATTCCTGTCTTACACTAACATTAAAGCAGAAATTGAGTCACCAGCCCAGAGAGCTCTAACTTCAGTGGCCAGAGTTATGTAAGCTCAGTCACTGCCTTGTCTCCGAAGTAAGACTGAAGTAGATATTGCAGTTGAAAGTGGTATATGCTCAGCACTTTTAGGCAACAGGAACATTGATATTGTTATTCTGCAGGCTACAGTCATGTTTTATAATGTTAAATTTTTGTTACTTCCATTTACAGCCAAAGAAAACTCTTGATGTGACTTTCATGCTGCTGGCCTTCTAGCCCTGAAAAACTACAGTGCAGGTGATGCCACAAAGCAAACATCCTACAGGTCCAAGTGTTGAGCAGGACTTCCCCGTATTTAGCTTGTACCAAAGCCATGAGGAAGGGGAGACACCAATACTGCTGGCATGAAGAAGGGCACCCTCATTCTAGCTGCTGAAGCTACTTACAACATCACTCAATGCTCAACACCAGAATCCCATCAGCAGACCTTGCAGTTCATGTGAGCAATGTGGTCCCACGGGTGTTTCAAGGATTGCCCAAGTTGTCACTTGTTCGGAGGTTTCATCCCATCTAAGAGTACTTCTCACACTTCATGAGAATTTTGCTATTTTACTGAGAAATTTCAGAACTCTAGACATTTCAATTATCAACCCCTTCCTCCCAGAAACTTATCAGAAAAGGAAATAAGAAGGATAAAAGGAATGAAAGCAACAAAAAATATTTACTACAGATTTAAAAGACAATTAGATATTTAGGGAATGAGGGCTACATAACTGCAGCAATTATGCAGATATTGACAAATATAGAAAATTTTCAAAATTCTTAAGTTCCTCAAAAAGTGCTTCCTCAGTATTTGTTGAAAATTAACCAGTTTCAGATATCCACTAATCATCCAAAAAGTTCTTTGTGTCTCCACATCGAAATGCCGGCAGTTGTGTCTGTCATAGTTTCACGTATCTTCGGGTATATGTGCAAACATGGCAGTATTCAGGAGCCTGGCTATGGCCCTTTCATTCAGACACAAGCTACACCACGACTCTTCCTTGCTTTTTTAATATTCTCTCAGAAGTCCAGAATTAAGCTGTCACTGTATACAAAGTTTGGATTTTATATGATACTGCCAAATATTCAGCACACTACTATGCAAAGTGTCATTCAGAAAGCAATTGTATTTATAACTTTTCAGTTACAATTGCTGAACCTAACACCAATTTTATTTGGTTTTTTTTCAACATTCTAAGCAAAGATTGAATTAAAAGTGAGAGCAATAAACCATATATCAAGCACAGCAATTCTAACTGCCTTGCATCTAAAAAGAGAAGAAAACTATAAACACAGAGTTTCTATGCCTTTATACAGTGACTCTTAAACCACTGCCTTGCACAGAGTAAATTTTTTTTAAATGTTTTTAGTACATTAGTGTTTGTATTGTTACTGACTCCTCTCAATAAGAAAACTGTTCTCATATAATAGCGTGAGGAATTAACAGTATAATAACAACTGTCCCGGTCTTTAAAAAAATGCTGCTGAGTTTCCAATTATGAGAAATTTTCGTAAGATTATGCTTAACAGCATATCATGTTACTGACTGGCAAATCCTACCAACAGAATGGCAAATTTTACAAAGTATGGCAAGCTATTTAGTAATAAAACTAAATTTATTCTTTGCACTTCAACGGTGCTCACAAATAAAGCACTTTGATTTTATCATCATAAATGATAAATCTGTCTTGTGTTTTGCACACAGAACTGTTTCACAGTATAAATAGGTACTGTGGTAACATGAGAAATACAGTCTATACTCTTGGTTGTGGTTATTTCTAATTTACAATATATATTACAGCCAAAGCTGTCTAGATGGTTCAAGCCAATTAGAAAGATTCCCAATAGATATGCATTCCCACAACAGATATTTCATTAAAAAACCAACCTCACCCCCTTTCAGTTTTGTTTGTTCAGCCTCAACTAAATATAACCTCTAATGCAACTTACAGGATGTTGGGTTATATGCATTACACAGAAAGTCTCTGCAGGGAAAAAAAATCATAATATAGCCTCTGGAAATAAAAAATGGATAGCCTACAAACAGTAAGCATCTTCTTTCACATACCATATGCCCCCAGTAATCATTAATACATCCTGATGTTCAAGAGACAGACAGACAACTGTGTAAATAAATACACTACTGTGGACTGCATTTTGATAGCTATAGAAATGAAAAGTGTATTCATTATTTAATTAACTTAATTAATGTACCAGCTTCCTAAATCTTTGGGAAAACATCAACATGCCTATAGCTATCCATTCCCAAAGTTAGATGTTTCATTTATTAATCATAAAAGGATGTCAGAAATGGATGTCACGGATCTGCAATAGCAGCAAGGAGACACTGAAGTCTACACCACTCGTTTGGTGGATCAGTTCCTCCCATCACAGCATATACCCTTCTTTGAAGGGTCTCTGAAACAAACCAAATCAGTGAGAAGAGGAGAAACATCAGTCATTGTTCTGTGTGCCTCTTACCCGCAGTGTCCTTGGAAAGCACAGTGAAAAACATTCAGGCCCAATCTGATTTGATAAAAGGTTTTCTGCCCATTGTGCACAGGGACAGTGACTCCATAAAGCAGAAGGCAATTGAGAATATGACTCATGAATTGTGAATGAGAATTCTGAACCTCCCCTCTGTGGATGGCAAAACTTTCAATGTCTTTTACCCACAAAGAACTGGCTTTCTATTACAATCTGTTATTCATACACAGAGTAATGCCATATTACAGCATAATGAGATCTCTATATTACATCCAGATATCATTTAGGAAAAACTCAGTTTTGCCTTATTTAACAAATGCAATATACACGTATTCTCAAATGTTGTTGATTGTTTGTTCATAAAATCCTAGAATAATTCAGGTTGGAAGGGCTCTCAAGAGGTCTCTGTACAAACTACTGCTAAAAGCAGGGTCAGCTACAGTATCAGACCAAGTTGCTCAGAGCTTATCCAAACAGGTTTTGAAACCTCGAAGGATGGAGAGTGGACTTCACACTGTACATTTTATAATCAGCTTGCAGGGACAGAAGCAAATAGATAACCTGTGTAACTGACTTAACAAACACTCTGTCAGAGGGCAACGAAGGAGATACACTGGGCAACATAGCTGGGGAGCCGAATTTAGACCTTTGTCCATAAGGCCAGCTTCCTTTTCAATAGCCAAGTACATTTTCCATCTCTGGGAGATTCTGCCTTGCCTGCTCTATGAGCACTAAAGGTTGTCTCAATCTTATGTGTAAATCAAGACTGCACTTGCTGCACATTGCCACTGACCACCCCTCAAAAAACAAAAATTTGTCATTAAAAAAATCAGATTTAAGTACAATCACCACTCATGCTACAAAAATACGTTTCTGCTTTTACAAAAATATCCTCCTATTTACAAGAATATCCTAAAATGTTAATTGTGACCAAATAAGAAAAGGAGTCTTACACAAGAACTATCCAGAGCACAGTTTTTTCTCTCTCTATCTTCCTTTAAGTAGGCACTGACTAACTCCAATCCAAAAAATTTTTGCCTTTGTTCTCATACAATAATGATATCAACAGAACCAATAAATCAGTTAGGATTAATTCATCCAAAGATCCATTATTATATCAATAAAGCTTCTGGTCTCAAAACAAAGAGGACAGTACGAAAGCATGAGCACAAGGTTTTTGCATGTTGAATAAAGCTTTTGAAAATGCTTTTTTCTCTAAAACAAATGCTGGCAATATGAAATTTAATGATCTTAGCAGCAAACAACCATAAGTAACTCTATATGAAAGATGAATCCTAGGCCTATGGACATGGGTCTTCTGAAGAAAAAATATCCATTCCTGGACTCTTTCCCAAAATTGCACAACAGAAGTTGTTTCAAGAATTCCTTCTTTACACATGTCCAGTGAACCACAGACAGTTGTACACAACATAGTCAAGAGATTTTTAAAGTAAGAGTTATGTGGGTGTTCTTCTGTTGCTTTTTGGAGTGTTTTTTAAATTCCCTTTGCCTGCTCCAGATATATTTTGTCTGCAGAAGTAATATGGGATATTTATATCCCCTGTCTCCTATTTTCAGGGAGTATAATAATTTCCCGTTTCTGCAAGAACTTTCACCCTTGCACCTTCACGGTTTGTCTCTAGTAATTAATTCTCCCTGCCACCCAAGCTCTATTCATTACAATAAGCATAAGGATCAAGAGTACCCAAGAGAGCACCCAAACATTTCAAACTGCTTTATCTAAGAAAATTGAGATTTACCATGAAAAAAATCTCAGAGGTCATTCACGTTTGGGAACAGATCTGCAACTCTCAATGAACTACACCTCCTCTGTCCAATTGTAATATCAAAAAAAACCAAACCCACCCTAGATCTGATTTTCTCTGTCCGAGAGATCAGAAGAGAAGACCTACGTGATCTCAGCCAGTCTGGTCAAAGAGAAATGATTTCTCTCCAATTTTAAAAAGATTCCAGTAAGTTGGGTAGAGGTACATTTGAATACAAGTTCTCTGTCTTAAGCCACAAGATACAAGAAGCTGGAGTAGCACAGGGAAAAAGTCATGCTGGATGGGAACATAACACAACCAGTTCAGTTCTGTGTCAGATTAACCTGATCAGATGAACTAGAAGGAGAGTTTCTTGCTTAAAAAGTATCTCCTCCTTCCATACTGAAACATTAGCCTCTTCGTCAACCACCTACTCCATAAACAAGGGCAAATAAATTGGGAAAAGGAACAAAACCTTTCTCTTCCTCCACAATGACGTGAATCCTGGACTAAGCTTTCCCCTTGCACTTGATCATTTCAACAATTGCCCTATTTCAAGCTTTCACAAATTTCACAGTTCCACGTGCTCTTTTACAGGATCTGTGTAGTTCATACCATGCCTTGTTGCCTGTACCATACAATTATTCTCATTCTCCTTTTATCTAAGTCAGAGTTTAATCACATTTGCCAAGTAAGCAAGCATTAAGCTGTATCCCTGGGTGAAATTCTAATGCTAACAGCGTGCAACAAAAGGAGAATCCCATCACTTTATTGATTGTCTTCACAGAAAGGCCAAAACCTGATTTAGCATGAATGGGATCATTTCTTACATTTAAAGGCTGTATCAGAATGAATGCTTATATTGCTTCTGTACATGATCTGGGGAAAAAGAGGAAAACATTGCTCAAATGTATAAAGTTAAAGATAACACACGTTAAATCTATTTCAGAAGTCCCCCAAAACTAGGTAATGATTTGATTGCAATATGGGAAATCATCTAGAAAGGTAACAAAACTGGACAATCATCCATCTTCCAAAATAAACTACGCTCCTCAGGATATCAATTTAGCTAGTCCACTTAACGTGATGGTAAATCGTATCATAGAGTGCAGGGATATAAAAGCTGTAACTTAAGATAAAAAAGCCCAAACAAACCAGTTTTCTTAGAATAAACCAAAAGGTATTTCTAAAATAATAGCATAAGAGCATCAGCCTAATGCTTATTTTACACTTGAATACTTTCTAATATCCAGAGAACCTCAGTGTGCAAATTGGTGTCGTTCGTAAAACTAATTAGGAAGACAGGATAGAATATCTAGACATTATAAACATTTTAGGCAACTGATAAAGCTGCTTCATCTTTTCTTAATAAGTATGTTCAACTATTTTTTCCACCCGCAAGAATATACCGAAGAAGGATTATGGAAAAGGATGCATTTATGAACAAAATAAAATAAGAATATGAACCCCAAAAGACAAGGACATTTCCAGTTCATTTTAGAGAATAAGATTCAGAAGGAAATAATAAAACAAGACACAACAGAGGAAAGATCACCCTGTTGCAGATCATTACACTGTGACTTTATGGGGTTCCTGCCAGAAATTAGTTGCATTAAATGGAATTCATTGGTAACGATGTAATTTAGGGATGAGAGATAGGGGCTGTGAACAAGGAGGAAAAGTAATTTCTTTCATGTAGGGTCACGGGTGCTTATGATACTCAACACTAACTCACAAGAAGTGAAGATTAGCATATCTTATCAAGTTCTGATCCAGACATCCAATTCCTGCCTGCCCTGACCCCTACTACTGCCTTCCCTGAAAACGAGTAAACCTAGCAGTGTAACTGCAAAGATGGTCAGTTCAGACAGATATGCTCTGAAGCAAAGGGCCTTGCGCTGTTACACACCACTGCCTGCACTCTGTTCAGTCTGCAACCCACAGTTGCCTATGGCAGTTGTTTATAGGTAGATAGGTATATATAATAGATATAGATATCTCTCTCTAGATACAGAGGGAGGGATTGAGAAGCTCTATGTTTTGAATACAGTACTACACTGAGAAAGTGAGAAAGAGCTCTTCCTATACACAAAGAGCGTTACAAGCCGCACCCCTGCTTCACTGCAACTTGCATCTTGGGAGAAGACTTTCTTCTCTCCACTGTATCCTAAAGTGGAGAGCCAAACCTCCACTACCCTTCAAAGAAGGACTAAATACATTTTATAATATCACTCAGGATCTGTCTTTTGTACAAAAGCAAAATATTAAGTAGCTATATTTCTGTTAATATTTTATTTTGGGGAAATCAAAGAAATTCTAACATGCTTTTCTCCTTACACAAAATATACCTGAAATAAGAAAGGATGTAATAGGATGTCTCAATGTGGATCTATTTAAAAAAAAGAAAAATCAATGCTCAGTTTCAACCTGCAGGATAACTACTGCTTCAGAAAAGGAGTGACAAAACACTTTGCCTATCATTTGAGGTCCCCATAAAAATTTTAAAAAAATTGCTCCGCTATACCCACATGTCATTACTGAGAATACTGAACCATTGGGGCTGTATGATTTCTTGACAGGGACACAACAAGTCACTAGCAAAGTTAGGAAGTTTAAAATCTAACTTTAGAATTTAAAGTCTTAGTTTAAAGTTTAGAATGCAATTCTTTCTAATGCAGAATATTTGAGAAATTTTGAGAAAAAATGAGGGTTTTTTAAATACCTGTAATCAAAAATCAGACTAATGAGACTAATTTGTATTTATTGGGCTGCTAGTTCGCAAATCAATACCTGTGATTTTCAATGTTTCCTAAATATTTTTCTTCTGAGGAAGAGGTCTGTGTTTCTGGGTAACACTAAAGGTTCTGGACAGAAAAGTACAATTCCTTTCTCTAGGTCTTCAGGTCTCCTTTTTTTCTGCCTCATGGAAAGCAATTATGACAGTATTGTTCTATTTTTGCTCCACTGAATTATCATGTCTTTTGATACATGCCGTAAAAAGATCTGCCATTTCTTCTGCTTTTGGACTCCATTTTTTATGATTAGGAGCAAGCCCCTACTTGCCATTTTCTTTGCTTCGGTGTCTACTCTGTCTCCAAGTAGTATGTACAATTGAAGATGTTTTCCACTACTTCAGTCCAGTGCTGTCAGGACTCATTTTCTAGACTTTTTGCTAGCATCCCTTGAAATTCACAAGTTTCAGAATATCAGCCCCAGATCACATCCCGTTTTCAGTAGGATGCAAAACACAAGGCCATTCTGCCATAGTTTTATTTTTTCCTTCTTCAAATCTTTAAAGTATGATTACGCATTAAAAAAGCTATAAATGCTAGCTGTGCTCTCAAAGAATCATGGAGAAAACATATGACCAGAAAGAAACCCCACATACACTTGCTTATATTTGAACGGACTGCTTTTTGCTGCAATGCTTATAGATTTGATTTGTTAACAGATTATATATGTAAAAATAAAATAATAAAAATAGCTTTGAACTAGTAATACATTTACAATTTTCATGGAAGGCTTTCATTGTTATGGATCATACTAAATTTACAAGACAACCCGATTTAGTAGTGATGTTTTTAAATGCATACATTGAGGTACAATGCTCTTTTCTGTTCATAAACTAGAAGCCAAATTCAGAACAGGGCATGTAGAAGTAGAAGTAGGTGAATACCACAATTTATTTCCATTTAGAATTTCTTAAATTGAATTACTTTTTAATTACAATACATGTAATTCAGGCGTAAGGAATTCAAGTACAAATATTTAGGCTGTATTGTTAAACTCTCTGGGATATAAAAATATATTAAATTCCATCCCTCTAGCAGCTACTGATGACTTATCTGAGTCTAGCAAAGCAATATAGATTACTTTTTTCCCCCCAAATACCTTGGCAAGGTCACTTTTTTGAGAGTTGAAATGTAAATTACTTATACTACAGCAATATCCTCAAAAGTTTTCATTCTGTGGATTAGTTCTCTCCTAGCTCCCCCTCACTCCATCTGTGCTATTTTAGGATTGTGAAGTCTGAAATGCTTGTTTTCATAAAAAGAACTGTTAGGACATAACTGAGAAAATGATCTGGGAAATTAGTTTCCCTTAATGTGACAAATGTGGCCAGGTCCACCCATTGCCAATCCTTCTTCACCCTTGCCTTAGAGAACTTTATATTTATTAAGCAGCTAATCTCCCTTTGCTCCCTGTGGCCTCTGCCACTCTAATCTCTCAAGGTCATTGCATTTTGGCCTGACCACAAGAGCATTTTTGGCCCATCTGGTTTTGTGTCACCAACAAATTTGATCATTGTTGAAATTACATCAAAGAAATACCCAACGAAGAAGACATGAAGCAGCTGCACATCAGACAGAAAGGCAATAGTTTATAGTTTCCGTCATGAAAAGAGCTTCTGTAAATGCAGCTATCCAGAACAGTCAAACACTACTTGAGAACCAGTACAAATTTCACTAGTGTAACAGATGCAGCACACCGGTACGGGTTGTCATGCAATTTGTCCCCAAAAAGGTATGTACTGTGAATAAGATCTTTCCCAAAACATGCACTACTATGTCTAAGTTATGACGCTGAAAAAGAAACTATGAGTGTTTCATTAAATGATAAACTACAGTGTGATATCCTCTATGAACATAAAAACACATGCAAAAAGCCAAACAGATATAAATATGCATTTGTAATAAGATTATCTTGTTTAAGCACCCTGTTCTCTGAAAGGATATTCCATTTCTTTCTCCAAAATCATAGGCCAGAGGGAAAAACTTCTCCAGTACAATTGATATGTCCCAAGTCAACAATGTATTCAACTTGTTAAACTTCACAGATCTTTTTTTCTAACTTTCTGAGAAATGCTCTT
Source organism: Morus bassanus (assembly GCA_031468815.1). Classification (NCBI taxonomy): domain Eukaryota; kingdom Metazoa; phylum Chordata; class Aves; order Suliformes; family Sulidae; genus Morus; species Morus bassanus. Next base: position 9,611,595 of record CM062575.1, on the reverse strand, counting down.
TCAGTTGTATTCAAAAGTCAACTGATAATTAAATCACATCTATATACTCCCTATGGAGAATACATGAGGTATTTCAGAGGTCCTATTTAATGTTTACAGCAAGTAAGGTCTGAATTCAAATAGGATGGTGATTGACACCAGCTGCACATACTGTCTTGCTCTCACTTAGCTTTTATTTCAATGTACTATTTTAAAAATAAATCTAGAAGACTGCCAATAATCACTACTATGGTAAATTGGCACAAAAATATTGTGTAATCAGAATCTCTGGATGTGAAATGCAATAAAAGCTTAGATACTAAGTCAGTTCTACTATCGAATTCTTGTTGGCATGCTCCAGCCCTAATCAACATGCAGAAAGTTTCACTGGTGTAAGTCGTAACTGTGTTGATAATGATCTGATCCTTCAGAAAAATTCTCACTATTTTATCAAACACACATATGTTTAATGAGAGAATCAATTTATACATCACTGATACCCAAGCATTTTTTAACAGGATGCAGGTGATATAGTCCTGCTACGCAGCAACAGGCCTAAAAATGAAGATTGCTGTACAAAATGGAGGTGGGAGATTTCAAAAGAAAGAATGGAAAAATCTTAATTTGGACGTAACACCAAAGCAGATTCCACAAAGATTCTGGAAATACGAATTCATGGGAAGATTAAGAAGTGTAGCAGAACCTATGAGGAATTACAATTTTTTTTCTGTTGAATGGTGATAAATTAATTCTCTGTCCAGTAATACCACAAGATGCAGCTGGTTTCAGTAAGACTGTGGGAAGAAGATACCCCAACTGTTTTTAATGAGACCAGTTTTGTTTTCTCCCGTATACTATCATAGTTTTTCCTGAGCAAGGAAATACCAAATACAGCAGCAGGTAAACCTAAAGACTGAAACCCTTTCAACCCCCTGAGGAGCCAGTGGTTAGGATTCAGTTAGTTTTCCTTGCCTCTTTATTTTCCATTCTTAGGTGTTTACACCCTAGAACATACTCTCTTTCCGAAACTCTGGAAACTCAAGGATTTGTTAGTAACAGCTAATTTAATAAATGATATTAAATTCATAATATGCCCAGTCAAGTCCCTTGGGAATTGCAATAGAATACTCATAAGCCTCCAAACACAAAGAAACACCAAAATGTGTTGGCACTGGAAACAATATAGAAGGAAAGAAAAGGAATGCAAATTATCCATGTGCCCTTCTTTTGTTCCATCTGTTTTCCAGTCTATATCAAAGCAGGACTTTTTGTGGTCAAGTGCTTCCTAAAATAATGCAGACATTAATTTCTCCAACTTGAAAACACAGAATTTTTTGTTAAATCCAGTCAGAAGTAAAATATTAAACATGGTCATTTTATAGACCTCTAAAAGCAATTCTTTATTCTTGAAAGTAATACGTACCCCCGTCACTGCCCTAGAGACTATAACGTGCTCAATTTGTCCACATCAGTTACATTTCATAGCTCTACATGGCAAGATGTAATAAAATGTGCTTAACTACACAACAAGCACGTCAAATGCTTGAGAAAAATGGGACTTCTTCCAAAGTAGGTATGAGAAAGTAAAAAGCAACAAAAGTATTTCTAAAGTTTTTTGGTTAAAAACAAAGAGACAACTCTGGAAAGGAGTCGACAGACACTGACTGGGAAGATCTGGTAGTTTGAAAGAGAAGAATTTGAGTACTAGAAATCTGATATGGTCTATAGCAGTGATTACACAGAGTAATAAAGACCAAGCACATTATTGACAAGTTTTATTTGGCTTAATATGGAAGTAAACTTCCTTTGAAACAATGCAAAATATTTGAAAGCTTGATAATATTGGCAAAAATATAATAATAATAATTAAAAGTCAGTGGAGGAAGGAAATGTAATTGCCAGATACCTCTCAGAAAGTACATCTCTGTCCTTACGTTTGGCAAGTTCAATCTCAATCAAGACTGAACATAACCAAAGACCCTGGAGGTGCTGAGGATTGCACAGTGAGAGTCAGCAGATGGTGCGGATTCACTGGATGGTCTGTGAACTATAGGAGGAAACGCTCACAGCACCTCCTCCTCATAATTAATCCACTCAGTCCAGGATTTCATAAAGAATCCTTCTTCCACCTGTGGCACCTTTTCTTTCTCAATGAGTTAAATTTGGAATCACGTGTCCACCACTGCAGGATAATTCCCACAGTCTATATACATTATATACTATTTAGTGCATAGTCTATACACTAAATAGACACACTAAACCAGTGCTGTGCACACTATATACTGCACTGTTTTAAACAATGGTGGTGCTTCTTTTTGCTTAAACCTCTTAACTGGCACAATTGTGTTGCTCTCAACCCCTTTATAAGACCTTGGCATCATAGGGTGTGTCTATATAGCAAAAATGTATGTTGAATAAAATAACTCAGGTTGCAGACAGCTGCATTAGCACTTTGTTCTACTCAAGCTAATTAGATCCACTGAAATGATGCACTTCTCCCCACAGCTTGTGATTCAAATCTGACTTCTGATTACAATTTCAGTTATAGTTGAATAAATAATAAATAGGATGCTATATGCCACTAAGTTTTTTTTCAACACAATTTTTTATAGAGAATTATTTTATTTAGGCTCTAAATGGTAATTAACTTAGGAGTACACTCAGCAGTTGTAAAATTCATGCTGTTCTGCACTTGTAGAGGTACAAAAGGTCCCTTGTTTGCAGTACTATGCTGATTGATTCCTATGGTAGAGCTGTTGATTCTCTGCATGAGTTTTCTCAGATAACACATGGCCTTTTAAATATTGGTGTACTGGGTATTTATAAAGCACATATTTTCTACAGATAAGCTGGGCAAAGAAAGCTCATTGAACTTTGTAATTTAAATCAAACATTGAAAATTTATCAAAGTTTTATACAACTTATTTTTAAATGATGAAGGCAAGTTTTATAATGACAAAAATGACCACTGTCAAAGAGAAATATATTATAAATAGCATTTATATACTGGAAATCTGACGTACTTAAAAAGTGCATTTGTGACAAATATACCCAAATTTGCTTTACCATATCAAAAATAATAATAACCTCATTAATATCTGTGATTTTCACAATACTGTGGTCAATAGGGCTGCACTACAATATATTGCCAGTAGGCAAGCACCTTAACTGTCTGACGCTGGGACCTTCTAAGGTCTATGCCCAGCACTGTGTATTGCTGCCTATATGACCTCTAACTTTCAGTGCTTCTACACAGAGAGCTACAAGGTGGAGTAGTAGTTACTCTCACTCCTTCTCCTTGTAATTCAAATCTTTTGTTAGCAGTGTACTTCAGCTGACTAAAGCATCTTGAAGAACTAAAGTGGCTGTAGAAGAGCGATCTTATTTTTCTTTGGGTGCATGCTAGCATAAAGCCAGGCAAGAGTGACTGCTAAGCTGCAGTCTTTTCAGAGTGGTGGCATGAAAAGTGCCAACATTATCAGTTAAAAAAAGATGGGAATACTGCTCTCCCAGTGCATCAGCTCTGGATCTAGCAGCTGTATTCCTTACAAATACGAGCAGCTTGTTCTGTTTGGGAGCCTTCTAGCTTTCATAAACTAGATGGCTTTACAAACAGGACAAGATGTTGCTGAGGATCTGGCAATGGAGGAAAATACAGCTGCTCTCTGATTGCTGAGCTATAAACTGAGTTTTCCACCTAAATAATCCTTTCCATCTGTAGGCTGAAGTTTAGGGGAAAAACATACGGCCACCAATTCTGTTCTGCGGAATGCAGGCATCATCTTTATGAATGAATTTCATACAAGGGTTCAGTACTATTTGTTCCTGATAGAGCAAGGCATATAGCTTTTACACCGTAACTATCTAAAGCTTGCTTGCTCTCCTCAAGTGAATAACAATTTCAAGAGTCAGACGATGATCACAGCAGTGCTTAAAATACACACAAGATGCATGATGAGCATCACAAACAGGACATTAAAGCACTCCACAGAAAACGATTTTGTCACTAAAAACGGGTCTTTAAGAACTTTCAGCAGTACAAGACAAGATCAGGAAGTAAAGTATTGAACAGTGACACAAAGGTGTTACTATCAGATGAACTTTTACCAATGTAAGAGAGGGTATGGAACATCCTATGCATTGTAAATAATCGCAGATCTTTAATTTCAAGAGTGCCCACATGGAAAATCTCCTCAACTTGGAAGGAATTTTCTTGAGTCTGCGTGATGTAGTTTGCTTATCAGATTGCTCAAAGCAAAGAAGCAGTAGTCATAATATAAGAATGATTATCAGGAACAAGTCCTGTTCTGTGGAAGAGATCTCTCTAGGATTATCTGTCAGAGGCATCAGGCTACTGCATGAAAGCCTCTGAGAGCTTTTAACCCATATTTTTTATGACTAATGGAAAAATAACATTTAGAATTAGAAAAAAAGCATGAAAACTATTTTTTTAAATGTTATGGAGCTTAGAAATATACCATAGAGGGTAAACACAATCCTCTTTCCTCACATAACTTAGAGGGAAGGCAATAGCTGTGTCCCTTTTATGTGTGAATAAAGCAGGCACAACACACATATGGAGCTCCAAAAGATGCACTTAATCAAAACATCTGGAAGTTGCACAGACAAGGTATATTTGCAATCTAGAATGCACAGAGAAACATCATTGTTGACAGTGGTTATACTCTGCAGCTTGCTTGGGAAAGCTTCATTTGATCTTAAAAATTTTGCCCAAGGAGGGTCTAAAAATCTGATATACTGAAGCTGATTTTGATCCAATTCTGATGGAAAACAATTGGAGGCTCAGTGGTAGCTGAGGGCCTACAGTACTCATAATGAGACCCTGATAATAGAATGTAAATGGGTATCCTGTGACTAAAATCAAGAGAAAACACTCTTCTGCAGTTAATTATAAAACATATTCTACAATAAATATTTGTCATAATTTAATGCTATGAATATGGGTTCTCCAGATTAAAAAAAATTCTTTCCAGATGAAAAGACAAAATAATACAAAATGTATTTTGCCCCAGTGTTTCCACTATATGTGAATGGAAAAACGAGAAGCCAGTTTCACAGGATCTGATCTAACCCCCACACTAAAAAAAAAAAAATCTGTAATTAAAAGAAGTAATTGGCATACTACTATAATTACTGCAACACTATTTATTTAAAGAACCATGTGACCTGATGAAATAAACAGGTTTAAACATACAAATATCACGTCTCTTCTTCTACCAAGTGTCTTTAAGAGCCATTACTTTGCTTGCAAAATGGCTGCTGCAATTTGACTGGTGTCTATATAACCAAATTTCTCCATAATATTTCTCTAAATTTCCCATTAGCGACCAACTGACAACTAGTGAAAATAGCAACAAATAGAATAACATTTATGCTTCATTATGCATTAAGATTGATTGTATTAAAATATAATATAATACCAGCATTTATTGAATTGTGCCACGTTAGAAAGCAAACTGGTCATTTCCTTCTGTCCAACACCAAATAGAGGCGCTACACATTCTCCTCCAGGAAGATGTTGCCAACTCTCAAGTTCTGGTACTCAGTGGAGTAACTTTTTGATACATGTGAAAGGAGTGAAAACAATCAGAGGATTTTCTGTTTAAACATGTCTTTTACACTACCTGAAGCTCTCCAATTTAGAGTTTGACAAACTCTTTAGTTTTATTCACATGCAAAATGTTACCTTCTTCCCTTCTACTAGTCTGCCTTATTTCAGATGTTACTTTTTAAAAAAATGTATTTCAACTGATTATTCAACATCTACTTGTCACCAAAGAAGAAAAGAAACTGCCAGAAATTCAGGTATTTAAATTCTAAGTACAGCATAAAAATTAATGCTGTATGACCGTCATCACAGGATACATTCTCTAAACAAAAAAAGACAGGTTTTCCTTATGAAGCAAATGCAGCTTGATTCTTCCTTGTTTGTTTTATTAAATAAAACAGTGGCATGATTGTCTATCTGAAGTACAATTCACTTTATTAACTTTAATAAAACAAATGGGCTCTGAAAGCCAGATGTAAGATGGGACTTCTGCATACTTGTTTCCTACCAACTAACACCCTTGAACCTGTGATGCAACAGGTACAGGCAGAAGAATTAGTACAAGGAAATAAACTGTGATGTAGCTTGCAATCCAACAGCAACAATTACTGCTTTGAGAATATTTGGCCTTACACTGCTAGTGTCTTTAAAAACATGATGACCTAATATTCTATGGTTTAAGGACACCACACTGTATTACAAACAGGAAGGTCTGGCTCTTTACAAATTGCGAACTGTTGTTCAGCTGTATGAACAGATATGTACAGACACATCCCTCTTCTGTACAGTCCTTTCTAAAAAGCACTATGGCACAAACTGGTGGCCCTTCTGATACCACCTGTAGAGGTTTTGAAAACTGCTAACAGGAAGAAAAATGCAATTTCACAAAATGACCAACCTAGAGTACAGTCAGAAAATTAGGACAACTGCATTTTTTCCAATGGAAAAGAGCTATTTTGGGGGAAAGGTCTGGAAGTTTATACAAATGAGCCTCCTAAACTTCCTTTCAGTAAACCTGCTGTTGAATGATTTATGAAAAGAAACTTTCCAGTCAGACAGGCCCAGAATTAGAGATGTGTTTGTACCTTAACTCTCCCTTTAATATATGTATTAGTCAGATGTTAAGTACATCAGCAAAGGTGATCTTAGGCACTCATACAACATTGATTCATACCACATACTGGAAAAGGAGCATTTGAATGTAATTTCAAGCCTGTGTCAGAAAGGAATTATACAAAAGAGAAAAAGCTAAAGTCATACGTTTCCTGACATCTGAGTGTTCGTGTCTGCCAAATATACATTAGCTCAGCTTTTATATTTAATATGAAAAAAAGCTAGAGTCCTGCCAGCACCTATTCACTCAAGTCTTAAAACAGCTAAGGATACAACAGCGAAAAGAATGACCTCAGCCACATCTTCTACAAACCGTGCAGTTTCTCATGCTAGCATTAGATGCAAAGAGAAACAACCTGGGTTAATATTTGGGTGTTATAATGTGAAATAGATAAACGCTTCATTTGTCAATTAAAATTAACATGATCTTCTATGACAAATACGCTGGCTGCACCTCTTCTAACACCAGTACACCCCCCACCTTTCAGGTGAACTCAAATCATTTAAAGCAAAGCTGGGGTACTCCAAACTGTACAGAAGAAATGTCAACAGCAGGAGTCCCCCAGTGGTAAAAATACCTCAGAGAAACCTTCTCCTCTTCCCAAATACCTCTTGTACAGTATTTTGGGCATCTAGCCAAAACCTTGCCTCTAAATAGCTGTAGAGTGATTTAGAGAGGTATTTTAATAATTTTGCCAGTCTTTAAAAATAAATAGTTCAAAATAATACATTTACTACACACTAATAATACACATCTGAGAAGTTAACACCTTTAGAAAGCCTTTCTAGCTTTCCTGTTATAAAGTCTAATAAACCATTCCCAATGTGCACAGTAATTTCTAGAATTTTATTAAAATACTTTTGTTATTGTATCATGTCACACAACAAAAAGTCATTACCCAGAATTAGACCACTGCACTCAGCTACAATCTGGGGAAAGGATGATTTGTAAAGTATTACTCTGAAATACCAAGGTTTTCTGAGTTTAAACATTTTTCAAATATTATAACTCCTTTTGAAATTCTGAAAATCGCAAGGAAGGATAAGTAATAAACCTTAATTCTCTGTGACATGCTCCTTGAGACTCTGATCTTGTTCAACATGTAGCATTCACGCTCAGGAACATTATGAATTGTCACCTTAATCTATCAGTGACACTTTTTGCCATAGAAGTAGTACAGCCTGCTCCATAGATAGAGGAGCTATCTGTTACAAGCACTTTACGTGTCTCCCATTCTGACAGCTGCAGTGGGAAGTAGCTCTTCTCACCACAGTCCAGGTCCAGAATCTTTTATTTTATTTCTCATTCTGGCTAAAGACAGAAACTAGTCACTTTAAGTATTCTACAGTCTTGAATATTGACTCTTACAAAGCGACCTTCAGTTCTTCAATTAGCACATATTACTGCTCAATGTGAGCTAACTATTGGCTCTATTTTATTCTTTTTGTGACAAAAATAATTCATTCTGTAACTTGTAAATTACATTTCTCTTCAGAGTCTAGACCAGATATTGCATACTGCCTGCATTACAGAAATCTGTGATTTCTTTTCTGAAGATCCTACTGAGAACAACTTTAGAGAAAACATTGCCATTTATGAAATCAATTTCTTTTGCCTCCTGATAGTATCCTAGGTATAGTCACTTATTGATTACCTTTTAGGGAGGATTTTATTTTTATTATGCCTGTCTGTGTAGGATTAAATACATATTTAAATCATCATATTAATATAAAATAATAAAAATCAGTATATACAGTTGCAATACTACAAATACAATTTTGAAAGGCAAAATAGAATAACATTTCTTGTTTTCTTAGCCTGACAAAGTATTGATATCTGAAAGATTTTTATGGTGATATTTTCTCTTTAAAGTAGCACTGAAACTTTGCAACATTTAAATCCTTGACTAAATGCAACAGGAAGGAGATAACCCTCTTTAATAATCTGAGGAATTTATAAGCTTATTTGCAATTAGCATAAAGGAAAGCTAGCATCAGACTGTATAATTGTTGTACAGCAATACAGTACCTAAGCCCTAAAGATGACAGCTTCACAAGTGCAACCATTCTCTGTCTTGTTAAGTGACTAATTTAAAGTAGGTAATTAAAAACACTGCAGAGTGGCTGCTTGCAGTGGATATCACTAAAAGTCATCTGTTTTCAGAAGTATCCCTATAACATCAAAGATCCCCAGATACTGACACATTTTGTAATGGATAAATAAATAAATAAAGCTCAACCATCACAATTATTCATCCTTTATGGCTGTAGTTATGCCATTAATGATGTCTTTAATATATTGACAACCTCACCTTCTAGTCTCTAGTTCAAATACAGTCCAAGAGGGTAATGACTGAAAGTATTTATACAGTTGCACAGTGAACTACATAGAACAAGCTGGGGGGAAGGGGCTATGTTAAGGGATAGATATCTGAGCTACAGAAATCATCATTATAATTGGCACCTTTGTTGACAGCTTCCGCAAGGAAGGGAAGGACTGAGTGGGGATTGAAAAACAAACTACCTTCTCATTTCTAAGACTACTAGAGCCCTGCCCTAGTAGCAGGTTGCTTTGCTCAGCTATGCCAGGCTGGACATGTTCTAGGATTGACAACTTAATACCATTTTGCGGATAGCTGAGGCATTTGGTACCATTTTTCTTCAAATAGGCTAATTCTAAATTTATTCCCATTTATGCTTTTTAATCTTCCCACAGCTCTTAGAGAAAGGTCAAGGGCATGAAGATAAGATATTTTTAGCTATACAGCAGAAATATATTAAAAAGCTAAATGAAGCTCCAAGTCAGATTCATATAATTCTCTATTTACTATGTTAAAAAACACTGTATGCCTTCCTCCCTAAACATAAGTGCAGTTAGAGTAAATACATTCACTTTCTACCCAACCCAGAAGACTGTTGTCCAGATATTTTTAAACTGTGCAAAAATTTAAAAAAAAAAACAAAAAAACCACCAAATCCTGCGTTCAACAATTCTCACACCAATTTATAGACAAGATTACACACACAAACACACCACATTTCTTTGCAAGTCTCCTTTAATTTTCTATTGCGAAGGTGGGACATTTGGCAAGGGGAAGAGACATCTCGCGCATCAGCAGCCTTGGGGAATGTTGGCTTAGAGACACACATAGTTTGACCTCTCAAAAGATCAAAGCAGTTTACTTCATCAGGTCATAAGTGTTATCAACTGCTGCAAGTTTGTGCCTCCATTTCACAATTTAGGAGACTAAAATTAAGTAAAAGATTATGAGAGAAAGAACTGACACAATTTCTCAGTCTATATGGATTTATTATAAAGCTATAGTTTTCATGACTTTTCGTATGAGACTACTATAGGCAGTTCTTATCTAAAGAAATCTGACAAGCAAATTTATCAATTTCTAATAGAATTTCAAATAGTGGAGACACCTTGCTGTCTTCAATCACGTCTTGTTTCATGACTGTGTACGTGCAGAAAAGACTTGTTTGTCTGAGTCCTAATGGATAACATGCTATACACTCCCATGGTAATATAAAATGAACAGCAATAAAAATGATAATTTACTTTGCTATCAGGTGCTGATCCTGTAGGTATGATGGAAAGCAAATAAAGCTGCAGGGACTGGGTTTTGATCTGGTATTGTATTTAAATATTCTATAGTTGAGATCTAATTGCACTTAATCTGCTCAATAAAATTATCTTCACTGTTATTGGTATCCCAGACTTGTGTTGTTATATAATCCTAACCTATTTTTCAAACAGACATTTTAATCTCCTGCTTAAGCGTTCATTAATGCAAAACCACTGCTGCGCAGAATACATTTCACTCTATTTGCAAGTGGCAAGGCTGGGGAAGTCCACGTATTTGGACATGAATTCTTTGAAACTACTACCTAATGCTTGTATCACTTTTCCTAATTTTGTTTATGACCTTACCACAACAAATATCAGCAAAACTTAATCCTTAGTCTTAAAAATATTCCACACAAAAAAGAAGATGACTCTAAAAAGTACAGTGTCATTTGTAAATACAAGATGGTATCATCCAAATAGTCAAATGCAATATATGTGTTTGGATGGGTCCTTTCTTTCTTGTTTCATTTCTAAATCTGAATAAATAATCTTCATGCCAACTAACCTAAATGCATGAATTATTTCCCATTTTGAGAATCCTGAGATGCTCAATTATCTAATACAACTGTCAGCCATCAACTGTACTTAATTGTCTGTTTGTTTCAAGTCCACTGCATGTTTATTTACATCACTCGCACAACACACTAGATGTTTTATGAGACTAGAATAAGATGAGACATGTCACACTCTAATGCTTAGCAATATGACAGATGCCATATTTGCTTTTCTTAATCCTAATTTTTCAAGAAAAAGTAGGTAAATTGAATATTAGTCTCTTCTACCTTCTCCACATCCCTGCAGCTCCCAGTGATTTTTTAACCCATAGGACATACTCGAAAAAATTTGACAAAGGAATGAATATGAAGTTATTACAAATTTTATGAAAAACTGCAGGTTTTAGACCCATGTAGACCTGCCCGCTGAGGACAAGGCAGGCATGTCTCTGGCCCTGAGCCATTCCAAGAGGGAACAGGCACCTGCTCTGCTCACCCATACAGTCCTTCAGTACGTGTGTAACACCCAGCCAGCCATAGCACATGCTGCCCCAGAGAGACAAGAGACATGGGACAGGATTAAGGACTAGCGAAGAGACAAGGGAGTACATGTGGAGAGGGCACAGCATGGGGAGAGAAGATTGGAGCTCTGTCTGTACAGAGGGCAGGGAGGACTCTGGTAGGAAACCAGGCTTTATTTGTTCCATTACTCAGGAGCAATTCCTTCTATTAGGCCACATCTCAAACTCTCTACAGGGAGGGTGAGAGAACAATTTGGAGAAAGCTGGAAAAAGCAGAGTTTAAGGGAAGCTTTCAAGGAACAGAGAAGGCGTTGCCTCACCAGAGGTACCAGACAAGGGAGGACAGGAGAGCGTTGGGGGCATGGAGAAAGGGAGAGCAGCAGGGTGGAGGCCAGAGGCAGGCTGCGGAGCAAAGACATCAGACTGGAGAGCAAAGACAAGCCTGACGTGAAAGGGAAGAACTGCAGTCAGATTTCTGAGAAACGAGTAGCTGAGGTGGAAAGCTGAGCCACTCCATGCTGCAGCAACAAAGAAACCACAGAAGTCCTATAGCCAGAGAGGATTTGTTGGAGGAGTTACGGTTCAGAAAGAGCAAAGTCGACAATCTAAGAAGGCACGGCAGCATGGTATGAAAAGGTATGTCAAGGCAGGAATGAGTTGCGGTTATTAGCTCAAGGAAGTGACAGCAGTTAGCACTAGCCTGACTGTCAGGGTTAAATGTAAGAAATGTCAGCAGTGGTCTGGAGGCTGTGGGACTGGGGAGCAAGGAGAATCAGATACTGTCTCCTGCAGAGGAGAAACAGGGAGATAGTGATTTCTCGTTTTGCTGAACTGAGTTTTAGTACTGAATTTAGGGTGCAGAATTTAAAAGGAAGAGAGTGGAAGCTTTTAACACTTCTGAACCTCATCAGCTGCATGACAAAACTTTAATGGGAAGATGCATTTTATGGACACCAGACAGTGATAAAATCATATAACCAGTGAATGCAGAAATTCATCTTTATTTATAAGTTCCTACTCAAATTGTTTGATATCTTCAACTCTCTTTACAACCCATCATTTCTGCAAATTTCTGTGCGGGAAGAGCTATCTCTATGCCATTACACTTTGTGTCATGCATCTCTCGTTAAATTTCAGGCTGAGTGCAGATTGTACAGGACAATAGCCTGACATTTCTAAAAAATTGTCAAAGTACCATAGTAACTAAAGAACTATTCTGAAAATAACTTAATTGTGTTAATGCCCTAAATATACTTACAGCATTGTTGCTGCATTAGTTTCATCCACAGAAAATGCAAGACTATAAAAACAATACCAAAAAACTAATATAAAATAAATTACAGAATTAGTTTTCATAAACAAAAATGGTCACAGTTCTAAAAATCAAACATGTTCCTTTCTCAGGTTAAAATAATATAATGTAGAGCTTAAAATAAGAAATGTTGGATACTTATCACAAATAAGTTATGCCTTACAATCCAGAAATTCTTATTTCTTCTCATCACACACAGACATTTTCCTCTTAGCATTTTTAACATACTGTCAGCTCCTGACAGATAACACTGGCTTTTCCAAGACTGTCAAAGTTATCCCTGAGAGTCAAATACAAATAGGGTTACAAAAATTAAATTTTAAAATATTTTAAAACTTTAAGAGCCAGAGTGCAAATTCCCTGCCATAAACTGCACCTTGCTGTGCCATCAAGAGACAGAAAGCTCCAAGATGCTGCTCTTTTGGGCACTGTTCTCTGCATTTCACCAGTGGACACAGCTTACAGACAAGGCACTTCAGGAGCCCTCCAAGGAAGACTGCCCTAGGAAGATGCCCACTCAGTGCAGGCTACTCTTCTACACCAGTCCGTACTCCACCTTTATCACCGCAGTACTCCCAGCAGTATGCTCAGCACTGCGCCAAAGCTATGCCACAGGGACCACGGGCTTTTCGTCACTCTCACCATATCATGCTTTCAGCAGCCCCTTTAGGAGGCTGCTTGTGTCCAACTGCAACAGAGCAGCGTCTGTAGGTACCTGACAAAACTGGGAACTTCCTGGCAAGTTCTGTGTTTCTAAGGTCCCCTGGCAGCCCAGGCCTGTTCCTGCTCACCAGGTCCTTCAAATGGTGGTACCTCTCTCCATAGGTAACCAGATTCTGCTTCCCTCCTCAGTGACTAGTATGTACTCGATCTCTCCATGTAATCCCACCAATACCACTAGCAGCACCTGTGTGCCTTTGCTCCTACTTCATTGGAACTAACGTGGCACTTATGCAAACTATAAAGCTAGCCTGTAATGGGACACAGAAGAATATACAATTTGCTGCTCAAAAGCACATATGCGTTTGCTCATTTGATATCTGGCCCATCACACTATAATTGAGATTTTCCTGTGAAGATACAGATTAAAGTGATGGCAATTCCACTCTCCAAAGATGCTACTCTAGACAAAGAAAAGATGTGGTTCACTGTATATATTATACATTGAAAGCAAAATGCCTGGCCATGCTTATTCAACTAGCCATCTCCCAACACCTTCCTTTGAGGCTTCAGGAGGTTACTGCCCTCCTTTGAGTTTCCTTCAAGACTCCTAAATATTCTCTCTTACTACTCCAAGCATTCAAGGAGACACTGAATATTCATGCATAAATACTCTGTGTGGTATCACTAGACGCATCCTCCTCCCATGGAATGCACTGCATCTTGTTTCTCACATTGAAACAGGTTGACAAAGCCTGCCTAGACTACTAGGACAAGCAGAAACTACATTTGCTCAAAGCTGTGCATTTTAAATACTTGAGGAACAAAGACGTTTTCTTCTGTCTTACAGATCTTCAGAGAAATAAGCAAAAAAGTTCCAATAATGTCACAAAGGAAAGAAATATGGACTAAGCTGAGGATATTTATGTACTCCTATTCGGGGTTTCAAGGCCTATTCATGTTCCTGCTGAAGTTAAACCACGTAAGCGCTGCCTTTATAAGCTAGTCAATCAGTTACTTCATGAAGGTACTTAATTCCCCTCTCATAATCACATCTAGCTTCAAGAAATGTAGAAAACAGGAAATTCAAAGAGCTCCTGCAAGCCAACAGTCACCAAAGTGATTTTCTTTTGTGTGAAGTCCAATCTGATTATGAGAACGCAGAGGTGGAAATCAGCAACTAGTATCTATGCACTCGTTGATAACTGGTTGTCTGACTGGAAGCCTGCCTAGTTGTCTCTGCAAAGAAAATCTGCAGACAGAAATGTCAGAGAATACAAACACTGTACATGCTCGTATTAGTTTTATTTTTGCCAAACTATTGTAATTTTGTTAAATGCAGCTAAAATAGATGTCTGCGTTGTTTGGGTTTTTTATTGCAACGGGCAAAGGGCCACAAATTCTCACTGGGGAAAGAAGTTAGTCTTGATTTATAACTGTAAAAACAATATTATATATTGGTCCAAGGACTATTACTTTAATGTATAACCTTATAAAGGGAAATACAGTTGTGCATGTGACAATCTACTGTAGGCTAAATTAACAATATGTTTTTATCTTTCTGTTAGCAAAAGACTCAACCTCAAATCAGAAAACCAGAACTAAGCCAAAAAAATTACAGCAGGAAACAGAATACATCATAATTAAATAAAAAATTTCTGATGTGTTATGCTTACTTCAGTGGTAACAGAATCAGATTGCAAGACTCCTATTAACTTCATGATTTTATTGTTTATCAAATTGGGTGAATGTGCAAGGTAACTAACATGAAGTATCTTTTTTTTAAAGAAACTGTAACGATATGGGAGGTAAGAGCTAATAAGAGCACTGTAAATAGTTAAGAGAAATCAACATTTTAAATATTTTGTAAATTAAATTGCCTTTGTAGAAATGTGGCATCTCAAATATTCTTACAGAAATGTCAGAAAAAGACATAGTATTAAATTAGAAAAAATAAGTAGCATTTGAAATATACACAGATTTAGGAATAGAACCAGGATTATAAGCCTCAGGCAGTAGGAATTGGGGATGTCTTACAGTATTAATTCATGGGAGAAGCCACTAATTCATATGCCACAAACCCCAAAAGGAAAAAGCAGTGAATCTGTTGGCTAGGGCAGAGACTCTAACATATCTTTTTGATAAACAATTTAAAAAATGCTATATATCGATTCTACAAAAAGAAAGTAATTTACCAGGTAGGAAAAAAAGAAGCAAATGATAATTAAAGTGTCAGGGACCTGCTACCCAGAACACAGCTCTTACAGTTCAAGAACTGCAAAAATGAATGGGGAAACACTCAATTCTTGATTAAAAGAATTTTGGGGCTATGAAAGTTTGGGCAAGATTAATTCACTGTGACATGGTGTTTTCTAGTTCTACAGCCCCTCTTTACAGAAGCAGCAGAAAGAGAGGAATCCTGAAGGACCTAAAGCACCCAGACAAAGAAGCTCTGTTTCTCTGGATCCTGAGAATTCGTATTGAAAAACCCCAACCCTCCTCCGCCACCTTTGCTGATAGCAACTTTTCCAAAGGAAACACTTACAGTGATGTCTCTACCCCATCCCTGGGAAGGATAAAATAATGGGGAGGGGCCAGACAGCTGTCATCAATACTCAGAGCAGGTTTCATGCTGAGGAGAGGGAAGTCTCCCCTTATAAAAGTCTGTCAGCTCTTGAAGGAAGTGTTTTGTGTACGGACCTCATTCTTTCCCAGCATCCACTTTCTCATCTGTGAACACCAATGATATAGGATGCCTAAAAGACTTTGAAAGACTCAGAGGAAGAAGGGAAAACGACTAACTAACCCACTCTCCTTTTGAACAGCATAGAAATCCTAGAGACCCAGACCCAGCTTCATGAAATCCTACAGAAAGAGTGTACATGAGACTGCCTAATTTAAATGCCACCAGCACACACACCCTTCTGAGAATTCCAGCACTGCTAACGTTTTATAGTCTCAACTTTTTAAATACAATAAAAGGCCACCTTACTGACCATAACTGTTTGTATTTGTACTTACAGCTTATTCAGTATGCAAATCAAACATGCTAACTTCAGGTGCTGTGCTACCCATGTAATAATGTGGAATAATACACTCCAGTAGGAAACCCTACGTGCTGTGCTGTCTACTGAACACTTGTTTTTAATTAACAAATTTGCCATAATAAATATAAAATACACCCTTTTGTAAATATAAGCTTCCAGATACCTTCTGCAAGAGAAGATTCCCAGAGTTTTTAAAGAGTAAACAGCCTCTCATGAGAATGGCAGTATCAGGAAACACTCCTTTTGACATATAATCATACAAGCCAGTTTCTTTCTCTCATTTGTTAATGATACAAAAGGCACTTTGCAAAAACAGTTTACTACACTAAAAAGAAATACTGGCAAAATAATTAATTTCTACCTGTTTTGCATTTTAGTGACTACAAACAAAGACATAACTAGCAGCATGTAACTGACCAATTCTCCACAGATTACCAGCAAAACCTACACTTTTAAAGAAATATTCTGATTTATCTAGCCTGTTCTTTAAAATTATTTCTGAACATAATAGATGTAAAAGAAAGAAGAAAAGATACACAAAGCTGAACAATGGGATAATAAGCCTGTGATTAACTAGGCAACTTAAAAGTAAATGCATGGGAGGAGAGCATTATATCATCCTAAATACGCTGATCTAAAGAGTCAATTCTTTTTAATATTAAGTATTCTATTTAAACCACTTCACAGATATGGCTTATGGCGTTTTATTCAGCTTTAGTGGCTCTCCATTTTGTGTTGAAATGAATGAGACATTTCAGAAACATTTATTTAGTAAGTATTTCTACAGGTATGTGAAGCTACAGTTTTTATGCAGGTTGTTTTCTTACAACATGCCACAGAGATGACCACTGTACTCTATCAGCTGATACCAAAATAATACGATATCTTCCAGTTTCGAGGCTTAATGTCAAATGCAATACAAGTTCAAGAGGCAAACTGTCCCCCAGGTAGTAAAAAGCTGTAGATAACTTTAACAAGTGACTAATTCAAGCATCTATCCTTAATTTGGTGTGAAATTCACCTCTGAAATCCAATCAACAGATTTTGCATTTACTGTAGTCGTGATAGAAGTCAATGGTCTTAAAATGTTTTCACCTCTCAGAAGTTGTTAAGGTTTAAGCAAAAATGTCTGTTTAAGCAAAATCTTTACATCGTAACAACTAACCCAAATCTGTTACTCTCTAAAATACACACACAAGTCTTCATTAATTTGAAGAGCTGCCTACCAGCAAGAAATTCACACCCTTGAGGCGGAAGCACCACATCAGACATAGTAGTGGTTCTAATGAAAATTCAGACCTAGACATGCCCAAAACAAAAAACAAGACAGCCTTGTCCTTCAACTGGGAAGACTCACAGTCCTGGATTTGGCTGTGTGAGGTGTCAGAGGACTAGCTTTATAGAACGAGCTGAATTATGAACTTAAAGTGTAGATGAAAAGGAAGGAAGATCAGACCCTTGAATACTCAGGATACGTCGTCACAAGTAAATCAAACACTGAACTCATCTTCCTATTTTAGCCATCTTTTTTTTTTTTTAATAAATTACACTTCCCTTGCAAATTTAGTAGTGATCCAAATGCAAAATTCATGCTTGTTAGTATCTAAATATATGATACCCTGGGCTTAACAGCTAGTACTATGAGAAATAATTTTGTGGGTTTAGATTTTTCTTTCTGTGTTGTTTTAAATTTTATATAGAACACTTAGCTTGTCCTTCCAGTTCTAGACTAAATACACCACTAGTCCCAGTATAACATAGACCACTTAAAAATATAAAACAAAGCTTCACTTTAGTAACGTGACTTGTTCCATTAACATAATGGGAACCGGAGAGAAACTACAAACAGGAACAGGTTTAGAAATATATTCCTGATTTTTGTTTTAAATCAACATATTGATGCTTGGAACAATTAATGAGAAAGTGGAATTCTGTTTCCAGAGAGGATGCAATTTTGAACATCTTACAGTATAGAATTAGATCAACTTTAACTGCTTCTAAAAACTGTCCTCCATTTCTTAGACTTCTTAGACTTCTTACACTGTATGCTACAAAAGACTTATGTAACATGCAAAACAGTCATCTTAGCCAATGATTTTTCCCTTTTATGTACCATAAAAGACAACTGTTGTGGTTTTCTATACTGTCTTAAAAATAAATAAAAAAGGTGGCAAAAGCATTACACTTGAGATATACCAGGTCATACAGTACCACAGAACGGCCTTTGTGAGACAAAAAGGGTTAATCACTGCTTTTAATTACACCCAAGTAACTTCAGTGAGAGTGAATACTGCAGCAACATCTATAAACACGATGACATTAGCAGAACACCAGTTATGAAACCCCTGCCAACACTGCTTGCACAGGGTTTTTTTTTTGTTTTGTTTTAATCAAGATATAAAAATCTTACCAAGTTCTGCTGTTTGGGGTATTTGCAGAGCCCTGCAAAAAAACTGTAAGACTAGGCAGCTTTAAAGAATGTAACATGCAGTAGTAACCATGACGATAAGAAAAATGCTTTTGCTAATCTTCTTCTTTCAGTTGACAATACTTCCAAATACTGGTGTTTTTCCACTGTATTACAACTTTTGTTTGTTGCTCCCTGTGAATCTAGGCCTCCAATCCTTGCAAACCTGAAACTTCTGACAAAGTGAACAGCAATTTGGCGTGCACTAGTTAAAACAGAATGAGTCCTAACTAGTCCACCAGCAACTTAAGTGACTGTGGTAGGATGGATGTCACTTGTTGGCATCTATGTTGCACAGAATAGGTAGAAAAAAAATTATTACGTTTTTAAGATAATTACTTTGCAAGTAAATGGGGAATCTAAAAAATAACGGAAAAGCAGGGTGTATATAGGGTATTTCTATGGAGATGATAAAACCAATGAGGTAGGTCAGAATTTGGCCCTCAGCAGGCTGACCATAAACTTTAAGAAAACAGCCTGGAACTCCTCTGCATTGATTTTTTCTTGGTTTTGCACTAAATTAGGGTTTTTAAGCAATAAAAAAATAAAATAAATAAAGACTATTCAGAAATTAATCTTTGTTCTCTACTATTTCTCCACCAGACTTGCTCACCAAACTAGGATAATGCTTTCAAAAGATGTATGTGATTTGGACCTGAAGTCACATTTTGAAAAGTGACTAAAGGGCTGAGTTTCAAAGGCATTACGATACCTAAAGATGCATTAAGCACTTAGAATTTCTAAAACTGCCTGGGCATCTAACGCCTATTTAAATCACTTAGTCCCTTCTGAAAACCCCAATGGGCAGTTATCTACATTTTATGTGTCTATATGCCTTTGAAAATCTGTACCATTAAATACTTAACAGCCTACGTCCCCCTGGCTTTTAATGAGACTCAGGGTCCTAAAAAGTGTAAGTACTTCTGAAAATTGGTCAAGCCACTGTCTCTGGTCTTTTCTTCCTTCTTTTAAAGAGCCATCTACTAATGCTTATCCATAGCACGTCAGTTGACTACAGCTTCAGCACTGTCAGACTTACACATTATATTGTGCACATTCAAATTTTTTACATAACTAAACAAATGTCCTGAGTACAGACTACATCCTCATAAGACTTTCTGAAACTCCAAAAAAGAAAATTAATTCCAACCTGTAACCCCTGTGAATGCCCAAAAATCATTGTTTCAATAAATATGATCCAAAATTAGTATAATTTAGGCTGATAAATAACAAACAGCATAGTTTAATTACTGAGTGACATATTCGAATTACTACAAACAAGTTCTGAAAGGGAGCCACACAGCAACAAAAAAGGTTCAGAGGAAAACTAGAAAAAGAAGGAAGTTGTAAATAGGCTCCTTAAGCAGGCAGCAGCTCCAGAAAAGAAGACAAGCCTTAACTCTGAAATTTCTTTTTTAAACAAAAATATATGAAACTATAAAGCATTCCCTTATGCAAACATTTGAAAGATTTATCTTCTGATCTTCTTTAATGTCAATGGGAGGTAACTTGCACTGACCACACTCCCAAAAGGGAACTGATTTGTAAATTAGGAACGCAGGGAATCAGATTGCCACCTACAGGAAAATTTAGCATTTATTGTCAAGAATGACTCAAAAAGAATACAAATTGCCATCCTGCCAAGTACTCTTTCCGTTTTAGTTATAATTTCAAATCCAATTAGTATTTTCTTTTGTGCAACTATATCATGAACTTCCTAAATCCAGAAAGCCATTAACATTTCTTTTTATGTAAGAGAGCATTGCCTGAAAGTTCCATAATTCAACTATAAAGCAGCAGATTGTAATCATGTTTCAGTTAAAGAATTTTAAGTGTGCTTACCTGATACAATTGGTGCTAGCCTGAATATGTCTGATAGTCTGCTGTTAACTGGCTCATAAGGGGAATCTTCAAGCAAGTCATTTCCTAAGGGCAAAAAAATTTGAATTTTTTTCTTATACAAGAATTCAGGGTAAGATTTTGTTGTCTACTTTCACTCTGAAATGAAGTTACTCTGTAACAGCAAAAGGTACTCCCCTTTAATTGGTTTACGTGGCTATTTCTCCTCAAAACGTTATCTATACAAACACCTGAAAGAAGCCAGTTGCTCATCCCTGACACCACTTGTTTTCTCTCCTTCCTCCATGGATAAGGTCATAATTTGCAGAGACAGCCTGTGACATCACAGCGACTGTCCCATCTCATGCCAGCAGGAGAGATGCTGTAGCAGGGATGTTCCTCTTCATTCACCCTAACAGCAGAGCTCTTTTTTAGAGGAGCAGCCCATGTAACAGCCCAAAACTAGCATCTTTGGAATAAAACACTCCTAACAAGATGCTGTTGGAAGGGAAACTTTTTATGATGCAGAAAATGTTCAAGAGTAGTGTAATTTATTGTGAAAGTTAGAACAAAAATACATATTGACTCATTAAAATGTTCCAGTTGATGCCCGGATAAATGAACAGAAAGGGATGATTTCACTTTTTGCAGAAGCAGCTATAGAAAGAGTTAAATGGTGACCACACTGAAGTGAAAGATTGCATCTTCAACTCCAGGGCCAGAGCAAAACAGGACTAAAAATGATATATCTCATATAAGGACCTGACTGTTCTCAGTAGACTATGGGAAATTTGCCAGTGACATCAAGAACAGAAGTCCCGAGTCAATCACTGTCATAACCCTTCTAACTGGCACTTCTACATGCTCTAGGAAGCACAAACTTCTTTTTTTCTGCCTCAGCATGCCCAGGGAATATTGCTAGTAAATACTGGAAAGGAAAGAACAAACTTTTCCTTAAAACAATGCTCCTCTTCATATTACATTTAACTTTTCAGCAAAGAGCTAAGAAACTAGTTCCAGTGTCCTGTGATCTTGTTAGGTGAGTCCTAATTAAAGAGTTTAAATATTATTAGGAAAATGTCTCCAAATGACTGTTTTTGTAGCTTTTGCACTTGCTAGTGCCCTTATCTTTTGACTTGGGTTTAGAAAGGTCAGCTGGGTCCCCTGGAGGAAACCCTCATTGTGGATTTCCCAACAACAGGAGACGGAGCAGCAGCTGTTCTTGAGTCAGATGAAAGGTCCTCAGTTTGCAGCTGAAGAGCGTAATGTGAATTATGGGGTCAGACTCTTGATTTAGCCTCAGTGGCAGTAGCTAGCTGCGGATGTGGGGGGCTGCAAAATCACACACTGCATTAGGGAGCGTAACGTTTCTTTGTTTTGCAACGTACCCTGTAAGCTCTGGTACATGCTCCAGTAAATGCGCAGGCAGTTTTTCTCCTTCTTCATGCCCCTCTTACAGCGGCAGTTGTACAGAGATTTCTGCTTGAGAGCTTCCATGGCGCTTTTGCATTCGTCCTTTGCCTCCAGGCCTGTCGCGCGGCTGAAGTTGCTCTCTTTGCCGGCTACACACTGCCTCAGTGTCCTGTATTTAGTACTACAGCTCTGCTCCTTGAGACACTGATCGCTGGCTTTCACACAGTCAAGGCGGTCCCCTCCAGGCAGCCCACTGACTTCTGCGGACAAAAGTACATCTAGAGAGAGGAGACACAAACCAACAAACTCTCGTTGAGGGATGACGCTGATTTAACCAGGGCTCCAAAGCAGGCATCTGGGAAGCACAAGGCACCTCCTCACGCAGCACATGCAGCCAGCCCCACGGGCAGCACCTTGCAAACCTCAGGGCTTCAAGCTACACCTTAGGAAAAAGGACACGGGGTTTTCATGGTCTTAGATCCACTTTTGTGGGAGTCCAAGGAAACAGTACATTTTAACCCTGCTGGCTGATTTATGAGAAAACACAAAAAGGAATGAAAGCCCACGGAGGTTAATGTGCCTGACAAAACAAGCATTCATTATTCCTTAGATCCACTTTGGTGAAACAAATAACCTTCCCTGTCGGATGTTTAACTGAGGGGTTAAATGTTTGGCCTCACTGTCCACAAGAGCTTTGCTGTAATTTCAATTACATCCACGAACAACCCGCTCAGAGAGATAAGTATCCTCACTGATTGATATTAGCCTCTTTTTGCGTCAGTCACTTTTTAAAGGCTGTACACATTTTTGCTTATTCTACATGTATAAAGGTAGAATTTATGACTCCCCCTCCATTTCTCTCCACGTATGATGCTTTTGCGGGAGAACAAAGCAAATCACATTAACTCCCTCCTCTCCATCGTGCCCCCGTCACGCTCCCCCAGACACACGCAGATGGAAACGCAAACATCTCCTGTGGAAAGGAAACCAGTTTGGGCTGCAAACCACTCGCAGTCGGGCAGGCTGCCAGATTCAGGTGAAGATGTAATCCTTCACCTGGCTCTTGTCACCCCCCCACCCTCCCCAAGCAGCCTTATTTTATTAAAATGAAAAGTTTCCCCGTAACTTGTGAGAACCCAATTTAACAAGAGGCTACGCAGGCAAGTATCTAAGTCTGTAATCTCCCAGAGCTTTAAGCGTAGACTGGGTTAACCGATGTGAGGCAGAGCTGTAAAAACTACTGGAAACTTGACTGTTCTGCCTAAACAATGGACTGACAACCGTCAGGCATCCGATCCCATAAACCCTACGCTTTGCTTTATGAAGCGATGTAGAGAGAGAAATCAGATGCCAGCAACTTACCCACTAAGGGCAAAGCGAAGTACAAGATAGGCAGAAACATCTTGCTGTCTTCGGATTGTTTCCCCAAACGAGCTGATGTGCCACAACAAAGAGGATCAGCATGTAGATATTCCAAAACCGCCGAGGTCCAAAGACTCCAAGTTCAGATCCATTGAATTCAAGGGGAAAAAAAAAAAGAAAAAGAACAAACCCTCTCTCCTCTTCACCGCTATCACCACCAGCGGCAGGAGCAGCGATGCAAACGCTGAGCTTTTTTCCCTTAGATTTCAGGTCTGAGCAACCTGAAAACACAAGCAGTGACTTCAGTGAGGGAGCGAGAGAGGCGCACGCATGGGTCTACGTGCGTGCGAGTGAGCGAGCGGGAGCGGGGCAGGAGTGCCGGTCGCCTCCTTGGGTGGGCAGCGCTGTTCCCAGGGAGGGACCGAGAGCTCACCCGGCGGGGGGGGGACACGCACGAGATCCGCGCCGCCCGCCCGCCCCCGGCCCCGCAGCCGGGGCGAGCCGCTGACAGCCCCGCAGCCGCTCGCAGCCCCTGGCTGCGTCTCCCCAGGGCTGCCCGAGCCGCCCCCCCTCCCCGGGCAATTCGCCTCTTCCACCTCCCCGGTCCGCAACTTTATTTATTCGTTTGCGCCGGGGCGGGGAGGCGGTGCGCGGGGGGCCGCGCAGCTTGCGCGGTTCGCTCGCCTCCGTCGCCGGGTCGGGGCGCGGCGGGGGCAGGTGCCGGGCTGCCGGGAAAGTTTGGCAGGGGAAAGTGGGACGGGTCGTGGGGGGGCTCAGGGGGAGGCGCGGTGCCAGCGGGGGCGGCCGCTCCGCTTCCGCCGAGCAGAGCCGAGCCGAGCGGAGCCGAGCGGCCGCGGCTCCGGCAGCACCGCGGGCGCCCTTCCGAGGGGGAGCCGCCGGCAACGGCCCGCGCTGCGGGAGAGGCGGCGGGGCGGGCGCCGCTGCCCCCCGCCCTCCCCGGGGGCTCGGCGGCCGCGGCCTCCCGCTGCCCGCGGGGGAAGCCCGGGGCGCCCCGCCAAGGCTCCCGGGGGCGGCGGGGTGGGGGACGGACGCCCGTCTGTCCCCGCAGCCCCCCCCCCGCCCCCGGCGCAGGTTCCGCGCTGCGCGGAGGGGGGAAGCGCCGACTGGCGCAGGCTGCGCTGCGGGGCGCGGCGCGGCGCGGGCCGGCTCTCGGCCGGGGCCGAGCTGAGTGTATCGGCTTCCACTTGGCTCCTGAATAAACAAAGCGAACATATGTCCCATATTCGAGACAGATGGTTCAAGCAGCGAACTATTTAGTGGTTTTCCCACAGTTGCTACTATGTAGTGCTCCCCCGAAACCCAACAAAACGCAATTAGCCTAGAATAGCGTCAGTTTCCACATTTCCTTGTTTTCATATGTGGAAAATTTGATGCAGGTGTTTTTAAGTTTTAGCTGCAACCAAACGTTTTCTTAAAAAAAAAAAAATAAAAAATCAGTATATCACGTGGCAATTTTGTCAAGAAGCTATTTGGCCCATTTGACTTAAGGAATTTGCTTCTCCTCACAATAAATTTTGTCTAAAGGAGTTTGCCTCGCCTCATGAGATGGAAGATGATCAGGCTGGCCACTTTTAGAGCGAAAACTGGATGGCAGATGGAGCTAAACTGTTGTAAGGTACTTCAGAAACACTTATTTAAAAGCTTGGCATATGCCAGGATACAGAGAGAATACGGCATTCAAGAACCCAACTGGAAGCTTTATATTTATTCTTGTTTTCCTCTCCTGCCACTTTTTCTTAACAGATAGATTTGTATTTCTACCAAAACCAAAAACAAACCCAAAACAAACAAAAAAAGCAAAACTCTCTAAAGTCCTGTCTCTCCATGAAGCCATAATAGTGATGCCAAGTTGCAACTGATTAAGTCACAATTGTTTGTGTTTTGGTCATTTAATATGAAGGGGCATATAGTGTTATATGGTCACAAAATCTATTATCTGCTGCATGTACAAGGATATAATTGGAGAAACAAAGACCAGATTTCTAGAGTATTTCAAGATAATTAGAAGGTGCTAAGTTGGTGATGGCATTGATGATACAAGTCAGGTTCACCTTTTGAAGCAGCCGGTATTTAGTGAAACAAGTTGGCCCTCCAAACTCTTCAATACAAATTGAACTGGATGATACAGAGAGATGATTACTTCTGCACTGGTAATTTTGACACCATTACGGTACCTGATAAACTTCATATAGAAGTTATCTGTATGTCTAATGCACAGGTAGCATTATTCTCCTGTTATTTACAAGCCTAAGTAAGGAATAGCTACAACATTCACAGGAGAGCAAGGCAAGTAAAAACAAGACTGAAATCCAGGCCACTATTTAGAAATCCATTCATGCATTAATGTCCTGAATACATACACACACACACACACACACAGAGCATATTATTTGGCATATAAAAGCAACACATTGCAAAACTCTGCATTAATAGCTATGTTCGCTGTTATAAAACACAGCTTTTGTGGGGTGTTTACTATTACAGTGAAAGTGAAATCATGTTTTAAGTGTTAAAATTGAATAAAATGTTACTGACAGTTCAGAAATAACAAGACAGCTGGAAAGCATGCATCCAAAATTCTGAATATTGACACTAAACGCTCCTCTTGCCAGTATTTTGACTCATCTCTGGAAAACTATCACCCAAAGTGAAAAAAGGTTAAAATGTCTTAATCCAAAAAAGTTTTAAAATGCAATCATGTTCTGAAAAACAAAAAAATCCAAGGAGAATGTCCATGCTACATAGAGTTGCTCAGAATGTCCAGCCGCTGCACGCTGTTTAGCAGGACTGTAGGTGCGAGAAAGCTTCTTCCAAATCACCAAATATTTTTTTGCTCTCAGAGATGGAATTAATTATAAATTTTGTCAACTTATTTCCAGTATTTTTTAATTAATCGCTGGATGACATCCTTTCCATTTATTACTAAACCAATTGCCATGTTCTGCTAGCAATGAGACAACACAAGTACTTTACTCTCTTCGTAGAGGATCGCTGTGGTTTTGGGTAGCTGAAGTCACTTGCGTGTTGGACCGGTGTCACATTAACACCCAAGGTTTGCAGCTTTCCTGAACTAAAGTGCCATGTTGTATTAGTATTGCTTATGTATACACTGCCACAAATCATAGCTACAAATAATTTTCAGGTTTTTTAAGAATTTAAAAAGATACCAGACAAAACCCCATAAGCCACTCTGTGGCTGGCGTCATAATACTTCTGCTCTTTGCACATTCTTTTCCAATTGCCTTTTACCTCCTCTGGGGTAAAATTAAGTCAATGGATGCTTTGCTGTTGATTTCAGTCAAACCAAGGTCCAACTTAAAATTTGTATCTGACAATCGCTCAAACCATGAGGCTCTTCAGTCAAATGAATAATAAAAAAAATAAACCATGCAGAAGTCCTTAATGTGAGCATTTTAAAGACATTTATGCTGGTTTTCTATTGTTGATTGAGTTTTATAAAAACGTTCCAGAAAACTTAATATAATGTAACATATATAAGGTACAGCTGGTAGGGACAAACATTTCATTAGAAGGCAGATGACAACATAATCACCACTGAGTTACTGTTTAAAGGCCATTACAATACAAATAACGTGGAAGACAGTACTAAATAGTTAAGGGTACTTACTGCCAGCATTAACTGCTAGTACTTCAGTGTTTACATAATTTTAGCTCCTTGATACTTTCTAGTTACCTACATCAGCTGGTATTCTTTCACTGAAAACTTTTAATAAAGAAAAGACAAAGTAATGAGGATAGAGGGGTTATTTGATACTAAAACTTCTGTAAAAAACAGTGCTTCAAACACTGCTCTTTCAAAGTAGGTTGAGATAAGTGAACCCTAACTATGGGCAGTTTTGAGCTTCCTGTTACCTTGCAGGCTAAACCCAAATGCTCTGAATACAGCAGCAGCATCTATCTGCACCTGCAGTCAGGGCCATATCATACTTGAGGCCAGCCATACAAGATGTGCAAAGTCAGAACACTATTTTTTCTGCATTCAGTTTTACTGGATTTCCTTCTTCCTCCTCCTTTGCATGTAAATTAAAGGTTGACAGTACACACTTAGAAGGGTGTCACATGCAAGAAGAACTGACTCAAATGCAATCCATGTTATTTTGCAGCCAGTCCCACATGCAAAACTCCGGTGTTGGAGCACTGCATTAGGTTGTTATGGCTGGCAACAGTTCAGATGACAATGTGACAGCAAGCTGACAAGAAGGTTGAATTAATAGATTGACTGGGCCATGGTTAGCCTGCAGATTCCCTTTGCCATCTCTACCATAGACCTCCTTTTAAAGACTGAACCCTGCAAGAAGATATTGAAGTTGGAGCCACTGAGCCCGGGGAACATTACACAGTATTATCTGCAGGCCTGGTAGATATGTGAAGAGAAAGTATGCTGAGAATAAGAACAGTGCCATGAACTTTAAATATAATTCTTCGGGGAATGAATAGGTAAAGTAAAGCCAAAGCTGAGCTAATGAGTCAGATATAGCAGGTGGGGGAGAGCAAGCAACTGATGGGAAAACGTCTGTGTGCCATGGGAGCACAAAAAGCAGTGTTTGCACAGGAGGCTTTATTCAATAATGAGAAAGGGAGAATAGACAAGTTAGAGAATTACTAGGGAACAATCTGAACTGCATTTTTTGACTTACCATGAAGTCAAAGTGTCTAGTGGTGGGAATAAGGCAAGAAGGCTTTGCTCAAGGCATTAAAGTTTTGTAAAGGACAGATTAAATAACAGTGATCCAAA
Source organism: Morus bassanus (assembly GCA_031468815.1). Lineage (NCBI taxonomy): Eukaryota > Metazoa > Chordata > Aves > Suliformes > Sulidae > Morus > Morus bassanus. The sequence goes on along the minus strand of CM062575.1, from coordinate 9,583,408 downwards.
AATCAATTTTGAGGGGCTTATGAAGTCTTGAATGGGCTTTTGCAGCACAAAAACAAGATTGAGTTTTTACTGAACCTGTCATTTGTTTGGGTTTAGATCTTTCAGTAAGTATCAGGAAAAACATAAAACAAAAGCAGAGTAAGCAATGAACATTCACACAGTAATCAAATAAAAAACATGTGGAAGTGCAATCTAAATTACTGAGTGATTTAATTGATGCAAAAGTATAAGAAAAGAAAGCCTCTCCCCTGCTTTAATCAGACCTGGTAGTGAATTCCCACAACTGTTCTTGGCCAGGAAGTTTTTCCTAAACTCTTGCTCTCCTGTCCTCACCAGACGTTGTGTTTATGTAGTATCAGACCATCTGGAAGAAAAAAAAAAAAAAAAAAAAAAAAAAAAGCTACAAAATTCCTCTGAGAATTCATATCTAATATGTGACCTGATTATGATTTCAGTAGAATGGATACATAAATACTAAAACAGTACAATACAATTCAGAGAGCTTATAGTTAAGAAAAACAACATACTAGTTACCCTTAAAGATCTGAAAATATGGACAAAACTGCAGCCTGGTGAAGGCTGTATCTTATATAGAACTGGTGAAGTTCTGTAGCTTATATAAATGATTCCATCAAACTTGAAATACTGATATACAGGCATAGACATTGGTGTTTGCCCAAACTGGTAGGGAAAAAGTTGTTAAGACAAACCGATAGTAGTTTTATCCCTCGATTTATGTCTTGTTGCTTTAAAAATGGAATAATACAGCCCCCTAGCTGTTCGTAGAGGCAATTCATGCTAACGTGGGAGAGGTGATTCATGCCTCTACAGCAAAACAACGTGCTAAATTCCATAGCACAAGAGGGTACAGTCAGCAAAGAAACTTTATGTGATGCAGTTAGGCACAAGTATAAAAGATGAAAAAAATATGAAATATCATATATTAAGTGGTAATAATTCATGTGCCTGCAAAATTTACAATAGAGATGCTAAAACAGCATCATTTGAAATTTAGCTTCTAAACAACATGCCTCCAGGATCAACCTTTAGCATCCCATGGGCATTAGGGATCCCAGGTGATTCAACCAAGGTCACGATTCGGTTTGTTAACTTAAAACCTTCTTTTTGTCTTTTTAAATTTCTGTGATTACCAGCAACTTGGTCCTGTGGAAACCATGCAATCCTGAACCACAGGAAAGGAAACTCTGCCTTATACTATGTAAACTAAACATTAGTTAACTTCATAGTCTTTGCAGAAAAGCTAAAGCTCTAGAAAATTACTGATTGTAAATAAGTCTATTGCTGTAGGAATAGAACATTTCAGGCGGCATAAAAAAACACAGTTGTGGAAAGCATTAACATCTCGGAACATTTAAATTAGATCCTTGAACAGCATCTGAGAAAACCCATGTAAAAAATGAGAATGTTCGTATCATTCATTTGCATACCGCTTCACTTACATGTAGGTTCAGTCCCCTCCCGTGTTTAATTGAAAGTGATGAAATGTCTCTGTATAGAACAGCGTGTAAAAAGCGCTAAGATTTTCTTTTCAAACCTGCACAGCTGTAGCTAGTGATGGGTATTCAGTTTTCACTGTTCATGCTACACTGGATTCACACACACTTACAGAGCAAAGAATATTAAATCATAGAGGAACATTTTGCTTTCACTTACTGTACATATCTTATTCTAAATTGTAGGACCAAATCAGCCCTGACTCCTGCTCTGTGTAGGGAGGTCAAAAAAGATGCATGGAGGTTAAAGTCATTTTAGAATTTAGTGACCAAAGGCAAAATTATCATCTTGGATTTTCAAAACTGTGTTCTCTGTACATTTCCTAGACTAGTGCTGACAAGTAAAATAAATTTTTCTCCTGATGTTGACTATCACCAAAATTGTAATTTTATTGGAAGTTTCTCAAAAGGTTAGTAACTCTGTCAGTGTTAATTTCTACATTCTCTGTCCGATCAGTCTTCCTCTGAGGTGAGAAAGTTAGGGTACAAAAAGTCTCAAGAGATTTATATTTGAGATGAAATGAGGTCAAGAAAAAATGGGAGTGGAAGAAACTAGTGTTGTAAATACCTCAAGAATTTGTCCTACAGAGAAAACAAAACTGACTATTCCCAGATATCTGCCATCAGCTACATGTAGCAGTTTCTCTACTAAAGATATAGTGATATATGGGTTTTTGTTGTTTGCTTTATGGGTTTGGTTTTTTTTTTGGGGGGGGTTGTTGGGGTTTGGGGGGGTTGCTTTTGTGGGGTTTTTTTCTTTGGTTTGTGGTGTTGGGTTTGGGGGCAGGGGGTGGCGGGGAGGGGGGGGAGGGGGCAGGGTTATTGATTCATTCACACAATTTCCTGAATAGCTGCAAACACTTCAGGAAAAAAAAATACGCAGAACACAATTTGAAATTACATGTTTAGTCTTAAAGAGTATTCAGTAAACATGGGATGAAAAGACTAAATATTTCTTGAGTCAGCAACAGTGGCTTCTTAATTAACACATGCATTTTTATTTTATAGTTTAGGCAGAACCTTATGATGAGATACTTCTCCTGTAATCCAATTGATTATCAGCTGGAGACAGTATTAAAACTCAAGACCCCTTTGTTCTACTAAAATACCAGATAATCCCATTACTTGGCTTCTGTGCTACTACTTCTGTAAAATTCTGATGACAGCAGAATACCCACTGGGCACTGTACACACCGAAGAAGTAAACATGACAGGCCACTCGGAAAGGCAAGTCTGAAAGCTAGAGTCACAACTGATGCTACTTGCAGTTTCTTCGCTCCATACTTTTCTGCAAGTGTTCATTACATCAACTACAGCTCTATCTGTTAAAGAAATTTTTCTGGTTTAATCATGTGATGCACAGTTAAATCTTCAGCACTTTCTTTAGATAGATATAGTTACCTGCTGGTAATGCCAGTAAGAAAGCTTTTACGATGGAATGCCTCCATCTATCCTGCAGCTTTACTAGCAGACGTAATTCAGATGAAAAACAACAATGCATTCTTTTAAATTATGAAGGTGAACTATTCAGACATCCTGGATGCTGTCTAAACTTGACTCTGACTGGAGTCATTTACATGTAACTGCATCTTGAATATTCTTAAATAAACTGTATCCTAACTTGGCAGTAAAAGTAAACAAATGTAAAGGACTCCACGCTTTTGTCCATCTGTCCATCTGTGAGGGATATGAAGGTGGATTTACAATCTTTAAGCAGACACACCAAAGCCTTCTAATCTCAAAACCATATTTTATTAGAACAGAAAATAACGGATTAGATTGAGCTTTCTTCTTCAGTAGAGAAAACTCATTTCAGCTGGGTAGGCCTGACTAAATAGAAGGTTTGAAAACAGTTCTTTCCCCCAGTACTGCATGGGTGGAACATGAGTCTTTTTCTCCAAGTGGTTTCCTGACTTGAACAAAGTTTACTCAGATTCTCCTGGAGTTACTAAAATCTCCTGGTTTTTGCCATCACCTCCGAGACTTCCCTTTGGGTTTATTCTGGCACTTAAAGAGAGAAGCCTCAGAGCTTCTTAGAAACCCCCAGCATTCATCTCTCTAGCCCTTGCTGCCTTTGTCCTGCCTGCCTTGCCATACACTGCAGAAGCTTCTCTCCCCTCCTCCTTCTAGATGACCTGGAAACAGGAGCCAGGCTAAGGATAACACAGAGGCATCTTTTCTGTTGTCCTGGGACACCTTTCTAACACTTGGCGTAACATTTGAAACCCGCAATTAGAAGTTTCTTTGAAAAAAACAGCGCAGGTTAAAGAAGCACCTACTTTAATTTACACCTTGCTTCAATTTTACTTCACTTAAATCACACTAGCTCTGGTTTTCCTGGACTCTGGTGAATAACTGTTGGTCCACTAAAGGGAAGAATGTGCTCCAGACTATGGAGGTTCATCTGTACTGTGTCTGTAAAGCACTTGAAAGGACAACGTCCCAACCCTAAAAAAGGTTAACAGCCAATCCTGTAACATAAATTGGAAGAGCATCCAGCATAAAAGACTGTCGAATATCTGTTTGTTTGCTTCTTACAAACCATACCTGAAAAACATTTCTAAAGGCCATAGTTCTGAACACAGCAATGGCTGTAGATATGAGCAACTGAGCCGTATAATTTATTTTATAAACGGCAAAGAGGCTAGGAATCTGCAGCCCCAAGTAAGGAAAAGAAGAGAGTTTCTGATGAACTCATTTTCACAGGAATTTCTGAGTTATTAATTTATGAAAGAAGAAAAGAACTATGTTTCTACACAAAATGTTAAGGTACAATGTAATAGTAAATTTAAAGCTGTAACAAATTGCTTATACGCCCACAGTGTGACCCCTCCGAATTTCTGACTTTGTTAATTATCCAGTAGATCACAATTTATAACAAAGTAATGCAAACTTGTTTAAACATGTACAATAATGGCATCTTGCCGGAATGAAATGTAAGCATGATGTTCCCAGAATTACAAAAATCCAAAGCAACTGTGATTAATATCATGATTTCTGACCTTGATTACATTCTAATCTGTATGACTGGAGCTAGTCAGAACATCCTGACAGATGCACAGTCAGGATATTGTGGAACACCAGCACAGCACGTCGGAGTTCTTTTTCCTTTTTTATACATCAAAAAAAGGAAGCAAGAAAAAGAAAAATAAACAGACACAAAGGAGTTTCAATTTAGGGGGCAGCACAACTGAACTTTCAGGGATACCTGGCTGTGGAGGACCTCCAGGGATGCGTGGGACCAAGCTCACAATCTCCACACAACACCCTGCTCCTCCAGATTACTAATAACCAGTGCTCCTGTTAGCAAGAAAAGGGGAAGCAGAGCTAACCGCATTCCTGTAGTTTTGGATATTTGTGGCCTCTATGGTGGAGTGACTATTAATGCACGGAATAATACTTCATGCATCCATTTAGTCTGTCCTGACCTAAACCATGACATCCTCATGAACAGAAACTTGTGCATTTCCCTAGAATATATCCTAGTACTCAGATCTTTGAGATTCAGATTTTGTCTTTGTAAACTGGATAACTGCAATTGCCTTCTATTTTGGTCTTGACTATATATGTTGTAAATTCTTTGAAGTAGGCACTACTTTGACACTCTTCAGAGAGTTAGAAAGGAGGCTACAGTCTTGGCTAGAACTGCGTGAATTACTATAACATTAGAATCAAATAGTTTTGGTGAAGACATTTTGAGAGCGAGAATCATCATTCTAAATGTCAAACAAAACTGGTAGGTGATGGCACGTTAAATTGTTTGCTTTCAGAATAGTTAGCGGGGCCACAGTAGTTTTTGCAGACCTGGAGAACACAGGGAGAAGCAGAAAGAAGAAAGTTGTTCATCCCAGGGTATCCATTTTACTGCATTACTACAGTCTTAGTTGAAAATGCACTTTTTGGTGGAATGCCTTAAAAGGTCTAAATGTTCAGCCTAATTGGTTAAGTCCTTTAATTCACATTCAGACAGAATACTGTTATATTTTAATTAAATTCTTACATTTGGATGCTTAAATTTCTTCAAATTTTGCTTGTTGAAAATGCTTAGAATCATCCCATTATCACTAAATAGACTCCACAGATAGATGATCAAAGTCCTAGAGTTGACCATACATTTATATAACAAAAGTGAGTAAATTTCATCTTCAAGATGCAGACACCTGCGCAATATGAAAATTGAACTTCAATAGAGTTGCCTTTGTCTGCTGGAAAATACAACCCTCAAATTCAGCATCCTTTTTTTCTTCTCAAAACACAATTCGGAATTCTTTTGCGTTGCTCTTCTTAATATTAAAAGCTCATGCTACTGACAGCACTGCTTTGTTAATCATTTGCCCACCTTAAATATCTCAAAAATGTGTTTTGTTCATTAATGATACATTTTATAAATTCTTAAAATATTTTCAATATGAAGAAACTATTTTGTGGTCATAGTAATGATGGTGGCCACTATCCGCAGGTTATAAGTAACCACCAAAACAGTGCTATTTCCCGTGATATTTTGAATTTGCACTTTTTTGCAGGGCTTCAAAAAAGATACAGTTAATATTGCAAATACCAAAAAAAAGCATTTGGGTTTTAATACTGTGATGGGTTGTTCTGCTTTGTTTGAAATCATAGATTCATAGAATCATAGAATCAGTAAGGTTGGAAAAGACCTCTAGGATCATCAAGTCCAATCATCAACCCAACACTACCATGTCTCCTAAACCATGTCCCAAAAGTGCCATGTCTACGCATTTTTTGAACTCCTTCAGGGATGGTGACTCTACCACCTCTCTGGGCAGCCTGTTCCAGTGCCTGACCACTCTTTCAGTAAAGAAATTTTTTCTAATATCCAATCTAAACCTCCCCTGGTGCAGCTTTAAGCCATTTCCTCATGTTCTATCGCTAGTAACTTGGGAGAAGAGACCAGCATCCACCTGGCTACAACCTCCTTTCAGGTAGCTGTAGAGAGCGATAAGGTCTCCCCCTCAGCCTCCTCTTCTCCAGACTAAACACCCCCAGCTCCCTCAGCCGCTCCTCATAAGACCTGCTCTCCAGACCCTTCCCCAGCTCCGTTGCCCTTCTCTGGACACGCTCCAGCACCTCAATGTCCTTCTTGTCCTGAGGGGCCCAAAACTGAACACAGGATTCAAGGTGCAGCCTCACCAGTGCCGAGCAGAGGGGCACCATCCCTGCCCTGCTCCTGCTGGCCACACTATTGCTGATACAAGCCAGGATGCTGTTGGCCTCCTCGGCCACCTGGGCACACTGCTGGCTCATGTTCAGCCAGCTGTCCACCAGCACCCCCAGGTCCTTCTCTGCCGGACAGCTTTCCAGCCACTCTTCCCCAAGCCTGTAGCGTTGCATGGGGTTGTTGTGACCCAAGTGCAGGACCTGGCACTGAACCTTTTGAACCCCATACAATTGGCCTCAGCCCATTGATCCAGCCTGTCCAGATCCCTCTGCAGAGCCTTCCTACCCTCGAGCAGATCGACACTGCTGCCTAACTTGGTGCCATCTGCAAGCTTACTGAGGGTGCACTCAATCCCCTCATCCAGGTCATTGATAAAGATATTAAACAAGACTGGCCCCAACACTGAGCCCTGGGGAACACCGCTCGTGATCAGCCGCCAACTGGATTTAGCTCCATTCACTACAACTGTCTGGGCTTGGCCATCCAGCCAGAATTGCACACCCTGATCCTGGATCAAAAGACAGACCATAGTTTATCTCAAATGTGCTCTCTCAGTTGAAGTCCTATTCCAATACTTCCTTGTCAACACTCAATCTTAGTGCTTTTTAAAAGCCACCCTCAAAGATCCTCTCCCTTCTCTTCCTTCCAAATACTAGCCATTTCTCTATACCCATCAGCTGCCAGTGATTCAGAGGAAGCAGCATACAGCAGTTACTGCTGACTCCTGTTTCAGAGTACCAGATGTATATTTGGCCCAAATGGAATCCAGTACTATAAAATAAGATAACAATCAGAACATAAAGCCTCCTTGGGAAAGAAAATAAAAAAATATATTCCTTCCCGCAAAACAGCTGGAATCTGTTAGAAGCCTAGGTTTGTAAGTTTCTCTAGTTAAAAGTGAGAATTACATTTTAATTAGGAATATATATTCAGACTAATAATGTTAGTGAATGGATATCTAAGGCAAAGAATAAAAATTTATGCCAGATTTTGGAAGATAATCTGGTCCACTGAATACCGAACTCACGCTCTTAAACCTCTCCCCAAGGTAGCCCATTTCTTAAAAACATTTGTCATATGGATAAAGCCCATCTCATTTCAGTTGTGATACTACACAAAAGACAAGCCTGGTCTATAACAAACTAAGAATATACTTCAGACTTAATACATAAAAGTGGAAGAAGCATTCTGAAGACTGTAGATACATTTTGCACATTTGTCAGATAAAAAACAGTCCTGGAAGCACAGTATCATAAACATTAACATACTACATTGCACCACACCTTGCTTCTTGTTGTTCTTACCCCATAACTCTTGCACAATTTGCTGTTCAATGGACCCGTCTGGAAGAGGTGCCTGGTAATATGCTAGGAAAGTAAGATTTTTTTAATTCCCTAGTGCTGTGAGAGAACAGAATCAAAACTTTCCTGTCCTGGGCAAATACTCAAGGCTTTACAACACCTCTGCCACAACAGACTCTGAGAGCTCCTAACAATACAGAACTTTCAGAGAGATCCGCCTTTCTCCTTTCCCTCTTCCTCAACCCAAATCACTGTATTCTTACCACATTTTAAGATCTCAGTCCAACACTTCTGCAGGGAAACACAATATCTTGGCAATTAAAATGAACACTGTACTGTCATTGTACTGACTCCTCTTCAATTATACATAGCTGAGTTCACTTTCCATCTTGTGGGTGGACTTTTAAATATAAATTCAGTCCTGCTCTGGTTTCCAACAGGGACCCTGAAAGGAGATGGCTATACACTTTGCTCCTCAAGCTGGGGCGATCCTTTACACAAGTAAAAGGACAAGAAGGTAACCAACTTACTGTCAACAGATGCTGGTGTCTGTTTAGCAGGAGGACTTTTTTGATATCAGGAACCTAAACGTTTCCCAGGCCCCGATTTATGCATCAAAGTTTTCCTGTGGCATAAAAGGAAAATAAATGTCTCATAACAATAATAAGGTGGGGGGAGGGTTAGGAGAGGAGTATTATGCTATCTAAAATGCTAAAATTAAAACAATCTGGCAGAATCATCTTCAAAAATCCTGTATTTCTAACCAAAACTTAAAATGAAAAAACTTAAAATGACTCAGCAGAAACTTTTCAGCTTAAATTTAATCACACGATTTATTAGAAGAAAAAAAGCTATTTTCAGCTAGATTTATGTACCTAAGACAATAATAAAAAGAGTTAGGCTTATTTCATTGCTGTTCCAGATGGTAGCCAAAAGGGACTGAGAAGCGTGGGAGTTCCCATTCTCCATCTATGAGGGGTTCGGATTTAAAAAGTTACGTATGCCATGCAACTGCCAACTATTTCTTAAAAGGTCCCATGGCTTGTAACACTGGACTCCACAGAGACAATGATATGAAGAACAAAGAAAAAATTAATTTGGTGATTTTGCTGTTTGCATCACTAGCAGATAGCTAAGCATTTGCTTAATTCAAAGCAAATGCCGCATGAGGATTTTGGAGGACTGGCAGGTTTAGAGACATTCCTTTTCTGTAAGTTTCAGGCCATCTCTTCACTAAAAGATACTTTATCTGAGTATGTCAAGATAGGACTCAAGAAAACCGATACAGAGACTAGATTTGACCTGACTTAAGAATTTGCCATTTTATTTATCTGACAAGAAGCGTAAGGAGAGGGACAGACTGAGTAGCAGTAGATTATACTGCCACTTAGTAATCTGTGCTTTGTGAAAAACTTTCAAACTCCAACTCCCTGGATTGCAAGAGATAAACCACATCACGGAACTGATACATTGATACCTCTGTGCAGGTTATGAGAAATACACTGCACAATTTCAGGGTACACTTATTCAGAATTCAAGAAACAATAGAGATAAACTGAGTATCTTGGTTTTATTAGTGGCAAGAAAGGTGTCAGCATAGCCACTACAAGCATAGGTATATCAATAATTCACACGGAATTACCTTGTAGATTTTTACCACCATTACGTCCATCGTGGCCTCTTGTCTGAGGATGCATATTTCTGTAAAAAGCAATTTTAGAACTAAACATTATAAATACGGTACATTTACATACCATCTCATTGTATTCACTTAACTACGACAGTTGAGTTAGGTTCCTAAGTGCCATAGACTCCTTATACATTTAATGAGATAAAGCACTATCACTTTCACCTTTCAAGTATTTCTTTTCAGGTAGTAGTAGTCAAAAAAACAAATCAGGAAGAAAAATGACATGTCTGTAGTTACTATAAAATGGATTTTATAAAGTCTGAAGAACCTCAGTTATTTAGTAATAAGATGAGGTATCTGTAAGTGTGTTAGTGAAATACCTAAGCTAGAAAGGCCTGAGAATCCCAGTTAACAACATATGATATCCTCTAAATAGTTTTTAAAATTCTTTGAGCTGGAATAATCAATTAAACCTTTTCTGCTATAATGTCTCAGGAATATCTGGTCCACAAAAATGATCAACCCTTTCTTTTTCAAGATTTACCAGTACACACGAAGTATCCTTGACTGCCTCTTATTCAGGTAGATGCTACCTCAAAAAAAAGTAAGATTTTCTTATTCAGAGGAAAATCTTGAAAGATCTTAAAAAGTAAACATTGAATCCAGTCTTGCGGCATACTGAAATAATGTCCTACATTATAGTCACACCCCTTTGTACCGCAGGACAATAAAAGAGTGAAAAACACCAATGTGTCAGAGCACAGTAGAAGATATTAAAGTAATGAGATTTCCTGACTAGCCACATCTTAGCATTACTACAAGAGCAGGTACTTCACAAGGTAGAAACTCACATCCCATTCCAGACAGTTTATCTTAGAGAGGAAAACAATACCCTCCATAACCCCAGCAAATATGACTTAGAGAAAAATTACTTCCTGATCCCAATCAGGTGATCAATTTAACCCTGAGCACGTAAGCAAGCTATACACAGTTAACACCTGAAATCCTAACCAACTCCCCCATTTTTACCTGCTGCCAATTTATCATTTAAGAAAGGTCAGTCTCCCTCTCCTAGACTATACATTAAGAAGGAACATAAAAGCCCTGGTGCATGCAGAAGAATAGGAGAACTGACACATCGACCAATTAAAAATATTTCTGCTTAGGGACTGTGTAAGAAAAGTATGCAAACAAGTTTTCCATCAAACTTCTCTGGCAATGTCAGTGAGTATCCAAAGTTTTATATCACAAACTCTATATTCTGACTCATGATCACTTCACCATGTCACACATATCCTTTCATTAATTTATACATTTCCATCTGGAAGTAGTTCAGGTCCCTGCCTCTGTGACCGTGTCTGGAAAGCAGTCCCAGAGCTTTGCACAAATTGTCAAGAACCTTCTCTTAAATTTCCCATTTATTCATAAATGTTTGTATGTATCTGATCTTGAAATAGTGTTATCCTTTAACATAAAAGTCTTCTTCCTTCACGTCTACCCCCACACATACTTATAAAGATATAACCATATGCCCTTTCAAGCTTTATTTTGCCAGATAAGCCATTTTAATCTCAGCTGAGAAAATAGGTACTCCTTTCCCCTAACCATCCCACTCTGCACCTGCTGTGAATCAGTGTGGGTCATAAGAACTGTAAACAGTATTCTGAGAGTCGTCTTACGAACGCTTTGTAAAGCAATATTAACACTTTATTGTCTTCACTGAAAATCCTTCATAATATACCCTGAAACTGCTTCATGGCCATGACATAATGATGGCTCATAGTCACCATACAGCCAACTAATGCATTAAACCTCTTCCCTTTGTTATCGCCAGCAATTATCAAGACACCAGCTTATACTCAAAGAACATGATATCAATCCCCAAGCACCCAGCTCTACTTTCTGTACTATTAGGTCTCCATTTTGTCAGTCCATAAGGTCATTCTTTTTTTCTGACATGCTCGTCAAATTCCAATTTTGTGCCATCTTTTAATGCCATATCTATTATCCTACTTTACCAAGTTCAAAAACACTACTTAAATCAGTCCCAAGTTCAGTCCTAGAGGAAATCTACTAGCAAACTCCTTTCATTTTGAAATTTCCATTTTTAACAGAACCCTCTTTTAATATAACCCTTTACTCAGTTCCGCTTCCACCTTACAATTCTTGCATTAAAGCCCATCTTCTCCACCTTAAATAGCTTCCCACAAGGAACAATATAATGCCTTATTTGGATCTGGGTAGATTAGGTCTACTGCATTACTCTTCTCTGGGACAATTATCTTATCAAAAAAGATATTAAGTTAGTCTGATATGATCTGCCCTTGATAAAATCATATTGTAGTTTTTCCCACTTTCCATTTATCTCCAGGTCCTTGATAATTTTTTCCTTCAAAATCTACTCTAAGACCTTGCATAGTGTTGAGGTCAAATGACCATGCCTGCATTTTATTTGACCACCTCTTTTCCCTTTTTTTGAATACAAGGATTAACTTTATTATTCTTTATTTGTTTTGAGCTAGCCCTGAATTGAACAGATACCCATAAAATCCCTACAAATGCATTCCATGCAAATCAGCATTTGCATTTGCGGATTCTTTCAGTGCTCTGAAACAGGTATTGTTTAACCCTCTCCATTTCATCACAGTAAGCAGGCTACATTTAACTGATAGCTCACTTAGAGAAACTTCCATTGCTCTGTCTTTGTTCCCTTAAGCACCTTTTTACTATTCTTAGTCACTATATTATCCCCACTAAAAAGAGTGGGGATGAGACAAAATGAGACAAAATATTCATTTGCTGTTTCAATCATACCTAGATTGTAGTTAATCTCCATTTCATTCCTGGTATTCTGTGTTTCCTTACTTCTTAATTCTGTGCTTCCTTTTAGTAATGTGCCTGAAGAACTGTTTCATATTTGGTTTAATTGTGCAAGCCAACTCAGTTAAGTTCTTGGCCATGCTGATATTTTTATATCACTCTTGAGAAGATCCATTACAAACTAGGAAAGCATGTGGAGTATGATACTGAGCACACTGATACATTTCTATCCCTTATTTCCTCCAGCACTCTCCAGAAAAGTGAATTGTGCCTTGATGCGTAATTACACTAACTTCAACAAGGAGTATAGAGTATTGGCCACAATACGGAAAGAATTTACTAACTATTTAGGTGTGTTCATGCTGATAGGACCTCATCCTTTTCAGCTTACAAATTTGCAGGAACCATTCAAAGATATTTCTGAATTGCTAGAGCCTGTCTTAAAGAATTCACAGAGGACTAGAAAGTTCCCAGAGAAATATGACAGGCTAAACTTAGTGTTTGTCTTTATTCTTTGGCAGAATGTTACACCTGACAGATTAAGAAAGCTAATAGGACAAATTATTAAACAATTAAACTGCAGATACTTGGAAGAAAAACAAATTCAAAACACCCATCAACCTTGAATTGTCATGAACAAATCATGTCACAATATTTAACTTCCTTCCCTGATGCAGCAGCTGGCCAGAAGGATGAAAGTGAAGCAGTAAATATGTTGTACCTTGACTTCGATAAAGAATTTTGACACCGACTCTGATTTTCATGCTGTCTTATATCATATTCTTATAAGTAAATTATTTTCTAAATCCAAATTGCTGAAAAATAGAAGTTGTACCGGGGGAATTGTCATCTCATACCTATTTTCTTACATTCCTTAGGCTTCTACTGCTGGCCACTGTCACAGAGAGGCAAGGTACTCCTTTGGTCTGAGCCAGCATAACCTGATCCTGATCTTCCACTCACTATTATCAGAGCACATAACTGATGGAAAACTTGCTCTCAGTGCATAGTTTTCAATTATTTACTCTTCAGGACTTCACAAAAGACATCCCACAGAAGTCTGAGCCAGGTGCAATTCTATTCAGTGTTTTTAACGTCTTGGAAAACAGCATAGAGAGTTTACTTATAAAATGTGCACAACTCAGTGTATAATATTGAGGAGGGGACACAGGCTGGAGAAGAGGAAGAGAGAATGTTTTGGAGGAAGGAATCAGAATTCAGAACACCGTGGCAAATGGGAAAGATTGTGTGGAATATTCACTAAGGGCAAGAGCAACACAGTACATTTAATGACAATAAATCTAGCGCACACATGCAGCGTAAGGAAAGTCTGGCCAAGAAGCTGCCCAGCAGAAACGGATCTAAGAACACCAAAGATGGAGAATATGCAGGAAGAAACAAAGACAAGAGGCTAAGAAAATATGGCTGATGGAGAAAGGGTGGAGGAATTGGGTGCGTTTATTCTAGATAATAAACACAGGACAGGGAGAGACAGGCAAGACAGCAATCTGCCAAGTCTTCCTGAAAAGTTCTGTCCATGCAGCAGTTCCCTGTCCCCATGAGTCAGGCAGCCCCCAGGGTGCTTTTTCTGTCCTAACTGTAGAGTTAAAACAGGCAATCCCCTGCTATGCTTTTCAGTCCTCCATGCCTATGATTCTTATGTCATCTACTCAGTATGTCTTACTAGATTATTCCTATAAATAAAGATTACAAATGTAAATATGTGTGTGCATCAGGCTCTTCATCATTAAGTCCTTTGATTAAAGAACTTTTCTTTTTCTTTTTGCAGCACTGGAAGATCTAACAGCATTCACAATCAACAACAATTGCTTCTAAACTGGTATTTAAGCTATGTTTATTTCTTTTAGCAATGGAAGAGGAGGTTTAAAAACACCATCAACAGCAACATAGTTATGCTCTGATTTTTTTTTAAAAAAGAAGGAGAACAGGCCAAAACATATGTGAAAACACATATGAAAACACTGTGTGTTATGCACCTTTATAAACTCTGCAGCCTCAACTATGGATATTAATTTTGTACTCAAAGAACTGACTTACTGAGGGTATTTTAAATATTCTGATTTAATTCTCAAAATAGGAAAAATGTAATTATTTTAAAGGAAGGAACATTTTTGCTATTTATTCTAATTCACTTTCCTTCTGTTATCTTCTTCCTAAAAAGACAAGCTTTAAAAAGACAATCCCACAAGAATTATTTACGTTTCACACAATCTGTGAATAGATGTGTTTAATGCTTCTGAAAAGAAGTCACAGTAATACAATGGAAATTATTAATTTATGAATGTGGCACAATTGATAATACACACTTACTGCAGCTGTGATTTTCTACTCTACTTCAATTTAATGCTTTTATTATCCTGCCTATGCACTGAGTCCTGGCATACATCTGCATATATGTGCCATGAAGCCTTTGAAATTTTCAGGATTAAAGATAGCTCATTGCCCAGAAGCATCAGTGGGAAGGAATATGGAAGGGATAGAAGCACAACTATAGGTTCTCTTCTTTTATGTCATCTTTAAAAAAGATGAAATCGCAGCATAACATCTGTATCAATACACAATTAAGTTTACATAGTGTTATTTATCATTGTTAATACTTCATTAAGTATGTTCCTCTGCCCACAAAGGGCTGTACAGAAAATAGAGGGCACAGTTATATAGATATCTATTTATTAGGTTGGATTTTACAAAGCAGCTTTTAAAACCTGCGGGTAGAAGATACCTTTTCCAGAATATTCTGGAGGAAAGAAGTATTCTGAAAACTGTTCAGATTATTTTGAAGGAGTAGGGACAACAGGGTTTTTTTCTGAATAAAGAATTAGAATTGGGAACTTTCTTTCAAAACAGTTTGTCACTAAAAATACCATCTGGCCCAATTTTGGTGGGAGGTTTTATGAGACCATGCAGTTTCAATAGTTATGTTAAGAGCAGGTTTTCAGATTCAGGATATACGTTTTGGTCAAACTGTCAAACTCAAATAGGCAGTACTTCCTTGGTTTGGGCACTTGCATGGAATGTGGAATAACCTCTACTGCTGCCTAATTCAGGCCATGGGCATGTATCCAAGTCTTCCAAATGCCTAAGGAAACTATCATATTTTTAAACAGGAACATGGATGGAACCATAAAATTAATCTTATGAAAACTGTTAGCAGGGAAGCCTAAAAATGTAATGGACAGCTCTTGGTTTCACATAAGAGTTACTTTCAGCATGCAGAGAAACTTACTTGGCTTTAATGCACACAGCAGAAGTACAACAGTCATCTAACCTAACACTAAATAATGCTCCTGTTATGAATAAAGACAATAAAGCAGTTTGGTTTCAGTCATCTACACATACTCTTTTTCCTACAACTGCAGCATCAAATAGGAATAGAGCTTAAAGAACAAACATAAACATTTTAAAATCTCCTGAAGTATTTTAGAAGAAATAATGACAGCTGCTTATCTAATGATTTAGCAGCATTGTATATGAACTTCTGAGAATCAACTGAAATTAAAAAAAAAGATTTTATTTTACTTTGATGAATTAACTGTAAAATTATTACTTTCTCTGTTTCAGTGTCCATTAGATTTTTCTATGATTAAGATAGAATTTATGTGACAAAAAGAGGTAAGCTAGCATACTGGCATTATATGGTTATAGGAAACATACCATACTTAATTGATTAAAATGAAGTCTTTTCAGCAGATTGCTTAATGCATTTCAATCCAAGATTACATCTCTTGCATGAAAGTCCCAGTCCTCAAAATGTTTCTTTAACAGCCCTTTATTCAGATTTACTGGCAGCCATCTTCTTATAAGACATTACAACATAATGGATAATTCACTTACATTTCTGCTAATACAAAATTAAAAAAACCTGATCTCTTTTACAAATGGAAGATACAAACAATTAAAATCTAAAAAGTATTTTTTCACTGTTTCTGTTGTAGCTTTCACTGGGTGCCAACTTAGTGATAACCCGTATTGATGTAAAGCAAACTGCAGTTTTCCAGCCAAATAATTAAGAAAATTTACTATGAAAATGCAAAGCTGAGGCAGTATTTTGTACTGTGATATGCACTGCAGATCTGAAAAATTCTTTCTCCATTAGACAAGTTACTACCATTATGCCAAGTTAAATAAGAGCTCTGATAAATGTTTCAAAATGAGAGCCTCATTTGTCGTTTATCTAAATACTACAGAATAGCAGGGTAAAAAAGTTTTAGGATAGACTCTTAGATCCAGTAAGAGACAACTGAAATATATTTAAGACTCTCAAACACTGCAGAGGAACAATGTGGATACCTATATAACAGCACAATTACCAAGCAGCAAAGAAAGCAGGTGTTGCATGATTATAACCAAAGACAATAGAAAACTGAGATTTAAAAACATCAAAGAGTAGTCTTTGCTTTTGTAACCCAAAGGGATCCAACGAAGCCTTTCCAGATGGAATTAAACAAAATCTTGGATATAAGACTCAAACGGAGATATCAAAATGCAATTAGCAGGCTCTGTCCTTTTAAAGAACATCTGTTATGAAATTGTTTACATTCCTACCAAAGTGGAAAAGAGTATAGCTAATTCTCCATTGCAGCCAGACATGTCAGGGGGAATATGAAGTTACTTCTTATTGTTTTTTAGTACATTATAAACACACACAACTTTTCACTAACTCACAATTTTGTCACCTGAAAAAAACAGACAAATAGGGATTTGGGGCACAAAGAAACATTCTGTATTCATTTGCATATAATTTGCCAGGGATTTAGTTCTACATTTTCCATTATTTTATATTTTATTATGTGAATTTTTGTAGTTTATTTCCTCACTGTTACAAGGAGGAAACAGGGTGTCCATTTATGAGTCCCTTGCTGAGCAGTCTACTAGAAATGGAGAGCTTCCAGCCTGTGGGTTAGTGGCTTGCTCTTACTCTTCCAGAGATAATAAATAGACTGTGTTTAACCTGAGTTCCTCAGGAAATTAGAGATAGGTCACAAATTACAGGTTACTACTGCATTTTAATATTCTTCCTCTCTGCTGTCCTGCTCTAGGTTTTCAGAAGTAGTTGAGTCCTTTTTTTCTTTTTTTTTCTTTCTTTCCTTTTTATTACTAGAAACTCAAATATATTCAAGAAGAGACCACCAAGTGCTTGTTCTGCTGTTCCTGTTTCCCCTCCCATCCCACCCAGCCTGGGCAGGAGACAGGCAATGGAAGAGGCAGAACAGCTCCATCCTCCCCTGTGGTGCAATGGGTGGCCAGCGGCAGGGGGAGAACAACCACACAAAATGTTCTTGATTTTCATTAAAACTACTTTATTACATGTTACTACTTTATACTGCTTGCTATATTTTAACAATGAAATTTTAAATAGCAGAGCTAAAGCTTTGATTTTAAAAGCCACATTATAAAATTAATTTTGAATAAGTCTGCTATTTTTTATGCTTACTTATGCCAAATAATTACTGGATTTCTCACTATTTGTGGTCTCTCTCCATTGGCATTGCTGCTCAACGCTGCATTCCAAGTGGTTAGTGCTCGCTCTTTATTTTTTAAATACACACACACACACAAACACACACACACACTATTTCCTGGTAAAGGATAGCTCAGAATTCAGCACTGAACACAAAATGATAGCTGTGAATATATGCCACAGAATAATTTAGCTTTATTCCTTCCTGTAAGGTAGAAAAAAGTTAGTGCAAAAATAGATGGCAAATACAAAGACCACCAAGAGCAAAGCAAGACCAAAGAGATGTAGTTTGGGAAGAAGGTTTGCTATAAATACATTTCAAAAGTAAGCAGTATGGTTTGTATATGGAAAAAATGATACAAACAGTGCTTAAGAACAAAGAGGAAATCTATTTGTAGCTATACTCATATAATTTTTAGCTTCTACTATATAGTTTTTAAGGTGAAAACCATATTGCATCATCTAGTTTTTACCCTGCCACTTCTTTACCTTTGCCTCTTTCATTTTTGGCTTTCAGAAAAACAATTTTTGAAACAATCTGAGCATATATGATTTAGAAATAAATTACACTTATAGATATTTTTATAGTGACTTGAAATTACAAACAAAATCTTTCTTTTCTTCTTCCCACACAAACTAGAGAATAAACTTGTAGAAGAAACTTTACTATTAGCTCAGCAGCCTGATTACAAAGGGCAATTACTAATTTTGAAGTACACTAGAAAGATATGACCTGATTACAGCACAGTGATTAAGATACAGATATAGATTAAGATTAGGATGTACTGATATGGCCAATAAAATAAAATTAAAGTCACCTTTCTAACAGCTAGTGAATTACAAAAGATCTTATACTTTGCAAAAGTTGAAGTCAAGCAAAGGTAACTGACATTTTACTTTTATTCTGAAACATTTAGGTTCATACCATCTCATCCATTTCCGTGGGATCCAGGCAACTACACACCTTTGAAGTAATGGCCTTGATCCTGAAAGCACCTGTATGTTTCACATGCGTGGTTCATTTTATACAATCCTGAGATATTATTGTGAGTTATTTACCATGTAAAAAATCAAGCACATGGCAAATGGCTGCAGGACTCAAAAGCTATGAAGCTTAATGTCAAATACTTGTCCCACTTTGAATTTTTTCAGTCTCTGAAGGAATCTTTTACAAAACTGTTAATCGCGCTGAATGGTCATTCTCAGACAGTGAGAAGTATAGTTGGAGCCAGACTCTTCTTTCTAGGGAGAGCAGTTCCTTTGGCATAATTAGAGACACTGAAGCACCCTCCACAAAACACAGTCGTTTCTTTAATAAGTGACACTGAACACTATCCCAGCCTACAGCAGATTTCTCAGTTTGAAACACAAAAGCAGTCAAGTCTCAAAAACTTCAAAGAAGGCTTTTCATTTTATTTTCTCCTTGATCCACTGATAGAGCAGTTCATTTTCTTGAATTTTGTAAAATGACTTTTTCACTCATCAGACCTGTGTAACAAATAGCTGTCTCAATCACCAAATGTTCCCATTTGACTCATCTGCTTTTCCTTTGGCCTTTGGGTAGGAAGCTTCACTTCTGAAACATTTTCTAAATTCACTTTTGTGAACTCTTCTCCCTCAGTCGTGCTCTGTTCCATTTTAAAAAATAATTGCATTTCCTGCAACATAATGTGCTAGGTTCAGGTTTTTGAATTTCATGAGAACCCACATATTCTTTCTTAGATAGAGCAATGTCTTTTCTTTAAAATGTACCCTTTTATAGCACACTATCAGCTATAATATGGCACTTTTTAAGCAGTAAATGCTATAACATAACATTTTTCCAGAATTCTTAGTTTCATTCTGCTAACTTAGAACAGCTTTTTCACTAATAAGACATATGTACTCTCATGTATATTGTTTTGCTTTTTACAGTCAAAGATTTTCTCTTTAATTTCTGAACTTTGCTGCTGCAGTCTATTCTGAGACAGTATCTCCTCTGAAGAAAACTCTTTAACAAGACAGGACTGCCGATAATCCTAATCTTTTTCAATGTTAAAAAGGCTGGAAGGCTGTAAAGTTCCATTCCTCTAGGCACTTCCTACCTCAAAGCAAATAGGCCAACTTCACATAGGTATTCCCTGCGGGAAATGTAGTCAATCCTTTTCAAGATGTAGGAACAAACCCTGTAATATGGATTATACTTTCAACTGGGTATTTACATTTCCAGGTATACCACCCAGCAATGTACATACCAGAAAGTTGCAGAAGCCCAGAGCATAGTGAACTCACACACAAGTATGATCCAGAAGAGCATGCAATGGGCTACATAATGATCTTTGCTTACTGAGACCAACTGGAACAGAAACACTGTCATTTTATGTTAATGGTGAAATGCAGCTGCGTTGAGTCTGATCACCATTAAATTTTATATAGTTAGCTTTACCATCTTATCTGTGTGATAGCAGATTTTAGCCTACTTCCTTAACTGCTAAGGTTAGACATCAGTCTTCAAAAGACAAATAAATCTGAGCAGATATATTTAAAAAGGATGGTGATCACTCCACAGAAAAAGGAAGCGGTAGAAAAAACAGCTTCTGAACAACACAAAACCAGTATAAAGCCTGTGGTCCCAGAGGAATAAAGTCAGAGCTGTTTGATCAAAACTCTCCAGACTCTGAGTGACAACCAATGTTTCACAAACGTGCACAAGTTGGACAAGATTCAGAGTGTCAGCTGCCTTTCGCCTAGCCAAATATCTTTTTTCTCCTGCTCCTACCATGCTGCTTCTCTGCCAGCTCGTCTCCATCTCCCGTGTTTCCCACGTGGGCTCCCCCAGCCAGTCATCCACATTTCCCTCTGCCTGAGGTTCACTCTCGCCCTGCTACTTTCCGCAGCCTGCATGTCCCACTCTGTCACCTCTTCCTCCTCAGCTGTGTCCTGTGTACCACAGTGACTTCCCTCTGTGGTCGGGGGTTTCTTTCCTGACCCCAAGGAGGCAGAGGCCAGAGGGCAGAGCCAAGGTCTGGTGGGGCGCAGAGCCCTGAGGGAAGAAGTGCTGTGGCCAGGCCCAGCCTCTCCTTCCTCCCGGGCAACCCAGCTTTAATCAACCAGCCCTCCACAACGACACCAAAACCTGGAGAACCCACAGACTCCACAAGAAGACAGAAATGAACCTGGATGCTTTGTTCCAGCAAATACAGTTCACAGAGAAGCAGGCGAGGGAGAAGAGGCGCCTCATCCAACAAGGTCTGCCCCGTGGCCGCCATCCTGTGGGCCCCGCGGCACTGACCACATTTAATGGCCTCTCCATTTCCTGGGGGAAAAGCAGGGTGGCCCCACTCTGCTGTCATGAGGGGACTTTGTCAGTGAAAGCTTGGCAGGCAGCCGGGCTGGCTGCTTCTTGCTAAAGGCATGTTTTTATAAGAATGTAGCTTTTATAAACTGAGCACACATTCTTACAGGTTTTTGTCGTGTTGCAGCTAAATTCAACATAAATGGAAGTTATGAAAAAATTAACCAAATAAAAGAAGAGCTGAGCACTGCAAAAGTGAAATTAGAAACTAAGTTTATAACTTTTACAAACTGAGCACACATTCTTACAGGTTTTTGTCGTGTTACAGCTAAATTCGACATAAATAGAAGTTATGAAAAAATTAACCAAATGAAAGAAGAGCTGAGCACTGCAAAAATGAAATTAGAAACCAAGGTAAGCAGGCATGTTTATAGTATACATAATAATGAAATACATTATATTTACAAATATACAAATAATATATTTCAGGAATAGATTCATAAACACTTTCAAGGAGCATGCTTCACCTACCAAATAACACAGTACTGAGAAAACTTACAGTGTGTGTTTCTGTAGTGAAAAAGGTCTGTCAACATCTTTCCCCTCTCACAAATCTCTCCTGCCAGGTTGGCCCCTGGCTATGTTCAGGGACTCACTTACCTCAGGGATAGGAACGTTTCCAGATAACACTTCAAAAATCTGGAAGCACTGGAGACAGCCCACGTGCATGTAAAAGTCTCTCCTGCTCCGCAGGTGGAGCTTGGCAGGGAGTGGACCACCATGTCGGGTCAGCCCGTTCACAAGACACAGCCACCAGACATCAGTGGGGCAGACTAACTGCATGAGCAGCCCCATCTTCAGAGTCCTGGAGCTTGATACAGCAGTCTCCTCCAGAGGCCTGAAACCATTCCTTTGTTGCCCACTGCCATTCATTAAAGGCCTTTCACAGAACATATATGGAAACATTTGCTGTTATTTCACAGGACCTTGTGTCCTACACTAAAGATGTTCCTGTGAGCCTGGGCTCACAGTAAGGGCTTACAAGGCCTAAGAGTTTTTCTAGGGACACCAAAGGCAGAGGAAAGTTTCTGAATCTATTTAGTGTTTTAAAGATTTTATTATGCTTTCCATTTAACCAAACTGCAGACATATTTTCAGATTAAGCTTGCAGAGCTTTTCACCATTAATACCTGTGATTACAAATGGTTTAAAATCCATTTGCTTGTGCCTGAAAATGAAGTCTAAATATCATCCCCTGTGCTCTTAAGTATCTGCGCTGGCAGAATATGTATCCACAACAGGAAAGCATGAGGAGCCTCCTTTGAAGTCAGAAATGTTGTATCCTATCAGTTAAATAAACATCTTCAAGAACCTTTGGGGAATTGCCTCACTTAGTTGTGAAAATAAATGTTTGGGGGATGATTTTCATCATTCCAAAAACAGGCTCTTCTGCCTTTTGTAAAAGACTATGTAATATATATAATATCAACATTACTGCAAGGGGGTCAGAATAAAAGAGAACTCATTTACTACAAATATTTACTGGTTGCAAGTTGAGACTATAATCATGGAAGCAGTTATTCACATGCTTGCATTTATGCATGCTACAATCTCAGACCCTAAAAGTGCTTTAAAATAGTAACTTATTTAACTAACACAGATTATATCTGGGTGTTGCTTGTTAGGTAAAGACCTTTGTAGTCTTGCCCATAAATTTATTTCTGAACGTCACAATTTTATGTTTGTACTACTGATTTGTTATTGATGCATTGTGATTTATAATCAAGGTTTATGAGGTAGGTACAGAAGGTCCCAAGAGTAGAGCCATTACTGTAAACAACTAATGGGAAGAGCTGAAGAACTATTCCTAATTAAATATTATGTACTTTACTCACCAGGATTAATAATATTCTCACTGATGTCCACAAAAATATTTTTTACTTGCTTGCTTAGTCTGACATTGATTCATTTATAGATAGGAAATGATACCGAAAACAAGCAGAATGGGAAAATGCATTTCAACCAGACTGTATTTAGGTTTAAAGATTATATAGTTATTGAAATTATTTAAATTAATTTATTTTTCAGTACAGGAATTAAGTTTACATATGCCTACAATAGTTAATTTAATTCAAATAACATTAAATAATGCTGTTCAGCTAATGCTGTTCAATTTGTCCCACACCACATAACTGCACTTCTTTATAAGCATACGTATACAAGCACATGCATGCACAGCAGCTTATGCCTGACCAAGCAGATGAGACTGAGTTCAAAAGTGTTTTGACATCTATTTCACAGAGACTACCTGTGGTCCATCAAAGATTCCTAGGAAATGCTATTTTTTTCCCCTCTGCTCTGTAAAATCAGGTAGCATGTAATTAGAACCCGAATTATAGAATTTTGCTTTTCATGGCTCAATGATTTCTTCAAAAAATCTGTTGCAAATGCATAGATTAAGTTGGTGTCTTAGAGATGGAGAAACTACACTGCAGCTAGTTGTGTTCAGTAATATAAATACAGTGGTATAAGACCATTTCCTCTTTGAATTAATATGTAAAATACATGTTCCTGAAGCAAGCACTTCCTGGACACTTAGCATGCCAGACTTATCAGGGATAAGGAAAAAATCTGGTCCTTTCCAACTCTCACATTCTAGTGTTAGGGTGTTTGATTCCTCCTTTTTTGATCAGATGAACTTCATCTGCACCCTCTCCAAAATCATCTACATTATTTCATTTTACAATCTTTTCTTTTTTACCTCTGTAATATCACTATTATTTGGTCTTTTCTGCTTCTGCACACACAAACAGTCATGTATCGGCCTGACTGTTCAATTTAGTTCCTGATACTTACCCTGTGCCTTTACAGTCTGTGGGCAATTCTACTAACTTTACTTTCTCTACTCATTGTTCTGACTATTACAGTCTGAGTAATTTTCTTGACCTCCTTTTCTCCCCTTCATCAGGTGAATGAATCTCGTCCTTTAAGACTCTTCAACACTTAGCTGTTCCCTATTTATCTGCTGTTATAGTTTACCCCACCATATATCTTAATTTAGTTTAGACAATGATACAGTAGATGCGCCAGAAAATTCAGGACTCTTCAGCAAATTCTGAAAATGCAATGGTTGAACAGCATACCCCTCTATCAGATAAACTATTGTTTAAAAATAATAAAACTAAAAATAAAACTACATGCAGAATAGAAGTTTGGGTTTTGGGAAGGTTATGGTCAAACTGTCTTTAACCAATGAGCTAATTTCCATTACACTTCCTTGGCTAAGAATTCCAGACATTGTGCTCAGAAAAATATGAGCATATCCCTCCCTCCTTTGCATATGCAACAGTAGCATTGCGGAGTTGATGCTTTATACAGCTATTCAGCCAAAACAATTATATTGGACCCTTGTCCCTCAGATATTATTGTCTGATTTGGTGCGTGACGAGCTTTACACAATCAGATGGAGGACACTGTATTATGTTGGGTAAAAGATCAATATTTTTCCTATTTTTAATCAAAAAAATTTCTCCTAAACGGAGCAGACTTTAAAATGCTATTTTAGATAGATTGACCAGCACTAAATGTGTCTTTTGAAAAAGGATACTTTTCAAAAGCTTAGTGGTATATTGAAAGATTACTGGGGGAAAAGAGCTGTTATGCTTTTGCTAGTCCAGCAGCTACGCCAGCTGTGTTTTAACTGGACCAAGATCCTTATGTACAATATCAAAGTATATGAAACAATAAAACAATAACCTTACTTTATAACCTTTTTCTTTCTTTTGGAAGGTTCAGGATCTGTCTGAAAAACAGTTCTACTTAGAAGTTCTGAAGAAACATGAAGACAGCTTAGAAAAACAGAAAGCTGAACTTATTAATCAAAAAAGCAGTCATCTTAAAATTTTTGTATGTTTCCAACTACGGTATTCAGACAGCTCTTTCCTACTGTATGAGAGTAGTGAGCTTTAAAATTTGAAAATATGGAAGAAGTACTGTTTTAAATCTGGAAATATTTTTTTTTTACTCTAGCATACTTAACAATGTAAATGTAGGTAAATTCTGACTTTTAATTTAACCAATGATCTAAGGTAATATATGCTGCAGTTTATGTACAAAGCTGATTTAACATTCTGGACTTCATTTCTAATGTTAAAGTAAGTCTTCATTCTGCAAAGGAATAAACAACACCTTTATTTCATTTAATAACAATCTAAAAAAAAAGAGTGACCATACTACGCTACTGACTTTAAACAGAACTTTCTACTAATTTCAGTGAAGAGCTGAACTGAAAAACTGCTGGCACAAGTCTGTAACATAGTGTAGTGATTTTTTAAATGTTTTATTATTAAGAGTTTATCCTTCCATTTTTCAGGAAAAAAAAAAGTTTAAAGCAACAGACAAAATGATAAAGCTGTAGACCATTTCATGTTCTCATAAGTCAGGAAAAGTAAATATACTACAAGTATAAGGATAAACAACAACAGTGTGTTTCAGTCTGCCTAGCTTAACAAGACTTTCTTTTTTTTCACCGGAACATTCAATTTTCCCTTTCTTTCTTTCAGACAGATGCAAAGAGAAAAATGACTGAAGAGGAAGATAATTTTACTAGAGAAGTAACAGAGTTTAACAATGAGTATGGACTAGCAAGTAATAGAGATCTTCTGATTAAAAAAAAAGTCAAGACTGAAATAAATGATTTAGAGAATGAGGCAGTTCTGCTGAAAAATGGTTAGTCTTATATTAAACTATTTTATCTTGGATTACCAAAGAATGAATACAAATCAGTAAAATATAGGTGCGCAAAACAATAATTTTAATTCCTTTCCCTTGCTGTCTGAAACTTCCTCTCAGCACTACACTGAGTCCAACATACCACATTATACAAACATAATTAAAGCCTCTTCTGTTCCCTATCTTCTTCAGACCTTTCTGGCTATGAGCACTATGAGAAGAACCAGACCTGCAGAAGTGGCTCCCAATGACTAATGTCAACCAGCACAGAGGTGCAGTCATCCATAGCATACTATATTAGGTTTGCACTGATCGTAATCACCTGTGGTTGAGCTATGTAAATTTCCTTAGCTTCAAAAGAATTATACACACAGATGACTTGTGGGACTGTTCTTTTACTGCCACAGCATATCTTTGAGTTAAGATACAGAATATGAGATTCTCTCAGAACAGAGAGTCAGACTGAAAAGCAATCCTTCAGCAAGGAAATAGGAATCATCAAGGATCACAAGCTGAACATGAGTCAGTGACATCAGAATGCCAACACCATACTGAGACATAAACATAATTCTGACCTTTAAGACATGCAAAATAATCCTTCACTCTATTTACAGCAGTTAAGCTCTTAGCTGGAGTACTGTGCATTTAGTTTCCGATGTTACACTTCAAGAGAAAATGTGGACCAGCTGAAGCGTCCACATGGGACCAGTGAGAGTGACCAGAGATCTGGAGAACATGAGAAGGAAAAAAATTAAAGAATTGGGACTATTTAACCTGTGAAGGAAAAGACTGGTGGACGATGGATATCAGTCTTCAAATCGCTAAAGGATTCTGCAAAAAGGGAATTAATATATTCTCTGTACCTGTAGTGAACTGAATAAAAAGTAACAAGTGTAAACAACAATAAGGGAGAGTCTGTCTGGCTGTTTAGAAATTGTTCTAAGAGCAACAGTGAAGAACTGAAACACTCTGCCTTAGGAGATTTCATCACCAAAGGAATTAGGAGTCTCCATTTCCAAAAGGTCTTTCAAAACAGGTTAGGCAAGCATCTGTCAGAAATGACAGAGGTACAGCCGATCCTGCCTTGAGGAGGAGAAATGCAGTAGATGACCCCTCAAAGTCCTTTCCAGTCTCATGACTGTGATTCATCAAGCAACAGCACTTTGAATTCCTGATGTCTGATGTAAAGTTGCTGAAATATGGCTATCCATTTGAGTTTGTACTTGCTGGTACCTTCTTTCTGTATTTCCTGTGGCTTTGATTCCGATCTACAACTGAAAAAAAGTCTGTATTTGGTGGCACCTGTTACTTTTAATGATTAATTTTTACATATTCAGGCAGATCTGATCAGTCAAATGATCAGTAGGACATGAAAGGTGACTAACATTCTTCTGTATGTTCAGTTGCCGTCTTGATTCCATCCTTTTAAATTTCACGTTTTTTTGAGGTACAACTTGTCTGTCCTTCTGTCTGCTAAAATCCTGAGCACACTGACAACACCAAAGAGAAAAGTTTAAGTAACTCATAACAAGGAAATTATGTAAGGACCTCCAGCTGACAGGGAAACAGTCACAATTAGTTCCAGATGCTGTCAAAGGTCAGGTTCAAATGTCCATAACACTAAACAAAATAAGTTTTTTTTTAGTCCTGCTGAGAGGTGTCTGTTCACCACCTATTCAAGAAGTCATCTTCCTTTATAGCTGAAGTAACTGTAAAGCAAAACATTCTTTATATGCCCAGTCAACAAAATATGTCAAACATCTTAATAACATTAAAAAAACATTTTCTTTCATAGTTATGAATACATTCTGACATAATTTCCTGTGAAGTCGGTTTTATATGACTGATTTGAGTTGATTTTAGTTTTATATTTAAGGTTCTTTTTGACTAGGTGAAGACTGGTAGAAGTAGTTAAGAATATTTAAGATTATATCACGAAGACTAAAACTGCAACACATTTTAATTTAAAATATATTTTTTCTTAGAAATGGAGTCAATGGAACATAACAATGTTCAGTTAAATGCACTTCAGCTGCAGAAGAATGAATTAAAGCAGGATTTGTTTACTCTCCAAAGCAAACTCAAAGGTGTGCCTGATAATCACTTGTTATGATAATTATTTGTGGCTTGGCAAACGCTTCTGAAAAATCTTTTCTGTCAAGTTATTTTTCTCAAGAAAAAGAAATCGTAGAAACAAGATTTTAATATATTTTATATTATGTAATACATCATTTTAAAACATGGTTATAACAAATATTATGGATTTCAATAAGATTTAAATGTCAGTGATACTGAGGTATACTGAATCATAAACTATAAACAGGAAAAAAGTTTTTACTTTTGCTGGCATGTCATATGCTTAAACGGAGAGTTCAGTGTTTCAAAGTGAACTTAAAATCAACATAAATATTGTTTAAAACCCATTAACCTATAATTAAAGAATGTCACTACAATTCAAATATTTAACAAGTAATATGGTTTGGACTGATAAAGACAGATTTGGCCAAGGCGCTAAACCTCTGAGTTGTAAATTCAGCTATCACCTCTTCACTAACATTTGTGTGTTCGTGTATGAGAGTCTGTGCATAAAAGAAGTCTACACACAAAGCTGGGAGGAATGTGTCAAATGCACAGGAAACCCTATAAAAGAAAAAACTAAAAAGATACAGAGGGAACGAAGAAAGGTTCTGTGGCAAAGGTGATCACAAGCAATAGGGATGATTTTGAAATTTGGATTAAAAAAAATGTAATCTAGAAGTGGTTTGGTAACTTTTTTACAAATGTGTAAATAACATGTCACAGTAAGAGAGCTAAGAAAGACAGGCCATATTGTTTGGGAAAAGGAACAAAATTTTCTAGAAGATTGCAACATGCATACCAATTACAATAATAAAATAATTCATGTTCTTTATTCAGATGCCTTTACCCTACAAACTGTTTCATGAGGAAATATTAGAAAAGATAAATTTAGAAAATGTAGGAAGTCTTTGAATATGGATGATTAATATATATTTATAAGGTAATTGTTATTTTATATTTAGACCTTGAGAAAGTAATCAGGGAGGCTGAAAGAATGACAAAAGATTTAGAAGCAGAAAAAGTCCGAGTCACTGAAAAATGTCAGACTGATCCTGAATGTTTAAGGTAAGAGTCTCATATGAATAAGTTCTTGAATTTAATTTTAGGTCTGTAACTGCAGACCAGTCCTGGTGGCAATGACTGTTTTACCTTTCCTGTACAATATTCCTTTGAAATCAAAAGAATCATTCATTTTTATCACAGAACACAAATTCCTATTGTTTATTACAGCCTTTCACCCTTACATGCACTCTCCACTGAATTAAAAACTGAAAGTGTTTGCAAGGAAGTCAGTCAAACTTGGAGGAAGAGCAAAAGACTGCTACTTGGGTGGAAGGCCAGTTCTTAAGCTCAAGGCACAAGGAGTACTGATGAGCTACCTGATGCTATATGTACTTCTGCTGACTGGCTGTACAACCTTCCCCAGAGCCTGATTCCAATGGAATGGGTTGGCCACAATAACCTCCTTGGGCCAGGTGGGCCTTGTATTGAAGCTACTAAATGTAGATTTGTTTTCTCTATGATCTCTACCATCAGTTCTAGTTCGCCTTCTGATTAAGCCAGTTTATAACAAAATTTTGAAGATTTAACCAAGACTGAAGACCTTGCATAGTCTCCCTTAATAGTGAATATTGCTTCCCAGAAACTGAGTGGTAATGACTCATTTCTTGTCAATTTGCTTAAGTGTGACATTTACATTTTTACTATACAGAAAATAATGTAATATTTTCAACAAAGAAAATCTTCCAATGCAGAACCATCTTTTTCCTATTTTAGGGTGTTCCAAATGTAAGTGCCTGTGGTTATTTTAAAATACTCAGTAGACAATGCAAAGGAACAACTCCTAGAAAAGCTGGTCCAAAATACTCTCTAACAGAAATTGTTAGGGAAAACGCAACTTTTGTTACCATCACTTTTTTTTCCTATACATTTCTGTGATTTTGACAAAAATAAATACATATAGTATTTTTTTTCTGAAAACTTTCAATGGAAAAGTAAAATTTTGCAGAGAACCCTGAGCATTTTTCTCAAAGACAATTTGGTAGTGGCCCATTTTTTGCTGAATATTGGTTTTTGAAAGAAAATTATATATCAGCCCTATTGCTAACTCTCTTCAACCTCTTACATGGTGTTGGGACATGGCCAAACTTCCCTCAGCATAAAAATTAATTAGCTCGCAATTCTGCATACAGTAGCAAAACCTTTGTATTCAACATATACATAGAAGACAGTGTAAATAATAACAGCAGCAATTCTGTAAAACAACATATTATAATTCACTCTTTTACATTATTAATTCCATCGTGATGTATTAGGTTTTGTGATACATGAGGCTGTCACCTTCCTTCTAAATAACATCCCTTGGAGTAGTTTACTGCCATGATGCCACTTAAAATCCAAATTGGTGTAATTAGTTTTCTGTAACAGGCTTCCTCTGTATAAGGTACAGAAGTAGCAAACATTATATTACTTTAAATCCTGAGCTCTGCCACTGACTGCTATGAGATCCTAGGCAAATCATTCAAATCCATATATGTCTGTCTTTCTACATAGTGAAATTAACTCACAGCTCTGTTTTTTTCTGGGTGGAAAACACAACAGTGGATAAACCATGTTAAATTCTATTAACTACAAAACCAGCAAGTATCATTTACCACCAAAGCAAGAAAGATGATGACATTTTTCTATTTCATAAAATGCCTCATTTTATGGTCAAGATAAGCTTACATTATTTGATAATTGCAGGTAGCGCAAAATATGATGTGCTCCTACTGCTGTTACTACTATCACAAAAAGCAAGCGCTCCTTGAGGTGTAATAACATATTGAAGAAATTTTCGTTACATTGAAATATTTTTTCATTTCAGGTACAGGTCAAAATTTAGGACAGATTTACCTAAATCATATTTTTATCTTGCACCTGATTTTGATCAGAAAAGCTCAATGCTTTATAGAGAGAGATAGCCCTGAATAAGTTAACTCAGATGCCAGAAGCAGCATAGATATGTTACTGTACTTCCATGTCAGCACTAATAGATTCTGCTTTTCAGGAGAGCCAAGCAGGCAATCCTTTTTGTCTACTTCTGTATGTCATAGTACTCAGCTGTTTAGAATTATCCCAAACATTATCAGACTTATACAACTCTATCATTTTTTTTTTTCTTTTTAACAAAACCTACTCATCACTTCTCGGTTTGGACTACTGAATTAAGAGAATGAAGGGGAATTTAAAGTCTTATCTGCTATAAATAGTGCAGTACATAAATAATCCCCCTGAAGGTACTTGACAACCCTCCAGTACCTACAAGGAGGTCATCAAGAAGATGGAGCCAGGATCTGCACAATGGGGCACAGTGGGACAGCAAAAGGCAAAAAACAGAAGTTCAAACAAGAGGGGTTTAGAATGGGTTTAGAATGAATTTAAGGAAAAACTTTTTTATTATGAGTATAGTATAGCAAAGGAGAAGGTTGCCCAGAGAGGTTGCATAGTTTTCATCCTTGAAGGTTTTCAGACTTGACTGGATAAAGCCCTGAGTAACCTGGTCTGACCTTGTAGCTGACTCTGCTTTGAGAAGGACATTGCGCTAGATGACCTCCTTACATCTCTTCCAGTCTGAATCATCCAGTGAACCAATTATCATTGTGGATTGCACAGCCCATAGATCAATACATATGCACTGGCTTGTGCCTACACTGCTCAGAGGCAGCATTATCTTCAACAAACCAGTCATCTCCACACTGCCTAGCATTTGGTGAGATCATATCAGCTCTGGTCCCTTTGTAGTGTCTCTGTGACATTAAGGTATAATGTCATGTATATACACATATTTTCCATTCAAAATGCATGAAATACTTAAAGGAGTTATGTCCAGCACAGCAGAGTGCTGGTTCAAAATGACAATAGCTAGCATGTGTATCTCATGCCCTAAGATGTGCTGCAGAAGTATCTGAGGGACCCATGGCTGCTGCAGCAGAGCACGTGCTGATGCAGTCCATGCCAATAGTCTTGCTGGAGCAGATCCTTGAGCAAACTATCCTGTCTGCTCCTGTGGGTGCCCTCTGAAGGGAGTCTGAGAATAAAGAACAATTCATGCAGTGTCAGTGAGAAAAACTGAAGTACCAGGCACCTGGGGTGAACCAGGAAGCCCTCCTGACAGTCTAGATACATGTTTGGCACTTGCAAAGGACCTCTTGCTGCCAAAGTGCCAATTAATGCAATCTTACATATATTAGTGTATATCTTGATAGGAGTCATTTTTGGTCATGTTAAAATCAATGTGATTGAACATAAGGTATTTGAGAAACAACCCTTTTTAGCCTACCAGGTAAGCTTTTTTCCTCATACAGAATCTATGGCAAGAAGAGAATTTTAGTTTTTACTGGAAATCATATTTAGTATATGCAAAGAGACGAATATTTTGACACAAGTAATGTGGATGAAAAATGCGTAATTTTTCTCTGAAATAAGCACAAAATTTGATCCTTTTTTCACAGAGCAGGTAACCACGCCACTCTTTAAATGGTAAAAATACCAATGTTTTTAATGCTTCCTTGGAACAAATGTGAGAGACAGTCAGCATCAATAACCTGATATATGTAGCTCCCAGACCACCCTGTAAGTCTGTTATTGTATCACATACCAAGTCCCAGCTTAAAAATCAATATCAAAAGTAGCTGGCAAGGCAAGAATCTTCATTACAATTAAGTATATTAAAGCAGATTGCATTTCAGCTGAAGAGTGTAGCCAGCTAATTCAAATTACAGCAATTCATCTTTGATCTGAGAAAAATGCCCCATACCATGTCTGCAGTTTCATAAAATTTCTCCCAAATCCATCAAAGAATTACAAAAGGTTATGAGAAGCGCACATCAGTAATTCCAATAGCTGTTAGTGCTGCAGTTATAGGCTAATACACATGAAATACAGGAAAAAGCTAACCAAAATTTGAATGTTAAGCACAGATACAGTTATGGAGAAGACACTGTACCCTCTTCTTCAAAGTAGGCACCCTGGAAATCATAAGTCCCATGATACAGATGCATAATTCAGAGGAATAAAAGAAAAGAGGGCTTTTTTTCCAGAGAAGATCTGCAATTAAAATCAAAAGCCTTATTTTAATCATCTGTTCTGCCAATGCCAACCCCAAACACAAAACAGCAGGAAAGAACTTTGGCATCAGCTCTCTTGAGTCACATTTCCCCCGGCAGGTAGCAAGTGGCATCACTTAAGTGGAACAATACATGAGTCAAGCAGAAACTAACTGATACCAGTAAATTCCTAGCTATGTCATTTCACTATTAGATTCATTGTAATTACTTACTGTATTAATTATTTATCTTCTTTCACATTTTAATTTTAAATTTATGTGTTGCCTTCTGTAAAGCAACCTAGAAATAATTTTAATTAAAGCTTATTTAGACTAAGAACAGACAGTTTCTACCTAAAATTGATATTTTTCACACTATTCTAAAGATAGACTAAGGATAAATCGTTTTTTTGAAACCTGAATTTCTGTTCTACTTCAGAAAAGCAGTAGCAGAAGGGAAATGCATTAAGTCAGCTTACTTTGTAAATAGTTCAAGGCTTTGTATATTTGCCTAATTCCTAAAAATATAGTATTGCTTCTTATACTTCACAATACAGAAAAAGAAACTCCATTACCAAAATTAAGAAGGAAAAAGCAATGCTTTCTTTCATACAAATCATACAGGAAATATGTTCATGAGAGCTGAACAAATATTTCACACTAAGAGAAGACTGCCTAAGGCCATGCATGGTTCTGGTGGTTTAAAAAAAAATTTGTAATTTAATTTTATGTTAAATTTTATAATCAGGAAATATCAATCTCTGGAGTAATATATATAGTTCAAAATGAGTTTTTTAATGACAATTTCCTCATCGATTTTTTAAGTTTTTCTTTTTAATAGCAGTGCTCTGTGGAACTATTATAGTTTGAATTATGTTAAAATAGGTTTCCATAATAAATTGCAGTATGGATTTACAAAAAGTCGATCAAATCCAACTAATGATACCTTTCTTTGGTAAGACAACCAGTTGGTTAGTCAAAGGAGAAGCAAATGTCATCCATCTAGATGTTAGCAAAGTATTTGATGTTATCCCACATGGGAAACTACTAGTTAACCTGGAGAAGACATATTAAAAATTTTAAGTGAGTAAGGAAATTACTAATAGTAACAGCAGTAATAGGTCTGAAAAAAGAAATTTTGGGGCTGGAAGAAGGTAACTACAGTCACAGCTGGTCTTGCTTAATGTTTTAAATAACTTTGGAATAGAAAGTTTTTTAAGACAATAGTGTAAAACAATTGAAACACTCTCGACCTTGTAGACTGAAGGAACTAAAAAAGAGGAGTAATGTAATTATATACAGTGCAAGTTTATGTACAACTAAGAACTTCAATAACAGGTACTTGAAAGCAAAGGAGAAGAGAAGCCTGAGGATACCAGGTAATCAAAAGACAACTATAAACATCAAAAGTAAATATAGCTGTCAAAAAGATAAAAGCAAGATGCATTTCCAACAAAAAACAGAAGGGTGTAAGAATACTGTGTACAAATCTCTCACCTACTTTTCAAGAAAGATGCATTCAGCCTGGAAGATGAGCAGAGAATGGAGAGCCCGTAATGCAGAAGGAAGCATTTCTAAATCCTTTCTAGCTCAGAGAAAATTATATAGTTCACATGAAGCAAAGCAGTACAGTATAGAAATACTAATTTCAGCAATAAGGTAGCCATATTAATACATCTAGATTGAGATCTAATTTTCCCTGTATAATAGAAAAATCAAGATATTTGAACTAGAAGGATCATTGACCCATATTTATTTTCCCTGCTTTTCAGTAGGAATCTAACCAACCCCTAGAAACACATTTCAGTTTTGATGTCTCTGATGCTTGACATTTTTTTCTTTCCTGTGTAACTTGTTCTTACAGTTCTGATGGAAATTAGTCCATATACGTTTAGCTTGCTGTCTGCACAAAAGCAAATCTCATCCTAAATGTGTAGTTTAATTCAGGGTGCCTTAACTTTACCATGCTTATTCATCTATGATAATATATTCCTTAAAGAATTATTGTGTTGTTTTATGTATTTGGGGAATATAAATTTAAAAAAAAACACAAACAACAACAACAAAAAAAACAACAAAATAACTTTTCAAGACCTATAACTACTTTTATCAATAGTTGCCTGATACCATTCACAAAACACAAGATTTAATCAATGATAAATATGTATGTTACAATTAGCATTTGATCCAGAACAGTAAAAGCTGAAATTTTCTTATTTTACCTAAGGTATTTTTATTTATTTTAATTTACATTAATTCCCATTGTTAGGTAGCCTAGTACCCTGTTTGCTTTCATGGTTCATCTTCTTGCTAGCATTTATTATTACTACTCAATCACTTTCTTAATTTTTATTCTATTTCTGCTCCATCAAGCACATGCTTTTATAATTTATGTGTTAAACTCGAGTGCTTAAGTTTATGTTTTGAGATACTGAATTCTATTTAGGGCTTAATTTCTCCCTTCCTCAATCAATTGATAATAGTCTGAAATTTATTGACTTCAACTGTATCAATAGCATTTCCTGTTTAGTAGTGTCAGCAAAGTGTAGATACCCAGGAAAATCTTGCTCTCACTACAGAAACATACATGTTAATTTAGTCCCAGTACTGAACTGAGACTGAATGACCCCAACACGTTAGCCCTACTTCAGCTTGAGACAAAAACCCGAAGTCTTCTATACTTTTCTTCAATCTCAATAAAGTCTTAAAACCTTGATAAATGTTTCTCCTGACCTTTGTGATAAAATTCAGGAAAATCAACATACATACTCTCAAGCTGATATATAATTTCTTATGGAACTTCATTTTGTACCATAAATTCTATGCCCTGTATATCAGTGTCAAGCAATTCCATTTTATAATACACTCTAATGTTTTCCCTTGTATTTATGGTTAAAAAATAAATGATGGTCATAAACAAGGCAAACACAAGAAGGAAAATAAGAAAAAACTGTTTTACTTGTCTCAGCAAAACATAACCAAGACACAATCTGCTCCTTCTGCAATTCGAACAATAACGAGGTAGGGTCTTCCATCCCCACTTTAAAAAAAAAGGCTCCAAAACCACATATTCACTCTGCCTACTACACAAACTATTTCTTCTCTGAGACCTCTTTACATAAAATTATTCCTGGAATGCAAGTTTGGGCTACTGAAACGTTGATCCAGTAACTTGAATCTGTGGATGATTTTCAGAGAAACCTGTTTGACAGTAACATTATTTTATCATAGTTCAATTCATAATACCAGCATGTATTGATGTCACAATTATTTTTCCTATTTGCCTTCTGCATATACAGCTGAAATTCAAGAAGTCTGCATATCAACCACAAATGCCAATGACATTTAATAGCTGTGCTTATTTCAAAGCTGCAAAATCAATCATCTTCAGTGATCTCCTCCTTCTTCATCTCTGTCACTTGTGGCACTCAAGAGTAATGGAAAATGGACCACTGATAGCAGACCTCAGTCTAGGGCAAGGTAGCATCCAAAAAAATGCTGATGCTCTTATCCCTCTTACTTGATTTAAGGCTGGATTTTGCTATCACTATTTATCTTAAATGCTTTTCAAAGGAATAGTCAAACCTTCTTTCACAAATACGGCATTTCAACTCCATCTGTTCATTAGAGCCCATTACATGTGATGCTGTGACTTACCAACACATTGTTAATCCAGCACAATGACTTTTCTGAAATGTATACTTTATTATCATCAGACCAAAATGCTAAAAAACACCCCCAAAACCAAAGGACAGAAGGCCAAATACTAATGTGATTTTTCAGATTTTTGTTTTTAAGATATTACTTTTTGTCATAGTCATAAGGAGGGTGTAATTGTCATATTAATCCTTGGTTTGGCAAAAGGTACATCTCTTTTCATTTTCGAAGGTGACAGAAAACCTGCCCTCCATCTAGACAGTATAGATTCATGAATAATTGGTTTGCACATTCAATCTGATAGTGGAAAGATGAATATGAATATCCTGCTTATCTTAACTGTAAAATGAAAAAGCTAAATATGCTTCCAGGTTAAGCATTTTTTTTAATAGTTCCATTGTCTCACATTCCTTCTGGTAAAACTTCATCATTTATTCAGTAACTCAGGCATCTCCAATGCATTAATTGTGTAGACTGTAACCTAACAGACAGCCCTTGTTTTGTGAGTATAATATTCCTGGCACATACTGTAATTATCTAGCTTCTAAATAAGAAAGAAGACCTGAAAGCAGAATCAATTGATTAATGTAAAAATTAAACACCACGTTTGAATGAATGTCTTTTATCACCACCACCCCATGCTATGTAAGGAGTTGTGCTGTCACCACATTTAAAATTTTATAAAATATTTTTTAAAAAATTTTAAAATCCATATGCAAAACATTAAAGTTTCAATGCACATCATCAATAGTAATTAATTCACAATCCCAAGACACAGATAAGCAACTCTTACTGCTTATCTTCTGGTTGTTCTATCCTTAGTGTACACCTAACATGGATGGGTATCATTCTTAGCTGACAACTAGCAAACAGACTATGCATCAGTTTTACAATGTGGAAGACAATGAGAGAGCTTTTTCTCTGAGATTAACACACTATGTCTTTTCCTAAAATAAATTAGGCAAAGCAGGACTTTTGTTTGTCTTAAACAAATTAGGGTTCTAATATCACGCTTTCAGAGAACACAGGGAGAAAAAAATGAGGAAGCAAGGCAATGAAGTTAAGCTGATTTAATCAAGATCAGAAGCTGATCTTAGACCTGAAATGAACTTCTCCCAATGAAAATGGTCTGTAAATTAGCACTGTACTACAGTAATATTTCAGAACTACAGAAACGTTTCATTTCTTAAAGTATAGTATAAAATTTCCTTTTGCCCAAACACTTGTATGTATTATGAATGCAGGAGAAATATTCCTGAAAGAAGCAGCATTTAATCCTTTGTAATACAAACACACGGAGCTCTTACTGTTTCCATATTGATAGTAAGATATTTACGTTTTCCACAGAAACAGCAAAATTAACTTGTGGTCCAGTCTTACGCTACTATTCTAATGCCACAGGGTGACTAAGCTATTCCTCTTATATGAAGCTATACCTTTTACTTTTAATAAAGCCATTTTCTTGTGTAGAAAATAAACTCTATCTGCCATAGGACAGCTAGAAAGGTGCATCATCTATATAACAGGATTAAATAATTTATTCCTCATTATAGTATATAAAAGAAAAAATGGTTGTTACCTCCTCTTTCAACTTCAAAAGAAACAAGGTCCTGCTTTGGTGCATCAGTTTTGCTATTTAATGAAAAGCAGAATATATACTCCTTTTTTTCAGTCTGTCTATATGTCCCAGCATAGTCACAACGTTTGCCGAAACTGTATTAAGTGTAAGCAACTTCAGCTTTCTCATTATGCTTTTCTTATGACAGCTATGGAAAGACTCGGTATAATCTCATCATCTTGATTCATCAGACTACTAAAAGCTCTGGCATAGATTCCTCTTCACCTACTGAGTATTAAATTAAACTACTACAGTCACTGATGTGCAAAGTTTAGGTGTCTCCTTTTAGCAGGACTAAATGCTCTTTTGCATGCAAAAATTGCTACATTAAATTAATCCTTATTGAAAAAGTTGGAGAATTCCTGGCTAAGACTATTGGGAAACAGTCAGTAAATGCTGAAGAACAGGAGCAGTGGGGAGAGAACAGCAGCAACAGCAAAGGAGTCTGTGGAAGGGTATGGAGCAACAATTGCACAGGAATGGCTGCACAGCGTCAGGCAGAGGACCTATTCAATCCAATATTCTGTCTCCACCAGTGGTTACAAAGTAGATATCCAGGGAAATAGAACAATAACATATGGTACTTCCTAAGTATCAACATTCAAATTCACATGTTTAAATAAGGAAAATGATGACTAATGAGGCCATAAATCTTTCATGGTTTATGAAAACAACAAGGTCCAGAAATTTGTCTAGCAAAGCACCTAGTCAAGATATACTTTGTAAAAACCCAAAATGTCATTTTCTGAAGTTCCTCACATTGCCATCACAACTGCCAGTGCTGAATGAAATCCAACAATATTGCGGGAGAAGGGCATATTGGACTGCCGATTACAAAATTAAAAAACAAATCCTGATCATGTAAATAGATCAATGAGGGTTTTCTCACATAAGTCAAACTGACAACTGGGACCAAAGCTGAAAAAAATAGTTGCCCAAGCAACAGTTCTCCAATCTGAAAATTTATTTGGTTTTGGACACAGGCTTAAGAAAGAATTGGAAAATTTCAAAGATGATGATTGGGAAAGTATCTTTGAGACTCTTCGAACAGAAGTTGAAATTCTGCAAATGGTATGCCATTTTCATTATGTATTTTAAGTGTTTGATAATTTTATTTTAAAGGTGTAATTTAAGATGATTAGCAGTGGTTTTAGATAAGCAGTTTTTTATACTATGTACACAGCCAAACATCCTTGCATTGCAGATGCACTCCAATTCTCATTTGTTTTAGCCTATTATTTCCAAATGTCCAGGAATAGAATTTCTCACAGAAAAAAGAAGCAGAGAAAAGAATTTAAAGATATGTTTTTAACATGAGAAAGAACTATTGGGTAGACTAGTACTAATCATTAGTTTCTTGAAAACTGCAAAAGAATATGCATTTAGGAGCTAAATTAATATTTACCTCCAGCTGTCAGTTAAATGGAAGATGGGAATATGAAGAAATAGAATGATAATAGCATCCTTGTATGTAATATTTTATTTTGTCCACTCACAAAATCCTTACAAAAACTTATTAAAGTGTGTTTTTTCTCTCAATGTCAATCATAATTTCAAATTCCTTGATTGTCAGTCTGTGTAACAATATAAATAGAAAAAAGATTTAAGACTCATTTTTAGAAATAAAGGGGTTTTAAAGGTTCATTTCAGAGCCCCTGCTTGAGCTGTATGAAGATGCAGCTGCCACTACCATCAATAGCAGAATAAAAGTCATGGGAAATTTGTATTACTCACTTTTATGATTGGTTTCAAGTTTCTGGTGGAGGAGTGTAACTTACTTGTACTTTATCCATTAATTTTATCACGCTTGTCAAACTTCAGAAACAAAAAAAACCCAAACCAGTTTAATGTTTAACAACCTCTCTGTAAAGAACACAGTGAACTCATTAGATTTCATTTTCTGTAATTCAGTTCTTTCTCTTTTCCAGAATCTATCACTAAAAAAGTCTTCAGACAAGTGAATAATATGTGGCGTATGATATGGAGTGTCATGGAAGCTAGTCTTTGAGTATTTTAAAACCATTTTACTCAGGCTCTATCAGGTTTGCTCCTATTTTTTTGTTTGATTAAACCACAGTTTGTATCTGCCTTTACTTATCATTAAAATAAAATTTTATTCATTTAAAAGTGGTGGGATTTTTGTGTTTTATCCTCAAGTTCAACAGCTATTCATCTTTAGTTTCCTCTTCGTTGCCCATGAATGGACAGCACATAGTCCACTACACATACAGCTGCGTTCCTATATTACTAGCTCTGTTCTCTATGTACTACTTTTTAGAATGAATGCTCACATCACTACCTTAAAAATAGGAGGTCTTATTTGAGAGGAAGACTGCTATTACATCAAGAAATACTTTACAGGAGCTGCCGCTATTTAGTTTGTACCTTGACAACGCAATTCTGTACCAAGCTCTCTGAAACAGCTCAGCTCCAGCAATACTGCATGATAGTCCAGAATAGTTTCCAAATCTACTGAGCACTAGATGCCTCCATTGATGGTAAGCCAGTCCATTACTTAGCACTTGCCTTCTGATTACATGAGAAGTCTTCTTTTCTTCCTCTCCCACAACCCACAAAATACTGAGTGCTATGTTCAACACCTGACAGCAAAGATAAAACCGTTTTCTAAATGAAAAGTCCACATTTCTAGAGAATTGGTTAAGAATTTCCATTGAATAAGGAACCCTATTCATTCGAGCATGTAGGACATGTAACTGCAACAGCAGTTCCTAACCCCACAGTAGGAACTGACTTTATGATTCAGGTGCTTACAATAGGACCATGTAAAAACATTCACTCTGCTCAGCCTCAGTCCACTCTGTGGTCATTTGTCTCATCACATCCAACTGTGTGCAAAAATTTTCAGTCTGATTCCCACCTGGGGGGTGGGATGGATATACTAGTGAAGAGCTCTTCACTAGTTTTTCTATACCCAGAACTCTCCAAGCTACAGAGGGCCTGTCACACATAAAACTGTAAAAAATGCTTTAATGAGAAGGGAGGAATAAATCACTTTTGGAAGCTGACCAAAATCTGCCTGCAATGGAGAAAGTTTTTTCCTCTTGGGACACAGCTGCAGTTTGAAGTCTGGCAAGGTTTGATCTGCAGCACTGGTATCAAAGAGTATTCTGATTTGCTGGGTTTACTAGAATAATTCCAAGAGGTTGGAATTATTATTCTTAATAACCAGTGCTGTTGGAGCTGACATCCCTATAAGAGGGGTTTTTTTATCACTTCCCTAAGAGAGGTCCTCTTAGGATGTGCTTAATTTTAAACAATTTAGTCCCTCTGACTTGTATGAGACCATCTGATTCTTTAAAAGTTAGGCAACTACTGCTTGTGTGTTTTGATCAAATCCAGGGCATGTTGCAAAATGATACATTTGCATATCAGAGTGTCTACAGACAGCTAAAGCAGTGTTACTTCTGGGTTTAACTGCTGGAAACAGATATAAATTGGGGATTTGCTGGGATGGCTGAGTTTATCCTGATTATTTTATTCATTTAGGGGAGCTTGCTTATGTTAAGTGTATTGGTTAATCAACCAGGAAAAACTTATTTTTAAACTTCGGGTTTATCCTCTTATAGTTGCTTTTCTTTATAAGAATCCTTGCATCTCTTTTGCAATGGTCTCATATTTATATAGTTGTTTGGTCCATATAGATTAAATACTCAGATATGACATGAAACAGAACTCATTGGTTTATACCAGCATTCTA
The DNA here is from genome assembly GCA_031468815.1 of Morus bassanus. Lineage (NCBI taxonomy): Eukaryota > Metazoa > Chordata > Aves > Suliformes > Sulidae > Morus > Morus bassanus. The sequence continues at coordinate 9,541,319 of CM062575.1, read as the reverse complement.
CATATACATTTCATGTAAGTGGAATGAGCAATAGCATATAATAACTATCAATTAATAATATAAATTAGTGTCCTAATTCACCTGAAAAAACATCTGGGGAAAAGAAATATGGTAAGCCCTTTTCAGAGATACTTCAGGTTCCAGGAAACCAGCTGCAACTTCAGTTTTTTGTGGAGGATGATTTGTTTGTTGGTAGGGTGTTTTGTTTTTAATAGCTGTGAAGATCTAAGTTCTTGATTACTGTACTAGAATTACAGCATAAATATAGCAAAATTTGTAATAACTCAAATGGCTGAAGCTCTCAGAATCAATATAACAACAAAACAAGAAAAAAGCTCACCAAAAAAGTGAAACAAATCAATACAAATCTTATTGGGCTAAACAAATCCCTCAACAGCTCTGAAAAAAATATAATGCCAGACTAAACCAGCTGTTGCAGGTTGAATGTAAAACATACTAATTTCTCCAAGTGTAAAAATACATTTGTCACCACTGTATTATGAATAATGTAATTTGGGACAAATATTTCTGTTTGGAAGACTCACACTAAAAATTAAGCAAAATTTTGTGTTTTGTGGATTTTCTTTAAAATTCTGAAACCAGGGGTGAGTAATCTTTTAAATAATGAGTGCAAAAGAACCAAATTTTTTGTCATGTTTAATAAATATGTTTAAGAACAGAACATTGCCAAATTGCTGTGAAAATACAGAGAGTTATTATGAATAAATAAATAATCTCACAGATGACATAATTTTTTAGAAGGATAGATTATATATTAGGTACCTTGAATGAGAGTCTAACAGAACCTCTGAGGCCAGAGGAAGTAGTTGTCCCTTTTTATGACCAAAAAAGATGAATTAGAGCCATAGAAATACTTGAAGCAGTTAGTGAGAAAGAGGAAGATACCCCAAGAAAAAAGTCATTACTTTAGAAAAAAAAAAAAAGCATAGAGAAAACCAGCCATGCTTCTGTACTGGACCTGGGAACAGATGCTTTTTAGGATCAACAGATAAAAACTCCCTCATTTTTTAAGACAGACAGAGAAATACTTTAGATTACAAAATTTACCTGGTAAGGACTGAGACTTGACAAGCATCAAGTCCTACAACCTTCACAAAAGACTTGATGAATTGCAGTTTTATCTCAGGCTTACACACTGACACCACAATGTCTCTCCTCCACTGCGACCACATACCTAAGACACAGCTGAGCAGCCTGATTTTTTAACATCAAATCACAGCTCCCAGCCATGCTTTGTAAAAGACGCTTCCCAGTAGCGGCCTAATGCAAACAGATGATTGCAAAGGGTAATCCAAGATCCATTTGAAAAAAATTGTAACAGGAAAATAATTAATCCAGGCCATGGACCTGATAAGGCTTGGGAAAAATCACTGAACTTTCAAAAAGTGTTTGCCAGCCAGGGTGAGTAAGGTCTGACCACAAAGGCCCAAAACAGAAAGTCTGTTAAACCCTAATTCTACAAGATTCTGAGTTTACAAATCAGCCTTAATGAGTTTGGAGGCAGAGCAAGGACAATGCAAGGTCAGGAGCCAAAGAAACTGGGAGATATACTAAACCAAAGTCATGGTTGGAGGCTGAGGAGCAGAAGACCCAAGAGCACCAATAGCCAACAAGCCAGCAGACAGACCACAAACCGCAGTGAAGATATAGCTTAACTGTGTAAAAAAGCACCCCTGTGACCTAATGTTACTTACCCAGATATGTACCTAGTCTTGAAGCAAGAAACAGCTACAACTGGGAGGAAAAACAAAACAAAACAACAAAAAAAAAAGGAATCAAAATGCAATTATTTTGGTTCTTATAAAAAGGAGTTAAGCTACCACATTTTCATGTTATTTTATTTATTAATAACAACCAATTCAAGGACTACCAAGAAAACTACTATAATATCTGACCACAAAATAAAATTACAGTTAGCTAATGCAACAGTACCCACACAAATTATCTCTAATTGGTTGACATAAATATGATTCAATCAGTGATAGTGCCAAATGAATGTTATAAAATGAAAAACAGCAAGAAATGAAGAATAAGTCACAAAAAAAAAGGTACCTGTAACTGAATGACACACTGAGTCAGTGAGAAAAAATTCATATGTATGACACGGGGCAAAATGTCAATTGAGGTCACACATCCCTGTTCAGCTGATCTAGCTTATGGGATCCTCAGTCACAGAGGTAACTGACAGTCTCCAGCTAGAGGGCCAGTTGCCTATGTAGAGCTTGACAGGTTGGCAGTTGACTAGTCTAGAAAAACTTAGACCCCAAGGGAAAAGAATATTTGCCTTTAAAACCTGTGACTGAATTCCATGTATAGATCAAAAATGAATAGGAAAAGTACCTGCAAGACCAACCCCTGCCACAAAGGTGTGGTGGGTAACCTGAGAGCACAGATCCTACAAGAATGATAACAGGGGAAGACCTGAAGGAGAAGACATGTTCCAGCACTGTCTCCCTGATTAAGGGTGCCATGCCTGACCAGCACTGCTACCTATCTGTAACACATCCTCCTTGTCCTGTCCTTCATTAGGGTAAAGAGCACTGCTTTTGGATTGGCCATTCAAAACATTCCTGCTGCAGATTCAATCAAATGTAGTGTTAGATCTTACTATATAACGGGGGGTTAAATACATTAGAATTTTTAAGAGCTCTATGTGTTTTTCTCTGTGTGTGTACCTGTTTGGGCACTTTCTGCTCTAATTGATACCACATAGCCTCTGTTTTACTTTAGAATAGAGAATTGCTGTAATTTATTTAACTAAATTTACTCTAGCAGGAAGAGAACAAGGCCTATCCAGCAATCGAACTATGGACTGGAATGGTGTTCAATTCCGTATTCTAAGGAGCATTTGGTATAATTTGCTACTGATTAAGTTCCCTTAAACAAAGTCTCCAAATATTTTAAGTGCATAAAGATAATTCAGATAATCATAAACTAAACAGTGTATTGTGTATAATAAACAGAAAGAAAGAAAATTCATCCTGTCTAATATCAGCATTTTATGTCCCTTGTATTCTTCATACTATGGTTCATAAATTCCTTTTAGTCTTGATTAAAAAAATATGGATAATCAGGCTATCAGTCAAACTGAGAGGATTTTTAAAGGGATGTTTCAGTGCCATCTAGTGGTTTTTCATATTAATAAAAAATGTTCCCTCTTGTATGGCAATTTCCATTTTATAATTTTAATTAGAAAACACTTTTTGCTACTGCTATATGCTTAATTTTTCCTCAATTTCATACCTAATGATGTTGGACACATTGCCTTTAAAATACTTCTATTGGCCCTAACGACATACTATTTCTGTGCAAAAATAGAATAAATATCATGCAGTGTGGGACTACACTAAACTATATTATATACAAGGAGAAGGCATCATACTGTGAGGCTGAGACCAATAATCTAGCCAGGGTAAAACCCAACTTTTGGAAAGGAATACAGCTTCAGTTTGAAGATTTCAAGGGGGCAGATGCACAAGACCTGTTCTGCTAGCTAACTGGCATGCTAATCTTTGTCTAATTGATAGCTTGAATATGTTTGCTGTAGCTTCCAGTCCTTGTTTTTTCTTATCCTTTCTTCTCTGAGATTAAAAAGCTTTTTAATACATGGCATATTCTCCTTCTATTAGTAGTTCTGTGCTAAAATCAAGTTATCTTTCAGACTTTTTTTTGATAAGTTTAACAAATTGCCTTCTTTCTGTCATTCACACTACAGCATTTTTCCAGTGCTCAGATAATATTTGTGGCTTTCTTACACCTTCTCCATTTCTTGCACTGTTAGAAACACTGACAGCTGACTTGTAAGCAATATTCTAGTACTGGCTTCATCAGTGCTTATATAAACGTAAAATTGCCTTCCTACTCCTACACTGCCTTCAGGAATAGATTTACAAATTCTTGTTAAACCTTTTTGCCTCACACACCACATTAGAAATCTGTGTTGACTCAGTTGTTCAAGATGATTTATAAGCACTTTTCAAAGTTGGTGTTTTCAAGGATACTGTCCTCCCCTCCATACTTATAAACTGCATTTTTTTTCAGATGTACAACTTTGCATGTGAAAATATTGAAACAGTAGCTAATTGCATGGGTTTGTTCTGCTTGCCAAACTATCCATGTTACTCTGTGCGACTTCAGTGTCATTATCTATCACGCTGTCAACGTCTGTGTCATCTGGGTATTTTATCAACAGTAATTTTATATTTAAGTCCAGGTTATGCACAAAACTGTAGCATCACTTTGGTTTGAGTGCTCTTCTTTGGAAGACACAACTGTAAACAGCCTCACTGTATGACTGTTTCTCACTGGCATTATTTTTCAAAACCATCAGTTTCAGATTTTAATTCGTTGCTTATAGACTGTATATACAGTGCTACAGTGCCAGCTATTTTAAATGACCAGTAGTATATTGTGCTAGCTGAACATCTTCCAGCAGTTAAAGCATATGACATCTACACAGTATGATTACATCTGTAATCTCTCAAAGCATTAAATCAGCCCTATTTTCTATAAAATCATGCTGACTAGCATTAATTGTATTCCTATCACTTAATTCTTTACCACTGAAATCCTTTTCCCTTTCCCACAAATAGTGGGAGCTTACTTGGAGCTCATGTCAGGTTAACAGGCCGTTTAGCTACAAGTCCTTTTCAAATGCTCATAAACTATTCACAGCTTTCCTGCTTCTGCAATTTCCCCAGCACTCCAAAATTCATTTCAAAAGCTGGTTAGTGTACATGAAGTGCCTCAGCCAAAGGTGTTTTCTTTATGAACTTTCAGGTGTAAATGATCCAGTCCTGATCATTTTAAAAAGCCTTATCCCAGCAGACACCTAACCTCTTCCTTACTTATTAATGAATTCAGTGGAATGAGTGCATTAGCACGCTTCTTTCCAAACACAAAATGGAAACAATATACTCAAGCTCTTTGTCCTTTCTGCATCGTTCTAAATGGCTGTAATATTAACCTACCTGCAGGGTCCATTTGAAACTTGGGAGCACTGCCCAGAATCTTAAAGAAAATTCACCTGGAGTCGTAAGACCACCAGTCATAATCTTTCACTCCTCTACAGCTCTGGAGGTAAATCTATAGCCACACCTGCCTGCCATCTAAAACTGATAGCGAAAGTAAAAACAGTGATATCACATTATAGAAAAAGCCACTGCTGGTATGATGGACAAACTGTAACACCATATTTGATGTTTCTCTTAGAATAGTTTACTCTGGCAGAAAAGGTACATATAGCCATATACTTACCATACTACAGCTTATAATTATTAAATAAACTGATTTGCATTCTGTTCATATTTGAACACTTTCCAGTCTCACTAGAGTTCAAAGAATTATCTAACCACAAATTTAGCCCTCTAACTAAGTCTCTACCCTAAGATTTAAACACTTAGCTTTTCATGTAGGTAAGATCCCTTTGCCAAAATCACATTGGAATTCCAAATAAATGAAACTTCTCAGTTATTTATGTCTTTATAGGGAGTTTGATCCTTCCTGTCTCTTTAGATCTGACTCTTTCAAATGAAGGGGGTACAGAAAAAGATGACGCCTGGAAAAATACTTGATCATTGAATTAAAATGTATTTAGTTCTTTCAGAGTGTAGCTAGCTCATAAACAGGACTACTATTAATACATTTGTATTATTTCTTTATATGAAATAAGTATACATTCTTTATTTTTTGAGCAGGGGCAAATACAGCTAATATTAGAGAAAGTTCTGCTGCGCGCTAAGTAAACTGTACGTATATCTTCCTTATTGACATGGCATTAAAATAGGGCTGGGGAATTAAACACAATAATAGAAAGCATCAACTTTGCTAACTTCTTTTAAAAAAATAATGATAATATCCACTTTTGACTCTGAAATAATTTATTAATAGAGACAAAATGAAGATTCTGATATAAAAAAACAACCATGCCCTTTGTAAACAGACACAATGTTTTTTATGTATATTCATTATTACATAGTTATATTAAGGACCAACATTACATTTGGGCTTTAGAATTTTATTTAAATAATCCCTACATCATTTGGGGATGTCTGTTGGACATACCTTTTAAAAAAAAACTGACTGTTTTGTGAGAGAAGTAGAATGGCACCAAAGTAATAGCTACACACTAGGAATTAGCAACATTAGCTGTTTAATGCATACCATTTTTTGTTAAGATCATAATGCTGATACCTACAAACTTAGATTTACGGTGGCTTTACGTACCACAGCACGTGAGATCAAGAAAATACACTCTCCTTTTCCAAATCACACTTCAAATATTAACAGGTTGCTCATACAAAACAACCACTGTTCATTCATATAAACCCACAGCTGCATAATTCAGCAGGGGTGTAGGTGTGTATTATTGTGCTAGGGGAATGATTACCATCTTGAAATTACTATATACATCTGAGAAAATAGGCAGATAAAGCATGGAAGTCAGTGTCCTATTTACAGAAGGCTTAGAGGTAGAAGAACAATCACATTCTGTTTCTTCCATTAATACACAGTTATTACTATAGTCAATAAGTATATCAGCTAGATTAATTATTCAGAAGCATTCATTAATAATAAAGACTATTGTATATATTGCTGTTGCATTGAAACGTGAATTGCACTAGGTGGTAGTATGAACACGCGCCTCATTAGACAATGGTCTAGGATTAACAGTAATAGTTGTAATATTAAAAAATCCACAGTGCTTTTTTCTTTACCCAGGAGAAGCTACTAAGCTGAGTGTAGTAGTAAATATTGAAAAGGAGGGAGATTTTTTTCAGAAATTAACTTCCCAAAAAGAAAGGCAAACTTGTCTCGTATTTGTGCCTGTATATCTATAACCAAACACATAGTATGTATCTTGTTGCTTCCTTAATACTTATACAATAAATACACAAGGAGACCAAAACATAAATGGGCTGTAGTCCTTTTTTTCCAGTCCCTTAATCCTTTTATAGCTCCTACAAAAAGACTTTTTCATTCTGAATTTTCTTAATTTGCTCCCTTATTTTAGAGATCTTTTCTTTTTTTGTTTGCCTTACCTGTCTGTATCCTCAGCACCAGAGTTTTTCTAGGCATCTTTCAGATGCTCATGCTAACAGATTTTTCAAACTTGTCCACTAGAGAGCATCATCATCAAGTTCAGAAGAATACACTACATTTTGAAAATCTATATGATCACCAAAATAGCTCAAATTTACCTCTCTGATGGGGGCTCAGCCCCAATACCCCATTGCAGCACTACCTGTTGAGGTTCACAGACTTTAAAGCAGATCCCTGAATGCCACTCCACATGCATATGGGCAGCTAGAATGCTCCACTAGAATTCAATGCAAGTTTTATATCACTAGGCACAGGCATAATCTTCATACAAAATTATCACCTCTAAATTTAGAGAATTTATTTATGGCACCTGGAAATGAACTGGTGCCTCACGGCACAGACGGATTACATGGCATCACAGAAGAGCTAAAAATCTCATTTCAGTCACAAGCAGGAAGCTCAACTGCATGGTGATGGGAGGACAAGTGATGCTCCTGTAGCAAGGCTACAGTTACCCCAAGAAGAGTTGAGTGCATCCTTCTGACACTTACACACGAACAAAAGCAGAGGAATGTTTTGCAGGTGATGTGTAGGAAGGGGATAGGTGATGAAAGCAGACACTGAACTCAAATTCTAGAACTAGGAGTGGCTTAGTAGGAGGACAGGCACCACAGCAGGGGTGAGCAAACAAGTCAAGACTAGCCCTATTGGCTCAGCAGTGACCGGGGCAGCCCTAAGAGCATGAGAGTTGTGAAACTAAGTAGAGAATGTTACATTAATTCACTTCCCTTAGGTAACCAGCTGTAAAGAAAAATCATCAATGAAAAAAAAATCCTGCAGGCTCTCACCGGAGGATATTTATGAGTATCAGCTGTCATCCATCTCTCTTGTCACACTCGGAAATGTAAACTATAACTTTGGCTCCTAGCTGTAACTATGCCAGAACAAGTGAAAATAAACACTCATCTAATCAGTATATATTCTTATTCATTTTATCAAACAAAATAGCACAAATAACTAATAATCACCAAAAAAAAAAAAAAAAAACAAAAAACCAAAAAAGACACTGCAGTGAGAAGGCTCCTTCTCAAGTTTCCAGGAAATCTACCTCAACCAATAGATTAGTGAAACTCCTTTAACACAGTTGTCTCCTACTATATCTTCAATACAATTATTTAAACCAAATGGTTTATGCCAGTGCTTCTCAGAAAATACTCAAGCAAATACAACATAAGAAATCAGACATATTTGAAGATCATATTACTTTGGGTCTAATTTACTCCTGTTGAACTGAATGCACATAAATAGAGCTTTTCACACCCTTCGGGGATTCAAATAACATGAACTGTAATTTTCTACTCTGATAGAAGATACTAGTATATGCCACTTCAAAGATCTCAAATATACTGATACTTACTTATATCCTAAACTCTAATCAAAACCTGCAACAGCCATTTGTGGATATATGGTTGCATGCAAATATTGCTATCCACTTGCCAACACTCCTAGCTTTTATTTTATTTTCTTTCAAATATGATCCCTCAATAGCATGTGAACTCCATTGAATAGAACCATTTTGTTTTCAAACAGGATCTGCTTCACTACCAGAAAGGTAGTTTTCAGGGATTTCTCCTTTTTTCTTTGAGCAGATTAACACACAGTTTCCCACTATAATTTCTGCAAGGAAATAAGGCATCACATTTTTATTATTCAGTCATGGGTAGCAGGAAAGTGTAGCTCATCTAATTTGAGGCTTAATTCCAATTCTCAAAAAATTCAACCAGCTCTAACTTTTCATGTGTGAGAACACAGGTATAAACTAGAATAAATTCACAGAAAAAATGCCATGAAACAGTAAATATGAAGGGGCAAAAATACCAGACCAATTGTCACCTCTGATTCCTTTAAATCCTTCTAAGAGACACTGCATCATAGTTTTACCTAGAAAATCCCATTATCTCCTGACAGCTAATGGGGTAGGCAGCAATGACTGCTGTCACCCATCTCATACTTTGCTTGGTTCATCACTGTCGATCTCCGCTTCCTCCATCCCTCCTGTATTAACTTCTGAGCTTTTTTTCTTCTGCATAAAATATGTACAGGTGATTGTTGATCCTGTCCTGAGTAGTAAAATGCTTGCTTTGTGGAGCTGTTTCTACAACTGTAATCATACTTATTAGCTTCATAGGAAACTCCAAGCACATTTCAAGACCCAGAGCATCAAGTTCAATTCACAAGTGTCTTGCTCTGATTAATACATGCCTGTTATATTTTATTATAATTTATAAACCCTCATTAAGTGTTTCAGTATTTCAGGCCCTTAGATACTGTTTTGAAATTAATATCTGATAATAAAAACTACTTGCAAATTATTTTTAAGTAGACATTTTAAAGTATTATCCCTTTAGGCAGCTAGTGAATTGATCTGAAAATGCCCGTATTAGTAAAATGATACCTCCATGGCAGTCCCAGCTTCTCACAGACTCTGAACCCCATGGAGTGTCATCGTATCTCAGGTGTGGAGCTTTGAGTTAATGCAAACTCCAGAGGTGAGAATTGCTGACTTAGTCACTCTTGCTCTAATTTAGGAAGATTAGCTGCAAGTATCTTGACATGGTACTCATGCAGGGACTGGTGTTTTGCACTCCTGCTTCAAGCAAAGCTTCCTAGGAATGTCAGTAGTGCAAATTGGTAATAAAAGTAGAGTGTATTCCCACTGCTACCATCTTATACACTTAATTTATCCTTCCCCAAAACATCTTTTGGCAAAAGCATCATTTTCAACCACCAAATGCCCTCTTATGTGAACACAAGAAATTCGGAGGCCAGGTTTGCACTACACTAAAGCAAGAGTGTTTTCAAGTCATCTATTGATCTACTATGCAATCTAAAATGCAACCAGAAAAGTGATGTTCCTGGTAATTTACTTTTAATTTTATTGCTAAAATGCCTGCACATATCAGTCTACTGGGATTAACTAATGAGGCAAGCTAATAATTAATGCTTTAGAGACTTTACTAATTTAAGGCAATAATGAACTAGTGGTGCTGCTCAGCAATGCAATGAAAGCTGTTTTTTTTCCTCAGGTTTAAAGACTGGGGCAGTGTGGGATGCACCATACAGTTCTCTTTCCAGCTGACTACAATGTCAATAGGGGTGGTACATGTCCGGTCTCACCCCCATATATAATGAGAACATTGCCAGAGCACAGATCCCAGCCTTAGGACCAGAAAGCATTCCTTCCTGGGGCTGATAATCTAGATTAATCATCACATATAATTAGGGATCTGAGTGTCTTTGCAAATCAACTGAAACTATGGGTAGAGATGATGGTATTCACACATCAATCTAGCTGATTTTGGAAGGACACCTCAGTTATTCAGGGAGCCTTCTAATAAAATGAGACTGTGATTCTTTTCACAAAATAATCTTTTTTTTTTTTTTTTTGAGACATATTATCCTTCTTTATCAATTCTTTAAATGTATACATTGCATCAGTTTGAGGCATATGAACATTTATAGCAGACAGGCAGAACTCGGGGCTTGTTCCCTCTGCCATTTCAGTAACCTAGGCCGTTACTCATCTGCAGTTCACTGTTCTGAAGTTTTTCATTGTTAGTACTTTTTCTTTATGGGCAGGGCATAAGAAATGTTTCATTAGTGAAAGAAATCAGCTTATCTTATAATGGAATACCAAACATGCCATGAATTTTTTGGCCATTGTGAACAGCAGTCTTGCATGTGCTCCTCGCAGACTGGGAGGGCTGTAATTGCTTCTCGTTGGGTCCCAGAACTCCCTGTAATCAGCATTTACATAGTGGAGAGAAGGGTTGTGTAAATGTTGAAAACACATACCTAACTCACTCTGTGTCTACAGATTCTGTAGTTTTCTGAAGACAATTCTCTCTTTTTATCACTTGAATGACTTAATTTCAATGGCAGTAAAAAATTACAGCCAGTTATTACTCATTCATGCTTCCTACAGACTCACATACACAGGGTTCAGTAAACACATTAAAAGGCACACATGTATATAGTGCATAAGAAATAATAATTTAGATTATTAAATTTCAGGAGTTTGTAAAGTATTACTGCAGGATATCAGAAAAGTTTCAATGGTGAAATCCTACTGAGATAAAGGGTGCAGCAGAGAAAATCTGTAAAGGCAAAACCGAGAACTCCTGAAGTACCATTTCTACTATATTTAAGATTTCATGCCAGTGAATGCACTTCCAGTTATTATAACAACAGTGTTATACTAAAAAGGCCTTTAACTTCCTTATTGCCTTCAATTGTGTTATAAATTGCAAATTAAAAAAAAGAAAAAGTATTAGCATACCCCACCTGGTAAATTTTATAATTTATAGCAAAGAAAGGATTATTATTTTAAGAAGTGACAGCAGCTAAATGAACGCCATGAAAAACAATCCCTTTGGAGTGTGTTTTCAAGGTTAGCAGGAAGTTTTTCAGAGAAACAAAAGAGCTGGTTTTCTCAGAACCCATGAAACTGCCAGTGATGAGGATGGCCTTTGATTTCTTGGCCAAACACTCCATCTTCTCGGGCCAGGCTCTGATGCCAGTGAGATCGCTGGGCTCAGGTCTCCGGCAGCCGGAGTTGATGGAGCAGTCTGTGTCTGGAGACCCCTTACTTTTTATCACGTCTGATGCAGGTTCTGTCTGCTGTTCCTATCACCAGTAGCCCCGAGGGCTTTGAAAACTGCTGGCTCACAAACCTGACTTGCCTGGCTGACGGCATATTTTCATCCTGAATGAGTGCTCGAGGCTCCCCCTTGCCGGGATGCAGAGTCAGTCTAGCACGTCTACGTTGCCTATGGATAATAGGGCATGCTGAGACTGTGCCTGGCACACTAACCCCAGCAGTGAAATACTGCAGCTGAGCAAGATTAAGTAGTTTTTCCCAGTGATGGCAGTGGTCCTGATGACTCTGGCAAAGGCTGCGGTAAACTTCTAAGTTACCAGAGCTTGTCCTGTGTGCAGCCCAGGCGCCATTTGGCTCTCACCTCTTGTGACTGTTGATAATTCTAGCTTTGATCATTAGATGTTTTACATTAATCTCAACCAACTCAAACGTAGTCTGACTGGTAGTAACAGAAAGCACATAATGGTTGTTTAAAACCCACCATTTACACAGGTTGTGTATCATTAATGTTTCAAATGACAAGAACAATTGGTGCCGCCTCCTTTGCATATACCAGCATTGCTCAAATCAGTCCATGGTTAGCATGTCCAGAGCAGAGCCTCAGCATTCTCTCTCCTGGAGAGGAGACAAGGATGTACACAGGCACAGTGCAGAGCACATCTAAGGTGACCAATGCATCTGCAAAATGAGTCCCTGCTCTGCACATACAAACTGACTGTACACTGCGTCTCTAATGTGTCCAGTCATGAGACCAAGGAGAACTAATGGCCTAGAAGTCCTTATTTGCCACTGGAAGATTTTATCCTTCTGTCACACAGTTTTAGGATGCCTAAATAGCCATTTCTTTTTATAAGATTTAACTGTTAAATAATCCCAAAACAGACACAGCTCCGTGAAAACCCAAGGCCTGCATGCTGCAATCATCTACAAGTGATGTGTTCACAAGCCACCCAACTGGTTTTCAGAAGCCTTCAGGCTTCAGCCCACACAGAAACCAGTCCTAAAGCTTTTCACTCTCCAGTTCTTCACACTTATTGTTTAGTGACTGTCCAGTAACAGATGAGTGAAATATTACTGAAATCTGACATATTTTTCAGACATTTGTATGCACCTCAGATACAAACCTCAACTATATATACCCTGAAATCAATACTGCAATGCTGGCTTCTACCCTTGCTTATTGAAAACAATGGCAATAACTTCAGCTGGGTTGGACTCACATTATGAAATACTCCATTTAAACTTATTAGGTCTAATTGGTGTAGTAATACCTTTATATGTTGCATGCTATGCCAGTTGCAACATCCCACTCCCACATTCCTTGGGCTTAAAAGGACTTTGGGCTTTGCAACCCTGCCTCATAACTCTCATTTGGAGTGGCCCTTTAAAGAGTTTTCTCTGTTCCTCATGACTATTTTCTTCACAATTTTCAAAAAAAATCTGTGTTTTTGTAGCTTCAAAGCTAAAACACTTAAAATCAAAATGGCAATGCTCAGTTTTTCTGAAGTCATATTGAATGTGATACTGATTTAGCTGGCCTGCAAAATAAATGGATGCCATCCTGCAGCTTTTTTCATTACTTCATTTACAGGAAGATGCTATAAGTTAGTTACTTTTCTTCATAGTCTATCCTGTATTGGCTCGCACCTCACAATGAGTGTTGAGAGACCTTCCAAAAACAGCAAAGGGCAGAGGTAGTGCTTCATTAAAACCTGATTTAATTCCAATGGTGGCCCACAAATTATTAAAATTCTGACAACATTCTCAAAGTACACTAAAAAGCCAAACTGGCTGAAGAAACAGCAGTGTTCAAAAAGAAAATAAGAAAGCCTTCCTGTTTACAGGCAGTCTTGTGTCACAAGCAAATATGATAAAAGTTTATTCCCTGTGTAAGTCATCCCTTTGTACAGGGAGTGGCAAAGCCCATGAGAGGAACCAAGCAGACCTCGGGAACCATCCATGTACTGCTTCTCCTTCTGCCAGCCCCTTCCAGGGGTCCTTCTGAGGAAGAAATCTATAGATCAACATGTGCCTTAGGTGCATAGCTCCAAACTCAAACCTCCTCTCCAGACAAGACGCAAATCAGGGACAAATATAAACCTGCGGTCAGGCTACAAGCGTAGAGGATACTACAAAAACAATATACAGATTTATTAAACCATTACACGTGTTGCCATACCACAAGTAGTTACGAACCTAAAGATAGTGACACAAACGTAACAGCACCTTGACCTAAACCTGCTGTACTTGACTGAAGGTAAAAGAAGTGCGATGGAACAGGACCTGCGCTTGCAAAATAACAACCAAACCCACACAAACCAGGCCATATATCACATCAAAGGCCTGATATGAAACCACTTAATTATCTTATTAGGTGTTTCTATTTAAAAGCAGCTAACAGCTTGTATAAATTAATATCACTTTCTTGACTTTATCATCCATTTTTAAACATGGAGCATTCTGCTCTGACAATTACAGACATTTAACGGTTTGAGAAAAATGAGATATAAGAGTATTAAAAACCTGATTAAGATTGAAATGCAGAGGAAATCTGGTGAGGGACTAGAATATGTAGAATGTCTATGTCTCTTTCTTTAGTCTTATCTTTCAAAAATAAATACATACAATGATTTTGTCAACATATAGAAAATAATTCAGCCATCCTGCAAGCTGATGTTACTTGTTTAATATAAAATGTCATCTTTAATTTCAGACAGAAGCAGCAACTAAAAAAAAAATATAGTGCTTCTAAAGGCATAGCTTTTCAGTAATTATGCTACCAGATAGGGATTTGTCCCAATTATCTCACAAAGGATAGCTTCCTATTTTACTAATAACCACAAGCTTTAATTAACACAATCAAAAATTCAGGAATATAAAATCAAAGGCCTTCAGATAGAACTTCTATCCCACCACTTCATGTAATCTTTAAACCATGTAACAAAATTAATCATGATTAATTACAATTCATTTACCACAACTTTCTACAGGACTGTGGAAAACAGCTATGATTAGAATCTTTATTCTGTGCTTTCCCATTAATCTGTGAAATCCATTTTATATGGTATTTAATGGCCTTTTCTTAAAATAATTTCTAACTTTTCAAAAGTACAAAACCAATAATTTCATGCTAGGTAGCTGGTGAGAGAAAGAAAGAAATGGCAATTGGTTAGGAAAAAGTCCAAAGGTTTACTTATTTCTTTCATTTTTTTGCACTGTAGTTAACTAATTTCCATCTTTAAATTTAGATCAATGCACGTAGTGTCCATAGGCCTTAAAATACCTTGCTGAAGGAGATTTAAAATTTTCTATTTATATCACATTCTCCAGTGCTCTATTTTGTACTTTGAAATTCAATGCTGTCCTCAGAATATGTGTCAAGCACAAGAGTGTTTTATCACAGAAATGATGAAACGCTAACTCACTTGGAATTCTGTTTGACACAAGGTAAGGCAAAACTGCAGTAATACATTTATTTTGTTTATTAAGACATAAATTTCAGGTCTTGCCTGGTGTAAATCAGTCCAACTCTATTGAATCCAGTCAGTGACTCTGACCTTTTCTACCTGTTTCAAATATGTAGTTTAGAGTCTTACAATCTGCAAGTAGCTGCTGTAGAGACAAGCACGATCCATTACTAATCAGATGCTTATTAGCAATTGCACCATTATTTTATGTGAAAATAATAAAATACATGTCTTCAAGCTTGAAAGCCTGAACTCACTAACACTGTTTGAATTCTTTTCTTCTCTAAACTGTTCCAGGGAGAGGGATATTTTATCAAACTGAAGCTGTGCACAAGTATGACCTTTTTTCCCATTTTTTCCAATCTAAAGTTAATGTTACTGAATTTTGCCAAATGAAAGTTAAACAGTACAGGGCTGAAAGAGGATGCTTATCTCTGCTCTCACATTGACAGGATATGGATCTCCAATTTTCTAGGAGCTCTAAACTGACCGTGAATTAAATAACTTTGTAGCATGGTAGTGGGATGTTTCAGACCTTCTCAGATATGCCAGATATGTCCAGGACAGACCAGGCTAGACAGCACTTCTTGATTTAGACAGCAAAAGGCCAGATGAAGCTCGGGGGAATGTTTCCTGCAGTATTCCTTGCGAAGTTTAATCATTCCTTACCCATCCTTTTAGGAGTGCCAGTAAGTGTTATAGGTAACTAAGCCAGAAGGCTAGTAAGAGGTAAGAGAGGTAAGCAGTGAATAAAGGATGGCTAATTACCCCCTCACATCCTTGAAAATTCATATTGCTATGAGGAGAGCCAATGCTCTTAAACTGCTTCTTAATTTTATTTTAATTTCTGGGACAAAATGTAGTCAGGAGCATTACAGACCAAATCTCATGGTAACTCCAGGATCACCTCAAGAAGTACAAGAAAAGTACCATGAGAGGTACGAAAAAGTCACACAACAACTGTTAAATGGTATTAAAATACAAAGCAAGTAGAACTTAACATTTGGTGCTCTCTCTTTAGCTAAGAAGTATTATATTCTATGAGTGATTCCATTGGGATTGGCATCAATAAAAGTATTAGAAGCTGGATCATAATGAAGGAAGAGCAGATAAAAAGAATAATAATCCCTTCATATCTATTTCAGCAGCCAAGCAGACTGGAAAGAATGGAAAAATACTTGCTGGTATTTAAGGTTTTTTATTCAAAATTGTTACTTCATTAGGGCCTTACAATTGCTGGAAAAGGTGACCTTTGCATTACTGTTACATTTGTAATAAAAATGATTCATACACTACCCAAACCTCAGTTACACACCCCACAACATACAGAGGTAGGTTGGTCAGTCCCTACACAGGAAGTTTGTTCTCCAGGTTAAGACATGACAAGTGGGTGCAATTATAATTGAAGGACAAAAAAGAAAAAAACAATAGCATAAACAGCCATGCACAATAACTTAAATGAATTATCCCTATTAGTCCTATTCTTTATCATAACATATTACATGCGCTGTACCTCATCACATAAGTTCCTCTCTTACAGATGTTACTGTAGACTATAGAAAGGAGCTTTTAGGAGAGACTGCACAAAGCTGTCCTTGAGCTCCAGAAAGAACCTTCTTCCACCTTTGGCCACTTCATCCCTCAAGAAAACATACATTCATTGACAAAACTTCAGGACAGAAGGAATTTTCGTTACTGGTTTTCGTAACGGAGGGCAAAAGACTAATGTTCATCTACTCCAGCCAAATGGAATAAGCAGGCATTTTCCCACCTTCCCTGGCATATAAGGGAAAAACAGAAGTCAGCCTGGAAAAGAGATAGAGGTGTGAACGTGGCCTATAAAATGAAGAGGATCATGGAGAAGACAAATACAAAATGACTTGTTCATTTTCTTCCACACTAGTAGCAGGGGGCATGGAGTGAAGCTGGCAGTTGCACACCTTAAGAGAAATGAAAGGAGATTATTCTTCTCACAGTTGCATAATTGCAATGTGCAGCTGTTTGATACGGGATGCCAGGTGTGCTAGAAGTGTGCATGAGTTCAGGGACAGCTTAGACAAGTTTATGGAAGAGAAATTCTTCAGAACTTCTAAGGGATGGGGAGTCAGCACTTTCTGGCTTGCTACTTCCTGCATGGGTCCCAAATAACACTGAAGTAGTTAACCCCATTAAAGTGAGGAGTTTTGTAGAAGCTGACACAGAAGTGCTGACATCTAACAACGCTGCTGAGCTATGAGCTTTCCTGGTGTTAGTAAACTGGCATAGAAAACCCATTTCATGCCTGCTGGATTAAATCCTCTGACTAATTCGTTACTAATATGAAGATGTCTTGCTCTCCCAGTAACCTTGTCTTAAACACTGGAGGAGATCTGTGGTGGCTCACAGACTGCTGAAAGGCAGCGTGAACGTCACTAAATAATCACTTCATGTGTTCTGAGAAAAGCCTAGAGAAGATAAGCTCCCACTGATGCTCAATAGTAGCTAGAATGATGATTTATAAGAATTGCATAGTACACGTTTGCATCTAGGATGTGAGACAATGCTCTTATCATAGGTAAAATCAAAAGCCCTTAAATATCTTGTCATTCTAATTTTAACTTGGCAAAGTCACTGAATCTTGTAACTCATCTGAAATCTTCACCACCAGACAGCTGTTGAAGTCCATGTTGCAGAAGAGGTTTGAGGTATGGCTTGGGACTATAATACCAGGTTCCAGAAAGACTTCTTAATTGTAATGGGCAATTCTGATTTCTGGAGCTCCCCAGAGAGCATATGCACCAAAATACTCTATATAGGTAAAATCTATGAATTTTAATTAATGAGAATAATTTACTGAGTCAACTAGGTTAAGTTTGAGTTACCTGCTTCTGCAGTAAACTCTCCTTCTGAAGTGAGAAGAAATTGTGAGGATAGAATGAAGTGAGGTTTTGGTCCAATATTTTATATAATAGAATTAAATCAGAAGCAGGTAATGTAGATTAGACACTAATTTTCTGTGAGGCCCTTAAATTCTAGTGAATCAGCCTTTCTGAGTTTGTCTATAAATGCTTAAATGTACAAAAAAAATAAGCAGCCACTCCTTTTGAATGTGATACTGTATCTCAGATCTGAGCACCTGGTCACCAGATCTGAGTATACCATATACTGTAGTATCACAGCTCTGAGCACCTGTAAATATCACTGAATCAAGTTTTGGCCAGGATGACTTGGAAGCAGATTTTTTTTTTTTTTTTTTGAGTGTTTCTTTTAACCATTTCTTCCAAACACCTGGTTAGGATTTTTGTTTGCTGAATTCTCTTGGTGACTGGTTAACTGACCCATTTGCACCCTAACAACAGTCTTCAATTATGTGAGCAGAAGATAAATGAAATGAATTTTAATGTGAATAATTCAACAATTTACTGGACTAACTTAGACCCAAAGAAATGAAAAAACCAAACTCCCTGAGCTGCATACTAACCTTCCTTCTTAATTTTCTGCTAGGGTTACAGAGCACAGAGATGGAAGATCTATTTGCTTCTACAATCTGTATCTGAAGTAATTAACCTCTCAAGGCTACCTAAGGAAAAAAAAAAAAAAAAAAAAGACTGGAAATGTTTTTGTCCCTAGCACTCTTAAGAATCACTTTAACCCAGTTCATAATTGTATGTGCTAGATATGAGATAAGTTATCAGTCAGCAGAAAGGATTATACCGAAAGGGAGTCCTTGGCTTAGGAGGTGCCAGCAGTGACCCAATATACTTAAAGGGTTTAATATTAAAATGCTGAGTTGTGAGTTTCTCATTTGTGTCTACATACAGGAGCAAAGATTTCTAGGAAAGCCTGATCAGAAAAGTTAACATAATAATATGACAACAATATAGTACTATGTGAAAAGACATCATTATCAAAACAGCAAAAATTAAAATTACTGCAATTAATACAATTTAGTTCGGAAGATTCATGGTGATCAGATATGGTGACAATCTCTCCTGTTTAAAAACATTTCTGTCACCTTCTCAAAGAAAAGTCAGGTAATTCATCCACTAGCAAAATTATAGACAAGAGAACTACAAGATGAACAAATAAGAGATGATGGACTAAGCAATTTAATTTTTTAATAATTTTTCATCCTTCTCTCGTTTCTGCCTTTTCTTAGGTAACAGCTTGAACCCTGCAAATACATATGCTACAACACAAATAACACCTTGTTTGTGTCTTGGTGTTGTAATGGTAGACTTAACTATCAAATACAAATTTCAAAATATTCCTTAAGACTGTAAATTATTTAAGGCAGAGCTCACTCCAGGAAAGATAGTTCTGCTATTAAACCTCTGGAGTAGGACCCAAAAGATTGGGGCTTTCCGGTGTGATGCCAAGTCGCTTGTATTCTAACTCAGCGTCACACCAAGACAAGCAGCCGAGCTGATGGCAAGAGCATTGTTCCTGATCCTGAAAGTTTGTGTGTTTGTTCAGTGTTTACATCACATTTCCCAGTACTTTTGAGCTTTAAAAATAATTACCAGCAGATGACAATAACACCTTATTTGAAACTTTGCATTAAACAGGTGGAGTCACGCAGCAACTGGTCTGACCTGGTTCAAGTTATCTCAGATGAAGCATGCCTAACACAAGGAGATCTCTTTTGGCACTACCCAACAGTCACAGATGCAGCTGGGAACCCAAGCCTTGTGCAGCAGCGGTGGGGTGAGCGTCCCTCCGCCGCATGCCCATATTGGGCAGGCGCAATACTGTCCTGCTTCATTCCAGGCTTCTCAAAGGGCTTCTGCAAGGTTTGCCGCAGTTGACTGCTAGGTGGACCAAAGAACTTGCTCTAAGCCTTGCCAAGGTAAAATGGGGTATATTGGAGACAAGAGCATCTAAGGAATGTAAATTAGGTGCATCGTGATAAGGTGTGGCGTATTTGGTGAGTGGCTGGAGGAGAAGAGATAGAAGCAGGACATGCTTGAACCTGCATTGGGTTTCACAGGGATGAACTCTTTGCTCCTAGCAGTGTATTGCTAACTTCAGGGGACTGGGGGGACTAGGGATGGGGAGGGCAGGAAGGGGATGCAGGACTCATTGAGGGATCAGGGCCTGATATTTGAGTTTCCTAAGACTGATCTTCTTTCGTTTGAAGATGTTACTAGTAATAGTAAGACTACACTTAAAAGGCTTTCCCTACTTCATGTCGAAGTAAATAACAGGTTCCATTTACTCCGATCCTTACCTATCAGCTGATGATTAAGTGATCAAGCGAATCAGGGCTGATAAGTATACAAGATGATAGCAATGATCAAAATGAGTTTTCAAGACTATCTATATGATTTAGAAACACAAATTAACTTTGTTCCTGGATTTTTTTAAATACAATCACTGAATAGTAGTTCTATGAGTAATTTTTCTACTAAATGCTAGAAGAAACTTCACTCTGTAAAGAACTTGTTGCAAATCGTTTAAGAATTTCATTTGCTTGTTCATAAATTGCAGCTCTAGAGGGAAAAGAAAGCTTCTATTTGTCAACGTCAGGTAGACAATCTTAAACAGATGCTTAGAGGATATCCTGCATATGCAAAATCTCCATGGCAAACAGAAAGAATTCCAAAGGTGTTTTCTTGAAACCTTGCTATATTTAAGGAAGTGTTGATTCTGTCAGATCCAACTCATTAAATGCTTGAAGTACTCCTATGGTCACTGTGATTTGTTTTGGTTTTTTAAATGGGTTGAGGAAACCCTTAGATGAATTCCAGATTCTATTTTTAATTTGGTTTGAACTGCATTCTTATTTGCTTTAGATGTTTGCAGTATGGATCACTACTCTTTTTCTTCTTGATGCAGCCAGAGGTAAGACACACAGCTGTTAAAATCTATAAACACTAAAAATTGTTGTGTGCAGCTTACACCAGAATAACTATGTTTTAGAGAAAGGATGTGCTTTAGAACAGATTTAACAGACTTCTTCATTGGGAGCATTGAGTTAAGTCATGTCTTTCCCACATTTAACCTATTACTTTTTAATTCTGTAAAGGCTTTTTGCAGCTAGCAAAAAGAATGGGAATTAGAAAAGGTAGTTTTATATATGAATTGATACTAAAATTCTTCCAGAACATTTTCCCCTACCAACCCTCAACCCACACCAGCATTTATGGTAGCTACAAGACTGTAATGCCAGCCTAGGCACTCACTCTTCACAGTGCTATGCAGAGAAGAAAATACTCCCAGTCCAAAACACCTCTTTACCAATAGGAAAGAGTAGTTCAACAGGGACGGACACACAGAAAGAACAGAGAGAAACAAAAAGACACAGTCCAAAAGTTCACTGGCATCTGAGGAAAGACCCCTGTGAAAATGACTGGATCATCTGTGGAGTCTCTAGCTGCAGCTCCACAATTAAATCTTCTCTTTCTCTAGATGTATTTCTGGTATATATCACTCTGCCCCTCTGTTTCATACAGAGTAATAGAGTAAGTCATGGTCTGATGCAGTATGAATCTGTCACCTATCCTAGGTAACTAGGTACAAATTTTCAGTATCTTTTTTATAGCAATAAAAACTATTTGGGATTTTACAATTGTTGTGCTATGATAGTGGGCAAGGATGACATTTAGTGGCAACACCCGTATGTCATATTTGTATCATTACTATATTAAAGCCACAGTAGAAACTGGGAAACTCTGGGCACAGACCACACTTCCTGAGGCTGTGCTTTAGGCTTCCACTCAAATTCCACTTCATTGCTTCCACTAAAATCTTACGGTAATAAAAAAGGGGAGATGTTTAATGTATATTATGGAGTAACCAGAGGTATCTATTTTAATGTTTTGGTTTCGTTTTACTCCTTCGTGAATTGTTGCACAAGAAGTAACAATTTAGATAATCCCTGGACCATTAGCACTAATTTGAAGGACTTCTCTGCTCTGGCAGCAAAAGCTGGTTTGTTCTCTGGATCCATAGAGGATCAAGATTTTATTTCCTTTTTCTGATGGCTGTGTTAACAATATGTTTGACAAAATAAGTCAAGAGTTCACCAAACTGAGCTCTATGCTATGCTTGCAACAGGAATCAGTCTTGAAGTTCAAGTCCCTGCTACATGCACAAGGCACAGGAGCACAACTGAGCCCCTTAACGAAGAATGAACACAGGTGCCATCCTAATCTGAATCAGCCATTTTCCACTTCCCTGGCATAAACACTATCCTGCCAGCTTCTTGTAAATTGATGGCAGCCGAACCTGCTACGTTCCCAGAACACTAACATTTTTCTTTGTGTACCCCAGGAAGGGAAGTTTGCTACAAAAGGCTTGGATGCTTTACAGATAGCCCACCTTGGTCTGGGATCCCAGGGAGACAACTGGCAGGCTTGCCCAACTCTCCAGAAGCCGTGAACACCAATTTCCTCCTTTACACTAGAGACAACATCATGAAATATCAAGTAAGAAGCTGCTTTCTTTTAATAACTGATAGTATACTACACATTGAACAAATCATACAAACAGTTTATTTTCTCCTGTATTTTTGCTCAAAAGTCTCCCTGGAGAGGCCCCAATCATATATTACACACTCCACAAACAGTCCATTCTAATTTCCTTTCATCTCATTTTTTTCTCATTTCAGCTTTCTGACAGGCCAGGTATACTTACAACATATTAATCGTAGCCTTCTAACACAAGTCATCTGAGATATTTTGGATATATCTTATATACTTCTCTACAGTAAGCTAATGGCCCAAATGCAGTTTCAGGTTTAGCATTATAAAGCCAGAGGTAGCGAAGGCAGTACAAAAGGAAAGCTCAGTTTTGGCTCCTGTGTGTCTCCAGCTTAAAACCATATTTCAGGCCCATACACACGACTCGGGGATGTGGTTCATACACATGATTACTAAGTCCTCTGAACTACATACAACTGGTCTCAGAGGCTCTTCTGATGTGGTGGCCAACACTAAACCCTAAGAGCAGGTAAATAATGAAGATCAGAAGAGAATGTATCTGTGTTCACCAGAGAGGGGAAGGAAAATAGGATGAAAAATTAAAGGAAAGCTTAGAAAGGAAAACAGGAGACTAAAGAAAAAAAATTAAGGAGAGAATGAAATCATATGTGAAAAAAGAAGAAAACAACCAGAAAGAGAATGAAATGGCAATGGATAAAGAAAATAAACAAATATTAAACATTTTTTTGAAGGATGGGACTGAGGGAAAATGAAGACTAAAAATTTAAAGAAAAAGACTTGGTAGGATATGCCTTAGAAAGAGCTTGGAGGTTTCTCTTACAGAGAGTTGAACCAGGCTATCCCTCATGAAAACACATCAGGTAGAGAAGCGTACAGACAACAGACCGGAGCTGTATGGAAGAAAAAAAAGTAAAAAGGTGAGGTTGTCTACAATATCTGCAAACTAGTGGCAGTGAGAGGAAGCTCTGGACTGTGACAGAGTGACAAATGGAAGTGGTTAAAAGGAGCCTGCAGGACTGTTTAGGATGGATCAAATGGGAACGTACTGAGAAACGCCAGCAGTGTGTCAGCCCTTTCCTCTGAAGATCAGCAAGTACTAAGAAAAGAGGAAAGCTCACAGCAGGATGCTCGAGGTGTTAGTGGTGTCTGGCCTGAGCTCATCCATAGCACGAAGCAGTTTTGTGGAGCTATAGTCTCGTCTGGTGAAAGAATATAAATGACCGCCAGAAAGTGTGAATTTTACTTGGACAATGAGCAAGAAAAATCAAGCAAATTAATACGAAAAGGGAGGTGGGCAATTTGTTGCTGTTGTTGGCTTCCATTACATAAGAAAAAATTTTGTAGCTGTTTTTTTTTATATAAATGGCAGTCACAAACAGTGGAGGTGCTTAATGTTTTCTCCTGTTTGAGTCACCTCAGAACAAGTCCAACATCTCTAACTGAGAGCCTCTATGAGGTTTTAACTTTAATCAGTCTTTCAGTGAAGGTGAGAGGTGTGCTAATTAGTGCATGATGACCCCTTTTAAGCTTTCAAAACCATAACAAAAAAATAAGTAAGAGCCAAGTTTTAAAACAACCCAGCATTCAGAATTTGTTTAAAAGAAAACGATGCCTTCCTTCTCAATAAACCCCAAAATACCTACAGCCTATAATGCTGTAAGCCTGGTGGGCTTTCTCATAAAATATAAATAAGTTTAGCAATGAAGGTCTTATCTTCAAGGAAAAAAGAAAGAAAAATAGGTATAGATTCAAAGTCAATCACATAATACCTTGCAGATGCTATCTTTGTAATTCTATAGCCAAGTTTGATAAATCTTGTATTTACATGGCATGTTGTACCAGTGTATCTCAAAGCATTGCACAAAGGATGCCAGTATCATTAGTTTAATTAACTAGAGGAAGTGAATCATTTGCTGAAGCGATTAATTAATATCCCCCAGCAAGGCAGTTTATGAGTGAGGAGCAAGACCCATCTCTTCGGAGTCCAGAACTATGCCTTAACCATTGGGTTACTCTGCCCTGTATCAAAATATACACTGGGATGGAGCAGTCACATCCTTCTTATGTTGTTTGTTGGTTGGTTTTTTTTGTTACAGAAAATTTCTGCTACAAATCCTTCAACCATCAAAGCTTCAAATTTCCGAACACACAGGAAAACCCGATTCATTATACACGGCCATCTTGCTGGAGCAGACCTCCCCTGGATAACAAATATATGCAGGGTATGGTATGACTATCATCTGACAGTCATTTTACTTGTATTTGAAAGTGCAAATATCCACATCATCCCATTCATTAACTGGCTTAAAATTCCCACATAAAATTTACACCTCTGTTCTCTTGTTAATTCAGGGAATAGATGAGGGGAAAAAACCTCAGAATGAAGCTCAGTTCCGTATGACCTTGCTCTTGTTCCTAGCTATGAGTATAGTGCACTTCAGCCTTCTGCTAAATGTCCTTTTGCTGCATTCACCTCCACAAGGAAAGCTATAATTAACTGATTTTTCAATTCCTTGCCAATAATAAAGGGGGAAAACCAATCTCTTTTCTCACCTCAGCAAAAGGTCAAAATAAACATTTCCGTTTGAGTGAAGCATTTGATCTAATAAAAAAAAAATGCTTTGTTGAACAGATTGGTTTCATTTTATTTAGGCACATTTCAAAAATGAAATTGTTTCAGAATGAAAAATCAGAATGTTCCATTGCCAGAAGTCTATAAGTAGAATATTTTGGTTAAAGTATATGAACTTTGGGGCTGAACAATTCAAGTACATGAACACAAATTTGTGAATCCTTTTTGATGATCCAAGCACATAAATTCTGAAGAATAAAACTTGGACAATAAAAAAGAAGTCATACTATCCTCTTTTTTTAACTGGGGTACTATCATTAAGAGAAATTGATACCCTAAAGTCAACCAAGGCCTCTGGAATGGAAAACAGAACCGAAGCAAGCTTCTGTGTGTCTTTATACGGTATTCAAATCACTGTCTCCACTCTGCCTCCTTGTGTTGATTCTTCAGTATTAGGAGGAATTAATATACTGAAGATGTGTCTTTACCAGTCACATAAGCAAAGTGAGTCCCCAGCTATAGCAAAACAAAGTATTGTTTGCATATACCCTGCTACAATTGTAATTCATGCCTGTTTGCTTCTGTTCTCCTGTTTTTGTGTTTTCCACAAGTTCATGTTTCACATTGAAGACGTGAACTGCATTTTGACTGACTGGAGAGGTGGCTCTAGTGGTTTGTACACCGAAGCAGTTAACAACGTCCGCATTGTGGGGGCTGAGCTGGTATATCTGGTGAACCTTCTTGAGGTAAAAGTATCCGTGGAACATGAAAGCCAGCGCATAGTCTGTATGGTAAAGGCTGTGTTCAGGGTGGCACCTTTAGGTTTGATGCAATACAGTCAGGAAGTACAGAGGTACTCAATAATACAGCTGAAAATGTCATAAAAAGTCTCTAATCCTGCACAAACGGGAATACCTACTTTAGTGTCAGATCACTGATAAACATGTCCCTAAAGGCTTACAGGACATAGTTTCTGAAAGTTTTGCTCATGATGGGCTTTTTACTGGATAAGACATCAGATTGGAGACTGTCTAGCGAAACTGGCAGGGTGAAGAGTGGTAATAGAGGACCAATACAGTTAAAACATCCCTCTCTGGGTCACACATGCTGCCTCCTGCAAGAACCGAAACGCAGCACCGAGAAGCGACTCTCCTGCAGCCACCAATGTCAGGCTTCCCATGCAGAAGCTCCGCTGAGCCTGGCACACCAGCAGCTTTCCTGGCATGGTCCTCCCCTTCCTGCAGGACCTGCGTGGTGGAGCATCTCCATCGCAGGACGGCCAATTGATTCACACAGAGGGTATGCCACAGACAAAGGCACTGAAAACTCCTCCACCACAGACCGCTATTCTGACCTGACAGACAGGTTCAGGGGTGAGGCAGTGCAGTCATTGGACACGCAATCAGTGCAGATGTAGGGGAGCTACATGCAGAAATTCCCTTTTCCTTCCATACTGTCATAAAGGCCAATTCCTGACAGAGGTTACTCCCTTTCAGAGGTGTGATATAAGAGGGTATGGGATGAGTTGGGAACTGCTTCTCCTTAGGTACTGATCCCACCACCTGAAACAGTAACTTCCCACCCAAGCCACTCTGGTCTGGCCATGTCCTGGCACAGCATGGGGCCATGGTGCAGTGCCACAGGCTTGTATCCCCCACTTACACGCTTGTTTTTTCTTTCTGCACATCTTCACAGAAAGACTATGGCTACTCTCCTGGCAACATTCATTTCATCGGCCATAGTCTTGGAGCACATGCCGCAGGGGAGGCAGGGAGAAGGAAACCTGGCATTGGAAGAATAACAGGTACCAAAACTATTTCAACTGATGAAGCTTTATATTTTCATGCAACTTAAGAGAAATGAAAAACTGAAGAATCACTGCTGCCTTATAAACACACAATACAGACCACAATGTACTGGTTTGTCATAATTAACAGTATACAGCTAGCATGACGGCACACAAACGAAGCCATGTCCTGTCACATGCCATGCATTTCACATGCCAACATTCACACTTCTGAGAAAGGCTCGACTGCAACAGATCAGAAAGGCTTAACTCTCCCGACTGTGGCTAAATAGAGGTCATTTTTCACAGGTCACAAGTCCCAGAGAGCACCTGGTTATGATTTTTAATGATATAAAAGAACAGGAACAAAATACTGTATTACATGTGGAATAACAGACTTGTAAAACACTAGCAACTCATTGTCATATTTGATTTTAAAAGCCCGCTCTGACACGACCTTTCTGCAGCTCAAAAGATGGAAAATCTGAAACAAAAAATTAAAAACCCTACATCTAGTATGTCAGGATGAGACAGTAAATACCCACAGACACCCTGAAAAGGAAGAAAGCTGTCAGTCGCATAGCCACACAGACAGACACCATATCATGCCACACTCACACATCACTTTTTTTAAAGGCTCACTATTTTCTGCTTTCCTTTCTCCTCCAGTCAGTTCTTTTCTCTGTATAGACATTGTTTTAACTAAGCTGCGTACACAGTAAGCAGCCACATAAGCAATTCAGAGAAACTGGGATCAGAACTGTGCTGCTTTAGCCCCGAAGAGAGCTCGCTGACACTGAAGTGAAGGGGTTACATTTTCAACCAAGCTCTTTTGGAAATAAAAATAGATTTCTGACCAAATAAAAACTCTCAAACAAATCTACATGCTCAGAATAACATATCAAGATTTCATTTTTTTCACTAACATGCAAAAAAAACCCAAAAACCTAAACCTCTTCTTATAACATTGCTCCCCAAAAGTAAGCCAAACACCCATCATCATTTTACTGTGCTGCAATTCCTCCAACCACCTTTCTATTAAAACCCTGCTTGTTTTGCTGGCTGTGGACCACAAAATAGATTTTTATACCTGGAGTAAAGGCAGAAATGTACACACACTGTATGTGATGACACACATGTAGTATTATTTACTCAATCAGACATATCTCCATTTATTTAGGTTTGGATCCAGCTGGGCCCCTTTTCCAGTATACTCCCACAATGGTTCGGCTGGATCCTTCAGATGCAAAATTTGTTGATATAATTCATACTCATGCTGGTCATCTTTTCTTTGACTTTGGTAAGTTTTCACGCAAAAGCTGACACCAACACGGAGGCTGGCCACAGCGTACCTGAGAGTGATCAGCCTCAATTTGTTTTGCATTTCAGCTCCAGGTATTCTTCAGACTTGTGGCCACCTGGATTTTTACCCAAATGGTGGGAAGAAGATGCCAGGATGCAAGCAGCTTCGTGTACCTCCTGTAACTCGGAATATCAATGACCTTATGAGAGGTAAATATATTTAAAAGAAGTAATACCTCATTATAAGCTACAGTTAGAAATAAAGGCTAGGCTAAAGTAAAGCCTTTTGAATGTATATATTATTTATATAGCTCAGATTTGGAGTAGGGAGAGAATGCTTAAAAATGAAATATTTAAAGCTGCCTGTGAAATGCCCTCCAATATTCTTTTACACTAACCAAGGCAAATTCCAGATGGAAACTTCAGGTAAAGCATGCAGACTTGTTCATCACAGCCTTTATAAGAGCCTGCCACTGTGCTGACAGACTGACCTCAGTGGGAATTCCACATATGAAGGACAGGTAAAATTTCATTCAAGGACAATCCAAAAATTACTGTTTTAAAATCTGAGCTTCGCTTCTCTGTAGAAAGACATCAGTCCCAATATTACTGGGGTTAGACATACTCATCCACACCATTAACAGCTTTAGTGTCTTCAAAGGGAACAGCACAAGGTTAAAAATACAGAAGATGATAAAAATACTGCTCCATTGATAGTTCATGGTCTTCAAAGAAAGCTGGGCAATTAATCAGAATTACCCTGGGATCCAGTACAATAGATCCCCAAAATCCTGTCTTCTGATCCTAACCTACAGAAATTAGAACATCTGTTATTCACAGCTAAAAGTTTTGAAATCCCTACCATTAGTTAAGTAATTGGCTTTCAAAAATGCTCTGTCTTAGAACTGGTTGGAGAACTTAGTTACAAAGAGGACTGAAAGTTGACGGTGCACAAAGTCACTTGGAACCAAAACACTCTCCAATCAGACTGCATAAGAATATCTGCATTTTCAGGAAAAAAAAAAAAAAAAAAAAAAAATTTCCAGAGACATTTCACAAGGCTTTTTGCAATGTTTTGTGGTGAAGCAGAAGCTCAGCTCTATTGAACACAAGCAGATGGAGTTGGTTGTTCATGCAGCTCCTAAAAATAGAGACAGCCTTAATTCCTGCCTCTTGGTTAAACCTTACTTTGTGCATATCTCTTCTGTTTGATAATATTTACATTTATGTAGTGCTTTTATGTATGAAATGCTTTAGAAATGCTATTTGGTAACTTCTTTCTACAGCTTTTGATGCAGTAGGGAGAGGAGTATTATGTTCCCGTTGTATATATGTTAAGTGAATTTGGCACTAGCACAAAGTAAGCCAACTGTAAAAGCTGAGGTTTTTAAAGTTAAAAACACAGACCCTTCTGAATTAGATTTAAAGAAGGAACTATAAAGAAAACATACTCAGGAAGCCTGACGAAGCAGATTGTTTTCAAGAAAAACAGACAAAAATACTTTTCAGAGGGTTTTTGGTGTGTTTTTTTCTTTCCTTATGCAAAGAACAATGTGTGTCACTGGTAAATAGTGAATGGTCTGTCTTTAAGATGCATAAAGATTGACGCTAGGTGAAATTCTGATCTCACTATAAACTGTGCCAGCTTGCAATTACTTCAGTGCCTCCAAGAGTTCACCCTGTGATTAGGTGAGCCCACACACATGCTGAAGCAGAGTATAGCCTATTTTTATACAGTCTAAATTTAGTATATTGTGCTTTGATAAAGGAGAATCTTCAGAGCCAATGAAGACAATACTTGTTACAAGGGACCTGTAAATATAACCCAAACAGCGCTTTCTTCTTTCCTGCACTGACTGCTTGCAAATATCACTCTGATGGAAAAATGTACTTGTTTCAAATAATTCTGACAAAATCAAAGACACACTGCCAAACATCTTGCTTTTCAGAGCATTTCACAGAATCACCATTGAAGTTAAAATAATTACTACAATTAAAATTACTACATTCTAGAAATGAGTGGAAACCTGTTTTACAAAATACCATGTTGTGATAATGGTAAGCAAAAGAAAACTACTTCACAGTAACTACTATATGCTTTACAAACTCTGTAGCTATGAATTATTCCAGTCTTTGAAATATCAAAGGGAAATTATTCTAAATCCTCCTCAGTTCTCATGCTGAAGTAAAAGCAGTTCAGTTACACATAGCGGGACAGGAGGCTGCAAGAGGTCCGCCTTGGTGCATCTCCACCTCTTCACTTCAGCATGAGCACAGGGACACGCAGATTAGAACCTAGCTCTTCCCCATTGAAAAAATATATGTAGCCATAGGTATATTTTTTACTGTAAAACCAAATAACTCACACTTTAAACATCTTTTTAATTATTACTTGTTTTTAATCTGAGACTTCACTGTATGTACAAATGCTTTTGAGGAAAAAAAACCTCACAAGTGTTGTTTTTGCATGGACTTTATGTTAACGTATAGCTTTAATCTTGTTTACCTGGGCTTTTTCCCAGAATATAGATCTGTTGGATGTGGACATAAAAGAAGTCTCCACTATTATGCTGAGAGTATTATCACTCCCAATGGATTTGTCGGGTATCAGTGTGAAACATACCGAGCTTTTGTATTGGTAAGTACCAGGTTCCTATTTATCTGAAGGGTTATATGCCTGTCCTTCTTCTCTTAATAATTTCTGGGACAACTTCTACACTCTGGATCATAGGATACAGGGTGGCTGTGCAGACCCACTGACTACCCTCATCCACACCATATCCAAAAAACAGGCAAAATGTAAAAGCAGCAAACTCCAAAAAAAAAAAAAGATCCGGAAGAAAATAAGGCAGTAAATATAAACACCAAAAACAATTACAAAGGGATATATGAAGAGTTGAGTAAGAAGGAAACAAGAGGCGGTGGCTGGGTTCACCTTTTGCATAGGTCAGCAATAAGGGACACTCAGTCTGATTTGAAGGAAGTCCCTCTAAACCTGGTGGTACCCATCATCAAGGGGACAGCCTCTGGATTTCAAAAATGTTTAAACATCCGTATAAACAAGAAACATCCACAGTGTATAGGGCAGGGGAGACATTTATACAGCACAGCATTGCTCACACAACCCTCAGGTGTCACAAGAAAGAAGGCAGCACAATGTTCTGGTGTTTCATGCCTGGTGTAACTGGGCTTTTAGTAGACCAATTCTGCAATGCAGCTGAGGACTGGTCAAGAAGGAAGTCTGAATTTGTTTTCATCTACTCCCAAAAGGTATGATTACAATTCTGCAGAAAAGTTGTTAATGTTTGTAGCAATGTTGTCATGTAACTTGGAAGTTTGATGTAATTCAGGACTTGAAAACCTGAACCCTGTGCAATTCAGTGATGCAAGGGAAATGGGTTTTTTCTATCTCATAATAAACAAGTGAGGATTATCATTTAGCCTTTTATTCATCTAATGCCCAAATAGCCAAAGATCCACAAATACCAGTTCCTACAGAACCTCCCAAATATCAAAATTGAACTATCTAACAATGCTATTTTTTCCAACTGCAATTAAATCACTTTCACTGAAAATATACACGCTTATCTTTTTTTTTTTTTTTAAATGGACATCAAGGCCTTGATCTGAATGTCTGATCTATGTAGGCAGATTAATTTCATTAAGGTTCTGCATGGGAATAAAGGCTGAAAAGCAGACAGAACATATCCCAAAGCGATACCCCAGCTCCAGTACACCTAAGCTTAAATATCTTTACCTTATGAGTGAGATACCCAGCCAGACCTCCTTGCAAATATGGTTACCCACCCTATAATAATTAACAGAAAACATTTCAATGGACCCTATGAAAGATGAATATATTACTTGTATTTTACAGATCAGGTAGTAAGGTACAACATGCATTAAGGTATTTACTTATGGTCTCTGCAAGAGCATAAGGATTTAGGCCAGATTTTCAACCTGTTTCTCTCTGATTTTCAACCAGATGAAATAAGCTGACTGACCATCTCAGCTCCTTTTTTCACCACACCAATAAATACTGAAGATTTGATCTGAAGTCAGAAGCAAGTACCTTTTCAAAAAAGCCGGGGAAAAGCTGAAATACCCTCATTTCTTAACATTTAATAAGTGGGATTAAAACAGATAATGTCTTGTAACACACATTGTTATTTTTCCCCAGGGAGACTGCTTCCCATGTCCAAAGGAAGGATGCCCACTGATGGGTCATTATGCTGAGAAGTTTTTACATAAAACTGAAAAAGAAGAGCAAAAGGTTTATTTAAACACAGGGCCCTCCCCTCCATATGCTCGTAAGTGCTCATTTTGGGTGGTGAATTCTAAAGTGGCAATGAATTATGCGTTAACAAGTATCTGCCAGAGTGGCACTCAGTACGAAATCTAGAGTTTCAGGTTCTGGGAACATGCAGTACCAGCATTATCTGGGAAAGGCTGAGATAATTATAGAAACAGATCAACTGATGCTGACCTCTGAGTTAGAAACCCTGCTAAAATTTTGTTAATTAGATGACAGCTTCAAAAATTCTGTAAAGATGAAGGTAGGAGGAATGTTATGCTGAAAGTCCAAAATTTCAAACTAAAAAAAGTTATATTGTTTTTATTGACAAAGATTTATAAAACTGGATCATTTCAGGATATTTTTGCAAAGCTTATCAAGTCAAAATGGCAGGGAGTAATAAGAAATATAGTTTTAATTGTGATTAATGTACAAGCAGCCACAGAACTGCGAAATAAGAAAATTCATAAAAAGTTGTAATCCGTCACAGGTGATGAACTGCAAGGGCAATAAGTGAGAGAAGGTCTTTGAGGTCCTTATGCACTAGGCACTAAAATATGAGAGCAAAATTAAGAACAAAAAAATCTTATATTACATCTCCATAGAGCAAAAAGTAAAAAAATGAATTTGAGTATAGAGAAACTAGCCATTTCTCAAATCTGAATGAATACATTAATTTCAACATTTGCAAACTGTTGAGTTTATAGAAATTATAGCCTGAAACCAAATATAACCTTATGAAGTGTGTGAAGAGATTCTCCTTTTAATAGCCCAAATTAAAGCCAGTACAAAAACTTCCCAGACCTGGTTGCTTCAAATCAATGTGTGCTGTTGCATCTGAGGCCCTGCTTCTACCTTAGAACAACATGTGGGACGACAGGATCTCCTGATAGCTGTTGGGCTGTGCACAGGTATAAGAAAAACCCTAAACA
This sequence comes from Morus bassanus, assembly GCA_031468815.1. Lineage (NCBI taxonomy): Eukaryota > Metazoa > Chordata > Aves > Suliformes > Sulidae > Morus > Morus bassanus. The sequence goes on along the minus strand of CM062575.1, from coordinate 9,507,820 downwards.
CTCTGACTATCAGGATCATCCTGGGAAAGCTGCCAGTTTTGTTAAATATATCTTTAACAACACGGCAGTCCAGTGAACCTCACTTCATAGTTGAGAGCTAACATGCTACCCATGAAACCTCCCAGGTTCCTCATAAGTGTACGAAATTACAAAATTAAAAGTGAGGCCAAGTGGAAGAGCAAGGTACAGTATTGGCCATGGCAGATTAGATGCCCAGCATAGTCAGTAGGTCAGCAAAGATTGGATCTGTGATTTAGACCACTGTCAAGGAAATTAATACTACCAGAATCACGCAGGATTAACATTTGCCTTAATAAAGAGTGACATTTTGTTTGCATACAAGCGCATTTGTGCAGTGCAATCCTTTCCTCTCCCTGAAAGACATTGAAACATATGAGAAGTTTTACCATTAGGAAGGCAATCTCCTTACAACCATAATTTATTTCATTTTGCTTCAAAGGCTGGCGAAAAGAGATACATGTCAGAGTGTCTGCAACAAAAACCATGAAGGGAAATATAGATATAGCTTTGACTGGAACTAATGGGATCAGGAAAATGTATACAATTGACAAGTAAGTTTAACATGACTGTTGAAAAAACGGCTCTATTATTGTTATCATATTGCATTTATACACAGCTATTTTTATATGTCCCATCTTGTTCTATGTGATATGTGATTTACACTGGTAATAAAAGTAGCCGGTAAGTATTTGAAGTTCCCCGTGCTACAGATTGTGGTCAAAATCTGCTTTCTGGTCTCTCTTGCTCTGTATTTTCTTTCCTTTTCTGGGGATGATGGCTAGCATAGCAAAGTGGGCGAGAACAAAGAGCTCTGTGGCTACTGCTGGACTCAAACATCATTTGGTGATCTCTGAGAGGACAAAGAGCTGCATGATATGTAGTCATTTAATCATTCCCTCCTCTAGGGAATATGTGAGTTAGAAAGTTGCAGCTTGCATATGAACTGTGCTGGAATCTGGGATTCCTGTCCACTCAGCCTGGCTTTTTCCAGTAAATGTGAATTTAAATCTCATAAACTGTTCCTTGTCGAGAGCACAGTTTAGATATTGTGGAACCAACCTCCTCTGTGTTTAATATAGTCCTGTTACTGGTCTGTACCAGGAGTACCTTAGGTTGCAAATACACTACTGCAGCCATACACCTACAGGTGATTTCTATGTTAATGTCACATTGTAATGTGCATTCCGTTATAATGAACACTGATAACACAAGAGGCATGAATGTAAACTATAATTTTCAATTTTCTTCATGGTTGAGAGCAAGCAGAAACACTGAGAGAACTTTTTGACTTGGTCTTATTTGAAGATAGATCTCATTTTCCAAAAGTAATGTTTAGAATAAACTCTATGGCAATACTGACAAAGGCTGGGGTAACTAGCGTTTTCATCCTGGAAGGCATAGGAATTTAAGCAACTAAGTCATCTGTACACATCTGTAGATCCCTCTGAGTAGCTCTCTCCTCCGTAGGTACCAACAAACCTATACTTTGGGTTGATAGGCTGAAAGCCTCTAGTGGGATCCACAATAACCTTGCTATATAAGCAGGAATGGTGTTTCCTCTACTTTCTCAAGTTAGGTTAATACAGAGACTTTGTGGCCTTCACCAATTTGCCTAGCTGGTATTTGCACCACAGACTTCAGCCAAAGGGGGGAAAAAGTAACTTATAGTCCTCAGAACTTCCTCCAGGTATTCAGGATAAATCATATTGGGAGAGATGAGGTAGCCTCAGCACCGCCACAATAGCTTCAGGGAAGGCAAAAAATTGCAGTACTGATTTGGAGGAAGAAATCAACTGAAATGTATATGAGACGTTTCTTCCTAACCCTTACAAAAAAGGTTAAATGGAAAGTTCATTATATAATTTTTTTTTTTTTGGGGGGGGGGGGGGGGGGGGCGAGGGAGGTTGATCTTCCCTTAAGTTTAGCCCTGTTACAATGTTTGTCAAAAAAAGTATTTGATATATTTTATGTATGAAAAATCTAAGATCCAAGGACTTTATAAAAGACTTTGCTACATGGCTTAAATGACTAGTCAGAGAGAGGACAGAACTTGGTGTTTCTGGACCTGAGACATGATCCTCTACTGCCTGAGCTGAAATCCTTGGATCTATGTGAGGTTCTTCCTCAAGAGCCCTGTGTGTTCCCCAAGGAACATATTCTCCAACAACATGTTCTAAGCTGAAATTTTGCCTAACAACCCTGACTGGTAATTCTTGGAAAAAAAAAAAAAAGTAATAAAATTATAACAATAGTATTCAAAGCTTCAACTCTCATAGCATCCCACAGCACATCTCTCTTCCTGCCTAAACTGTAGCAATTTTTTTTTCTTCATTTGTAAAGAACACAGCATCACTTCTGTGCTTTTCTTTTGGCAGGGGAACTTTCAAACCAGGCAACACATACCTGAACTATATTGATACAGAAATTTCTGGGAACATTTCGAAAGTTGAGTTTCTTTGGAAAAACCATCCAGGTCATGTACACAGAGGCTGCATGGGAGCTGAAGAAGTCACAATAATATCTGGGGAAAACGGAAATGTGTGAGTACACAACCTAATGGTGTTCCATCCTGTGGGTGTGGGGGGCGGGGGGGGAGAACAACAAACAAAACAAACAAAAAAACAGAGAAGGGAAAAAATACCCAAAACATCTTCACATGGTATCATGCCCCTTAAAGCAAGTGAGTTTAAGTACTGTAAATAAAAGCCTAATGCAAATTTCATGGCAGTATCTGGGCACTTGGCTGACTACAGTTACTCCCACCAGCTCAGCACTGCAGCCAGACTTCCCCAAAGAACAGAGAGATCAAATATGAAATTCTGGGGGGGTTGTAGCCCTGCACTTGTAAGAAAGGTACAAGTCTTTCTCCTAAATTGCAGTTTCATGTGCCTACATCTCCATTAGCATGTAGCACAGCGCATCAGAAACAGCTCTGCACAGCGCAACAGTGTACTTGCCTTAGAAGGGCACTTTAGGCTGACTCCAACCTGATGCCATGGACCAGGCACCCACTGGCATCTGCAGTACATTAGGTACACTTCTGGAGCATGTCTCTTGGTTTAGTTTTAACCAAAATGAATCCAGCTGATGTGTCCCAACACCACCCTGTCATGTAAATCAAAGAGTGGTAAGTGGGAAAAATTGAGTGAGAGGTTACCTTCAAAAGCACACTCTTAGTCCAAATTAAAATGCTAAAGGAGTCTGAGCATAAAGGCAAACGCGTCTTAAAATTTAATAATTAGTCACTAACTAGTAATTCTTTAAAAAAATCATTTGATAACACACACTTTATGTTCTCAGTCTACTAGAACTCATGCTTTGACCTAACATGAAATAAAAATAGGATTTATATTGATTATCTTGGGCTGCTGCTAAGAAAATATTCTATTGTGCTGAAAAATATTTCCTTAAGCTCTTCCTCCCTCACCAGGTCTGTGTTCTGTGGCTGTGGAACCGTGGGGCCGAGCACATGGCAAGCCCTGGCGCTTTGCTGAGGCTTGGTGAGGAATGCAATGGTTGCCCACTGTGGCAACCCTCACCGTCTGGAAGAGGTCACTTCTTCAGTCAGCAACAAACTATTAACAAGGCTCCTTCAATAGATTATGAAAAATTTGCCCAGCCCACTACATAAGCTCTATTTCCAAATTAGTGTTGTCGGCTTTTATCCATACAGGGGAGTTGCACTTCTGTGAATTCCAGTTACAATGACAGATAACATGTATTTTACTAGTGACACGCACATGCAGTGCGATTATATTTCAGAGTCAAGGGGCAAAATAATAAAACAGGGAAAAAAGTCCTAGCCAATTCCCCTTTGAAATACACTTATCTTAGGAGGAGCATCCAAAAAGAAGCAAAAAACAAAACAAAAAAAAAAAAAAAAAAAAAAAAAGAAGGAAGGAAGATGAAACAAAGAAAAAAGAAAGAAGAAAGAAAAAGAAAAATAAAGAGAAAATAAAAAGGGGGGGGCGGCGGGGAGAGAAAAGAAAAAAGGCGCATAGACAGCCAAATTCTTTAACAGTGCCTGCCTACTTGTTCAGGAAAAGGACACTTTCATGCTTTCAGAAGCACCTGATTGCTTCTATGTCAGGAATCTGAGGAATAATTTTAAATATAAAAATAAACGGAGTTTGAATGGCATTGCCTGACATGTCCTTCCTTCCTGAAGAGCACGTTTAAACAACATTGTAAAAGCACATCCATAAGACTGCTTAGGAGCTGGGACTGCATACCAATTTTTACAGTAGAGCTTGAGAAATTCTACCATCAAAGTTTACCATGTGTCAAGCAGGACAACTTAATGTACAGCAAAATATTTGATTGTTGCTTTTTTCTTGGGGAGGAACGCACTGATGTGCTCTATTTAGCTCTGCTGAACACTGGGTGAGCTGGGACTCTTTCTCTATACCCAAAACAGGCATCTTTATCAAAATTATGTTGCACTATTGAGGATCTTCAATTTTCTGGCAGCCTTCAAAGTAACTATTTTCTCTTTACCAGGGAAGTTGAATTTTCCTCCTCTACGTTGTGTTTCTGAAGCCACTGAAGTCGGGCCTGAGCTCCATCCTTTGCATAACTATATAGCATCACCCACCCAAATTTGGCAGCATTTTGATTATACTGGTTAACAAAAACAGATTACTAAGAGTTATCAGCATCAGCCAAAGTAAGCTAAGATTGTTTCTGTTTCAATACAAACTACCCACAAAAATCCTTTTGGCTTTTAATTGCCCACTGTGGTCTAAGAAATACACCTAATTTTTAAATCTAATGTGAGGTTTACCATTTGGGTGCAGAAATCCTGTGTGTGAATTACGTTGGCCAACTCTGTTCTGTCCCATCCTAACAACTACCTATTCCAGAATACTTCCAGGGAGGTTTACCAGACACTGTTAAGGAGATGCATTACACAGGGCTGAACGTGAGCAGTGAACAGGTGTGTTTCAAATTATGCAGCAATAATTTTGAGATGTCAGAATCTAGTCACCTCCTATGAAGTTTGCCAGAGGAGCTTGCTTAGGAGTTTTGCAGCAAAGTTGACAAATCAGCTGTCTCCCTTCTCAGATCCACTGCTTCAGTACCCTTACCATCTTCACCCATGCAGAGTAGGATCCAGAAACCATCCCAAGCAGGGAACTCATCTTCCTCTACCCCTCAGGAAAACTCCTTAGGCAAGACCCCCTTCTTGTGTAAGTAGGGACTCCCCTCTTCTGCGCTCCCCTGGAGAAGTACAAAACAATCCCCCAGGTACTTCTATGCAGTTGGGAAATATCTGTAGCTAGTAATTACACCATCTTTAACATCCTTGATAAATCAGGCATGGCTTTCTGCCTCAGAGTTGCACAAATAAATGATACTCAGGGATGGAAAAAGGAAGACTTATTTTCCCCTTCTTACAGTCAGGAACTAAAGCAAAAGAAATGTAAATATTTTGCTCAGGGTCATGAAAAAGTGTGCAGCAGGGCCAGGCACTGGATTGGGTCATCTGATTAATGATACGAGACAGCAGTGTGAGCAGTGCAATATAGGCCATCTCTTCTCACAAGAAGGAAGCAAAGACCTGTTGAACTCAAGATTTCTATAAAGACCCTCCCCTCCTGCTTCCATACTTGGCTGTGCCACTTTTGCAATTTTAAAAATTTAATGTTTTATGAATAATAAACATTATTCTTACTTTCAAAAATACAAGCTTTCATTTTGTTTAATTTTAAGCTGTTGATTTCAATGGTGTTGTGAAAAATAACAGCTCATATGGGCTGATGACTTCTGCTACAAATGTGGTCCAGCTGATTAGACCACTTTAAAACACACACTTTCTCACCCAATCAGTTCAGCTAAAAATAAAATATTGCATTACTTTCTTCCCCTTGTGTTGTTCTGTTTTGCATTTCTGTCACATACTGTTTCTTGAGTTAATTTTCATTCTTCGGTGTAGTAAACATCAACACTGCACTTCTTTGCTAATACATCTATAGACAGAGCAAGAGAGATTTATTTTTATGAGCTGAAGGTGAAAAAAACCATTGACAGCCGCTCTGTGTTGCTGGTAGCAAATAGTCTTCCTCCTGTTTTCTTCTGTATTTAAAAATGAAAATTGTTGCTTGTATGAAACCTTTGGATACTATTACTTTGGAGAAAGTCCAAAAAAAGCGATGGTTTGATATTTCACAAGACAATCTGCCTTTGACAAAGACGAACAGGTAATTCTTTCATATCTCCACAACAAGGTAAGCTACCTTTTTAGAATAATATAAATTGCAACTTTAAAATGTCAAATGAGATGCACCATTTGAAATATTTGGCTGTCATGTTGAAAGGTAGCTTTTTTTTTAATCAAACATGCTTCATTTTTCTAGGGTTTTTAAGGACATATTATATTTGCATGCAGTCTTTTACGTTATTTAAATATTCTGCAACACTATGAGTGCTTCAGAATTACAATACAAATTTCATGTAATACTCCTTAAGCATTTGTTCACTACAAAAATTATGCCAAACGTAAGTTACTAACAAAGCCATTATAAAGCATTCAGCCTCAGTCCCTTTTCTCTCTCATGACAGTCTTTTGGCAATGGGTTAAGGTAAAACAAACACATACAAACAAACCTCTTACATCTTTTATAGAAGGGAACAGCAATAATAAGTAATCCAAAATACTGTTTGCTCCACTTACATCATCTGTATTTACTTTATATGTAACATCAGAAAACTAATTTTAGGAGAAACAGAATGCTTGTCATAAAGTGATATATGCAGGTATGCTAACAAGAAAACAAGGACCATTTTTGTCAGAGTTCTCCATTAACAGGAATAAAATACTCTATTGCATAGCACAGCAGACTCTCTTCTTTCCAAAAAGCACAGCCTATCAAAACGTCCCTCATAAATATTTGTGAGCCCAGAATCAAAAGCATAAGGATTATTATAATTAATTAAATAGAACTAATAGGCAGAGACCTCAATGTCCAGTTTATGCAGTCGTCTCTCTTCTCACTTTTGATCCTATCTATTTTCTTTCTGTGACTTTTCAGACCTTTTCATGCTACTCTAATATCCTAGAATATATTGATAAAATCCTTGTAAATGAACCACAAATTTGCAGGAATAAGCCTACCTAGTCCTTTTGGTCTTTCGTCTTTGTTAGAGATGAAGCTTGACAAGTCTCCTATACAGAAAGCCTCCCCCCTGCCTTCATTCTGCCTTTAAAACTATCTCCTTTCTGATTATATCATTTTATAGCCCAGCCACTTGCCAGAATCTTTTCTTATAGAAACTCCGCAGGAAACCCCATCATTTTCTCCAGGTAAAAATACATCAGGCTTTTTTTTCTTCTCTAGATAATCTGTATTTCATGTGTTCCCACATGATTTTTTATCAGTTTTTGTTTCTCTCTTGAGGCTTCTTTTTCCCCAAGAAAATCTAATTCTTTTCGACATAGTTGCATTTTGATAAGTTTTTCTGACTTCTCCCTTTACATCTAATTTAGGTTACAGTCTTTACCTTTGGCATACCAGAAGTGAGTGAATTATTATAGTAGCTCAGTGCCTGAGAACACGCATCCTGAAGGTACTTCTGGTAGATCTGAGATCTGGTTTTAATTTTTTTCAGCCCACAGTTGTGTCATACCAGTTACCAACCCACCTGTAAGATCACATCTCCTGGGAGCAAGCCTATTTTCCCAGTTAACATTCTTGCAGGGGTATTGTCTCACTACCTTCTCTTGCATTTCCCCCTGGATATTTTTATAGTGAAATTATTTACCTATAGTTTCCCCACTCTTTCCCCTCAGTGACAATTACTGATTTTTCCTACAGCAGGCTCCAATTCTCAAATGTGTGCCTCTTACATAGAAGGTAAAATAAAATCTTTGGAAAGTGATTTTGCTGAGACTGTAATGCAGTCAGGGTATTCTGTGTAACCCCTGGCTCTAACAGTTATGTTTGGCAGGGTCCTGGGACAGAAGCAAAAAGGAAAATCTTTGTGCCTTCCCAATGCTTATTTGAGTTATTCTTCAAAAACCAAAGCTGACTGGGGTTGGAGTTGCCACTGGGAGGGTAAACAATTACTCACTGACCTGTCAGCAAATCTATCAGATCTCAGAGGTCTTTTCCAACCTTAATGGTTCTATGATTCTAAGATTCTATCTACACAGACTCTTTACGAAACTCGTGGCTGTCTTCTTTTGTACTAACTTCATAATTTCAAAGAGTCTCCAAGTTGCTTTAAGTTTATCTGTTTCCAATAGTTAGTAAGCAGAAGTTGATAGCATGCCCAAATCTATTTTTATGGCATATTTCCAAGATAAAACAGAGCCAAGAATCTTTTCTTTATCTTTAACTGTCAAGGATCTAAAAACTTCCGGGAAGAACATGCATCATCACTAATCTTCGCACAAACAGAGCACGCCTACATTGCTGTGCTGCAGAAAAACACACCTCGCCGCCCAGCTACCACAAGGTTGGATGGGGCAGGTGTCTTACAACACCGGAAGCATAAGCAATATGTGAAAATACAGGCTGGCATTGGTGTCAGTCCCCTTTTCGTCTCATAATTTTTCCTGGTTTTTGACACTAGGAAAGCTTGAGATCTAATGTAGGAGGTGTCCAGAGCCCTAGACAGCTAACTTTGTTCTGAGCCACTGGTCTGTATACGAACTGTTCAGAGTCATTCTTTTATCAGTCTAAATATTCAAGAAGACTTTCATTTGCCTCTCAATCTCCAAGGCAAAATCTGCAGCTATTCCCTTTTATTTCAGCTGCTTTTTTCAAATAAGTTTAATATTCTAGCATTAATAGGAGATCAAGCATTCAGAATAATGGACTTAACCACACTTCCTTTAATTCTACCCATTAGTTGTAAAGAAAGCCTGGCTGTCCCTACTGACTCCTCTCTGTCTTCGGTTACTTTCATTATCTGCTCTAAAATTCTGCCCTAGTGTTATTTCCTTAAAATGATACTATGCTTCACAAGTCTCCCGCTCACAAAACCAGAAGTTAATGTTATCTTTGCTTGCTTTGACTGATTTAATTAGCAGACAGTGTGTACTACAGAAGGTCATAAAAATGTATCAGTTCTAAAATATTCCTTTTATTGCTGTTGTACAATACTGGAAAGGATACACTAAGGCAAATTGGTTTTCCCTCTATTCAGTGTGAGATTTGTTCACTTGACCAGAATGAACACATTGGACTTAGACAATAGAAATATCAAGAAAGTCATTTATTCAGGGCTCTGCCACTCAAGGACTAAAGGTAAGATTCTCCAAAAAGGTGAGTGTTCTTTGTTTATATGTATCAGCAATTCTCTAGGGAATGGAATACACAAAGCTGCTTCCAGATGACTTCCATCCAAGCTAAAAAATTCATTAACCATCTTCAATCTAAAAATGAAATGAGAGAGAAAAAATGTTGCTTTTACAATTTTATTCAGTTATCTTTCTGTGACAGCCTTGGTAATTTATATATCACTGCACTTGGCACACAGTTGCTGAGATTCCTTTGGAGAACATGATTCTCAGTGAGTGTTTTAGATCCTCTTTTTTCTACCTGTGTGAAGGCCACTACTATCAGAATGCATTTATTTCCTTGATAATTCTCAAGCTGACATTTATAAAACCACCTGGATATGTTCACTTGCGTATTGTCAGAGGCACCTGCAAAAGCCAGCCGTTGCTTACTGTCCATAAAAACCTACTGTTCCTCTTGAGATATAAAACCAGACCCAGAAAACCTGATCATTCCTAAAAGAAGCTAGACCTCAAAACCCTACAACACGGGCTAGAAATTCTTTTTACTATTAATTCCGACTTGTCATACTGGCCTACAGTAATTTAATCTACATCACTGTGTATTCATGACTGTGAAATACACCAACAGTGAAACTCTGTTGAAAACATATTTTGTCCCCCTGTATTGACCAGGTTGCCAGTTATCAGCATACAGAGCAGATCTAAGAGCGAACCAAAGAAGTTAGTAAACTTATATTCTTGCCAAATGTAGTTTTCAGCTATTTGTGTATATTTGTCCCCGGAGGTATTCTTGCAAGCGTGTACTTCTGTTTCAATTTGCAGCTGGGGGTGTGTGTGGGGTGTGTGTCTTGGTGGCACTGTTTTAACACTCACACACAAAGAACTAACTCTGTGGAAAGTACAGCAAAATATTTGAGCATATCCAGCAATCCTGATCCCCTAAAAAAAACATTTCAAAGGAGTCTGATTTTCACACAAATGTGTTCAGCAATTTCTGAAGATGTTTCATCATTAATAGAGGCACCAGTTACACTGGCTGCTTTCCATTTAACTTACATGCCAATATTTTGACTAATGGGGCACATGACATTCCTTATCTCTTTTCCGTGGCTTCCCAACCTCATTCCTCCCCAGACTTACCTAATGAGCTACATCATCTGAGGAGACACAGGTCCCATAACTGCTGCCAAATTTCCATCTTCTAGTCAATGCACATAGACTAGGCTGTAGATAATTTCGTATTAGCTAGATCTGTTCTGTCTTATCTGAAATTACACGTCTTCAGTGTAAGCAGTAATTAAATATGAGATCCAGTCACTGACTAGCCACTGCTTCCTCCAGATTGCTCTGAGTCTTCTTTCTAATGATTATCATCATATAGTGGCTTGCACCACTTTACCAATAAGAACCAGACCCAGATCCAAACATTCATATAGGTGCCATGTGCTATAAGGAATAATGGACACTCTTGACTTGGTTTTTACAATGGCTAGCAAGCTGAGTGTGTTATGTACAGCTCAGCATATGGAAAAATATTTTTTGGTGTTATTTCTGAAATTATATTTTCTCTCAGGCAACACACGTATCTCAAGACCACAAATTAGCTTCTTATATGAACCATAGATTCAACCCTAGTTACTTCCTGCCCTTAGGCACTTGAATCACTCCTTGTATAAGGACGACAGTCGCTCTTACACAGTTGCCTGAACAGGTGATTATGACAGCACCCATCCCGTAGATAGCAGCGTAGTGATTTGAGGTCTTGCCCAGGAATGGAAAGACCTGGGTTGTGACATAGTTGTGACCCACAACGTCCAGAGCCCAGAAGAGAACCTAGGACCTACATGATGGACGAGTCATGAAGCCATTACAGAGAAAAAGATGAATGACATGGTTATCATCATCCTGTCCTTCTCCTCCTGACATAGTTTTGAATTCGAATGGCTGTGGTTTCTCTGCTCTAAGCTGATCACAATATTGTCAGTAGATGCCAGTTATATCCAGAGCATACCAACTGATGAGAGAGCTTGGTACAGAGACACCTGATCTGTGAATCCCACATGACCTAAGAGGACATAGATGAGTCAAAATGGTAGTGGGTAGACAGAGCTTGAGTAACTTCACTAGAAAAAGGTAATAAATGCTCAGGCACCTAAATTGTAACACAATTTTTCTTACTCCCCCTTTTTAGAAGAAACTAGCCCCCTCCCTGTAAAAAAATATAAACAGTCTTGATTATATGAAAATGTACAAGGGTTTGTTTTGCAGGGCATCTACGTCAGACAGATAACAAACAAAGAGCTGGTGACTTCCAGTGGGTCACATAGAACAGTGAAATTAAGCTCCTGTTCTGAACTGCTCCGCAGAGGAGGCTCAGCCCATTGCCTGTAACAGGAGCTTACAGGTAAGCAGTTCATGTTAGCTGCGCAGATGATGCATACAATAACTCCTTCAAGGGTTAAAATGGCCTCATCTTGCTTTTCTTCAAAACCATAACAAAACTTTAAGAGGTGAAAACGTTGATGAATTAGATACAAGAGACAAGAAAAGGCAACATCTGTTATATCCAGCAATAAGGGTATCATTCTTACAAAGGTTCTCACTCACCCACATGAAGCCTATAATTAGACACCTTGTGGGCAGGTCCGCACCCACCGTCATGGGACTGATTCCAACTGAAAAGAGCCGGTAGCAACCAGGATTTGACAGGGAGCTGGCTGAACGGATCTTGCAAAGCAGCAACCCTTTCTGCATTCAGAGTGGTAAGTGGCTGAAAACTTTGGGCAAGTGTCGTTACTAACTGCTGGTTGGGGCTGGAGAACCATAAGGACTCCTGCTTAAAAAAATGCAGGCTGAACGATATGGTCTGAGTCAAAAGACATAGAGCAAACAGCAGAACTCAGAGTGATCCTGAGGAGACTCTAGCAGCAGCTACAAGGCTTAAAACTTTTTAATTCCAGGAAATCCCAGTAGGAGATGAGAATTTCTGGGCTGTGATAATGTAACACAGCTAGGAAAACAGGGTGGCTTCAGTGGGGCTAAGGTAATTTAAGATTGAATAGATCTCTATGTTTTTAAAAGAAGAACAAAATGACAGTATTTGCACATGGAATCTGGACTTTTTTCTTTTAAAGTGAAAATGCATCACAAGACAAGTAACAGCTGAAATGAAAAAGGAGATTAATTAGGCTATAAAATTAAGCATTATTAGGAGCATTGCAAATTTAAAGGGAGAATGGAAGTGGGGAAGAATTACAGAGCTGTTATATGGAAGACTGTGGCAAATGAGATATATTTTGGTGGACTACCATATACAGAGGAACTTGAACTAGTCATCAGCAAGGGTTATTCTGCACTTCAGAAATGGCAAAAGGAAAATAGTGCTGGTCTCAGAGTCCACTGAATGTAACAGTAACCTAATCATGAAGAGGAACAGTGCAGGTCCTCCTGGAAAGGCAGACAAGCAGCCAGGTGGTGGCTGCAAGTCAGCTGAAGGCTCCCTAGTTAGCACAGAATTGGCACAGCCACCTCCCAAAACTAAATCACGTTTGGTGGGGTTTTATGGTGCTTGTAGTCAGATTAAATGATCATAACTGTGTCTGTAAACTTAAATGTATGAATACCAGTGTAGGATCAAGGCAAGAACCTTATTATTTAGGAAATCAGAGCAGATACTGCACAAAGTCCTGAAGTGGGAAGCCAAGGACTTGATATTTAATAGGTTTTCTTTACTATTATCCACAGTTTCTTTAGATTGTTCACCATTTCTAAGCAACTGACCTAAACACCTTAAAAGCCCAAATCTCACTGGTCCTCCAATGATGAACAAATTTATGTACAACTTTGCATACTCATTAACCTTTTATTGGAGTGCTTCCCACATTAAAGGCCTCAAAAAAAGAATTTGCATCACTATTCTGGGTCATAATTTCAGGTTAATGCCCTAGTCCACTGTTTCAGATTCAGTTTAAGAGGTCAGTAACTACTCAGAAAACTCTGTTACCCAGACTAGACAACATATGTGAGCCCTGCCTTGCCTTGGTTATTACTTCATATTGGGTGGTTTGGAGAAGGAAATCTACAAAAGGTTCTGGACATCTTTGCTCCACTACAAAATTGATTTATCTAATATTAGATTTGTGGGTTTCAGAGCTATTCAATTAAGATTAGTTTCCTCCTGGAGAGATTAACTGCACATAAAAGCTGGTGAGCCAGCAGGAAAGGAGGCTAGTTAATGCCAAGATATTTTTATTTATTATTACTCATTTGTATTGAAGCAGTGCCAAAGAGCCTTCATCCGGAATCAGGCCCTTACTATGAGCTGTTTATGAGGAGGAGCTGGAGATGAAATTAAGTCTTTTATCAATTATGCCAATTACACTGCTACCTGAACAAGTACACTGTATGACCAGTACTTTGTCCAGCACTGTGCTACCAGTTTTCAGTATTTGATAGTCTGGACAAATACTGTGTCTAAGCTACCACACAGGTACTGCGCCTGGCAAAGATGGTATACTTGTAAAGAATGAGCCGGACAACTTCTACAAAATTACATTCAAATAAAACAAACAAACAAAATTATACTGTACATTCAGGTATTTGCATATGGTTAAATATGTACATGATCCCCTTTATGAGGCCTAAAGATACTACTGTAATATTTTTTTTCCTTAGTTTCTTTTACCATTTTGGGAAATGTTACAGTGCTTGGGTGTGCAATTAGCAAGTGTTCTCTAAATGCCTCAGGCTTAAAGTCATGCAAGAGAGAACATCATCTCAGCATCTCAGCATCCTGTTGAGAGAACAGGAAATTTAACCTGTAACTTCTATACCCGAGGCTTATACACTAAATTCTGGATGGCTTCTTCTCCTTTGTGTTGCCTTTACACTGTTAACTGAGCTCTGTGCCAAACCACTGAAAAACATGAAAGGCTAAAATAAAACACTGGAGAGACAGAACTGACAAAAATATTCTCTGTTTAAGGACAGTGCCGGTGCAGGAAATATAGGAAGTATGGTTGGAGTGGTAAGGCAGGAAAAGATGGAAAAAACCCATAAATGTTGGAAAAAAAAAAAAAAAAAAAGACTTGAAAGAAGGTGAAGAACTTAAACTTCAGTACAGAAGGGGGAAAAGCAGACCTGAAAATTGGAAAGACCACATAAGACTGAAGGGACAGAAGATGCCATGCTTAGCTCTATCAACAGATGAAAATGAGCTAGCACTGCAGACTGTTACTGCAGAATGAGCTCTTCCTGCTCCACAACTGCTTGTTTTGAACATAATGATATTAACACAGGCTGTTCCTCAGGTTGGCATAGGCTGCTGAAGTGAGCCTTTAACTTCCCATCTGGCCTCTCTGAAACACAGGATGAAGAAGTGGAAGGCACCGTCTAGGTCATTGACCCTCATCCATGCCACTTCTCACTGTCACATTAAAATGTGATAAAACTCCATCTTAAAACTCACTGTGGTTTTTTGCCCTGTGAGTCCAGCTGGATGGCTGTTTCAGAATAATACACTAGACTTCTTTTTCATGGCTAGTTCTTTTTCTACCACTACTGCATTGTTTAAGTATCACTTCTCCTCTTCTGGTCTCAGGTTATATCTTTGGGGAACAACTATTTACACTCTATACGCCTAGGCTAAAAAGTCCTCTCTTCACTTCTTGCTCTACATTCCCTCTTTTCCATTCTCACGATGATCCAAGAACCACCTTCTCTGTTTTCTCAGTACCCCTCCTGAACTGTGCTTGCAGCACCAATGAAACCTCTGTACTCTTTAAATAATATCCCCACCTATATATTGAATACAATATATATACTGAAAAGACTATTGTCCCATCTTTATATGTGGAAACAAAGACTAACAGGTTCCTTGGCACTTCAAAAGTCACTAGCAATACATTATCAAGACTTCAAAGGCCTTTTCAGTCATTGCTTACTCAGATGTTCACCTCTATTCTGTATGATATGCAGTGTGACAGCATTTACTTTCCCAAACAATAAAAAAAAAAATCCAACATTCATTACTTGGATTTTTTGTTTACTAAGCCCTTAGTCTAGATGTCAGTATTTTTTCAATATGAGCTCTTGTCCGGCAATACCAGTGTTGAAAGTTGGCATGCAGTGTAATGCCAGGAACCGATTCCTCTAAAATGCTAACGATGATCCATCATGAGCAGTGTGTAACTATAGGGTCAAAAAGCACAGCTGAAAAACACGATCACAACTTGATCATGATGTGATGTAATGGTGCACAGTAGCAAGAACTGTATTTGTAAATCCAGGAGCTTCCTTCTAGTTCTTTGCCATTGTAGTCTGAGATGCAATAATTACTCAATTTTTAATCTACTTAATCCACACATTTAATTTTTAATCTACTTAACTGTTACCAAGTAGCAGAGATGATCTTATTAAAATCCGAATGTCACGAGACTTATAATGTTGATTTTATAAGACTGTCATGTTAGTTTGTAATGTCATGTAACTGTATTCAATTACACAACTTAATCTTTTAACAGTTTTTCAGAATTATTCTTTCATGACTGAGTATCCTGTGGAGAGTTTCATTATTCTGCCTCAGGCTGATATTGAACTGAGATTCATCCTATTTTTTTTTTTTAGCTATTAGCATATCAGCTTTCTTCAAACCACATCTGTGGAATTTTCTTACTAATCAATAACAAAATATTGTCAATAGGGGTTTTTTGATAGCTTTTTATTTTTTTAAGGATCTCAGCTATGAGTTACCAAAGTCCAATGATTTTAAAATACGTAGTTCCAGCAGCTGTTCTACAACAGATCTAAAATTAGGGCTGAACAGAGTATCACCATGAATACTTTTTTTCTGGTGTGAACAGCATCAGCTGGTTTTGGTAAAGAGAGAAAAAGAAAAGTACAAACATTTCACTTAGCTACATCGTTGCCTTTTACTCCATTTTATCTAGTAATGGACCAAAAATATTGCATCTTTTTAATCCTTCCATGAATGTAATATTCCTTCTTAATTCATGTCTCAATTCTACTGGCCATAAATGTGCACGTTGGCATTGCCGTTTTCCTTATGAAATCTGTGTGACTTCTAACTATTAATTCCCATTTACCAATATTCCCCTTTTTTGTCCTTTCCTATTCTTCCAGTTTCTTTCACTTTACCAAGTTAGCCTGTAGGTTTTTAATCTCTTTTCTATTATATTTTTTTCAGCGTAAAGCTACCAAATCTCCATTAAAGAAAACAGTGGTTGTTTTGTATGCTGTTACTGCTCACCATCAAAAAAGATAAGAAGGGTGATAAGAGAATGGTGAGTAAAATTCTTAGCAACTAGATAAATAACATATCTTGTTTTAAATTTAAAAAAAAAATCTATTTACTGTAGTGAAATTATTAGATTAAAAATCATGATAATTAAAACCCCTGAGATTTGGGCTTGCTTCTTATGAATAGAGTGCGTGTGTGTGTGTGTTTGTGTACATGTCCTGAGGAAGGTTCGTGGGTACGTGTGTGGGACTCAAAAATACACTGTTGACAGTCATTATGCAGACTTTCTCATATCTCACAAACCATCCACTAGTGGCCCATGAATCACAGGTTGAGCAACAGTGTCCAGAAGGTGGCTTGAGGGTCTATTGTGAAGGACAACACTGCTCCAGTGTAGGTTTTATACATTAGGATGTCAGTCTATGAATATTTGCAATTTTTTTTTCTGAACTGAACAGCAATTTGGAAATATTTAGTGCTGGTTTTGTTTCAGAAGTGAATGTCCTCTGTCCATTGAGTATAACAATTGAGCTCAACATTCAGCAGCCTTCTTGTCAGCAATACTGGCTAGGCTGAGATCACATTCACAAACAAGTCATTCCTGTTCCTCTTGTTCATCACTAAGCCTCTTAAATGCCCAGTGAAAGAATTTTCCCCTGTCAAATTGTATGCTGCCTCAACTCTTTTTATAAAGACATAATTTCTTAACCTCTTTGCAATCTTTTTGTCATTAAGTTAACATAGACCAATATAGAAAACCTACCCACTAAAAAATTCTCTCCTACCCAAACTACACCTCTCTCAATAGCAGAATGAATCAACATTGCAAAAAAAAACAAAAACAAAAACGAAACAAAAAAAAAACCACTACAAAAAAAACCCCAAAAACCCCAAACAACCCTGCATCTTCCATTACTTACCTAGCTACATGTTCATTTCTATTTTCTGCCTTCAAAGGAAGAACCTCTGAAAGGAAACAGCTGATCACTTTTATTTGGCAACAATCTCCTACATTTTCTAAATTCATTATTCATTAGCTGCCTTTCAGGTTTTGGGTCTGAAAAGAAATTATGCTATCCTTCCTGCTGTAGTGTTTCCAACATGGACTATACATCTCCTGAGTATGACAGATCTCCATTAAATATAAACAAATCCCACTGACCTCTCCAATTCATTTGATGAGCCACATGTTCTGTGATTTTCCTGCATTGTCACCAAGTTCTCATCACGATGATGGGTACTTCTTGACAGATATTCCAGCTGAACAGAGGTGCTCCTTTTGGCTAACAGTTACGACCTCTCTGTTCTTGACTGCCACCAGCTGCTTATAAACTCCTCATCCTTTTCCCTACTAGTTTTACTGACTGCCAGGCTTCCTCCCCACTTTCCACTCTCCCTGAGCAGCTAGTTTTCTTCTCTATTGAATTCATCAGTGCCTATATTAGAACTGGAAATAGAACTGTATTTCCAAGGTAATTTCATGATTCCTCTCAGCTCTGCACTTTGCAACTCCAGCTCACTGCTTAGATATTCAGCTTTGCTCCTCTGCCCTACCACATAAACAATGAGCTATTACCACACAGGGACTCCAGAGCTGATTAGAGAGTGCTTAGAGACACACTCTCTGCACTCTGACCTATCCCATTTGGCTTGGTTAGGAAACCACGTCATTACAGCCAAGTAATCCAACTTCCACCAAAAAAAAAGCACCTTGGTGGAATACATACGCCTCCTGTCTGACATTTGACATACAAACTTCAAGGACAAATTCTGTGAAATTCCCAACTGTTTCTTGATTGTTTCTGAAAGTGTTTGGTAGCATCAATGACCTTTAGAGCATTGGTTTTCTAGCTTTATTCACACTGCCAAATCTCTAAAAATATCCCTTGGAGACAGTTTCCCACATAATAAGATTTATACCTACTAAATTTACCATTTTTTCTTAATTACTTCTATGATCAATTTCAGTGGCGAGGGGTGACAGCTCGAAATTTTTGCTTTACAAGAGAAGCAGTATGTGGAAAATGGGAGGCAGGTGCCACAGGAAACACCTAGAAGAGGAGGAAATTGAGCACAGTAAATGAGGCAAATGGGAGGGGAAGAGCATGGTGAAATACGTGAAACCCTGTCATGGGAAAGCCAAATAAGGAAAGTGCAGAGGCAAGGAATCTGAATACAGCAGGGGATACAAAGGTGCAGAAATGCAAGGAGTCCCAGCTAAGAGCAGCACAAGCAGCCTAAAGAAGCTATCAAGCATGCAGACTTTACCAAGTTACAGGTATCACTGTCTTTTTTTCTACCACATCTCCCACCTATCTCCTCATGGCTGGCAAAAGTCAGGACCTCATGATCTGATTCGCTCCCTCAGCAACCTGCATGCAGTATCAGCTGTGTAAGAAGTGCAAAGAACAGCGAAACTGAGTGGAGGGGAAGGATCACTTCCCTCATACTGCTGGCAACCCTCCTAATGCAGCCCAGGATGCCACTGGCTGTCTTTGCTGCAAGGGCATGTTGCTGGCTCATGGTCAAGTTTGTGTCTATCAGGACCTCTAGACCTTTTTCTGCAAAGCTGCTTTCCAGCTGATGGGTCCCCAAGTGCATACCAACCGGTATGTGAGGTTATTCCTCTTCAGGTGCAGGTCTTTGCATTTCTTTTTGTATTATACTCTTAAAAAGGACAAATCCCTCTACATAAAATGCTTAACCTTATATTCAATTTGCTTTAGGTGGTTGGAATGTGGATTATTGCATTTTATCTCCTTGGCACAGTAACAGGTGAGACACTATATCTATAAAAACTACTACTTGAAGGTGAATTCAGATGAAATAATATACAGGAGATCATGACTGGTATTTGCCTTTATACTGAAACTATAGTATGATTTGTGTGTCATTGTATGACAAGGTCTATTAACTGTGCACAGAACTAATGCTAAAAGGCTCTGTTGTTTAACTTTTATTATTAAGAATACAAGAGACATAACTCTGTGCTGAAAATTCACAGAGAAATTTAGAGTCACGAGTCCTACTTCTATCAAGACAGTGCACAAGCTGTCTTTACATGACTGCTGTATACAAAGAACCGCTCAGCAACAGGGTGCTTAGCACAACAGACAGTGCTAAAACATAAAAGTTGAACATAAGTGAGAGACCCGTTTGATCTAGAAAAAGCTACTATTTTGAAAGAAATGATCATTCCTTTCACAGTACAAGGTTACTGTGTTGATATCCTTCATTCCTATAAGCAGAGACACAAGGCTTTGGAGTTGGAAACACGCAGGAGCAATTCTAACAAGCACTTCTTAAAAGACTTTTAAAAAAGAAATTGAATTAATCCTTTACAAGCCTAGAAAATGGTGTCAAAACAGTGTCCGGGTCTTTATTTGGTTTATCTGTAAATTATTTAGCTTCCCTTGTGTTGCCTGCTTCAGGCAATATCCATAAAGGAAACACGAATGAATCTCAGTTTCAAAGGTAATCATAAAATGAAATACTTAATTTTCTGTTCTTCAGACTCTTGTAGTCTCAAATCCATCATCAAGCATAAGAGAGTCCAAAATATAAACCAGTTGTTTCTTCTACTCTAGGTAAAGAAGTTTGCTACCCCAGGCTTGGCTGTTTTACAGATGACCCACCCTGGTCTGGTGTACCAGGGAGACTTCTGACAGGTTTGCCTGACTCTCCAGAACATATGAACATCAGCTTCTCCCTCTACACCAGAGAAACAGGGAATAACTCACAGGTGACTTACTTTTAACATCAAGAACGGACTAAACTTATAATGTTTGTTAACTTGTTAAAAAGTCTACAACTCTTATCATAGGCAAACAAGTCAGAATAAGAAGATAGTTTGAAGGTACAGTAATGAATGTACATTGAAGCTATTTGGGGTAAAGCACAAAAAAAAAAGTTGTGAATGAACTGCAGGACACAATATCTTCCCTGGCATTTTCCTACACAAGGATAATGGTTATGGCAGACCACCTTTTGCATGCATTTAGGTCTCTGAGGGAAGTTGAAGACTTATTCAGATAAACAGCCTTCTGAGTGTTCAGATAGGAGAGCAAATACTGCTGGTTTACAGGGAAGCTGAGCTAGGAAGATATTGTGACTTTTAAAAACAAATGTCTGAAGAAGAGTGATTTTATGCAATTTCCAAACCCACCCTTGACATCTGAGTGATTTTATTTTCAGAGTGCAGAGAGGCAGGTAAGAATGTAAGACAGAACTACTCAGGTTGTTTATGCTCTGAAATACTGAGCAGGGCAATACAGAGGAACCTGTGAGATAGGGGCTGGGACCACCTCACTTCAGCAAATGCTTATAAAGCTGCTAAATCCCTTTCAGGCTCCCAGGGCTAGTGTCCCCTGGGCTGTACAGGGATGTTTAGGATTCCTCGGGCATGAACTATGATGCCATCACTGCTGTTGCAGACATCACTGCTTACAGCAATCCTGGCTGCCACTCTGAGAATCCAATTCAGGCTCCCTTAAGGATGAGAAGATATAGCTGTAATAAACTTTTACTATCCGCAGAGCAGCGACATGTGAACACACAAGATGCATTCAGCAGCAGGTTACTCAACACTACTGTTGTTGATAAAATAACTCAAAATACACCTTGCACTACTTCCCAGCCACTAGACTTAAATGTATCTATGATCTAGGGCACAGCTCTTCGACACCCAAACTCCCTGAGCTCGCACCACAGACCCTGTATTTGTCTAAAAACAATACAAATGGTCAGAGATCATTCTCAGAGTAAAAGGAAAATATATAATTAAGCATCTTGCAGCAATGTGTGAAGATCAGCTTCGCCCCTGTTGCACGCAGTTCTCGCATGAAATTCTTTCGGCCTTTCTGGAGTAGCTAAGGACAAAAACATGCATAGAAGCATCACATATCCAGGGGGTGAGAAAAAGAAAAAAAAAAAAAAGGTAAAAAGAATGCTGTTGCTTAGATGCAGAGCAACACATTGAAGCCAAAGGCAAGGTCAGTAAAAGGGCAAGCTGAAGCAGGAGACGTGGAGCTGATGGGCTGCTCCCTGGAGGAACTTGTCCAAGTCAGGCCAACGGGCATCATGTGACATTGTGGCCCTTATAGGTGGCTTCATATTCCACATAAGGGGATTCTTCCTGCCTTAGGCAAAATAGACAGGAGCAGCAGAAACCACATGGGCACATCATCTTTGGAAACCATAGTGGAACTGAGAAAGGTGAGATACAGGGGTCCCTGGGTTCCAAAAATCACAGACTCTGCCCATTCACAGCAGTCCCTCGAGTCCTACAGAGGGCATGACCTAGCTGACTTTTTTTAAATGTTTGATAGTATGAACAGATAAAACATCTTAATATTTTTTTTTAAACACACAGGTGATCTCAGCGATAAACTCCTCAACCATCCAAAACTCACATTTCTCCTCACAGAGAAAAACCTCCTTCATCATTCATGGATTTGCCAGCACTGGAAAAAAAGGCTGGGTGGTAGAAATGTGCTTGGTATGAGAGAGTATCCTCTGATTTCCATCAGCAGTTGTAACTACAAGCTATCAGTATCCTTTAGGCGCTAATGTTCACCTTCCATTTTGCAATTCATTAGGTACTAGCAGATACGAACCAAGAAGTAAATTTTACAAAAGCCAAAACGTTCCCACTCTGGAAGATGTAGCATAGTCAAGGCTTGTTGGTCATCTCTGGCATTATGCTTGTCTAGAGAGTTTCCTTCCCCAAGTGCTACAGATCAGATCAAAGAAATAAACTGAACACAGACGTCCCCAGCCTCTACGTCAGTCTCAGGATATCACATCAGACATGCCAAGTCACTGCTTCTCCCATTAGGGGCAACTGAATTGTCCTTCAGCCAAAAGGCCTTCCTGATTTGTAAAGCTCAAGTTTCAATCTACAAACACTATGCTGGTTCACCACCATTCAGTTCTTTAAAAAAAAAAAAAAAAAAAGAAAGAAAGAAAAAAAGAAGCAACCTTTTTTTTTATTACAGAGTACAATGAAAAAAAGATTTCAAATATGAAATGTGGAAGCTACCACAAAACAGAGCTGGTGCACTCTGGCCAGCAGAGTGTACTGTATCAATGACAGTCTTGGCTCTCATTGATAAACAAAATCTACCCTAGTTTCTTCATCTTCCACGCTGGCAGAGAAAAGGACAAGCTAGAAAAAGATGACCACTGAATACTAAGTCACAGATCTGCATCACTATTTTTGTTCATAAATCTATGAAAACTTTTAATCTAGAATATTAAATTTCCAATTTTTTTAGTTGAAAAGAAACAGCAATTCTATCTGCCTCTTCACACTACAAACTGTGTTTATGGCACTTGCAGAAGAGGAGGGAGTCCAGGATTCAATGCACTATCACTTCAAGCTTCTGTTTTCCTTGTCATTTACCTTCAGCTGTTTACTATGGATTAATTTTTTGTTTCCAGTCCTTGTTCTTTCTCAAACTTTAACTAAGCTTTAGTCACAGAAAGCTATAGCTGCAGACTTTGATACATGATTCTTCCAGTAGAAAAATCACTGATGTCTGCAAGACAGTGACCAGTACCAAAATCACCAACGCATTAAGTATCTTTGCTGAAATAGAAACTTTCTACTCTGCTCCAAACCTTTCTAGTCTGACATGTCTCTCTCAGTTTTAAAGACACTTGGTAAATCAGTCTACTTCCTATACTATTCAGTTAAACTACCAACATCCCTCAAAGAAAGTCGCATGTTGCGCACAGCAGCTACGGTGCAGTTGTGTGGCTTTTCCAAATTATTTCAAATATGTATACAAATATCTTATAAAGTAGAATATTTTCATTATGGTCTTTCATAAGTGATACTTTTTGGATTAATGGCTTGTTATATTCTGTTTTGATAGAAGGTGTGTGTTTCAGTGTGATACAGGCTACAGTGAAGAGTTCTGTTTGGTAAAGAATGAGAAATTCCATTATTATATTACCTTTTAACAGTTATTCTGATTTAAGTTGAATCTCTGTTTGTTTCCTTATTTTGTTTCCTTAAATACTTTGCTTTATATGTTCCCACATCAGCTGCTACTGGAAGTGGAAAATATCAACTGCATTGCTGTTGATTGGAAAGAAGGTGCAAAAGGTACCTACATCAGTGCAGTGAACAACATCCGCGTGATTGGGGCTGAGGTTGCTTATTTCATAAAAACTTTACAGGTAAAAGACACAGCTTTACCACCTACAATTCTTAAGTGGGTCTAGTGGGGTTATGATGCTGCCACTTTGACTTTGCGCCTTGTCCAGTATGGTCAGCCAGTGCTTCAGGAAGAGCTGTACAATGCTCAGTTGAGATCCAGCTAATTATACTAATTATCAACTCTGTAAAGACTTCTTACAGCCACAAAAGATGCAAATTAAGCTAATGTGGTTGAAAAGAAGTGCCAATTAATTAAAGACCAGTAGGTGGCAACATTTCCATATGATGATAGAGGCAAGACGGCATTCAATGGAAATGAGGCAAGGCCCTCATGAGTTCAGTGTTTACAAGAGTTTTGCCAGCTTTATATGCATGTGCCAGACGTAAATTAGTATCTCAGCTTAGCACCACGGAAATGAGCAGGAGTTGGCTCACTTGATAATGCCGTATTTGCTGTCTACAGGCACGATAAGCTGTCCAGTTGCCTTCTAGTTGTGAACTTCATGTTCCTGAAGGCAAGTGTTCACATTTATACATATAGCACAGAGCTGCTCAGCTGCAAAGTTTGAGACTATCAGCGTTTCCTGCTGACTTCAGAAAGACTCATGACTACTTCGAACTGCTGAAAATCAGAACCCTGCCTGGCTATGCACTTGATCCTTGTCAAGAGGTGTTCATCTTAAAGTACTGCAAGAGACAGTTCAGAGCCCACAAGGCAAAATGCCAACAAAATGCACCTGAATATCAAAGAACACTTACACAGAGTCTGCTGGGGTACAAGCTACTGTTTCTCCCTAGAAAACTCATATCTCTCCTCACACATTTGCTCCTGTACCTTTCTTCTTTGTGTACAAATCCCAGGTCACTTGTAGATAGGTTCAGTTTCTCACTTAATATCTCTATTACTACACCATTTGCAGTCTAGGCCTCTCTTTCTTCCATTCCAAAAACGCATAAATGACCTTTAGACTTTCTTTTCCCCAATTTACAAACTTCTGTAGTTTGACTTTAGGAAAAGTTAAGCTGCATTGTAAAAGGAAGTACTGCAGTAAAACATTCAGAGGAATCTGCTGTCTAACAATAAAGGTAGACAGGCCAATAATATATATCTGCTTTTATTTTGGTACACACATTACAAAACAAAACCAAATTTATTGTAAAAACCTCAAGCAATTAACAACCAATCCTTGCTGTCTTTGGTCGTCACAAAGCCCAGCAAATCCCTGGATGAAATGTGTCCCCTGCATGCAGCCTACAGGCTGATTAACCTCCATTTCCACGTTCAACGCATGTGTAGTATCTCAGCAGTGCAGGTCTTGTACAGGTGATGCCTGGCAAAGAGGAGAATGAATGTTGCCCCACCTAAGCTTGCCAGTGAATATGTTATTGAGTGATATGATCGCATATTCTAAGCAGACACATGTAGAACAGACATGACAAAAAAGGGCTCCATAACATAATAAATATGACCATTTTGATGGAAGATGAAATTAGGGGTTGATCCAAATGAGAAAGAATATTTTGACACCAAGGGTCATTGAATATGGTAACCGTATGCCAACACGACAACAGCGAATCCCATCATCACTAAGCACTTAAAATTCTAGATTAGATCATTTGCTAGCAAGTCTTAGTGTGATTTAAACAATACTTAACTCAAGGAACTCACACCCTATTCATGATACATAAGTCCATCTAGATGTTCCCAAAGGCCCATAATGTAAGACACCCTCTTTGCTTGCTACTTAAAGCCTGTGTTCTTGTCTCCCACCACCACCACCGTAATGATCAGAAAATCTTCAGATACTCCCCTTGTGAAATCCATTTAATTGGCCACAGTCTGGGAGCACATACTGCAGGAGAGGCAGGAAGAAGGACCCGAGGCATCAGACGGATAACAGGTAGGCTGTTCAGCAAGGTGCAGAGCTAACATAGCACGCTTCTGAAGGAAAGAAACTTGCAACACACTGGTCTGTAGACTGGAATTAAATTATTGGCAGAGCTGGAGGCACCTTGCATGAAAGCAGGTAAAGTTCATGCTTCTCAGAAACAAGGGTAATTGTTACATTTTCTGTCTCTAGTTAGCTTAAAAACTCTTTAGTGGAAGGACATAGTTAGTGTGTTTGTAACATCACTGTCATTCTGTGGGTTGCATCATGCCCTACACAAAGACAAAGCAACATATCAAGAATATTTAGTTTTTCCTATTCATAAAGTTTTGCAGGCCAGTAATAAGCTCACAGGTAATAAAATACCTCCTTCGTAGTAATATGAGGCCATTATATAGGCTATTGGAAAATATTTTACTTCTGTTAGAATAAGTTTGCAGAAAGGTTCACAAAACCATGTTATTGCATATTTTTTCCAGTTTAGCCTAGAATTGACACCATTATTACTCAATATGCCTTGCGCAGTACTGAACCTCTGATGTTGTAAGTTGGCAAAAGACATATCAACATGTGCAACACCTCTTTCCCACCTCCATGTATAAATGTGGGGTGTTTTTAGGCTTAGACCCTGCTGGACCGTATTTTGAAGGTACTCCTCCTGTGGTGAGACTGGATCCTTCAGATGCAGACTTTGTTGATGTTATTCACAGTAATGCTGCTCACTTTCCTGCCATAGGTAAGTGCTCATGTGCAGGTAAATATCTGCAGGGATGGGCATGTTGCCGGGACACTGACATCGTCACGTGTGTATCTCAGGCTTCGGGATGTATAACACCACCGGTCACCTGGACTTTTACCCAAACGGAGGAACTGTGATGCCTGGATGCACCGATTTAATTCCAGAGATGAAACAAAGTGATTTTGAAGTTATCATTGCAGGTAAACCTACAATCCCAACATGTATAGTACTTTATTTTGGTTCAATCCTGAAATGTGAACTGTGAAAGTAACTGTCCATTTGGGAAAAAACAACAAAACAAAATTGTTTTTTGCCCATCTACTCAAAAGTAAGAAAAGGAAATAAGAAACAATAAAGGCTGGATCAGAACAGTGCAGCAGTGAAAGGAGGTATAGTACAGGCCTACGTTTGCTTCTGTAATTTGAAATTGGACCTGAAGAATACAAAAAGGCAGGGAACAGGGAGTCTGCAAGTTCAACACCCCGACAACCCCAGCAGGAGTTTTTCCAGGCTGAGACAGGACAGTGTCATGACCAAACCTATGGCATGACACCACCACGTTTGGTTTCTTGCAGGTGCTGCAAAGTGCATCCAACACTTATAAGGCATGAATTAGGCAAAAGCACTCAGTGTTTCCAGGGACTGTACATGCCTCACCTTTCCACCTGAGACTTCTCTCTCTTCACAGGCTTTGGATATGTTGGCAGAAGACTTGTGGATTCTCTTTGCTCTATTAAGCCTTTTAAAACTGTAATTAATGTCATCTTGCTGTGACATCTCATATATATATACATACATACATACATATATATATACACATATGGATGTCTTCTTAAAAGGGGCTACTATGCCATAGCAGACCAATGCATCTTCCTTGAAATCCTGGGGTAACTGGCACACAGTTCTCTGGATAAAACACAGACAAACAGTAATTTCTACTGCAACTAGAAATGTGTGAATTCAGATGAAAAATTATTACAAGACCACACTGCTGTTCTGTTCCATGCCTCAGCTGTTTCCACGGTGAGGCAAGTGCAACTCTTGCACAAGAGAACAGGAGGTTATTTCACAGGTGTTCATAAACTTTGTTCCAACAGATGCTACAATCATTGGAGGGTGCCATCACTCACGCAGCCATGAGTTTTATTTTGAAAGTATCCTCTATCCCACCGGATACCTTGGATATCCCTGTGAAACGTACAAATCCTTTCAGTCAGTAAGTATATCAGCCCAGGAATGGGTGAGCTGTAAAGAAAATAATCCAGGTCTCTGCACTCACGATAGGTCCCACTACGTGCGCCAAGCACTTGGATGCTAGTGGCTGTGCTCTCACGGTATGGTTTGGTAGGAGGAAGTGCACAGTGAGGCACAGCATACAACGGCTCCATCAACTATTCCACTTTGCAAAATGAATCCTGAAGCACAGATGATATCACCAAAATGGGGGGGTGGGGGAATTAAACTCCATGCAGTTCTCACCCTAAACCTTCATGCAAAGAGCACAGAGGTTAGATATATCTGTCCTAGTAATTCCTGGCTAGAGGAAGAAGAGACTTTTGGAGCCTCTGGAATCCTTGACTGCTCTCTAATTTACACTGGGCACTAACTAGAGCACCTAAATAAATGCACTTATGAATGATGTGCTTTTTCCCCCCCTGCCACATATGGTGTTGCAATGTGAATGCAAACAAGTTCCCTTCCACTAGGAGGGTAAAATTGGCTTATATTTTGTCCTAGACTCCAGCTGAAAAAGATTTGAACTAGGGAGTTTCAGACCATCATCCACACAGGTATCAAGCCTGCTTATTCTACAACCTCTGGGTATGTGCATGGTTACAGGAACTGTTGTGGTGGTAAGATATGACAACATACAGCACTGCCACAGCTTTGCGAGATCACAACAACATCTTGAGCCTTCATTTTGTCAGAGCTAGGATGAAAAAAAAAAAAAAAAATACTCATTAACTGATGCTCTCATTTTCCCTAGGGAGACTGTTTCCCATGTCCTCAGGAGGGATGTCCAATGATGGGGCACTATGCTGACAGATTCCCAGCTAAACTGAAGAGGGTAAACCAGAAGTATTTTTTAAATACAGCAGCAGACCCACCTTTTACTAGTAAGTGGAGAAGTTTTGTTACAGTTGTTCACATAATTGAAAAGTGATTGCCTTGATGTGACTTACAGCCACACAGCTGTGTTGCTTCTATAAAGAACTGCTAACATCTCTGACAAAAAAAAGCTACATTAGTTATCAAAATTCAGGCTCACTCAGGCTTTCATTTGCTAACACAAATGAATTCCAGTTAGGAAAAAAGGAACTTTCCCGTATACTAACATTTTTAAATCTCTCATATCAATGACAACCTAGTTTTATTTTGCTTTTCTTTATGCAGCTTGGAGACAAAAAGTATTTATCAAACTGTCTGGTGTAAAGAAAATGAGAGGGGACATAAACCTAGTTTTCCACGACACAGAGGGGAACACAAAAGAATATGAAATTGCCAGGTAAGATAAATTAATATTTCCCTACAGCATTTAATGTTGCTAACATTAATCTACTCATTTGCCACATATTTAAGCAGTGCAAACATTTATTCTGAGTTGCAGACATTCTGCTTGACATCAGATATGAAAAAAGTTATCACATATATAAGACCCATGAGGGCAGATGGATGGTTGTAAAAATGAAATGGAATTCACTTCCTTTTCATGAATTCTGCGTTTCTCTGAGTTGGTCTTAAAAAAATAAACATATACTTCTGGAAGGTGCCTAATTCATACAGTGCTCACCCGTTTCATACACACTTTAGCACAACTGCTCCCACACTAGCGTGGCAACACACGTCAGCATACTCCGCTTGCTGACAAGACTCTCTGCCCTGCCAATGACTTGCTGTATGATCTCGTGCAAGGCAATCCTATGCCTAACTTATCACATTTGCAAAGTGCATACCTCCTTCCTTCCTAGGATATATTAAAAGCCATCACTTTTGGCACATTTATATAGGCTGGTCAGTGAGCTTCATTTACAGCTCATATCTCCCACTGACTACTGGAATAGCAGCTCCCAATGTCTTCTGTGCCTGCTCCGAAACAAGCGCTTCCATGCATGCTCCTACCATCCTCTGTGCACATGCAGACCAAAGCCCCACAGAAGTTCCCAGCTCATCTATAAAATCCACCCTGAAAGCCTCTCCTGGAGCTCTCCCTGCAGTAATACCTGCAAAAGCCAGCACACTTAGGCATTGGAGGCAGCCCCAGCCTCACCCTTATCATCTCCCGGGGGTCTCCTGCCACATGCAGACTGAAAGTTTTCAGTATTGTTTTTCATCCTCTCCTTATTCAGAGCATAACACCCCAGAGTCTTGGTCCAGCATTCCGTGCTGTTGCAAAGAACTGCAGAAGTGCAAGTTTCTGCTGTAACAAAGGGGAAAACCAAGATTTTGTGGAGAATGTGATTTAGTTCAGTAATTTCTGAACTGTTAAACTTAGCATTGCTGTCTTCATTCTATTTGCAGTGGAGTCCTCTCTCAAGACCAAGTTTATACAAAATATCTTGATGTTGAAATTAACCCAAAAAATACTAAAAAAATTGAATTTCTCTGGAATAAAACTATATTTACTCTACTCTGGGCAAGACTGGGAGCAGAAACAGTTAATATAATTCATGGAGAAAATGGAAGTAGGTAAGTATATTCCTTTTACAGGTCAGAAGGAATGGAAAAGGAGTGCAAAAACTCTGGAAGACAGGGTTGAAAAATGGTCTTAATAAATTTGACACATGATTTGCAATCAACAATGTGAATTTCACAATGACAAGGACAACTTATTACACTTTTGATAGAAAATCAAATGTTCAAGTACAAACCAGGGATTAACTGTCTGGAAAGGAATACAGCAGTGAATATTTGGAGTATATACTGTTTTGCGACAGCAAAACAATTACAAACCAAGATAAAGCAAGTCTCATTCCCAGATGCATTACCAGGAGTATTGTTTAGAAGATTCGGGGAGTAATTATTCTAATTTGAATAACTGGAGTAAGACTGTAACCAGAAGAAGGGTCATTTTCTTCAGGAACAATGAACACAGACTGACGTCTGGAAAAATAGCCAAAGAGATTTAGAAAACTTGATCTGTGTAAAGCAGCTGAAGGAAATGTGTTTCTCAATAAAGAAAAGCCTGGAGAGGAGCATAAAAACATATGCATAAGCTGTCTGTAAAGGGCCAGAGTCAACAATTCCACATAAACCTTGACCTAAACCCAGTGGATAATTGATTTATTTTACAACTGAAGAAATATTGGTTAGATATTAGGAAAAATCTTCCTTATAGTTTGGCATTGGCATGGATTATTTAGAAAAGCTGATGAAATCCCTTTCAGTGTGAGGTCCTAAAAAAAAGCTGCAAAGCTTTGATTGGGACAATCTAGTTAAGCACCTAGCCTAAATAAAGGGAACTTAACAAGACGCCTTTCTGACTTTTTATCTGGAGCTCTATATTTGTGAATCAAGAGATTAATGTTAGTTATGTATTAAAACTCAAATTTTACAGCTGGTCCCTATAGGAAGGACATTCACATTGTTACTTGAAATACACAGATGTTAATATTCTGTACAGCAGGCTTTTAGGAAGGCTTAAGTGGGGTTTTGGATTGAGCTAACAACCCTCAAGGTGACAGCTGACGAACTTGCATTTTTCTTTGGTGGAAAATCAATAAATAAATCTTGATTCAAGTATTTGTTTCTTCCCAGGTCAACTTTTTGTGGCCGTGGAACTGTGACATATGGAGTTCCCCAGTTACTTACACCTTGCTAGAGGTCACCGAATACAACTGTTCTGTACACAGCAGCTGAGCAATCAGTCCTGTGGATGGGAATGTTGGTACACAAGGCTATTAAACAAAACTCAAACTGCCTGTTGCTTCTTTATTTTTTTCAGTTCTTTGCAAAACACATTTGTCAATGTTTTTCATCTTTGAACCAAGTTTAATGTGCTCCCAACTATGGAAGCAACGGGAAATCATATATGCTAAAATACATTTATAACAGTCTTACTCTACTAGTGCCTCAAGAAAATCAGGTAAGAACTGTTTCCCACCACACTGATAATTTGCCAGATTTTCTGTGTGTCAAACACTCTGGAGGCAGCACGTTACCTCAACGCACCTCTGGGGCTAGAAATGATCCCAAACACCTCCTTTCCACAATCTCCATTATTGTTCAAAACTTTCCAACCCCACACAAGAGCACTGCCCTGAGAAGATGCTGTGGGACAAGGCAGGTACAGAACAAGACCGGGATATTTCTTCAGCAGGTCAGAACAGCCTTTTGGACACAGCACCTTCAGGGAAGCAATGGGCAAAGCCAAACCTCAAGTGCTCCCCACTTTGGAAGAATCTAAATGGCTAATCACAGCACCTGTCTACTGTTTCATTTCAGACATATGACTTTGCTGTGGCCACTAACAATCCTGGAGAGAAACTCTGGCTTTGAATAACTCCAGGCCTTGCAAAACCTGGGATTGACTATTTCACATTAAAATAAACACTGCTGCACTGCAATGCATGGCATGAGTGAGCCACCTAAAGTTTTAAGAGACCAAGGCAGTGGATATTTTTCTAAGTATAAAAACCAAACTTTAAGTGACTGTATAGGAAGAAAGAGTTAATCATTTATTCACGCCCATTTCATCATGTTTGATAAATGATGTACAAGCACTTGGGCAGATAAACTTCTAAGAAATAGGAGTAGAAATACAATATTAAGAACATATGTATAATAAGTATAAATATTTGAATGCAATTGTTTTAAAAAAAGAACAACATTGCAGCATTGTATCTTTGACTAAACACTAACGAAGCCTGTATGAAATTAGAAGCATAATCAAACACAAGTCTGAGGTTCTATTTGCCAAGAGAGATCTGCAGTCCTGAGTACTGCAAGTCCCTCAGGGACTTGACAGGTGGCAAGGGAAGTGTGAACAATGCCGGGAAGCACTGCGCTGTGTCCCAGGAGAGAGCCCCAGCGTCCTGCAGCACGGGAAATACAGTCCTCTCCTCTGCCTGCCTATTCCAGCCTACAGCTTCTTCAGGACTGCAGAAACATGGCAAGGCCCCTATTTGTTGTTTTCTTTCTTGAAAGCCATCTTTCTTCCAACAGTCCCTGACTATGAGGCCTCAAGGACCAGAACGGCTCCTCCAGGCATGGCAAGCACACTGCATCGTATTGAAGGACATGCATCCCAGCCCTATCCCTTCTTCCCAAAGGAGAAGCAAGCAGCTGAAACCCATCTGACCACAGCCTAAGGAACTGTCTAGTTATTCAGTTTGCTCTGTGTTATTACTGTGTTGAATAAGAGCAGCAGACTAACTATGATAAAATCCTAACTCAAATCTTTTCCACTAGCTCTTAAATTAAATGGGAAAGACTGTTCCTCCCCTCATTTTGGACAAGTGTTAATACTTATCAGTGTACTAGGGCATGAACTGATTCTCCTGTTTCACCGATATCAACATATTTACAAACTAAAATGCTACTTCAATTAAGGATGGGAACACTGAGCTCTAAATTAGTATCAATTTTAGAAAAAAAATTTAAAACTTCCCTACTATTTAAAGAAATAAACCTCACTAACATGAATGACAGCAGTGCAATACCTATGCACACAGCTGGTATCCATTTGGTCGTTCCCAGAGGTGGAGATTAGGGAATGTCAGCTCTGCAAAGATATGTGGCCACAGCCAAAAAGCATAGCCAAGTGACAAAGCTTTCTAAGTGAAGAGTTAGCAGAGGTCTCATTTCTTCCTGAGTTCACTTACAGCCTTCTCCTAGGGATGAACAGGACCAAGGGGTTCCCAGACCTAGTCCTATTCATTCACACAGGACGTTTTTCACCTTTTAGGTGACGTCTTTAGTAGAATGTCCTACTGAGTTCTGCAACATCGCTACACAAAGCGGCCACGTGGCTATTTCTGGGGTGAATTTTGTATGTTATTGTTATATATTTCCAGCATGTTTTCTCTCAGTTCATCACTCAGAGAAGGACTTTCTTAAAATTTGGGTTACATGGGTAGTATAGAAAGGATCCACAGGGGGACAACTGTCCTTCTACATCTACTTATTTCAACAAGGAAATGAAAGAGACCCCAGGTGAAGGTCAGATTCTTTCACTGTGAAAAGACCTATCAGGCCCACTAAGAAGTTTTCCTAAAGGGATAAGGCTTTGCCAAATTGAGCTGATGTCTGGAAATGGGCACAAAATACCCAGAAGCACAGGAGCATTCCACATCCAAAGTCACTTGATGCAGGGCAGGGGAGAGGACTCAAAGGTGATGTGGTTCCCTACTGACTCCCCCAGTACATCCCTTCATCCCAGCCTTACAAGACTAAAAACCAAAAGCCTTCCCAGCCAAGACAAGCCCCTAAATGCACTGCCACACAGATCCATATAACTCTTTTTAATGTTCCACTCCTGATGTGTTGCTGCCTAAAATTTACCCCACTTCTGGAGTCCCAATCTTATTCTGGGCTTCAGCACATCAATTTTTTTCAATGCTTTTGGGAATCTGGAGAGGTACCAGTTGACTGGAAGCTGGCAAACGTTGCCCCAGTCTTCAAGAAAGGCAACAGAGATGACCCCAGTAACTACAGGCCCATCAGTCTCACTTCTGTGCCCGGCAAAGTTATGAAGAAGATTATTTTGGGAGTTTTGAAAATCACCTGAAAGACAGTGCAGTCATTGGTCCCAGCCAGCATGGGTTCACGAGGGGAAAGTCCTGCTTAGCAAACTTAATTTCTTTCTATGGCAAGGTTACCCACCTAGTTGACCAAGGGAAACCAGTCAATGTAATGTTTTTGGATTCCAGTAAAGCTTTCAATACTGTCTCTCACAGTATCCTCCTGGACGAAATGTCCAGCATACAGCTGGACAAACACGTAATGCAATGGGTGAGCAATTGGCTGACAGATCAGGTTCAAAGGGTTATAGTAAATGGGGTTACATGGGGCTGGCAGCCAGTCACTAGCAGTGTTCCGCAGGGACCCAACTTAGGGCCAGTACTCTTTAATCTCTTCATAAATGACTTGGATGCAGGCCTGGAAGGAAGGCTAATTAAGTTTGCTGATGACACAAAATTGGGAGGAGCTGTTGACACTCTTGAGGGCAGAGAGGCCCTGCAGAGAGATCTAGACTAATTAGAGACCTGGGCAATCACCAACCGTATGAAGTTTAACAAGGGCAAGTGACACATTTTTCACCTGGGGCATGACAACCCTGGGTGTACATACAGAGTGGGGAGCAAGAGGCTGGAGAGCAGTGCCGCGGAGAGGGATCTGTGGGTTCTGGTCGACAGCGAGTTGAACATGAGCCAACAGTGTGCCCTGGCAGCCAAGAGGGCCAGCCGTGCCCTGGGGTGCATCAAGCACTGCATTGCAGCCGGTCGAGGGAGGGGATTGTCCTGCTCTGCGCTGGTGTGGCTTCACCTTGATTACTGTGTGCAGTTTTGGGTGCCACAGTATATTAAGGTTATAAAGCTACTAGAGAGTGTCCAGAGGAGGGCCATGAAGTTGGTGAAGGGTTTAGAGGGGAAGCCGTATGAGAAGCAGCTGAAGTTATTTGGTTTGTTCAGTCTGGAGAAGAGGAGACTGAGGGCAGACCTCATTGCGATCTGCAGCTTCCTCACAATGGGAAGAGGAGGGGCAGGCGCTGATCTCTTCTCTCTGGTGACCAATGATAGGACCCAAGGGAATGGCAGGAAGATGTGCCATGGGAGGTTTGGGTTGGATATTAGGAGAAGGTTCTTCACCCAGAGGGTGGTGGAGCACTAGAACAGGCTCCCCAGGGAGGCAGTCATGGCACCAAGCCTGACGATATTCATGAAGCACTTGGACAAAGCCCTCAGAAACATGGTGTGAATTTGGGGTTGTCCTAAGCAGGGACAGGAATTGGACTCTATGATCCTTGCAGGTCCCTTCCACCTCAGGACATTCTATGATTCTATGAATTCAAGAAATCTATGTCCATGGATTTTGGAGTTTTCAGAGAAACCAATCATTAAAGTTGTTTTCCAGCTTAGCTATAAACTATAATCTGAAATAAGTTTTCCTATCTTTCTGGGAACATTTCCAAGGATAAAGCAGACTATAAAAGTACATGCAAAGTTTGCACATTAGTGTGTGGAGCTTCACAGCTGCATTGTAAGTAGTTCAGGTACTGGGGCTTTTCTTTTACCTCATCCGGTATGTGGCTTCCCAAGATGCAGCAGCATGAAGGGGAATGACAGCTCACATAGGCTTCCTTTTGCTAATTCAAAGTAGCTACTATATATCCAGTTAGAAGCGTAGCCTCAACAAGACAAAAATCACTCTGGATTTAAGCTATGCTTTAGTAGACTTAGGAGCCCCACTATCTCTAGCAGAGCAAACAAACATAAAGCTGACTCATACATGTCTCACATATGCGGCAGTCATAGGTACATGTTGCAGAGGAGAGAAACACAGCACACTTTTCACCTTGAGAAAATTCAGCAACAGAAAGCTAAGTGCGCTTACTAATCAAGTGGGTTAGCAAATCCTAGCTGCTTCTTTTTTCTACCGTTCCAGATGCATGGAATTTGGATACTTGCACTATTTCTGCTCAGAGCAGCAGAAGGTAAGCATACTAAGCATAAGTATTTATGTAGTGTTTCTATGCTATTTTGTGAGATATTTTTCTACACTATGGTGCCTTAAAACTTACCTATTGAGGTTACATGGTTCACTTTCCTATACAAGAATGGCGAGACAAGTGTGTGTGCGTGTTGTCTTTCTTCTCCACTCCGGAAATCCCACCCTAGGAGCATGCAAAAAATGCTGGTGTTTTCTATCTCAGAGCAAAGCTATTGCTCTACTAAACCTAGGAAGTTATTTGTTGTACTGTTCTTCAGTGATGGAAATGGAGAAAAAGATCAGGGGAAGGCGGGGGGGCACATGACAGAGGCAGTCTAATGAGGATATAGCTTTATATTCAGCAGAATCCCCTGGCTTGCATAGTCTAAGACTTCTTGTGTATGATGTAGTCAGCTTTTCAGCACAGTCTCAAGTTATTGCTGGTTATTTACAATATCTTGGCTTGGTATTAGGAGAAACTCATCAGCTGTCTTTGCCTTAGGCAAAACACAGCTGGGGAAAAATACCCAAGGTATGGTGCAAGATACCCATGGAGGAACTCCAGTCAATACTTTGTTGATGAGCAATATGGTGGCTTCTTTCCTTGGGGTAAACTATAGCCTTTGATGATCTGAGAAAGGGCAACTACTGGTCTTTGCTTTCTGTAAACCATAGGATTTTCAAAAGACTAAGGGACCTCCAGAGAAGAGATGCTACGAGTTATGACTAACATGCTCCACTTCTTTGCTCATTCACATATTATTGATCTGATCTCTATGCTACAGGCAAAGAAGTTTGCTTTGAAAGGCTTGGATGTTTCTCAGATGATATACCATGGTCTGGGACTATAGAAAGACCAATACATAAGCTACCCTGGAATCCAGAAAAGATAGGCACTCAATTTCTCCTCTACACAAGAGAAAATCCTACTGTCTTTCAAGTAAGAAATATTGCGGTTAACATATTAGTAAATCACATGCAAATAAACAGACTCCAGATGTGTTCCTGGAAAGTGCTAGAAATGGCCACATCTCCACTGTATTCAAGAGACAGCCTCTTCCAGCTCCTTGGCAGGGTCTCTGGGGCAAAACTCTCATCCTCCTTCAGCCCTTGCAAAGCAGCACTCCCCCATGTTTTCTGTATGGCTACTGAGGAGTGCTGTGATATTGTGCATTTTTAAAATCATTGGGTAATTTTTTTTCCACATATAAGATGAAAGCACATTAAAAGTAAACCCTTGACTGCTCTAAGATATGTGTTAAAGCTTGCTTTGAATGGAGACCTTAAGTCATAGTCATGCGAACATTTGCAGATGACTTTAACGTTGCGTAACTTTAAAACGCCTGTACAGATGAGCATAGTTGAGGTCTTTGCAATTTTGATAAACTATTTACAGAAAGCAGATTTAAGTGTTTATTAATTTAATATCTACAACAGGAGATTTCTGCAGTTGATGCCTCTACAATTGACTACTCAAATTTTAACGCAAGTAGGATAACCAGATTTATCGTACATGGATTTATAGATAATGGAGAAGAAAACTGGCTGTCAGACATGTGCAAGGTAGGTACCACAGGGAAATCCTGTCTCTGTGAAGTTTCTTAGTTTGCATTTATAAACACATTCCTAGAAATTGTTTGTTTTCTCTATTTCTAACCAGTTTCTCTCATGATACTTTTAGCAATAAGGGGGAAAAGAGGTCACATTTTCAAATTGTTAGCAACTTAAATACGTAGCTCTGCACCTTGAGAAAAAACGTGAGGTAAAATGCATTCAATTCTTCTCTTCAGTGAAGTCAGTGTCAACAGGATTTAGCTCAGTGAGCATCCATTTTCTTGATAAAAACAACACAAACCCTGGAGCAAGATAGTGCTTAGGAACTAGGGTGATTCCAGAAATAACTGCAGACTCATAACTACTGCATCATATTTCTCTAGACAAGAGACAGGTTTCTAGATGTGAAAAGTCTATCACAAAAGGTATGGGCTGCCATGTGGGTGTTGGAGGCTGAGGGCATGGGCTGACCATTAATAGAAACAATAAAGCTGTAGAAATGCACATCCAGAAAGGATCTCAAGTGGATATTTTGAACACAGCTTTCAATCTAGGACTTGCTATGAAGTGTGCATGAAGTAAAGCGCTCTGCTTTATTGATTTTTGTACTAATTCCCCAAGTTATTTCTTAATCCTGTCCCCATACAAAGTTGCAATTCCAGCTTGTGATCTTCCAAATCCCATAAACATGCTTTCTATTGCAGCTGCAGCTGATGAAAGCTACTAGTCATACAGCACAGAGCAAAATAGTAGTTGATGGCATACGACACTTTTAGGACAAAGTTTTTCAACTAACTATTCACATAACTACAATTTTGTTTAAATACTATATTCCTGTTTTACTTACGAGAACACTATAAGAAACAATGTGAGTCCACTAAAATCAAGGTATTTCACATTTATTGCATCCCTGTTACCTGCTTCTCTTTGATACTGAGTCAAAAGAAAATAAATTACATTTATTTGACAGTTTCTCCTTAAAAAAAAAGAAAATTATGTTGATTATCACTTTAGGAACATTGAGGAATGATTGTTGGATTTGTTAGTTAACAATTTGTTCAAAGTACCAGAAGCAGACTGATGTTCTTATAAATCTTGGTCTCCCATTTTCCACTCTTTAATTAGATTTTTTTTCTAGAACCTCACAATCAACAAGATAGCTCACATTTTGCTTCAGCTAGTCCCTTAAAACCTTTTGATCAATTTTCACAAGGATGTAGAGGCATGAGATAAATCTTTAAATTCTTTCTCTATTACAGTGGCCTATGTTTTATCACAATAGTCCAATTTATTTAAAAAAAATTGGTCTCAATGAATAATTTCAGTAAAGGGTGGAGCAAATGGAATTGTGAATACATCAGCCCTCCTCTGTGTATGTTACTTACTTTCCTTCCCATTAAGTAATAAACCTATCTTCACATCTATTTTTACCACTTCTAACATAGCCACAGACACTTCTATTGCCTTTTTTGTGCTTTGCCAGTTGTAACTTGTTTTGGATGTTTTATAATGTCTGAACATAAAGCAAAGAAAAAATATACCAAAACTGAAAGCAAAATACTTTTAGCCAAACAATCCAGCTCAGAGGAGAAAAGCAAAGCTTCAGATTCTGTGGCAGACAATGAAGTATCTGCCTGCATATACATATTCCCAAACAAAGCCATAAATCTGAAATGAATATTCAGCAACACCAGCAATTTATGCACCCTCTTATAAAAACAGACACTCTCTTTCTTACAAATCCATATCAGAAAAACTCTTGATTTTTATCATCAAAAATATAAGTTCTAATTGAATTTGAATTCAAGTACTTTTAAATCTCTTATGTGAATAGGTACATGAGCACAGCGCTTATTTAATGTTACATAGAAACTTTGACTGAGATTAAAAATTAAAAGTATCGGTATTTATATTGTTTTCCCTTCTGCAAAAAATATTTCTGTGGGTATCTGAAATGATGGTGTGGCCGTTACTACAGCACACCACCCCATTTCAGTATTGTGTCCCTATTTCAGCATTATGTGAGTGCACATACGCACGTGAGCAGGCATAACCACATATATACACTAAGGTTGTGGTTCTTAAAATGTACTCATATAAATTCATGCAACATTTGTGAACTGAGCTGTAGCAAACAAAATTAATGAATTCCAGATTGTATTTACTGTGGGCCTCTTTGGTTTTTACTTTTGTTTTGTAAAACAGAGGATGCTTACTGTGGAAGACGTGAACTGCATCTGCATAAACTGGAAAAAAGGTGCAAGATGTCAGTACACGCAGGCATCAAACAATGTTCGTGTTGTGGGCGCTGAAATAGCTTATTTTATAAATGTTCTTATGGTAAGAATCTTCTTGTTATAAAGCTATAGTTATAATGCTGATTTGAAAGAAATATGGTTCAGGAACTTTCATGAACATGAAGATAACCAGCAGAAAACCTTTTCTTCTGCTCAGTGATCATTTTAGAAGTTGTGCTGAAAACAGACTCCTTTTTTTAGAGAACCATGTCGTACCAGCAGGGTTAGCCAACTTAGGGATATGAAGTGCTACAAGACATCCCCATAGTACAGCCAAAGAGTTATTCTGTAGATGTTAACAGATGTAAAGTGTTCTGTAGTTTTAAATATGCAGAGACACAGCAAACTGGCTTTTCACAGAGACAAAACCTACCAAATGGCTCTTAAGAATGCCAGAAAATCAGCTGGCAGCCAGCAGCGGCTGGAAGACGGCTGCTCTCTGGTGAGCAAGAACACCCAGGGATAAATAAGACCCACCCAGCTGCTCAGGGGAAAGCCATTGTGCACAGTGCCTACATCTACAGAAGGTGCCACGTGCCCTCTTTCTTAGCCAGCTTCTCATGGGAAGCGATGCATGGGTTGAAGCCTTCTTTTAATCTAAGTGCTTTCAAAACACATTTCCCATAAAAGAACTACAAATTACTTAAACAGATAGTATGCTGGGTCTAGGAGTGCTCTGACCCATGTCTCACTCTTTACATCTGCATTGCAGCCACTGAATTACTGTCCAAGAAGGCTGAAGGCACCTCTCCTCTCATGTCCTCCTCCAGCTGCATGTGGTACCTGACCTGCCAGGTGTAGTTAAGTTCCTGCCTGGCTGAATCTTGGAAGCCAAATAAGCACCCTGTGAATCTTAAAGGGTCTAGGATGTAAAATAGATACAGAGCTTCTCAGGACACTGTTGACAGACCTGTTTAGAGTTTTAACAGCCTCCAAATGAGGGCAGCACCTGAATAAGGAGTTTTGTCAAATCTATGTGTTGGATATAAGTACGTAAACTGTAGGTTCCTAAGTCCGTAGTCAAATTAAAAGTAGTTTTTCAGCCCCTTTTTACTCTTCCCTGTTGCTGATGAAAACAGATGTAGTAATTTTTTATATTGCTATTTTCTCAGGAAAAATATAAATACTCTCTAGCCAATGTTCACATAATTGGTCACAGCCTCGGAGCACACATAGCTGGTGAGGCTGGCAGGAGGCGGCCAGGGATTGGAAGAATAACTGGTAAGTCAGTGACTTAAGTCACAGCTCATACTAAAGACACCACTGCTTAACAAAACATTACTGTTCATTTCCTCTTACAATTGTATTTGATTGTGGGCTGTAGTTTAGTCAAGGGTAATTCAGATATTATAGAATTTAGTCTCTTCTCACAGCACACGGAGGAGCAGTGCCCTGTTAAGTGTGGGAAAACAGTCAGCATGACGATTACTTCGCTTGCGGATGTTTACACAGCAAAGGAAAAGCTCTATACAGCTAACACAGCCAGAAGGCCCCCTGCAATACATCAGTTGACTTGCTGATACACATTAATGATTGCAGCAATCTCTACAGAGCTTGCTTTCTGGTGTTTCAACCTACCAGCGACACAGACCAGTGCTAGTTTGGAGCAGGACAGGAGCAACGCTCTAACGTAACGGCATTGCCTTGCCACTGCTAAAAACAAACTTACAATAACTAACATACAACCAGAACCAGATTTAGCTGCCATGATTGTTTTTCATAATGATTTGTCCAGCCCTAATGTAATAAAACAGACCAGAAGCATAATCCCTACTTTCTTTGTCCTAGCAGCTTTTCTCCTGCCATTTTCATGTTTCATTAATCTGGTCTGTTATATAGCAGCATATCTGATGCACATCACCCTTACAGGTCACTCCAAAGCATGCTAGAAGCAGCACAACAGTGTGCAGTTAGTTATTTTGTACTGTAGTTTTGCTAACAACTATTATTTTCCAGAAAAGGATGGGTTAAAACTGACACTTCAGAAGCAGTAGGCTAACCTTCCTGATATATCACCCATTATCACCTTGCTTTGCTATGTCTGCATAAACTTTTCACCTAGTAGAGTATATTAACAGTAAATTATCTTTTTTTTTATTTCCAGCAAAATTTCTACAGTTTCATTTCTTCACTTAATTGTTGGTA
Organism: Morus bassanus; assembly: GCA_031468815.1. Classification (NCBI taxonomy): domain Eukaryota; kingdom Metazoa; phylum Chordata; class Aves; order Suliformes; family Sulidae; genus Morus; species Morus bassanus. Next base: position 9,465,857 of record CM062575.1, on the reverse strand, counting down.
CACTAAATTTCTGTATTTCCTTCGCAGCAAAAATTGAGTCACATAGGATTATATTGTCTGTTCAGACCCAAGTAGACTTACTAAGAAAGTGCATTCATACTTAAAGAAACAGATTTCAAATTAATCCCTTTTTCTTTTTGAAGGGGATCACAGGCATTATGTTTCTGCAACTTGTATTAGTTTGAGCCACATGAGCTCACTCTCACTTTCCAGATGACGTCGGAGCTGACTGATCAGAAAGCTGCCCAGCATTTTCACTATATTCCTAAGTAATAGCCTGTCCCTTTTAAGCTCTCCCACATTTCTGAGTTTAGACATTTTTAAGGAATATGCTGTTGTTCTCTTAATTTTTGGTCAGCTGTACTGAATCAGGTTTCGCCTTCCCAGCACTGAATTGCTCTGTTGTCTTTCCCTCTTGCGAGTTGCACAGTCTACACTCTGAGAAAGTGAGGAAGCCTCTCGCTGCTGCTGAGCCATGTTTTCCCATTCAATTATTTCAGCAGGCATTTTTTGTTCTGGTTTGTTTTATAGCTGTCCACATGTCACCCTGAATACGCAGGCTCTGGACATCCTCCACGGGTCCCATAAATTATGTCTGTGTCTCACAAGACAGAACAGACCAAGCCTCTATTGTGACTATTGACCAGAAGTGTTTTCAACTTCACTTTGATCCAACAGAAAGTTTTAATTTTTCAGCATCCTTTGGCTTGTAATATGCTCTCTACCCACAGGAGCTGAGAGAGCAAATGACTCCTGAAGGAACCATTTTGCAACACTGCAAGACTTAAATGATGCAAATGCTTATGGCCAAGCGGCAAAGCAAAGCTCCGCGGAAGTGCAGGCTGTCTCAGTCCTCTGCCCGCAGCAGAGGCATCAGTACAACATAGCCATCACATAACCATTTGCCATATCTGTGCACTGTTCTTCAACAGATGGTCCTCATCTTTCTTAAATTGTTTAACTGTCTCTTTAAAAAGAAAAGCAAATGGCAAATAGGCATATTTATTGCAATATGTATTCATTTAAAAAAACAAAAGGTATTCCAGAGACCTCACAAAGCAGAGATGCCATTTCAAGTCTTTTAAAACATCCAATACTCTCTCGGAAAACAAAACTGAGAAGAGATATTATCAGCTAAACTTGTGTTCAAACCACTCCTTTCTCAGAATACAGGTAACTCACCCTACAGTCTGCATTCTTTAGCAATATTTTAACATGATCAGCACTTTCGGAGTTTAAAGCTACAGGCTTGATCTCCTTGTTCATCATGCAGGCAGCACCAATGGCAGTGTGCATTAAGCAGAGTGACCTTTCATATACAAAAGATAATTTTAGATATTATTAACACAGTCCTTTTCAATTGTTACTTTTCCTCAGGGCTTTCAGGCTTGGTGACCCTTAGACTAATACTCTACAAAATTCAGTCTAAAACCAAAACTAAATCTGCTGCCCAGGGACAACAAGAGATGCAAGTATAAGATAGCAAAAATTGTGCTATTTGCAAGACTCTTTAAGCTTCTGAAATTGATTCAATAAAAAAAAAAAGTTATAGCTAAGCCTTGGGATCAATATTGATGTGAATCAGTAAAGTTCAATAGGCTTCACACAGCTAACCTTTTCTCCTGCCTGGGAGAAAAGCCACTTGATAAGTGAGAGTACACATCATCATTTTATTGACCCCTATTCTACTTAGGTATAAGGAACCGTAGGCAACTATATATAGTGATATTCATTTTATACAATCATAGTATTATGTAAAACAATACATCCATATCCCTGTATCTATACATAACACCAGTCTTTTTCTTTCAGGACTGGACCCTGCTCAACCTTATTTTCAAGACACTCCCATTGAAGTCAGACTGGATAAATCTGATGCAGAGTTTGTGGATGTTATCCACACAGATTCAGCTCCCACAATCCCCTACTTAGGTGAGTATTCAGCTCTACTGTATTAATACCAAAATATTTATGCCCTGTGGCACTTGAGTATCCTAATGCTTCATCAAGACTCAGTTTTGGTACATAGACACAGAACAAACACACCAAACTGATCACTCATATCCTAAAATACCAAGCACAAACTTCAAGCCAGAAGCTCAAGGTATGAGTAAATATTAATTTAAAACATGCTTACCCCTACTTTAAATACTTCAGGTTTTGGCATGAGCACAGCTTTAGGACATCTTGACTTTTATCCCAACGGAGGAAAGCAAATGCCAGGGTGTGGGAAGAACCCTGTTTCACAGATTGTAGATCTCGACGGCATCTGGGAAGGTAAGTATGTTGATTACATTACAAATTCAGGGGAAAGTCACCCTCACAGTGTAACCACTTAACTTCTCTTAATCCAGGTGTTTTGTGTTAGCTTTTGGTGTGTCCGCCGACAATGGCAACTGCAGAGTGCAGTGAAACTGTTAATATGCTCAAACGCACTGTTTTCCAGAGCTTATTCAAAAAATAAATGAGACAAAGGGTTTGCCTCTGGAAAATATGCCTCCTCTAAAGTATCTAACTGCAGAAACAAAAGTTACTTAAATCATGCCAAAAATTTTGAAGGGTCTGTAACAACACATTTCACTTTGTTTCTATTTAGTTGCCCAGCAGCAGTTCTGAGTAGAGTATGGCAATGATGCTCACAGCTACTTCTGTTAGGGGATCTTCAGCTGCAATTCTGCAGCAATTAATTTGTTTTTTTAATTATCTATTATTACTCTGGGTTGCATCAAAGCAGTATCATGTTTATTTTTAGTCACCTAAAAAAAGATTGGCATGTAGCTGCTCAAATACACTTTTCTTTTTTGTTTTGCATGCTTCTAATAAAAGCTCTAATTATTAGAAAATTTCTATGTCTGTATAAAGTTAAGTTGCACTAACATTAGAAAAACAAATGAAGATTTCTGCTGTAGAAATTTTTCAGTATATGATCTGAGTTCTTTCTTACATTACTGCAAACACCTTAAACTCTGGGAATCCATGAACTTATTTGTGATAACTAGCCTTTTTCTCCAGGTTTTATTCAATGCAGCTGGAAGCATTACTCTTTTTTTTTTTTTTTTTTACTTTTTTTTTCCCCATAGAGTAAACCTGTTATCAATAATGGGGAATTAAAGCACAAAGAAATAATTGTGTTGTATATGATCTTCTTTTAACTTAAAGTCAAGAAAGTAAAGGCAACACAAAGGAAAATAATATGTTCATTATTTTAATTTTAAGAGTTTCCCTTCCTTAAGCACCCCCCAAATAATAATAATTTTGTTTTGAAGTCCTCAGCTGGAGCAAATCAGCATTGCCCTAGGAAGTTCACTGTTAAATACTTTTCATTTGGTTTTCTTTTCTTATGGTAATGTAACTGTTGCCTACAAAAGACCTGCTTCATGCAGTTCTCATTTCTATTGTTAAACTCGGTCAGATTGCTTGAATAAGTGTTTGGGAGGGGAGGGGAGGGCAGGGGCTGGGCTGGGCTGAGCTGAGCTGCACAGTCAGTCTCCACAAAGCATTTCAAGTTTGCATTTTATACCTGTTGAGTCAGTGACATTCCTTAGAGCATCAATTCATTGCAAAAGCAAGCTTCAACCCTTATGTTAGATACTCTAAGAACTGTAATAAGGCTTTTGAGGAGGAATGATACATTCCAATGATGTGGTAAGTGCTGTGCCAGTATCTTTTCTCAAATGGTACCAGGAAGGAAGAACTAACCTGGGAGCATCTTTTCACAGGAACTCGGGACTTTGTGGCTTGCAATCATCTGCGGAGTTACAAGTATTACTCTGACAGTATTATGTACCCTGATGGATTTCTAGGCTATTCTTGTGCTTCGTATGATGTTTTTCAAACAGTAAGTAGATCACAGTGCCTCAGGATGGGCAGTATTAAAAATAGTGGCTCTTTTCTGTACATCTGAAATGCAATTTATTTATGCTAGCTTGTGCCTAATGAGTGCATGTGTAAGAGAAGTGTCAGACATCCTGAAGTATTATAGCTCATGCAGCTGACATGGGTCAAAGTAGAAAAAGGCAACAATAAAACAGGGACAGCGCTGAGATACTACTGGAGCTGGTGTGGCTTCCCCAGGCCTGCTCTGCTGCATCAAACTGGAGAGGAGGTGAGGAGGAGAGCCTGCACCTGTAATCACCAGATGTATTTATCAAACAGCAGTGAGTGGAATCCCACACTGTAGCAGATGAACTTTCAAACATCGTTTAAATATCCTCTTTTCAAAACAACAAGAAGTGAATTAGTATGTGATGGCCTGATAGAGTGAGTCCATGGTCAAGGTACTTTGGTCACTTAAGATGGACTCAGGGACAAAGCACAATGGTTTATGGACTAGGTCAGGAAGCCCTTCCCTGTCCCAGACTGGGAGATAGGGAACTACAGCCTAAGAGTAGCAGGGGGGTAACGGGCTTGTCATATCCTACAGGCAGCACTCAGAGGTATCAACTTAGGTAGTGCTTAGATTGACCTTTATATGTTCTGGGCAGGTGATACGAGATCATACTTCTCAGACCACTTTGGGAGAAGGTGACTACCTGCTTTTTTCACTGTACTAGCAACTGCTTTCACGACAAAAATGAGCTTTGTTTTCAAGACAAAGCCTTCCTTGACCCAGTCTGAAGGTATAAGGAGATATGACTCTTTCTCATCAGTTGTTGGTAAGGATACCTCCTCCTCCCTGCTCCAGTTCAAGACTACTCAAGGATGCCATTGATGTGGCTGGATTGAGCTAAATGGCATGAGAAAAAAAAACAAAGATCCCTGAAAAATCAAAGCCTTTGACAAAATTGGCTAGCTTATATGATCTTTCTCAAGTCACAGAAAGGGTTACTTGAAATTTGTTGTTGCTGTGATACAGGGCCAGTTAGGTGGGTATGATAAAAATAAGTTTTGTAACTAATTTTTTTTTCTTGGCTGGGTGGATAATTTTATTAATAGTTACGTTTGTTTTCACCAGGAAAGGTGTTTCCCATGCCCACAAGGGGGATGCCCAAATATGGGTCACTTTGCAGATAAATTCAAAGGGAAAATTAACAATGATGTCCAGAAACTTTACCTGAATACTGGAGAGGCCAAGGATTTTGCTCGTGAGTTTCGATTGCTTCCATTGCTACCTGCTCCTTGTAAACAAACCTTTTTATTTTCCTGTTTTATAATTAATTTTAACAGATGAACAGACCTTTAGCAGTACAATGGTTCTTCAGTCCTTCATGTCTTTTCCTCTTTTGCTCCAATACTAGTGCCTGGTTTTGCACCCTCCAGTACAAGAAAGATGTTGACAAACTACAGAGTCCAGTGGAGGTCACAGAGATGTTTAGTGGGCTGCACTGCAAGGTACAAGGAGAAAGGAGGATAGGCAACACAGAGAAGTTGCAGCAAGAGAATTTCTTATTAAATAGTATGAAAATTACTGTCACAATGACAGTGGTTAAATGCAGGAAGAGGGGCCCAGAGAAGCTGGGAAATCTCCGTCTTTGGTGATGTTCAAAACTCCATTTGACAAAGGCCAAGAGCAAGCCGATCACAGCTAGCCCTGCTTTGAGAAGTAGACAGACCAGATGACCTCCTTTACAACCTAGGTTAGCCTAAATGTCAGCTCTCACAAGATGATTCTTCCTTCACCTTTGAAAACAAGAATCAGAGGGAGAAGCTGCTTTTGCAAATTCTGTGCTAAGAGAAAGTTCCCACCCACAAAAATTATTTTCCTTGAGCTTCAGAATTTTTTTTATACTCCTTTTACACTACTTATATTCTGGTATGTATCAGTATTTATTCCTAACACCTCCTTCTTTCCAACTTCACTGTATATGAAAAACTTTGTGGCCAAAATGCTGAGATCTATATTGTGTTTACCATGTTATGGACTAGCTTTTTTTTTTTTTTTTCCTCCCAGAAAGTAACACAAATGTCTACCCATTTCCCAGGTTGATCTTATTAGGACATAATGACAGATCTATCACACTGATGTTTTGTATTTGTTTTGCATGGTTATAACCCAAGGAAGAGCAGGGACCACGGAGATTCAGGTGTGAGAGAGCATTGTGTTAACCCCTTTCAGTCCAGACAGTCTGCAATATAGCCTTGAGCTGAAAGTGAAAGGCAGTGATCATTTTCTTTTGCTTTCAAATACACTGTACAGACAAAAAAAAACAACACTTGATATTTTGGAGACTGTTTCTCCCTGAGTACAATCTAACTTAGTGTATTTCTTCTGTGTAGTTTGGAGGTACAAAGTAACCATGACCCTCTCCGGAAAGCGTAAAGTTAGAGGATATGTAAATATTGCCCTGTATGGAAGTGGTGGGAACACAAGGCAGCATCAGATCCTCAAGTAAGTTCAAAATTCAATAAAAAGAAACTTCAATTCTAGAATGTTTAATTAATATTTTCAACTAATATTTCTGTTTAAATTCATCCTACGTGACAGATCATGTTCTACCCCCAGATACAGCTCCCTGATGTAAATGCAGTGACAGTTCACTCTGGATTTGAAGGCAGAAGTTTAGAATGCAGGATTATAAAATGTTAGAATTTGGTGTCCCTTGTTTGCTGTACCACCAAGGTCTTGCTGGACTTACATTAGCAGAGTTCTGATATCTTTGTCTTTCACAGGCTTGTAAAATGTTGCTGCTAAAGCTACCTCATGGTTTACTGCTGTATGTGGCTCATAACTTCTCCTGCTTACACTGAAGCTGCTTGCTTGTATGGTTTTGTTTATTTGCATTTTTCTTATTTGTTTCAACCGAATATCTGAAATAATGAAAACTAGGGAAAAGGCATTTTGATGTGCATTTTGGGTTTTATTTTTTGGTTTTGGTTTTTGTTTATTGAAAGCTATGTCACTTCCACTTTTCCAAGAAGGCCTTCACACCTTCTCACTTGGCAGCAGGTGTTTGCTATGAATTGATCCCTGTTCGCAAGCATCCATGAATTCACCCGAGATCAGTCTGCCAGTACTGAATGCACTCCAACACGCTCTAGCTGCTATTTGCAGGGCCCGGGTCAATTCAATTGCTGGAACTGAACTTTTTTCCCCCAGCAAATCTTGCTCTAACCTACTAGGCATGACTGTGGATCCAGCAAAGAAACAAAAGGCAATGGGATTTTGTCCTGTCTCTCGTTACTTCCACTACCACAAGTCTTGTAGTATAGAGGAGAGTAAATGTGCTCCTCTGAAGGCAGATGAATGAGAAAGTACAAAGCTAGGGGAAGGAATAAAAATCCTGTCTTTTTCATGAAGCTTATTAAAACTATAGAGGTTTTTTTCTGGGTGGTTTTGCTGGGTCCTCTGCTTTTTTTTTCCCCCTTCTGTATCTCTCACGTCATGTCTACAATAACAGTTCTACAGTGATAAAGGCATCACACATGCAAGTGTCTCTTGACTTCATACAGCAGAGGTAAATTTTAGAAAGTAGTCCTTCACCTTCAGAGCATGGGAGTGGGAGAGGGAAAGGAAGAGGATCAAAGAAACTTTGGCTCTTATTCAGTGAGATGTAGTAGCTGAAACCGTTACCAGTCTCAAACTTCTGCCATTTAGAGCTTGCTATATTGATGCAACATGAAATAAGTAGCCAGATTACAAGCTATGGTGACCCAAGAGCGGATGCACATTTGACTTGGCCACAGTGCTTCAAGTGTGGGAATCTCTGCCAGAAGCCAGGCTGAGCAGCTGCTGCATAATCCTTTGACCACCCCAAACAAATCCAACATCTGTATCATATAAATTAATTAACATTAAATGAAAATTTAACTTACATGCAAAAAACCCTGCCTACATAAGCAACAGGGAGCAAGCTCTACCTTCTCCACAGGGTTTGTCCTGTAACTGGATCTTCTTTGTGAGTTGTGGCTGCAGCACATCTGGCTTATCTGCCTTTGCTTCCTCTGACAAATGCTGATTTTTATGTATTAATGTATTTATGTATTAATACATTACATTGTAATACAGATGTATTACATTGGAAAATTGGCAATAATGTTGTTACCATACAATAAACTAAATATTGTCTCTCTGCTAACTTTCTATTCACTTGCTACCACAGCCAATCCGTTGACAAAATTAATAATTAATATTAAATACCAGCATGTCTCACATCCATAAAATATTATTTGTCACAGGGGAGCCCTCCGACCAGACAACACTTACACAAGTTTTGTTGATGCAGAAATTAACCTTGGAACAGTTAAAAAGGTTAAATTTCTTTGGAACAACAACATGTTAAATCCAACTTTTCCTAAAATAGGAGCTGCGACTATCACAGTACAATCTGGAGAAAATGGAACGGAGTAAGTATATCCATTGTGAAAATCTTGAAAGTTACTTGGGAAGATAAGTGACAAAATTATACATTGGGTGAAAGCATTTTCACAAGAAAAGCTATTTAAAGCATTCAAAGACTCTCAAGAAAACCTTTTATTTCCTTCCTTTCAAGACACTGTTCATCCATAGTTCAGTATACTACAACTTCAACCCTTTGCCTTAAATAGCTTCAAAGAAAAACTGAAAATACTTCCAGGCTTCAGAAGAGCAAACTTCCTTTATAACCCTTTGGGTAAGAAAAATTAGCACTGGCTTGGATTATCAGCCTCTGTCTTGCCAAATTCCTACTCACTGTCCACAAGAACTGGTTATCTGTGTCTGAGCTTGTGTTAGGATGTCTGATCCACTGTCAGCTGGAACCAGTGGCAGTTTTCCATTGATATTGATGGTCCCTGAGACCATGACTGACAAGAGAGAAAGGTGATAGTAAGTCTACCCCTCCAATGAGCAAGACTAATACTTGGAAGCTGAGCTTAAAAGGCTAAATCTTAAGTTCAGGCTAAAACTCACTTCTATAGACTTCATGGAATATGCCTTGGATGCTCAGATTGTAGAAACATGTTCTACTGATCCAGCTTTACTCATTTTCTTGGACTTTTTAACCCCCTCATTTGCTTGATCAGTTATGTTATTTCATACATGCCATGACTAGGTACATTGAAAAGCAGGTACAGCATAAGTTTTAGGCTCATATAGAAATTCATAGTTAAAATGCTCATTTAAAACACAGCATAGGAGATGGAAACAGTTTAAAGAAAAGCAAAATGATTACAGCCCAGCAGCATTACCTTTAAGCAGAGCTCCTAAGTCCAGCTGTAGTTCCTGTTCACCAAAGCACATGGCTGATGAAGCATATTTCTGTAGATATGCACTCACTCTTCTATTGACTCACACCCTTTACACAAGGAGTTGTGACCACCTACATAGTGATGGTAACACAAAATGTGTAAAAAAAGGGACTGTAAAATGAAAGGAAGGCAGGCAGTGAACCAGAATTAATACAGCCCATCAATACTTTCCCCATCAGTAATATTTCAAAATTAGGAGTTCAAAGGATATTGTGTTCAGTTGTGTCAAATGACAAATCAGATTGACTTACATTAAAAAATATCCACTTGTATAATCTCAACAAATGTTGACAACTCAAGGTGCTTGTATTTTTTTTTTTCTTCAGATTCCATTTCTGTGGTTCCGAGACGGTGAGGGAGAATGTTCTGCAAACACTTATTGCTTGCTAACAGCACATACAGATGCCCAAAACCTTGCTACCAATAAAAGCTAGTCATGTGTAAACCACTGGACTCTGTGGATACGTCTGTATAGACAGAAATTTTAAGAGTGAATGAGCCAAAACCTGTTGAAAAATTCCCCTGATTTCAGCCTGTTTCAAAATAATTTCAGACAAGAGGAGGAAAGGGGGCACGTAACAGAATCTGGATAGTGGCTCCTGGGCAGTACCAAGAGAAAGCTTGTGAGTAGAAGGAGAGAACAGGATTAAGGAAGCTGATGTTCTTAATCAAACTGAAGGCTAAACCCAGAATTAGTATGAGAAAAAGATGAAACAGAGATAGGAGGGCAAGTGGTTACAAAATAAGGACAGAAGTTTAATTTTAATTACCTGTGAGAGATGAAACAGTGAACATGATGGAGAACTGGTAATGTGTTTTGGTGTGTTAATGCTGAACTAAGCTTGTACCATATCAGCTGGACATAATTAATTTGAGAAAGCTGCATAGCAAATTTCAAATATTAGTAAAGTTTCACTAAAATGCTTATAATCAGAACAATCACCGAAGTGTCCTGAAATCCCACGTGCTGGCTCTCAGCCTTGAAAAATCTGCCAGATGATGTGGTCAAAACAGGTCATGCAACGAGGGAGTTGCCTTTTCCCCTGCTTTTTGATAAACGCATTCAGCTGAAGTGTGGGTGGTTCACAAATCCATTTCTGTCCCTGTGTAATCCTGTCTTGGCTCCCTCAGCCTGCTGCTGCTGAAGTGCGCTGCTGCTTCTCTGCTCCCAGAGGAACCCCATCCTCCCTGAAAAACCCACAGAACTGCTGGGGCCTGGAGATCTACTGCTCCTTGGGTCCTTTTCTCTTCAGCATTTTTTCTTGAGGTTCCCCAGACTGGGGCAGTCTGCTCTTTCTGCCTCTCTGTGTGACCTTTCCTCCCCCAGAATGACTTGTCCTGAAGGATATCAAGCCCTTTGAAAGGGTTCAGATTCCTCTTGCGGTGGTAGAGGTTGAAACCAATTTATTCTGTGTTAGAGCACTGCTCTTCTAATATGGAAGAAAAAGCAGTTTAATTAATTCAGTGCATTCTGCCAGCTCTTGTGGGGTATGGGAGGGAGAGGGGCCTGTAAAGAGTAGAACAAGAACCATCAGCACTGAAGACTGGCAAACTATGGGCATGGTCAGAGCTGGAACAAGTTCCTTATGTGAAAACCAAACCGTTCCTTGTTTTAACCCAACTGAAGAGAACATCCCCCCGCAATTTCAGTTCTAGTCGGAGACACACAGGCTTGCTTTTATGTTTATAAACCTCCTAAATTGCACTTGTGCTTCTTGCCTAGATTAAAAGGCACTACCCAATTGTGTTGCCCCAGGAGCACAGTATGAACCAAATTTTCACCTGGATAATCACTGTTCCGTGAGTCCCTGAAACCTTGCCCAAGGGAGGATAATAGGGAATAAATATATGAATTAGTAAAGGGGACACGTCTTGCTATGCTGTCACAGATGTGTGGGGTATTAAAATGCTAAGCCAACGTCTTGTCCAGCTTCTCTCAAGATGGAAAAACAAATGTTTTTCACCCTGAGGATACTACTCATGTCTTCCCCTCATTAAATGGCTTCCCTCCTTGTGCAGCTCCTCATGGCAGCAGCAAGTGCACAGCAGAGAAGTTTGCTTTGTATGTTTTCTTCCCAGCCTGTGCTGTCCATGAGGGTATAGGCTAACACTTATTTTGGCTCCAGTTTTTCCCACCCATGGTCAACTTTATAGTGGTAGAATAAGAGGGTAAGGCCTAGTAAGTTAAAGGATGTGAATTGTTTGTCATGCATCAGGCTGCAGTAAGTCCTGTTTTGGGTTGCTCCTGCAAAGCCTTTCTCTGCTCTCCGCAGCTGCCCAACCGCAGCTGTGCAGGAGGCAGAGGATCCAGCCGCAGGACTCTACACACATCCACAATTCATTCATGTCATCCAGTCCAAGGACGAACACACATCCCCACTCCAGGGAGATAAATAGTTATGGGTTTACCCAGAGCACCCATAACCATCGACATGGGAGATGGCATTTGATGTTGCATTTCCATGTACCCTGCATGCGTTTGACATCGCCTGCTTCCTTCTGCCTTAACTATTTCTCCCATCTAGAATTTGGCTTCCTGATCTCAGTGCCTCCTGCTGAGGAAACCTCAACAGGGCTATTAACTTCCTAACACTGCAGAAGAGTTTCTCCTTTGTCTTTTGTTCCTTTACCTTAGTATAAGCAGATTCTTGCCTACACAATTGTTTTGACAGTCATGATATTCTCTGCATTATCCTTTGCCATAGCCACTTCAGCAGCCCATGTAATTTTAACAAACACCTAACAGAATCAAGACGTTAAAGTTGACAATAGCATAATAAAAAAATTTCCTTTTAATAATGAACTGGAACTGCCGTCATCTTGTTTTAGCAGAGTAAAATCTCTCCCCCCCCCGAACACTTTACAAAGCTATTACATAAAATGCAATGTTAAATGAACAACAAATTACTTTCCCTTTAGCTAGCTTTTAATGCTAATGGTGCTATTTATTCCTGACCTTTTGAAATATTAGATTTTTTAAATGACAACATAAAAAGAATTCTTGTTTGAAAACGCAAGCGACTTTAAACCACATGTTATTACTTGTAAGTATAGCATGCACATGCATCATTCATTTCAGTGTCCCATTTATGGCTAATTGGTATATATTTCAGTTGACATATATTGTTCTCCTGCAAACGTGTCAAATTCCTTAACGATGTCAGTGACAAAAGCATAGTGCTTGAGATATATAAATTACGCTCTTTACCATATAATCATTCTTATCTATTGGGAATGCTATTTGTGACAAATCGTGTTCAAAAATACATGCTAAATTGATTATTTTTTTAAACTTTAATATCACACCATTCATGGCAAGTCTTTGATTGAATCTTTAAATGTAGAAATGTTTTGATTTTTATCTGCATCCTTTTGTAGCTTTTGTAAAGCTCACTTTATTTATTAAAGGAAGAGTAGCACAGCGCGGATCTTAAAATGTATCTTTTGTTATCAGCATAAGAAAACAAATGGGCTATAATTGTGGATATGGAATGAGTAATTTGGTGAACAACGCTTTGTGTGTAGTTTAGGTTTTATAATTCCTGCCAGAAATTACTATTATTTTGTTGGTGGGCAGCATTGCAATCAGAATTTTAAATATGGGAGCAACTTGGGCCATGTATTTTCATTACATTTTAGATTGCCATGTGCAATGTATTTCTCTCCTATATTACAAATCACCTGAGAACAATCAAAAGAAATTGAATATTTCATGTGACTAATTATTACTGAGATATAGCAGTGCTCATTGTTGTCCTTAGACAATGCTGTCTATAGTCATTACTTTGCTCCATAAATCAGTAGGATAATGAGGTTCTATCTTTCAAGAAATATTTGAGCATATCTTAATTTGGCATTGATGAATTCTCCTTCCTGAACCTCTTGAGATTTTTTTTAATCTAGTTTGTCATATTAGAGCTTTCATCACCTAGGCACAGCTGACACTGTTTATGTATGCATATTTATTTCCATACCTTTCTGGGATGTGTCCACAGAGGTTGCAAATAGGAATTTTATAATGTTATGCCTGAAGGCTATTTTGTTCTTAATTTGAGTGTGAATCGCAAGCTATTTTGCCACACCCTTATACTTCAGAAATATATATTCTGCATGGTTGCATTTAATTGTGAAAAAACAAGGCTAAACTTGTTAAAATCTTGTTACTTTTAAAAACTGGAAAAAGTTTCTGTGACAAAAGAGATACTTACTTGAAGAGAAATACTGTCTTTTGCCAAAAAAAATGTGCAATAAGTTCAGATACCCATTTTTTCCTCTGCAAACACTCTCAAATTTGAAGACAATGAAAGGGTAAAATGTATCAGCATTTTTAATCTATCAAAACAGAAGGCTTGAGTAGGGGGCAGAGGAGAAGGTCGATGTGATGCTCCCACAGCCCTAAATGAAAAATAATAATAGTGGCCTACATGCCACTTACTTCTAAATTGTGCCTGTATACAAACAGAAACAAGAAGCAAAGTACTCTTTAAATTAGTCTAAATGTTGTATTCAATTACACAATAACAACTGAGTGGCTACTACACTTGCTAGTGTACTGAAGACATATATTATGCGAGACCCAAACACAAAAGTTGCATTCAAGTCCCTCTTGGTGCTCTGGCCCATGTAATTATTGTTGCAGTACGTACCCTATGAAAAATCTTACCTTTAATTGCATTAAGTGGATAATTGCTTCACATCAAACCAGTTAGGGAGGTGAAGGGGAAAAAAAAAGGATCTAAATCTCCAAAGCAATGCACTTTTTTGCATAATAATTTGCATTATTATAATTTTGCATATAATTTTAGATAAACTTGATCTCATTGAAAATAACAACAATGAACAATACCGGTGGCCTGGGTGCCTCAGTTTGGGGTGTGCAGATTCAGAGTTTGGATTCCCCTGGGAGTGCTGATTATCCTCCTTGGAAAATGAGGTCTCCCGTGACAGCAGTACCATTTCTCACTCAGAAGAGGTTCTTCATGGAGGAGGAATATAGCCATCACCTTAATCATATACGACATGAAACACACAATGAGCATGTGTATTTCTTGCCTGAGATGGTGGAAGAGCAGAAGCCATCCCCTCCTTCTCTGAACACCAAGCACTGTGTTTGCTGACCGCAGCCTGAGCCTACGGAAACTTCCAAAGGAGCTGCTTGAAAATAAACCCAAACTCTTGTTTTAGACTGCTAACGTTTTCCTTACAGTCCTTAACTCCTTACTCAAACACCAACCAGCTCACATTTGATGAGAGAATAAAAATCAGCAGGAAGGAAGCATGCAAGAGGTCCTCCACCACCTTCAGCTCTCTCCAAGGCTGCTGTCAGTCCCTTGGGAGGCTCTGTGTCCTGACCGCACATCTCTCCAACCCTTCTCATCTTTCCTTTGCTTGCAGTCTGGAAACCAGTGCCATCTGACCATTTTACACCCCTGCAGAGACACAGTAAATTCGATGGGGAGTCAGAGAGGAGGATATGTTTGCTCCCCCTGCAGCCTCAGTCTGCAACCATCCATCTCCAAACCCGTATCTCCCACAGAACATGGGGAGGGAGGATTTGGGAACAGAGGTTTCTCCACTTCATTAAAGAGAGACTGCAGACCCTTAAGCCTTCTCTTTAATTCAAAAAGGAGTCAAAATGTCTTTGCTGGGTCATGAAAATCAGTTCTCTCTCACTTCTTCCCACTCAGTTCCCCCCACTGAACCCAAATTACAAACCCTCTCCTGGCAGCTGTGACAGAAAGGACATTGAAGGGCAGTTCATAGCAGCAATGTGCCATTCCTCGCTCAGTCTGAAGGGACGGTGACACAGCAGCAGAAAGGGGCATATTTTTTCTGCAAAGGACGACTGTAGGGGATTACGACTTCTTTTTAACTGAGGAAAATGTTAAAAGTGAAGAGAAAAGTGGCGGCACTAAAGAATAATTCTCCTTTTGACCCACAGAGAAAGAGGTGCCTAATGAAAATATATGATCACGGACAGTGTGAAGATAACTGTCTGATCAGATAATGGAATTGTTTTCAGTGATAAGAATGAATCCATTACTAATGCAAATAACGATAATAATTATAATTTGCAATACAGTAAAAATCACCTAGTCTACCTCCTCCTCTGACAGGAGACTGTATAATAAATTATAGGCTGAGAAAAAAAAAAATTCAAAGGGATAAAGGTTAAAAGATTAAAAAAAAAACTTAAACTTAAATGCTGAACAGGGAAGTCAAGACCTGAAAGCAGAAATTGGTGCTATTAAATAAAGCAATTGTGAAGAATGAGATATTATGGAATTGATTAACAAACCAGAAACCAAACGTTTCCTCATATCACTACCTCTTGTCACAGATTTCAATTATTTTGAAAGAACAAAAAATTAAGAGTTGGCGTATAACAAGAAAATTAATTATTTAAATGTCAGTGAATATGCTAATAGTACTCTGGGAAGATGAATATAACTTAACACACACAAAGCCCCAGAAGGGTTCAATAAATCTGGGGAATTTCACCAGTTGTTTTTGCTCTGCTTTGGCATCCGAAACAGGTCCAGCTGTTCTGTCACTCCCAAGCAGGACGGCATTTGCAGACCATGCATATCTATAGGGCAGATCTTTTGGTGTTCTCTGGGCACACCAAGATGCTCATACCAATCCCATAAACTTCTTTGTTCATGTGAGGGCTTTTGGGTATGGAGACAATGTGAAAAATGCTTCATTTCTCTTTTGTGGAAGAGTAGAACAGGACAGATGAAACAAATCTTGTATTACCAAGTTTTCACTACAGTGATCTGTTTTGTTGTTTACAGCAGTTCTGCTTTCTCCACCAGTTAAGTAGAGAGGAAATAGTGCTACACAGGGCTTACCATACATTGTTGGCATCATACCAGTCATATAGATTTAGGTGATGGAGCATTGGGAATCTACTAAGAGAGCATGTGATTCTTCCAGACCCATCAATTCGGACTAAAATAGCAATTAAATGACCGAGTCTAAAGCACTGTCTTCCAACACTTTTCATTTAGATCCTCATTTTCCAAAGCACAGTATGTCCCATAACAGCCACGTAAGAAAAGTCAGGGATTTTAATGACAGGGGGTGTGCAAGGGAGGCTTAAAGTCCAGAAGTGCTGACACCTAGTCAAAAGTAGGGGTGACTACCAAATGAAACTAGTTTTTAACCTCAGAGTGGAGCCTGGTTTTCTGCAGTTGGACTATTTTATTGTATTTTAAATTCACAGTTAAAAGCTCAATGTATCCTGCCTAAACTTCCCCAGCAAGTCATTCAGGAAGTTAGAGATTTCTCACCCTCTTTGAAGTATTTCATTGCAGCATTTTTCATGTAGCTGAAAAGCTCAACACATTTCAGGTCAGTAAAGCACAAGTAGTTTATCAGAACTTCAACAGTATAGGAGTTCAAGGAAAATGCTTTAAGGATGCAAATCCTAAAAGCAAAATGAGTGCAAAACTGGCAGTATGTTTCATAACCATGATTTGTGGTTACCTCTTTAGTGCAATTTATCAAAAGACACCCAGCTAACATAATATTAACTGCTGCAACAAGCTCCCAAGGTTTAAACACGCACTCCTCAGATTGCATGCAAGAAGGCCTTTAATCAATGTTTGCAAAAGTCAAAACCGGAAAGTGCCTCAACTACCCACATCACATTTCATTGTTTGTTGATGCTTCACCAGAGCTTTCTGTTTCATAGTGGGATGTGCACAACACAGGTCCTCCATGTGTGTGCACACAGAACGGTTTCAGCATCGGTTTCCAAATGTCCTTCCAGCAACGAGATGTTTATCTGCAAGAAACCAACATCCACTGTCTAATCCTCAAAGCTGCCAACAGAGCTGTAAAAAAAGTTCACAGGTCTACAAAACATGATTGAAAGACCTGGGGTTTAATAAGAGAATTAGATTCAGGGCAAGCATGAAACTAGTCTTCAGACATACCAAAAGCTGTCAGAAGCAAGAATGGGATGAAATGTTCCCGTGTCCTCTAGGGGTAGGACAGCTATAGAGGGTCAGAGTTGATGTTATGTAAAACTTCAGAAAGGTCTGGACAGCAAAACACAAATAAACTGCTTGGGTAGGTTGCACCATTGTAGCATCAGAAGGTTTAAAACCAGATTAAACAGAAGTTGTGAGTATCTTAGGCAGAACTAATACTGTTTTGCTGAAGTAAATTGATGTCTGAGGTAATTTCCAGGTACCTCAATCTCCTGTGATGCTCTGACAAAGCTGTAATTGCAGTCAGCAAAAAGAGTGGATGGATCTGCACAGAGATAGAGAAAAAAACAGGGAAAAAATCTAAAGCCACAGTTAATGCTATATACTACCTCACTCTGAAGGAGAGAAATGATAAATGCTTTTGTTGGATATGTTCAATGTATTTTGGCATCCGCTCAGTCCTGTAAAAACTTTGATGAGCATGTGGCATTTTTTGAACTTCAGTCTCATCAGTCTCATCCCTAAGACAAAATAAAATAACTACCAAAATAATTTAAATGTGTTTTGGTACACCTTCAGTCATGTTACTGGATTCTTCAAATGCCTTACACAATTAACAGACTTAAATGCTGACCTTGTGCCCTGAGCTGACAAAATATCTATACTCCTACCCACTGATGTACTACTTACTAAGGACTTTGTCATGGGCAAGGCAGCTAGCTGTGTGTTCCCAGCGACCTGCAGATACTGCTGCCATCTGGGACCTCTGCTTACACAAGGAATGTAGGGACAGTGATTGGAAGGAGGATGCTGTAATGTTTTTTGTGGAAAAACACAGTTAAATACAGGAACCCTTGCAGATGTCATGCAGGACCAGCATCTTTTCTGCTGGATTCAGTTCTTCTCACAGTTAACTTCCTTCAATTCCACTCATTTTGAGGAGTTGATAGCCATCTAGATAAGTGTGTGTATGTCGGGGGGGGGGGGGGGGGGAGGGAATGGGCTGAGAAAACAGATCCATTGTGGTTGTCACTAGATGAAAAGGAAAAGTTCTGTGAACAATACATAATACTGCAGTGCTTTAACCGCAGCCTCGGTACGTGTTAGCAAATACACGGTGATGGCGCACGTACGGTATGCAGGGTGCTTGTGTGGGGGAAGCATCAGGTCAGCACTGAGGTTGCTCTTTGTACTACAGAGGAAGAGGATATGTTCAGTCTGGTGTCAGCTCTTATCAGCTGATGGCAGACGGAAGTTCCAACTAGAGGCGCAGAGCTTATTCCTCAGAGGGAAGGAAATACTCCTTGTTGTCCTTAGGAAAGGGAGAGTCGCCTTTCTAACTCCTTAGATTACTACAGTTTAGCAAATTTTGGCATTCACAGCTATCAATCTCACCACTCCTTTCTACTTTGAAATGTTTCCTTATCTTCAGTTACTGCTGGAGCACACCAATGCCTCCGTCCTCCTATGTCCAAACCCTCGTTACGCACCTCTTCAGATGATTCCTTTGGTTTCCTTACACTCAAACCAGATCATCCTCCTTTTACCTGTTGGCTCTGCTGCAACACACAATATTCCCAGACACTGAATTTTTCATTCCTCCGTGTTTATGTAAGCTCACCTATAGACACTGATAGAAGGATCGTAGCACCTGTGATCTACCAAGTTCTTAAAACTATTATTCGGCATCACATGGTAGCAAACACTATGTCCTAGTTCAGTGACTTCTGCTCTGGGCACAAAGTCAGTGCTCCTGGGATCATAGCATCTAGTAAACTTTTCCCTATTATTACAGTCCCTGAAAAATGAGAAAATAGGTACTACTTCAAAATTACAGCCCATACCTACACATCTGTGTGTTAAACGAAAAAGATACACAATTTCTTGGTTTGCAGGAAAATGTTTGCAGTTAACTGACTAACTTAATACGCTGCACTTAGTCACTTTGTATCAGTGAGGTATGCGCTCAGCTGCTTTTGACATACCCCTTAGTGATGCTGAGATAATCTTACTTTTTCCTTTTTATTCAGCTGGTTCCCCAAAATCTATTTACTTTTGAATGTGTATTTCTCTGGCTACAAAGGAGTTGAGGGCTTGGCTAACAGCCAGACTCAAAGCTCCCCTGAAGTTAGTATGTACCTTTCTATTGAATGTAATGAGATCCGAAACAGTCCCTAAACCCTGGAAAGGCTCCCTCACGTAAGTGTTCATGTCATTTCCACTGCACTGTCAAAATTTGCGCATAGGAGATTGCCTCCTGGCTGCCAAACAACAGTTTCAACAGGACACAGGTGATGTCTTGTTTCAGACTGCCAGTTTGTAAGCTGTGTGCTGTTGAAATAGCTGTTGTGTTCAGACATTGCTGCTGGCTGCTGGGAAGGAGTGCATGGAGCAATCTAGAAAGATAAGAAAAAGTGACAAAATTAAGAGCTGTAACTAAAGGAATGTTTTATAGCAGGGAAAGGTCATCAAGGCAAAATGGGTTTCTGGGCCATCCTTTGTTAAGACTGAAATACAATGAAAAATACCAATACAAGACAACCTTTGGTTAAGATGGAGGGGGGAAAAAAAAAAAGCCTGGATTGCAGTTCACCTTGAGTTGGTGCATTTAAGAGACAAGGCATGTTTGATTTTGGACATTATGTTCCCAAGAAAAGATATTTAATGGTTTGAACTTATTTCAATAGAGGAGTCTGAGAAAACATTTGGAAAGAATGAACTTCCAATTGGGAAACCAGGGGCTCAATTTCTGTAGGAGTCCAAAGAACTGGGAGGAAAGCTATAGAAGAATTACAATGTAATATAACTTTAAAACATGAGGGACATCATTTGTTCATCAGTAGCAAGTAATTAAAGTTGCACTGAAATCTGTTGTAAAGGTAGGAGTTAAATTGCCATGTAATAGAAATGGCACAATTTACTTTCAATACTGTCTTTACTGTTCGAACAGTGATTTCACATTCTGGATAAATAGACATGAATGTTTAGTAAAATTCAGAAGAGATTAAAAGCATATTCTATGGGAATTTAGACTTTCAGGTTTCCTTTGAGTGATTAGTTTGTGTCCTAAGAATTCAAAATTTAGATCCATGAAAATCTACAAGAAAAATCTCAAATATAGACTCACTTTTTCAAGCTGTCTTCTACATTAGAAAAACTACTGGTGCTGTCAAAACCGTTTTAGAGCTTCTGTATTTAGTTCCTCCAAGACCTGAGGAATATGCTTCCTGCATCACCTGTGTACCTCAATCCAGCAGTGTTGCAAAATTTGTGCCAGATTTCTGAGCATGCGGCTAATGAAGTCAATGGAGCCACTTGTGTTTTTAAACACAGCCTATCCATAAGAACATCCACATATTAAGCCTCAGGTATGAAAACAGAATTGCCCTAAACTCATAATCACAAACACATCACCTCCCCAGAGGCTACTCAGCACTCCTGACGTTTGCTGTGATGCATTTTCAAGATGGCACAAGACAGTTTTTGCTGCAAGAAATTGCTCTTTGCATCCTGCACAGGTTGTAGCACAAAATTCTTCCTTTGTTTCAATAACCACTTTCAGATCTTTAATTTGAAGGAACAAAAGCACAAAATTCTGCCCCCCCAATACTTTGTGGTCACACTACAGCAGTCCCACCACAAAAATGTTTCTGCACAGAAACATTTCTACCACACATTAGAACACAGCAAGGAATGAATGAGAACTAATGAAACAGAATTTATTCTTAAAAAAAAAGTAACTACAAGTTTTCCAACATCAGTACCTAATGAGATTGGCAAATAACAGGCCTGAATCCCATTTATACAAAGCATCTGTGGTCCTCACCGATTTATCTGAGCTGTGTCTCTTAAAACTCAGGCAGGTCTTGCACTGAGTAAGGGGAGTCTGAATCCATTGTTCTTAAGATAGATATCTGGGTAGTGTTTAACGTAGCTGCTTAGAAAACTGAAAATCTCTTTGGAGACGTCAGACACTACTGTCATGGAGGTTGTTTTATAAGTTGTTCTATTCCATAGCTATTAACATGAAAACACTGTCTTCAAACTTCAGTAAGGATTTATGTCATCTTGATAGAACCAACAATTTATACAGACTCCTTCCTATCAAGATGGGGCTGTAACTTTAAATATAAACACACTCATATGAGAAAAACTTAAGATTTAGAAAAGACCAGCAAAAGGGCCAAATTCTGCCAGTGAATGCACATACATGAAACTCCCCTGGAAACCAGAGCAATGTGCTAGAACACTGAAAGCAAAATTTGGTTCTTAATGCATCCCTGAAGACTGTAATTATATTTCCCATTGTACTAGTAACATTAATTGAATGTTTAGCTGAAATCAAGTTCATTACAAGTTAAATACAGTACCTAGCCTATTAGGAGGGTGTTTATAATTACAAAGCACTTGTAAAACATCTTCATTGCAGCGGATGGGTAGAAGTTGGGGTGTAGTGGCTGCTATGCACCTCAGTTCATTCTCTGCATTTTTGTGTCTGAGCAGCATTGTAGAGTAAGGTCACGTACATCACTGAATTGTCTCAATAGCCAGTGCCAACACTGCAGAATTTTAGAGGGACACGGCCTGCAACAGTTAGCAGAAAAATATAATATTGCACAAACTGTTATACAAGTTTTTTTTCAGTGCAGCTGGACCTTGCTAAACATTGTTAGACCTGGAAACACACGGTAAAGATGTACACCCTCATGCAAATATACCTGGTTATTGGCCAGCTTATTGGCCTGATAATACAATTTTAACAATAAACCAGCCTTCAACAAGGCCTAGGAGACTACAGTCCTCTCTGATGTATCAATTTTTATATTTGACTTCCGAGCTCTCTCAAAGCCTCATTACAGAAAATATCTAATCTGCTTTTGGTATTGCCCAAAGTCTGTCTTATCTCCAGCTGATGCCCTACTCAGAGCTACACCAACTTTGGTGGAAGTTAAGTAATCCCCAGCAGTGGACTTCTACCTTGGGCACATATGGAGTTCCCCCTAGAAAGTACACAAATAAAAAAAAAAATGCAGCAGCCTCTTGTCAAAGAGTTGTGTGCTGCACAGGGGCCTGCAAGCCCTTGGCAAAGACTCCAGGTGTCCACGCATCTAAAAGGTTGAAGAAATCTAAGCAACGCGTGTGGCTGATGTCACTTTTGTTCAGTTACACATATGAAGAAGTATCCAAACACAAGGATAACCACTTGGCCTTTCTTGCTTTCAAAATAAATTAGGTTTCTTTTTAGAGTAATTTTCATAAAAATAGTAACACCCAAAAAGAAGAATCAGTTTTACTGTATTTTATTTGACATGGTTGAAGACACAAGAACACTCAAGATACAATCCAGACAAGTTGTGAACAGCTCCAAACATCGGTGAAATCCAAATTTATCTTGCACAGGGGTGAACAAGACCACAATGGTTGGTTTTATAATACAGTTTAAGACTATTTCAAGCAGGTGAGTACTGTGACGTTATGCCCAACAACTTTTATACTATTCATCCGCTTAAGCCACTTCATATCATAAATATGCAGCTTATCTTGGCGATTAAATCTCTGCAATATATAATTAACCTTCTCATAATAATGCATTAAAACTCCTGTATATAAATATTGGTACATTCATACCAATGTAAACTGTCCTAACCATCACTGCACATTTATCATATTCTAGCACAATTAATCATTCTATCACAATTAGCTGCTAACTTTCAGCCGAGAGTTAAGTAACTTGGACCCAAACTTGCCAGTCGCTGCTTAGAGCAAAACTGCTGCCAAGGCCTTCTGCTTTCCCTAAGGATAGCATGCCTTGTGTTTTCAACATTAAGTTGCACAATGTCATCTGAAACCCCTTCCAAAAACATGCTCTGCAGGGAATCTCCTGCAAAAGTATCAGAACTACTACTCTAAAAATGACTCATTTCCTAATAAATTTCATATTAATTTTACAGCCTAACATCCTTTATCAAAATAGGCATTCACATGCCACTTACAATGTAAAGTTGTTAAACCAGGTTATAGACTACAGATCACAGCATAATATTCTACTTACAATTCTAATTCCTTAGAAAGACAAGCTAATTTTCCATTCTTAGATTTAAAGAGGGCAACGAGGACAGCTGGGAGTTTGTTCAGTAGCTCAGTGCTCTGCAAAGATAAGCTTGATAGTGCTCTCATCAGACTGAATGAAGAAGTGCAAAAATATGCAAACCACATTGTACAGTTACAGTGGAGTCATTTCAGCAACAAGCCCTTCTTGGATCCAGATGGAATCTTACAAAAGGTGAATAAGAAAGGGCAGAGAATCACTACTGTGCAGGAAACTATGCTTCAGAGGAGCTGCAGAATCTACCCTTTGCATTCCCTGCAGACAGGCTGAAAACAACACAAAAATCATGGGCCACCTGATCTTGCAGTTCGCCTTCTCTTCAGAGGGAAGAGAGGGAGTGGCTGCAGCCATTTATTAGACCACATTCTATGTTAACCTAAGGCCACCAGAAACAAATCTGTGCAGAATTGGACCAATTCAGTTTAACAACAGAGGATGCAAAGACACCGAAGCCTACTTTTTTTTTTTAAGAATTTTGTCTTTTGGTAGGTGGTAGTGGTAGACAGAGACTGGGTCTTACCTGCAGCTACAATAAATCAGTGTTGCCTGTCTTTGGAAGGTAGTTTTGTGGTTTGTTTTTTTTTTTTAAACTACACAAGATCCTTAATAAAACCCCAAAACCTAGTGAAGAAGCTGTATATCCAGATCATACAACCTAATTTTGACTTGGTTTTACAGGAGGATTCATCCATTATTATGATGAACTGCTGGAGATGGAATGGTCACCATCTGAAACAAAGAAATGAAAATCCCAGCAACATACTGGTTCATCTGTGTAATACACTTAACTGGTATGACTTGCATTGCAGGAAGAACGCTGTATTTTCTGACACACCAACAATTCTTTCCTATTATTATAAGATCAGCCTTTTACATTTCATATCTTACCATCTTTAAAAGCCTGTAATTACAGAAGCTGATTGAGAAACTATGTTATTTAAAATTAACAACTGAATGAAATCAACAGAGGCAAAGAGCATTTTTATACAAGAAAATAGCACTGTAGAAAGAAAGAGTCTGTACAATATTTAAATATTGTATATACATAAAATTATATTGTTCATAACTCATCTTAAAGTTTCTCTTGTTTGTAAACCATGGAAAGCAACACACAAAAAATCCCAGTATTTAGCTTTTAAAGCATTTCGCAGGCAGCAGGAAACTGAATGCTAGCAAGCACACTTTGTAATTATAGAAAGTACCTAGCCAGATACTGTGACTAGCATTCTCCATAGTCTTTTTCTCTTTTTTTTTTTTCTTAAAGCTGAATGCAGAACAGATTTCACATTCAACTATGGAATTCTGCAGGAGACACAGAAAACTCAATGACAAAATGCAGTAGACCAGTTCTGCAGCTCTTTACTGTGGCAAAACTCCAGGCTAAACACAGAAAGCTTAAGTGCAGAATTGGAATGTAAATCAGTGAAATAATTGATAAAGCTTTCACTTCCCAAAAGTGTCAGTAATGGATTTAACTCATGCTCAACTTATTAGAAATGAAGGTTTAGTTTAACAATTAACATTGCAAAGTTTCAAAAAATGTAATGAATTCCAGCAGGTAATCAGGCAGCTTTGTATAAATGCTCTGAAAGTGTCAACGTTTTAGGGTGATTCTACAGCTTAGTATCAGTCTGCCAGGTTGGAGTGGGATGTGGATTTGAATCTGAAGCTGTCAATTCATGGCAGATATAGACTGTAGGCTTCAAAAGATATCCACCTATAGCATTTTGAAAAATACATACTGTTCCAGTTGCAGAAGAAATTTTCCAGGTGAATGTGCTTAAGAAAACATTTCCAGAAAGTTATTATTTGGAAAACAAGATGCTACCAGGACTATCATTGTATTTCACCTGCATTAGAGTTGTGTGCTCATAGCCATGTAAGGAATGCTTTATGTAATGTTATTTGTAGTTTCATTCTCTTGGTTTCTGCCTTCCACTTTACTGGCCGTTCAACAAAACCCAGAAATATATTTTACTCAAGTAAAATGCATGCTACTCAAAATATATTACACTACTTTTGATCTGGACATTTTCTCTCTTTTAAGTTGTTTAAATCTTCCTGGACAGCCATCATCTAATTGTACTTCCACATCTTAACACAGGGATTAACAAGAAATGAAACATAAATCACTTGGAGAAGTGCTTGATAATCCAGATGGGTCAGAGGGACCTCAACACGCAGGAGAAACGTGCAGACAGGAACTTCATAAAGTTCAACAGAAAAAGTGCAAAGTCCTGAACCTGGGGAAGAAGAGCCCCATGCACCAGTATATGCTGTGGGCCAACTGGCTGGAAAGCAGCTTGGCAGAAAAAGACCTTGGGGACTAGGTAGACACAAAGTTAAGTGTGAGCCAGCAACATGCCCTTGCAACAAAGAATGCCAATAGCCTCCTGGGGTGCATTAGGAAGAGTATTGCCAGCAGGTCAAGGAAAGTGATTATTCCCCTTTATTCAGCCCTAGTGAGAACACATCCGGAGTGCCAGGTCCAGTTCTGTGCTTCTCAGTACAAGAGAGACACAGACATACTGGACTGAGTCCAGCAAAGGGTCATGAAGATGATTAAGGGATTGGAGTATCTCTTATGTGAGGAGAGGCTGAGAGACCTAAGCCTGTTCAGACTTGAGAAGGCTCAGGGGATGCTAGGCACATGTATAAATGCCTGATAGAAGACAGTAAAGAAAATGGAGCAAGTCTTCTCAGAGGTAATAGCGAGGAACAAGAAGCAATGGTCACAAACTGAAACTTGAGAAACTCCTTTTAAATGTAAGAGAAAAAAAAAAAAACAACCTTTTTTCCAGGGAGGGTTCTCAAATACTGGAACAGGTTGCCTAGACAAGTTTAGGCAGCTCCATCTTTGGAGATACTCAAAACTGGACAGAGTATCCTGCTCTAGCTGACACTGCTTAGAGCTGAGACATTGGACTAGATAGTCAATGGAGGTCGCCTCCAGCCTCAACTATTCTGTAATTCTGATTTCAGATGAAGACTAATATAAATAAGTTTAGAAGACCCAAAAAGGGAAATAGTTTTGTTCTTAAGAATTTTCCAAAGCATTATGAGCGTAATGCTAGCTATTTAATCCAACAGCTAGTTCTGAGAGGTTTAACAATAAAGGCCTTGTTTTCAAACTGGAGCAATCAATATTAGGCTACACACACACACACACATATATATATATTTTTCCTAAATCTAATTTTAAGGATCTCTGAGGATTTTCTTTTCAGTGGGGTCTCAGAATTCAAGAAACTCAGTTCCCATTTCTTTAAGTCATTGATTTTCAGCACTTAAAATTTTGAAAGCACAAGGCAAAATCAAAAGAACAAAAGAATATTATAGACTACTGATTTGTTCCCATTGCCAGATGATGGTGCTGTTTAAACAAATATGCCCCCTACAACAACCACATGGGTTAGTGAGTTTTTCTTGGGAGGAAGAGGAAGAACAAAGCAAAGAGATTATAATTTTATATCTTTTTAACTAATCTTCAGGACCCAACAATAATCAGTATTTACTTAATAAAGGTAGATCTTTAAGCATGCTTGAGTAACTTGGAAACTTCACTACCTCTGGAACTTTTGCTCCCAAAACTTTAAGGGTCTTTCAAAATCCAGTCTTTGGTCATCAAAGGGCACAGACATGGCATACCCCACGTTACTAGCTGTTCTCATATAGCCTGCTGAAATTCAAGTTGATTACATGATATATGAAAGTCAAAAAACGGAATAGTGGAAGATCAGTCTCACAAACAGGCTGTGGTGGGGAAAATGGGCTGTTAGTAGTTTAAGAAATCAATGCCAACTTTGACACTTTTAGAGGTGGCAACATCAATGGCCATGGCTTTGATTTCAGTGTCCCCAAACTGCATAAGTGTTTTGATCTCCCGCCTGTTTGGCACTGAAGCATCAGTTCCTGTGAGATCCAAGCGAAGGGTGCCACACTTTTTCACTCCAGATTCAGTGATGAAGCTGACATTATCTTGTTCTGAGCTATAGATATTGATCACTATTACTAACTGAGATGGTTTGGCAGGTGTGTAACTGCGTGTCACAGTTTCTCCAAGGGCTACAGATTGGTCGGCTGAGATAAATTTGTCAAAAACATCAGTGCACCAGCGTGTGCCATCTTTGACTAGAAGCTTCTCTGGTGGATGCTTCCCTTCCACAAACCGATTGAGCACACCCACACCGTAGGTGAGAGGTGAACGCCGCACTTTGATGACAGCAGGGTCTAGACCAAAGAGAACAGCTCCTTTGAGGATAGTGAGCCCCACATCCTGAGGAATGATGACTCGACATCTCGAACCAAAAGCGCTTTGTACGGCTTGTTGGAGTAAGGGGGATTCAGCGAAGCCACCCACCAGGAACAGAAACTTGACATTGGTCACTTCTGGCTTATCAAACACATCACCTAAACAGAAACAGAGCCAATTTAATAGGGAAAAATCCACTGTGACAAGGCAATGCAGGTGAAACTCCTAATGTCTGAGTGCACTGACTGTCCCACGCACAATCACATGATCTGAAACTGCCACATCTATGCCCACACTGCCTCTCTCAGAATGCACTAATTCCACTTCCGCGATTTCTTCTATATTCTGTTTCACTGTGAATGGAAACTTACCTCAAAGCACACAATATTTCTGAAGTGGCACTTAAAACAGAATTTTTATTTAGCTTCTACCAGTAAAAGGAGACACAGATTTCTTGCAAAGAAATCCTGGCAGTCACATTATGGGTGGTAGGGAAACAGACATCATCTTGCCACTTCAGGTATCAGTGAGATATTCCCACACCTAACTGATTCACATACCCTTTACTGCATTCAAGATAAGTCATTCCATTTTAAATTCACTTATTATTTCTGACCCTAACATCTTAGCCACAATATGTACCATCTGCAAAACAATACCTCCTTACATTTTTACATATGTTCCTTCTTAGCTTAAGCCCACATCCCCTACTTTCAAGAAAATCATACAGTTCAGTTGTAGGCTCACCCTTAGTTCAAATAACTGAGGCAGCATGACTGAGGTATCTGTCACAACATTGTAATTCTAGACCTCTACCTCCCTGCTCACATATAAGCTGTTCTGTACTAGCTAAGTCGTGACCTCTCAATATTCATCTAATAATTCCTCACATATAGAGAGTAAAGCTGGATATTCCACTCCAAGTACAATTCAATTAGTGCTTTGTAATGTGTAGAACAGCAATATTTTGCTAAGTACATATATTCTACTCTACTTGACACAAATCCAATCTTCTACCAGGAAGACATTAAATAATAAATTTCCCAATAAGCCTACGTCACTTCCCATTACTGGCTAAATAAATTCAGTGCTGCTTAAGCCATGCCTGGAAGTACTTTTACCATGATGCATCATTTATTATTTGTGTTTTAGAGATGTCAGTGATTTGGACGGTCATGAACAAATGTGACGTTATAAGTCCTTCCACTGAGCAGAAATGAACTAGAGGTCTTAATAACAGGAATAATCAGAAACTAGTTACATCTCTGGCATTATATTTAGTTGTTGCCTGAAATAGGAAAAAGAAAAGCAGGATCTGGGCTAGTCAGTGCATTTCAGCCTTCTGAATGCCTGTAGCCCTGGAAGTACAGAATAATTGAAGCTTAGGCAGTAACAGAACTGAATCACACTCAATGTGTGGTGTCCTTTACTTTTATTGTTTTCCTAACTACTTTATAAAGAACTACAAGTTTCAGAACTAAATTCCCTGCCCACATTTGGTGCGTACTAGGGGGGTTATTTGGACTTTAATTCCAGTTACTGGTTTGGAACAGGTAAGCAAAGCTTCCGTTTCAGCTCAGCCGGAAAGTGGAATTACACACAGATACGTACTAAGGTGCTGAATAATCTGGTCAATTGTAGGTTTGAAAAGAGCATTCATTGCATCTGGGCTCATCCTCAGCATTCCCTGGGAGGACCACTTCACAAAGTCCACACTGGAAAAGAACAGTTAGAGAGGACAATAAAACATTACAGCTGAGCTGTAGGAAACAGCCAAGCACTGACAAGACACACTAAATAAATAAATGAATGAGCTTACAGAATCTGCATGCATTTTTCTTGGAAGAAAGTGCCTCACCTTACCCCTAGCCCCATACCAACTGCAGCTATGTAAAATTTCAAGGGAGAATTGTTATTTTTGCTTGTCTAACTGTTGTTTTCTTTGCCTGATTGCCTTCTGTAGCATTACCAATGCTCAGCTGCTTCCTGAAAAAGCTGGCAGTCAATCCAGTGCTCACTCATCTGAAACAGCACTGATTCATCCCCAGAAGAGCAACATTTAGATTATAGCAGTAGCAGGCCAAAGCCACTGGAAACACACAAGGAAAACAAGCAAGTATGGGAAGCCTCAGAAGGCAGAAGGGAGCACAGCATTTTTAATGAGGCATAACATTTGTTAAGTGAATACAGGCGTTATGTTATTCCATCAATGATGCACATCCATATAGCTCAGTAATCTCCTTTTCATTCATGTACATTATATGTAACCTTTATGCTCTTTCTATTCTGTTACCCATCTCATTTTATTTGAAGGGAACGTTTAGCATTTCCTCTAAGATTCACCATTAAGACTATTATTAAGAAGGAGATGGTCTTGTGTGGGGGAATATTTCCAGAAATTTTTAATGATTTCAGAACCTCAGTCTCATTTAGGAAGTGACTCCGAGCTGGATTCCAAGTCATTTAGGCTTAAAGTACGTTTACCAATTTTCTATAGGAAGAGATACAGGAGTTTCAGCCTGGATGCTACATTCAACATTCACTGGATTAAAAAACACAGAAAGAAGCCAAAGTACAGGTACTAAATATCATGCCTTCTGCTTTCAGGTCCCAAGCACTCTGCCCCAGATTCACAGGCTCTCTTGTTCATTCTCTTTGATGCCATTAATCTTCAGGTCTCCTGTAGTATATAACTTCAAAAGATGCAAAATGCCCACTTCTATTTTCTCCTCACCTCCCTTTGTGTAGCAGCCTGTGACCTTGTCATTTAGGATGCTTTCTTGATACTTACAATCGGGACTTAAAATCTCTGCAGGGAATTATGTCTCCCCATCTACAGAACAAATGATCTAACTGTAACATATTAGGAGAAAAGAAAGGCTGCCATCACTTCAAAAGACTGCTTTCCTCTTAGAGAGCTCTATGCAATAGTATGTTTTCACCAGTGATCTTGTATTGTTCATAACTTCCCTCAACTCATGAATATATTTACACATCTCACTCAAGATCTTGGATTTGTTCCAGGGTCCAGGCCTTTAAAAATTAAAGTTCTAGGTAACCAAATTTTAGACATCAAATTCTGTATTTGATCTGACCTTCCTAATTAACACGTAAAAGACTCAAAATATATGGTCAAATTCAGGAAAGTGATGCAGTGGTAGCCTAACAAAAGTCATAGAAAGCAATACCAGGAGAGTGCAAGTCTTGTATAGAAAAGCTTTTGCAAGAGATTGATCAGAACTTTTCATTCTGGAAACTGCACTTCAGGCAGTCCCATTTTCTCATTTTATATTACATTTTTACATTATTATCTTTCAGTCTACGTGTAATTAGGATATTTTAGTTATTTGTCTTTGCTATCAGTAGTTAATTCTGCTTCCATTTGGGTTCAATTGTCTACTCACTTGCTTTTCCTCAAGGCATGTTCTACACTGTGACCTCGAAACTTCTTGTAATAGTCAATGAAGGAGAAAGGCAGAGTGATGTTTAGTGGATTGGTCCTGTCTGGAGCTGCTGCCCGTTTACGGGACTCAAACGCTATCATCAGATCTACCCAGGCAGCGGGACGCTTGATTTTAAATTGCTCAATAAAATCTTCTCCAAATATTTTACACAGGAGCTTTTCAAATTCATAGTCCACACCTAGAGAACCATATGGTCCACCTGTATTACAAACAAAACACAGCTTTAATATTCTGAACTGCTTACTAGATTCCACGTTGACCAAATACACATCAGATTGACACTACTAGGACTGCCATAGGAGAAAGTCTACAGAAAGAGGTATCTTTTCTAAATATAACAGTTGGTCTAATACAGAACATAATCTTACCTTTGCTTCACTTTTACTCCTATACCATCATAGCCACTGTAACATTACCACTATAAAACAGAAACATTTTTATTAGAAGCAAAGGAAACTGCCTCCTTATCCACACATGAGAAGGTGCGAGTTGGACTTGTATTCAGGAGTAGATAGACTTGATGTACAGTGTCCCATTTGCTCTTACTAGGTTGTTTCCTGAGGTAGTCTTGCAGCCACCAAGACTGAGAATGCTCAGGGATGACCATACAGATGAAGGCTAACTCAGTATAGAGACACAAAAACAAATAATAGGCTATCTCATGTGGGTAACAGCTTAGTCATGGGACAAAGCCAAAGGGGATCTGGAGTTCAGGAAGGGAATACCATTCAAGGAATTGCACTTTTTATCTTTGTTGCAAATCAATCATTGTGCATTTTTCACAGGGGACTGTAGACCCTCCTTGCTACACTGTCTGTGAAATTACTGGAATATATAAGCTTCCCCTTAAATCTAGGGAAACTTCTGTTCTGCCACAGTCACTTTACAAGGATCTTGTTGTGACACTGAGCTATTCATATCTCCATAGTACATCTCTGAATACCTGGACAGAGCAGCAATACACAAGTGACCTCTCAAAGGACAGGAAGATGACGACTCTACTAGCAGAAGTCAGACCAGGACCATGGCAGGAGGTCATGGCCTGAATGGGAGTGAATAACACAGGACATGTCAGTTCCTTACCCTTCCAACATGAGGTTTACCATCCCAAAGTGTCAGAAGCATTAAGTAATTTACCCTTGTCTGCTGACCAGCAGCCAGGTTACACTATTTTGAACACTGGTCTTATTTCAGGAAGAACTGCTAGTGAAATGTAATGAATAATAAAGGCATACATTTCTTTCACCGAGAAGTAAAAGTATTACACAAATAAAGCAAGCAGTGGAAGTGACATTACCTGTTGCCTTGTATAGCTCCTTAAGATGTCCTTCAGGAAGCCTTATCTGATGAACAGTCATGTCCACTGTGCCTCCTCCACTGTCAACAACGATGTAACGGTCACCTAGTTTGCCAAAGGAATAGGCAAATGGTATTTACATTAACATTATCACAACAGCATATTGCAATGAAAACTTCTCAGGGGCATTATCACCATGAGAGATAATGACTTACAG
This sequence comes from Morus bassanus, assembly GCA_031468815.1. Taxonomy (NCBI): domain Eukaryota; kingdom Metazoa; phylum Chordata; class Aves; order Suliformes; family Sulidae; genus Morus; species Morus bassanus. The sequence goes on along the minus strand of CM062575.1, from coordinate 9,433,413 downwards.
AAAGTCATGAACGTCTATGCTAAAGACTTGGTCTTTTTTAGTAATTATAGAGCAATGAGTGACAATATGTATGAAATTTGGATGTCAAAAGCTATTGATTTAGCACAGATGAAAAGTGGTTTAGTAAATTTGCTCATGCTGTTAGCGTACATCCTAGTAAGTTACCAAATTAATACGATGGCATATTTACAAGGCCTATTCTGAGGAAAATATTCTGGTTGCATTTTAACACCTGGATTCCTTTCTACCATCTCCTTAATAAAATGTATTTTGCTAGAGCATACAAAATAGCAGTTCAGCCTTAGTAACTAAGAGCAGCACATAAACTTGTGCTTTTTTTCTTTTCCTACTTATAATCACTGTGAGAACAATGCAGTGCACAGCACATTTGTGAGAAACACAACGTTTGCCTGCAATAAAGAACCAGTGAGAGCAAGTTTTATTCAAGAAAGGACACTACCTTCCTCCAGTTCGGACCAGATCTCTCCTATGACATTTTCCACCAAAAAGGTACGACTCTGTCGATTACGACGGACGTGTTCCTTAGCTAGTCATTGACAGAGAAAAAATTACCGAGTATAAGAAAGCATGAAAAAGTTGGTATCATAAGCTGCAGGAAACAAGTGTAAGCAGGCTGACAGATCTATATGTATCACTTCTTAACAAAACAAACGAACAGAAATTATTGCATTAGAATTGGGAACATTATAACGTGGTTCCTAGAAAGAAGGAAGAATGTTTTTCAGCCACACCGATCATCTTTGATACTAACTGGATTAAAACCAATAACCTAACATGAAAGCTATGAACAGGTCTGGTTTTTTTTTATACTCTGGTTTTTAAAACACCGCTTGGCACCAGGCTGGCTCTCAGCCAGCTGTGCTCAGCACAGCCTCTGCCACCTTGTGGCAGCCCTGGCCCACTGCCAGACTGACCTGTGCTGCCTGGGGCCGGGTAGACAACCCCCACGTTCCCAAAAACCACTGCTGGTTTTTGGGTGCTCAGGCAAAGATGCCTCCCGAGCCTTTCAAGACACTGGTCTGTCTCAAAGCAAGCAGCCAAAGAACTGCTTCTCAGGTTTATAACTTCTCAAGGCCACAGTGATCACCAACTCTGACCCTCATAATATTTTAAATATACACCAGTTAAAAATTGAGCATAATCTACCAATACTATTATAACAATAAGTTAGCTTACAAGACTTAATTACTACTTAGACATTTAAAAGATGCAGAACAGTCTGTGAAGAGAAAGCAGAGTAGTGAGAGCCTTGGCTATTATGCTTCTTAATCAATCCCTACAACTGAATGATCAAAAAATCATTCCCTGTGTAATCGCCACTCATCTTCAAAGGCACTTCTATAAAACACTACAGAAGAAAAGAGGCATCCTGTCATGCATGAAAATATCTTTCTTTCTGAAAACATCAGCATACAAATCACTGAAAGTCTTCTGCTTCTTGCTTCTATAATGCCTATCATCAGAAAAAAATCAGTGGCTCCACTTGCACCCATACCCTCCCCATAAAGACCCTGTGATGCAGACAAGCAGCACCAGCCTCACTGTGCTGACTTAGCAGCATGCTGGGAGCTTAAATCATGAAGCATCAATGAGAGAACAACCACTAGGTCCAAGCAAGGACCTCTAATACAGAGCCCACAGAAGTCAACAGGAGTCCTTTCATTCACTCCTGTGGGCAAGAAGTGAACACAAGAGCCAGTCTTCAACTACGACTGAAGTAAGGTTATCCTGACTACTATGAACTGTAAAATTTTTGTTTTGACTTCACAGCAAGAATATGGTCCTTGGAGTGCTTCTCTGTTTATATGTAAAGGGTTTTTCTCCTTAATCTCTTCCCAGCTTGTCTTGGGTGCCTGCCATGCCTTTATGAAATTTTAATTCTAACCCCAAATTAATTCACTCCAAACTTTGTTTTCATTAATTTTGACATGAAACCTTTCTCATCTCCAATAGCTTTTACCATACAAAGTCAAGAAGGAGAATGGTACCCCCCATTCAAGAAAAAGGCCATTAGCAGAAATCCACTATCTGCCAGATTCTTCCCAGCTTCAAAACCTTAACCAGAGAAACCCTTTTCTTTTATTATTTTCCCAGCGGCAAATCCCTGTGTAGCCTGAAAGTGATTTCATGTAAAAATCACATGGAACTGGAACGGTTCAGGACACAAAAGAGGGGGACAGAAGGCAAAGGGCCCCTGAAGGGACTGTGTTCTAAAAATGGATCGTGTCCTGTGCTCTGTGTGGGCCTCCGTAACACTGAACACATCTGACAAGTGCTGGCTAGGAGAGGCACAGATATGAGAGAATGATCTAGTGACTCTGCCTAACTAAAAAAATTACCTCCAGAAAGTACAGAAATAGCTTTACTAGCTTAATCTTCCATTTTCCTGTACCTTTTTGACCTAGTAAATGTGATAAAATACAAATTCTTCTGAAAAATTCCTTCTGGGATGGGTTGGCATACTACCACCAGTATCAGTGCAACTGTTAAGAGTTCACACAGACAGGAAATCTGTGCGTTATGCAGCAATCCCATCTTACTGCTGTTTCATTTTCCTTTTGTTTTTGCTCTCCTATTTTCCTCCAATCTAAGGTAGGATATCAAGCTCAAAAATCTTTGGCGATGAAGGATCTTTTGGCAAGTGATTTACACTGTGGACCAATCTCTGTCCCTCATTGTAAGTCAGTCTTCAAGCATTGATATTAGCAATAGATCCCAGGTCAATAAATCAGAAGTGCCATATCTAGTTGTTCTTCTACAAGCAGATAAATTCATTGCTATATTCCAATACTGTATGGTCCCCTGAGTGTTAAAGTAGTTAATGATATTTCATAAAGATGACATCAAAAAGCATCTGCCAAAACTCTGGAACACCTCAGACTAAAAGTCTTATTGCAGGTCCAGTTATTTAACACTGTTTCCATAATGCAGCTAATTGAACACATAATCATTTCCAACAAATTAAATTAAAAAAGTGATCCAACATGAAGTATTGATTTTAATTAAGGTAGAAAAATACCGTTGTGAAAATACTAAAAGACTCCCACAACATCCCAATAAAGGCAAGGCAATGAAGCTACCTGTGTGCTAAAAATCAAGTATGTGCAAATGTGTCTGCTGGACCAATGTTAAAATAAACTAGTCTAATTATAGCAAACAGTGGAACAGTTTATAAAAGCAAACTGATGCTAGCCTGAAACATTTTAAGAGAGCAAAGACAATAAGAAATGGTAAGAAAACAGCCCTTGTGGGCAAGGAAAACTTAGGCATAAGGATCTAAAGAAGTGAGTTAATAGAAGTACCCTGTGTAAATCCAGTTCCAATAGTGTCACTTGGGCTATAGCCATTGACAGGCGCCCTACTACTCAGGTCTATCATCTGGTGCAGGCGGAGCTTTCGGCAGTAGATAGAGGCAGCCTCGGGTTCCAGGGCAATGATCAACTGCTCGGGATTTTCAGGAGATGCCATTCCTGCCTGTGAGAGAGAATCGATCAGAGAAGTGGGGTGGGAAATACCACAACCTAGCAGACCCTTTTCAGCAAGTGAACAAGCCTTTCCCCAGCTCGTGGTTTCAGTTCGGTCAGCCCTCCGAGCCCAACGCACAAAGGACCTGCTGCCATTGGCTAAAGGTCTTGATCTGGGAATCGTCCTGCCCACAATGTATAGCACAACTTCACAGGCTGTAACAGGGAAGTATGCATGCACTTACCATGCTAAGTGTCTAACCGAGCAGCTGTGTACATGACAAGTAGAGAACGGAAGAAAGTAATTTTGGAACCTGTGATGAATGGCCTAAAACTTGAACTCCTAATTAACCTGTGAATCTGCACGCTAAGAGGGGCCCCAATCTGCTTTAAAAAAATGAACGAATACCTTTGGCCTCTCCTCCCCACATGACATTTTAAGTATGTCTTTCTTTATATCCCAGACACATATAGTTCTTGCTGAAATGGACCCTCCCTGCACTATGTAGCTTACTAGGAATATATGATACACTTTGCCAGTAATGCATCTTTTGACTTAAAACCAACATTTTCTATTTCAAAATCCACTGCTTTTAAGCACATTCACTTTTATAACATCTTCAGAATGCTCAGTTTATTCAAGGACTCGAAATACAATAGGGCAGGTTCCCTAAAATGGGATGGGAACAAGCCTAAAAATAATCCCACATTATAAAAATCAACATTTGCCATTCTTTCTATCTTGTTTCTGGATTTTCAGCCTCCAGACACATAGATTTTCAAGAAGCCACAAGTTCTCATGTAACCACAACACTCTCAGAGCTGTCCTTAGAGAAAAACATCAAAGAGCAGTTGACAAAATTGTGTTTTCATTTCTTTCCTCCTGTACTTCTCCCTACCGTAACATTTTCTGCTAAAATAGATAAAAATACCTTTCAACTCTTTCTGTTCAACTTTTGGTTTACCTGCTGTTGTTTTTCAGTTAAATGCCTGAGTACTGAAGTGTGCTAGCAAACAAATAAATGTATGAATATTTTTCTGCTTCCATGGTCAGTCTTCCAGGAAACCTTCACTTCAACTCATACACACGCACTGCAGTGGCTCCAGAGCATCCCCAAAAGAAGGCAGACACGCATGGGAAGACTGCAGGCTTGGACTGGAATTTGGCTTCCTTCATACAGCCACACTGTGGGCTGTAGGAATTGCTGGCTAGTTTACACCTGCAGCTAGAAACTCAAAGTGAAGCTTATGCAAAAAGCAATACTGGGGTAAGACTTGGAAACTCAAAATTGTCTTTCACATTTACTGACTCATTCTAGCCTCTCCATCTTAATAGGATAAATAGATTTTTATAGAAAGCATCCTCCTCATTGTTGGTAACAAAAAAGGAAAATCAACAAATAAATTCCAAAATAAAAAAGTAAGGGTTAAACTAATCATGGTTGCTCATTACTTTAAAAGCACACCATGATTCTATTATGGCCACTTTACATCCTCTACTGTTGTTGGGCAAAACCTTGTGCTTTGGTTACATCCACTGGACTCAACAGCACGATCTGAAATTAGTGGAACTCTCTGGGAAGGAGAATACTGTGCAAATGCCACAGAAAATCAAACCTTGCCAGCTATGTGGCAACACATGTTGAAAAAATATTGTACTGAAAAGAATGTTCACAATCAAACTTTCAAAATTTGGAAAATGCAGGTTTACAGCAACCAGAGTAACCCTAAAAGATATAAAAAGACTATCAATCAAGCACAACTCCAAGCCAGACTTTCCTGCCACCATACACTTGCATGCAAGCATGTTGGCAGGCACAGGCTTAGATAAAGCTCTGGAGCTGCCCTGGGGATGAAGATGAAGTTCTTGCATTGTGCCTTAGTATAAACCCAATCTTTCCTCCAACCAGTCTGGATGTACTAGGCACAAGCAGGGCTGGTTTCAGGCCAGCTCCCTTCAACGTTGCTTATCTCCATCTGAGCTCTTCTACACACAAAGCCTTAATTTGTTGCATTGGAAAGGGCAACATTCAAGATATGAATCAATACTTGGTCCCTGACAGTTATTTATCTAACCTGCTAAAGAATTCCAAAAATGTATGGTCTCTGCACACAAGCTATCTCAGCCCTTTACTGTCTTTGCTTTTGGAAAGTTTTGCTAAGAGCCGAATCTGAATCTTTCTTGCTGCAGTTTTAAGGCCAGCACTTCTTGCCCTATCCAATAAGGGCACAGAGAACAAATAGCTCCCTACCACCCTGCTGCAGTTTTCTCATATATTAAATCCATTATCATGTCCTGTGAGAGCTCTGAATCTGAGCAGCAAGTCTGTTTTTTTTAATATCCAGCAATGTGGATGAACTTAGCATGCTCAGCCTGCTCCATGTTCTGGGCACATGTTAGTAGCACAGACAAAGCAATTCTTAGCCTCGCGTCTGACCTACACAGTAAAAGAGAAAATTATATTTTAGGAAAAAAACAGTTTGTTGCTAAGGATATTAAAAACCAAAGGCTACATCATGAAGTATTTGCAGAGGTGACAAGAACTGAGTTGCACACACAGGGAACGCACTATTTCCTAACTTTAGGGGGGAAAAAAAGATTGTATTAATTGCAAAGTCATCTGTTCTAGGGGAGATTTTGGTACAAATTTCCAAGGCTGGTTCTGCAAAAAGAAAACAGTAAACCATTAACAATAACACTTGCTTCCTGCCTTCCTCCAGCAGTAGTCTGTACCATGAATGTTTCACATTGCAGCCTGCATATCAAGAGAAGGCAGTGACCTGCAGCAGATGGACTCATACCATGTTCTCAGACCCTCCAAGTAGAGCAGATACTATTCTTGTTACTTTTTCTCTCTAGATATCGTTTTAACATACTCAAAATATGTCCCAAGGAAAACATTCAACAGAAATGACAGTTTTTAACAGTTCAAAGCACAGCTGATGCTAACAGAATTTAATGAAGAAAATGTTGATGTTTTTCTGTTAAAAAGCTTTCCTTACAGAGTTTGAAGGGCCAGTTACAATGAAGAATGTGTTATTTCACATCATAAAAAGACCATACAAGATTCTTGTACAGTGAAAGGTACCAGGCATCCAACATATATATATTTTTATATGTACATATATATGTATGGATTAATATTGACTATTTCATACCTTGTGTATGCAGTATTTCTACTTAGACCATCTGAGGGAGCACATTACTGTACATATATCTCTCTCTCTCTACACACAGCACAGAGAGAATGGGGGAAGGGGAGATGAGAAAGAAACATGAACATATGCATACTGCTGGGGAGGAACGGAGCAATGATGTTGCTTTAATACAAACTCTGAGAAGACAAAGACTTAGGAGGCAGTACTTCTGTCCCATTATTACAGCTGAGAAGAAAGGGACAGATGGGAGAAAAATATCGAGCATGCAGAGAAAGAGTGAAAACAGCAGGCGGTCAACACAAGAAAATGGTGATGTATTCACTAAAAATATTAACTGTAAAAATTTGGGAATTTGCTATATTTTACATTTGTTCCTTTCCATCTGCCTCACTCCATGCCCTCGCCCACTGCTGCCCAAGTACAACTGTAACTAAGAACAGAGATTCACAAGTTAATAGGCTTCAATGGGACAGATCTAAACAATGTCTCAGTATTCAACATTATGTAGATCATTCTGGCAGTGGGACAGATGCATGACGTTGCTTTTGCCTAGGGCAGCTTATAGCAGACTTTATAACAGAGCCATATCTTGACTCTAGTCTGGTAAGGAGATTTTCTTTCTCCCATTATACTCAAGAGCAGTATAAACCCAGTCATCACTTATGAAACATGAAGAAAGCAGACAGCGGTTTTCCCAAAAACACAAAATGTGGAAAACTCATCGTGGAATTACAAAAATCCTTTGAGCATCAGAAAGTTCTTAAAAATGAATTTATTTGCAGGACATTGCTGCATTTACATACTTGGAAGAAGCAAAGAATAGGATAAAATGAACTGCTTTAGAAGACTGCCCCAAACTCACTTTGCTCATCTGCCTGAGCACTAGGATTTCATATTTTGACAAGGGAACTCCCAGATTTTCACTCACTCCGGTAAAGCAGGTCTGTGAGCTGGTGCCAGGGCATTGCTGTTCATTCACCAACAGCAAACCTCAAAGTGCTTCAAAGCCTCAAGTACTGGAGCACAAATCACTTTACCATCCAGACACAGGTGAATTCTCAACCCAGCCCACTAGCTCTGCTTTTATAGCCAGAGACGTGTCACCAGATGAGAGCCACAGCTGACCACAAATACGTTCCTGATTCCCTGAACCGCATCAGCTGCCAAGTGTTAGACTAATTCAACATTAGCAAATATTGAGGTCTGGGCTGCAGCTCAGTATAGCAGTCTGAGTATTTTCAGAGAACTAAATGATACTCAGTCATTCCATGTGCACAATCATCATTACTACAGATTAAAAGATGCTACTTTAAAAACCCGGCCTCACATGCCACAGCACACAATAAAAAAAGCAATGCACTTTTTTTTAAATAGTGTAACGTATATGGCCTTAATGACAGCATTATAGTAGAATATTCCATGTAGTTTGCACCTTTTTAAAAGGCAATGAAAGCCATGAGGTAGGCCTAGATGAAAAGCTCCCATCTCTGAAAGCCACCATAATTAGAAGCAGCAGCATTTAGCTGGAGTACTCCTGTATTTCATAACACAGCCAAACAGAATGCTGTTGCCCTATCAGACTTTATTTATTACACCACGGTGAGCTCAAAAGGAATAGCATATTAGGAAATATGCCATAATTGACAAGGTACACATTTCCTATTACTATCCTTTCAAACTATTGAAAGCAAAAATTAGATCTCCTTTTTTGCTTTTTCACAGAGATACATCAGGCATCTGTTTTACAGGCAAACAAAAAAAAAAATCCTGGCCACTGACTCATAACACAAGGAACATGCCTTACATGGAGCACACCCATTTCTTTGAGCTATAAAACGGACTAAAAGAACTGATAATAAGGTCTTAAATAGTTAAGAAAAAAAAAACAACCCAACCATGTACAGAAAATAGTACTCCATCTGTTGAATTTAAGATGCTGATTTATAATTAGAATCGTATGTTAACTGGAGTCAGCCCCATGCATTTTGTATTCATCTTTACTTCCTTGAGCTTCACCTGCCTGGAAATCCTCTCTCTCTCTCTCTTTTTCATGTACACATATTTCCTCTTCACTCAAAAAAACTTCACTCAAAAAAACTTTTAAGTCAAACTTGTTTTCTGAATACTAAAACTTCTGAAGTCTCAAGGCTGACTGCTATAAGGGCTGGGAGGTTCCCAGCTCACACTGCAGCTTTTCCCACTGTCAGGGAACACATAACCACGCTTTCCTGCACACAGCAGCCTCTTTTCAACCATCTCTGAATCTTCTGCCCTTCCATCAACACTGGGTAAGCACACACACTTTCAAAAATCACTGCGTAGGTCTAGCTTACTTTTGGAACCAGATCATTAAAGGGCCAAACCTGCAGAATGAAACTACAGCAGGGGCACAACAGCAATGATAAAAACACTGCCCTGTCTTGTGCAGACTTTGCAAGAACTTTTCTCTGATCAAAAGGAAAGTATTTGTGTTAAGTTTGTATGTACAATAATTAGGCTTTCATGTCCCTGAGGTTGTGTGGAGGAAGAATAATCTATAGCATGGCTGTCAAACCCAACTTAAGCTGTGGGCCAGCCCCTCGGCTGCTCCACAGGCAAGCAGTGCTACCCTGCCAAGCTAGGAGGGAAAGCAGCAGCTCATGGGACCCAACCAGCCCCATGCAGGCAGACTCTGGGAAGACGAGTATCAGAGGGATCTGACTTAATGATGTTCTGCAGCATGGGGGGTTGGGGAGATGAAGACATTAAATAAATAAAATAAAGGACAAGGTACATTTTACCCCACACTTATATAGGATTAGATTCAGATGGTTCTTGCACCTCAGTGTTATGTTAACATAACCCTGATTCCCCTTTGGTCCAGGGAGTAGTTCAGGCCAGTTCTCTGAACAAGAGAAAATAATCTGATCAAGACCCATTTTTTACCTATTTAGTAACAGTAGCTGCATCACTTTCAGTGTCAAACGGAATAAGTAAACTATTCCAACATATACTCACAAATTTTAAAAAGTGCATTTTCTCTGGATAAGAACTGTGTTTATACTCTGGAGAAGTGAATTTTACTTTCTGTTGCACTACAAACCAGTGAGATGATCCAGGCAGACTCTGTACTCCTTACTAGCTCAGATTACCTATCTGTAAAATAGGCATACTAGTGCCTTTGTCCTTTATGCATTGAAAGCCACTAAAGGAAAACATTTTATAATCTAACTATAGAGTAATATTCTATATTACTTTCATGGCAGTTAAATTTGATCTTTCAGAAACAGAAACAAACTAAGAATGAGGTTGGATTAGATGAATTCTAATTTACTGCTTTGATAAATTTTGTAGTCATCCAAGACCTCATTCAGTACAGCGTCAGTGCCACAGACACTGCATTCACAATTAGTAAGACATTTCCAGGTACAAAAATGTAGCATAAATAGAATAAACAGATGAACATGTACAAGAGAAGAACCACTCTCATTAGACAGTTCGAAAAACAAGGCACAGAGGCTAAAAGCCTTGGCTAATGTTGTACAGGAACCCACAATAAGGTGGGAATTCACTCTACAACCCCAGAACTCCAGTTCAGTGTCCCAGCCAAATGCTACTCTTTGGCAAACAGCAAGCTTCAATTTCTGCATGTGACTTGTAGCACATGCAGAAGCTGCAGGGACAGCTCCATCACAGCTCCACCGCAGCCTTGGGTCCCTGTTGGGCTTTCACTGTTTGCCACCTCCACCAACTGCATTCCTTTAATCACTTCTGAAGCAATGCTGCAGACCAGATGAGTGTAATGATCCATTCTTCTGGGTGGTAGGAAGAACCTTTTAAACCTGTTTTACCACTAAAGCCACATTTGTAGGCACCAGAGATAAAATTTGAAAGTTGGATTCATTAAATAGTTCCCTAATGATAGTGGTGTTCATTACGAAATTAAGCTCTGCAGGACAACAGAGTTCAGCCAAAAAAACAGAAGCTGTGAATTAACATCAACATTTTGCTATTTTCCAAGATATTTATTATAATTAGTAACAATAGGAAAGCCATGATTGCAAGTTAAGCACTGCGCAACCCACATGAAGGAAGTATTGTGTGACTGAATCAAGGCAACACAAAACAGCAGTTGGAAATTAAGTGCCTTGTGAAATTTATACTGTTTAAACTAATCAGTTCATTGTGTTAACAGATTCATGATAACACCATCCACTTAGTGCCTTGGTAAGTGAGCTCTTCTCTAATCCTCCTCCTTTTTCACTAGCTAGCACTTTCTCCAGTTCTATGGCATCAAACTGGGATGTCACAAATAAACGACTGAGATCTAATTACAGAGGCAAAGCATGCCAGGAAAGAGGATGAGCAACATGGGAAAAGACTCTCAGCATTATCACAAAGAGGCACGTAAGGGGGAGCTGGGTTGGCAGGGGCTGGGGCTAATGGATATCACAAAGCTGCATGAAAAGCTCAGCACATGCAATTTTGCTAGATCTTCAGCCTTGAGACTTAAGAACCCTTCACAAAAAAAGTCTGAAAAATCACTACACCATCACATATACTGATGCTTTGCTGTTAGTCTTCAGAGTGAGAAGCGTACTGCTGTACAATAGGTATCATGAATAAATACGACAGTCAGGTCAGACAGCGTATTTGGATCAGTCCACTTATGAGTTCAAAGACAGATTCTTAAAATTGCTCAACAGCCACAAAACAAACAGGATTTTCAAAGGCACCCAGATTCCTCTTAGGGACCACAGTGAAGAAGCTGGGTTTGCCAAAGGCAGGAGGAAGAGCTGCTGGGTGCACCCCTCCTTTCAAAAATTCATCCTCAGGATTTAAGAGCCTAGATGGAAACTGAGAATTAACTTTTTTCTTTCTCTTTTTTTTTTAAATCCAGTCAACACAATGCTTGAGAGGTGGTTGATCCTGCAAAGATCTGACATAGGGGCACTTTCTGCTTTACAAGAGCTTTTTGCTTTCTTTTAAACAACATTTGCTATACATAAATGCATACACATAAATGCATGCATTTGCACACTAGTGTTGCCTGTTGAGCTAATATTAGGTTTGTGGCACAGGCTGTCCTTTGTCCTATTCTGATCAGGTGCCACTGATAATATTTTGCATTTCACAAGTGAGAACATAATGGATAATTACCACAGCTGCAGAATCCTTCAATGTCAGCTTCCCCATCTCTACAGTTGAGTGACAGAACAAAGATACTCATCTCTCTGAGAAAACTGCTTAAGAGAGCGTACATGAAATCTCAGGCTATGGTAAGATAGTAACAACTTCATTTTGCAGACAAAGGAAATACAAATTATGAAAGATGAAAAGTGGAAAAGCCATCAGGTTAATGGAGGGGGCACAAAACTGGAAGTTAAGAGACCCCTGTAATAGTTTTCATTTATTCACTTTGCACTAGCATAACCGATTAAGTAACATGAAAGAAGGATGAACCCCAATGTAAAAATGGGCCTTTAAACTGTCCTTAGGATTCTGGGATTATCCTGAGACCTCTCTTTGAGACCCCAGATATCTTCCCTTCTGCCATGATGAAGTAGATACTGTTACTATGTATTTATACAATTTTTTCTTGCTTTTAAAGTACCAGAGCATAGGCTTTGCAGTGCTTTTTGAATCCCCAGGGCTTGCCCATACCAGAAACTCATACAAAGTAACTAACCCACAGAAAATTCCCAGCCTTCCTACAGCCTTCAAGTAGGCTGAACTTACTGCTGCTCACACTTCAAAGGTAAAACTCAGAAGTTATGAACCCCTGTGAAGGGAATTTTTAGGTGAAATCCTCTAACCTGCAGGAAATCAGGACAGATTATAATAAGGTACCTCACACTTGCACCCATATAGCTGCTTTGGTGAACTTCACCAGACAAGATATAAATTAATTCCAGTTAATAGCAACACTACTCCCCATTTAAAAGTTTGTGCATGAACATATATGTTGAAGGGGCAAGAGGTTTAGATTAGCATTTTATTTATAATTAGACTTAGTTTTATAGTGGAAGACACTCTTGGATACCAACTTCAAAAAGCTAGGATGAAAATATGTAATCATTGTGTATACTATTATTATTAATTCCAAAGAAACCACTAGAATCACTTACAGCCCTCTACTACAGCACTTACTTCCATGTTATTTCTCAGTATACGTATTCATGACTGCTAATTTCCATGAGTAATGGCTACAGAATGAGCTCTGTAAAGGTTATCAATTGAACACTTTTGCACCCCTTAGTTTAAGATAGGCATGGAGAAAGTGGAGAGGGTTCAAGGAAGGCTGCTAGAGAACACGTTCTGTAAGGAGAGACTGAGGGAGCTGAGTTTGTTTAGTCTGGTAAAGAGGTGGCCAAAGAACCATCTAATAGCTGCCTGCAGCTCTCTGAAGGGCAGTTACAAAGACAGCAGAACACAACTTTTCTCAGTCTTGCCAGGAGATATAAACAAGGGGCAAGAGCCACATATTGCAGCTTGTAGAATTCAAATTGGATATTACAAAACAACTTTTTTACTAGGAAGGTGATGCAGCACTGGAACAGCCATCCAGAGAGGCATTTCTGTCCTTGGAGATTTTTAAAACTTGGCTAAACAAAGCCACTGCTGACCTGGTGCTAGCAATAACCCTGCTTCAAATGGAAGGTCAGACTAGAGGATCTCCAACAAACGCTTCCAATGAATGCTTCCACGATTCTAAAATGGCGCAGGTATTATACACTGAGAAAGACCAGAACTGCTGGTAGGAATCCTTCCCAAATGCCAAAGACCTACACACTTTCCTGTTCCTTGTCTTTGTGAATGCCATGTCAAATCCTTGCCAGTGTCAGCAAGAGGGAGCCCATCGTGTCTTGACAGTATGACAGCAGTACCAGACTCACTGTAACAAGCCTGCAGTTATTCAGGGCCTCACAGGTTTCTGTATGGAGTTCAGTCATCTTGGCAATTAGAACTTTTATTTAAGTGTTTGGGGATCAAAAGGAAATATTTGTCACAGTAGGTTGGTTTTTTTTCTTAATCTGAAAGCTACACTTTTAAAATCTGAAAATATAAAGAGCACATCAGTCTTAAGCAGTCCGTTAGCCTTAAACATCAGCCATCAGTCACTTTAAAAAACTATTCAATATAGGGAAAGCAATTAGTTTAATGCATCAAGGATGCATAAGTTGAGTTTACAACACTAATACAATCTGCACCAAAAAAAAATCTGCTTCAGTCCAGTGTCTTGTCAGACAGGGAAACTCAATTCCTAATTAATTCATTTTCCTGTATTTGGTTGTGGAGAAAAAATGGTCTTGTGCTTAAAAGCGTGAGAATACAAATAGCAGACCTGGACTTGAAGCTCAATTCTTTTGCATTCAGCTCTGCTACAAGCTTCCCATGTAACATTTTGCAAGTCACTTAGACCAGACTTTGTGAAACAATCTAAACTAAAGAAAATGCATCAACTCAATACCAAGGTTTACAATGGAGCTATTGCTGAACTTTGTTGGAATGGGGCATGCCTGGACTCTGAATAAGCTAGCTGGCTACCCGTCACACGCATACCTGATCATGCTACTTAGCAAGCTCTTTTGGACCAAAGCAGAATCCATTTGATATTTCATTTCTGTTTACAAACCTATCAATAAAGCTACTCCTATGGCAAGAAATAAAAAACAGCCTGCAGCATTGCTCCCTCCTTATGGCTATTTAGAAACTATGGCATTATCCCATTCTGAAAAGCAAGAAGATAAATGTGGCACCTGGAACTGTAATGAAGTGTGACTCTTACTTTCAGCACACTCTGAATAATGGGTTTTGTGGAGTTGCATTGGCTAGAGTCAGAATTGCTGCATTTGTGTGGTCACTGATTAGATGAACCAATTTGTTACAGATGGCTCGGCTGTCTTACTGAGATAAATGCCTTTGCTAAGCGCGGTCAGACTGCCTCAATTTATTTTTCCTGGGGTTGCTGTTACCCAGATAAGAGTACAGATTGCTTTACCTGTGCATTTCTATACTTTATATTTTATACATTATTTCTATAATCTATTCTTTGTATTTTCAACCTGAACTGGGAATTCTTTGAGACCATAAGCACCGTTTGATTCTACTATTAAAACCCATACTCGTCAGGTCTTCTCGATTTTGTGTTATAATTTCCCCTGTTTAATTTATAAAACAATAAAATTTACTAAACGTAGGATGTAATACAAACCTTTGAAACTCCTAAAATGCATAATAGAATCCAGAGAAGGAAGAGAAGCATATAATTACAAGGGCTCCTGAGCTCTATGAAGTATTACTCAGGGAAACATGAAGCTCTCCTGGGCAGTAGGAGCAATGAGAGGACAAAGAACAGGAAATATTGCCAAATCCCTATATGTGACACTAACAAAATTGCAGAATATTGAAAGAATACAGTATTCACTATATAAATGTTACAAGGATTGAGATTATACTTCTAGTCCAAATGCTAAGATAAATATGGCTCCTTGCAGAAAACAACAATGCTGACAAAAAGGGGTCCTCTCTGTCAAGCCTTCCAAAATGTCACCCTCCTCTTGCAGCCGGAGGAAGTCCTTTAACTGGTTTGTCTTAGTTCAAAAACCTGAGGAAATTTGTATTTTAAAACTGTTCTGTGACAGCTCTGACAGTGAGACATCACCCTACCCCACAAAGGGCAGACATGTTCTACAGCTCGAGGAAAAAGGCCCTTGGGTCAATATTGAACTATTTTACATCTGTCAGACTGCCCATGCAGAAGATGAGCAAATCACCCAGAAATGTGTACAAGCTGTTTATTCTAAAGTTATGCTTTCATTGAAAAAACACGTCTTTAATTTTCGAAGGACTGTTGGTCATTTGTTGTATTCCCAAAGGAAAAGAATATTCACACTGAACTTCCCATGGAGGTGATTTCAGGGTTTTACAGGGCCCTGTGGACCTAATGCCTAACGTGGAAGGAAAGAATCTGTGTTCTGTCTTGGCAAAGGTGAGAGACAGTAATCAAAAGAGATAAAAGTGTAGCAAAGAGTGTGTATTGCACCTGTGTGAGGGTCTGGAGGAACTGCCACATACCACTGCCTGGTTTATCCCCTCGGTCTTTGCTCCCCTCTTCATGCATGTACTTCAGCAAGCTCATAAGCTTGGGCTCAGATCTGCACCAGCCACAGGGGCGCTGTCGGCTCACTGAGAGTTCACATCTGTTTTTAACAGACTGTGCAGAGATGGGCAAGGGCTGCCACATCTCTCGGCAGCACAAGACAGCACCCAAAACTCCACACACGCTGCTCTCTGAATGCTTTCTGATGTAGTCACAGAGCCTGTGTCCCTGTAATAAACATCCTGCTTTCTCTCTTCTCTCCTGTACTGGTACGTGCCTCATCAGGAGATGCATCCATATAACACTTTCAGTGGAAACGAAAAATATTTCAGCTGCCTTTTGCCAACTACTGGGAGGAGGGGTGTGAAAATTCATTTGCCATTTTGCGCTGTATGGCAGTCTGCCCTTAATCTCACCCAATGGAAAAGATTCTAGTGTCCTTAGTAAGAGAAAATGAGGGCTTAGGTACCCTCAGTAGGCATGTCTGTTCTCCAGTGCCTTTAGGAGATGCCCACTGGACCTGAATTTCTAGAAGTCGATGCTTTTCAGACAGAAGCAGGAGATACAGAAGTACTACTTTCTCTTTGGGGCATGATGAGAGGATTATTCCTGTTGCTATCTTAAATCCAAAAATGTCCACTTCCAATTACACTTTACTTTTCTACAGAAGAGCTCTGTAGTTTGCAGAGAAGTGACACTCACAGGTTATAACAGTGAGATGGATGAATCCAAGAGCAAATGTCTGAGCATAGTGGTTTGGAAACTAGTTTAGTACCATGTACTGGGGAGCAAGCCTTGAGGAAACGATGTGGAACATAAGGAAGGAAATATCTGAATTACGACTGCTGGCCGCCAATCATAAGGCAGCACTAAAGCCACTTTTGTTTACAATGCATGGAGAATGTTCTGCAGTATACCTGTGCCTATTCCTCAGAAAGGTTTTGTAAACTGCTGATAAGAAAGAAAGAAAGAAAGATAATTTCTTGCTACACACAGGCAAGGCACAAGCTTTCTGAGTCATCATGAGAGAGAAAGGGTTTTCTTGTATTTGTGAGACAGAAAGGACTACCAGCAATTGCAGCAGACCTTACTTAGGACATCACATCTAGTCTATCACATTTTGGTCTCAGAAGGAATTCCAGATGTGTAGACACAATTTTCTAAGGGGAAGAATCTTGGATCCCTTACAAGGTAAGGAACAACCACAAGACTCTGAAATCACCAACTTTTTTCTTTGCACAGTAGTCTATAAAAATCTCCAAATTCCTTATTTTGTTGTGCCCCTGCCCTTTCATTCCTCCAAAATTCTCACAGGTATTGGGACCACAGATAAATCCAAATTAGCATTGCTAAAGCTGACTTACATATTGCTGAACAATAGCATGTTAAGGGAGGGGTTATGTTTGTTGACAGGTTGATGGTAAATGGGACCTCAGTGGCACTGGGTCCTTATTTCCACCAGGGTGATGTTGTTGCAGCTCAGTCCCAAATGACTGTTGCCACAGATCACATTTGTGCAGTAAATGAAAGCTTAGCTCCAAGTGGCATTACTAAGAATTTTTTGCTGCATTACATTATATCCCCCAAGGTGCAGGAGGACATTAGCTGCAAGTTTTATGACTACCGTGCATTAGAAAAATGAAGCCATTAAATTCTCATAAGCTTTTCAATTTTTCATATTATTCTAGAAACGCTTTTTGTACTATGAGCATGCACCAGTTACCACAGCAGCAAAGCCTGACTCTCTTCCTATTTATGTATCCTCCTATTGTCTCAAGCTCTCCCCTTCCCTTTGTTTCAAAATATCCTCATTGTAGGTCCTCATGGCTCAGGCTGACTTTTAGAGACACAAGTGGCCCTGACTGAGATCAGTTTTGCCAAGAAAACTATATGCTTGCTACTTTCTGTTAGTTGTATCTTATTTTGTACCCAGGGTTTTCTGATTTTGGCTTAATAATTTTCACTATAGTTCCACTTTCAGCTTGTACTTCTTTTCTCTGTCTTTGTGAATGAATACCGGCATCTAAGATGTCTTTTAGAGCGACCTATCATCCTCCTCCATTGTCTTTTCTATGAACTTATTACAAACAATCCTACCCACTATTTTTTTTAGAACTTGTCCACATTGATTTATATTTGTTTGTGGACTTCTATCACTCCCCCCACTCCTCCTGACTGTAGTTTAAAGGCTTTCAGACTGCCATTTTCTTCTTTTGGCTGGAAAACCCCGTCTAGCACAGTCTTTCCTCCAGGCAGAGGGAAGATTCTAATTTTTGGCTGGTTTTGTTGGTTCCAGTGCCCTTTCAGGCAATTTCTAAGATCATGAGAAACATGTTCCACAGTTTTATAAGACAGGCACAGATCCATTGACTTACTCTTTCCTAGAATGCTATGAAAACTTCCTGTTTTACTGGCTTAGCAAAATAAAAGGAAAACCTCCAAATATTCCAACTTGTGCCACAAAAGTGTACAAATAGAAATGTACAGAACTGGATTAGCAGATGGCTTTGTCAACTGCCTCTGCTTTCATGTGAACCTGGCTGGGTAATTAAAATGTGTAAACCGAGATCAATTAGTACACATTTCCCACTGTGCTGAGTTTCCCACTCTGTAATCTTCACTCCCCAATTAGTTATCCTTTCCTAATTAAACATAGCTACAAGATGCAGAATCCTCCCTAACATATCACTTGATAAACATTTTAATCCTTATGATTAAAAACATCTTAATATCACAAAAGTGAAAGCGTGGACTCAAGAGAACCCCAGAATCTACAAATAATCAGGATGGTTGATGCATTAACACACTTCTG
The DNA here is from genome assembly GCA_031468815.1 of Morus bassanus. Classification (NCBI taxonomy): domain Eukaryota; kingdom Metazoa; phylum Chordata; class Aves; order Suliformes; family Sulidae; genus Morus; species Morus bassanus. Next base: position 9,414,875 of record CM062575.1, on the reverse strand, counting down.
CCTCATCTGCGTCCACTAACAAGTACTGTTTCAAACAAATCACCAGCTTCCCAGTGCTGCTTATGCCTGAACATCATTGCCTTTTTATGTAGTTTATTGCAGAAGTCTGTTACACTGTGCCTGGACAAATAAATTTTAGTTGCATGTGGTTGATGTACCAAAGAAAATACTCACAAAGGATAAGCGTTCCTCAGCTTCACAGCTATTAATCTGGTTAAGTCTTTCTAGTCATCCTTTTAAAATCAAACATACCTCACGGTATATTTTCATTAGCAAGGGATTTTTTGTGCCGTCACATTACTCTGTTGCCAAATTTGTTTACTTTTCTCTGAAGGTTTCTACAGAGCAGGGTAGTACTGATCAATGTAATGTAATGTAACCCTGGAACACTGTGTTAAACAATTCTCATCATGTGCATTCCATGATGAAACCGATGTGAAAACATTAATAAATATTCAGCATAAGAGCCAGTTAAAGAAAGCCTCAGGAATTCCAGGCTCACATGCTTAATCCTATAACCTACATTGCATCTCTGTTTATTTATACGAGCTTAGCATGCAAACAATTTTATTTGCTGTCTGTAATTGGAATATAAATCTACTTCAGAGCTCTAAAAATCCATTTCAAAATCAACAGTTCATATTAAAAGAACCCTCAATATCTCCAAGTAGACCAGCTAACGAATGTTTGTAAGATTACAGAATATTTCAAGCACATTTACAAAAATGCATTATTCTTCCCTTTCCTTTGCTCTGCCCTAAGTGCTTTTGGTATGCCATGTTTTACTTTCTTATTTTATAGCTTCTGCATTCACATACTCCAGTCACGCTTCAAACTCTTCCTTAAAACCTTATTCTTATTGGCACATTCAAGGAGTTCCAGCCTGCAGATTCTGCCTCTCTGCACTTACTGTGCCCAAAGAATTTGTATTGAAAGATGAGGTGGAAGAATAACATTTACTAAAAAGAAACACTCTGCTAAGAATGTTGAATCTTTTATTCCCCTAATAAACCATCTACAGTGCCTGAATTTCATTTGGATAAGGGGTTAAAAGTGCTGCTAATAATAATATATTAAGACAGCAAAGTGCTGTTAAGATTGAACCAACTATTCACACCTACCTAGACTCAATGGCTTTCTACACAAATGGTCTTGAATAATTTTAGAGTTTCACCTTTCCATTAGTGGACATACAATCTTTTTTTTTTTTTTTTGTGTCATCAGTAATACAAGACTAACAAAACACTGAATTTTCTTGCATCAGTAAAAAAATCAGATGACACAGAGGTGGAATCCTGGTTTTGTGTCCATGTTCACAGGCCATTCTGATGAGGCTGTAAATGCCAGGCCATGTTCACAAGCAGGAAGTGGCTTGCCTTCACACCTAAGCCGTCTTTTCATGTTGGGGTCTAAAACTCAGGCTCAGTGCAGGTAGTTGCATTTGGCTGCTTCTGCAAGGACAAGAATAAGGGCAGGTCCCACCCACATGAGCAGGATGGAGTCCTCCCACATGCTGTCCAACCGGACCACATTGCTGAAGTCTTCAAAACAAGAAAACATATCAGCAATTTGAATTTATTACTCACGATGCAAATTCTTCATAAGAATGGGATTCCTTTTAATACTGGTAAATATAGCACTTCTGACAGAGCTACACCAAAGAAAATAATTTGAAATGGAACAACTAGGACACAGAAACAAGAAAAATTAACACTACTTATGATACCTTATTTTTCACTGGAGGCGACAATGGGAAATGTGAGTGATGCATCCTAAGAGTCATTATTCAGGATGACATGAACACAGATGCAATGCACACTAATCCCAGCAGGCACGTTTTGGGAAAGGAAACTTAAGCCAGAGCGGGTCCTACAGACATGACACTCTGCTCTTGCCACAGAGATCTCTCCAAATGTGACCAGACCTCAACAGGTGTCACACAGCTTTCAAACTATATCTGGATACATAGGTATTAAGCACGAGGGACAGGAAGAAGCATCTGTGGACTGTTATTCAGGAAGAAAGTAATTTTGATTCAGCAAAGTGAGGTTATAAGAACATGGCTGCTCTCTATAGCCTACCAGACTTAGTCCCTCAGGAGGCCCCAGAGAGCAAGACAAAGGAGAACAAACAAACAGCTGCTTCAAAGAGGTAACAACTCCAATATAATGAGAGTCAAGAATACAAATAGTACAATAGATGAATACAGATGGGGCAGGCAGGGTAACAGCAAGAAGCAATGAGGAGCAGTTTTCACATATCAGTAGGTCAATCATGGCAAAGTTTTTGTAGGTGTGACAAAAACAGAATTTTAGAGAGGGTTTCAGAGGAGGAAAATGAGTTAGCATTACAGATGTTCATGTCCAGAACATGTAGGTTATGTCTGAGATGACACAGATGAAGGAGTCAAATGTAGGTTGATTCCCTGTCAGACGTGAGGCTACAAAACAGATTACAGTTGCCAAAGCTAAGGAAATGATGTTGCAGTAACCGAGATGCAAAGTCAGTGACAGCTTTGATGAAAGCTCAGCAGTATGCACAGACAGGAAAAGCTGTCATGCAGACAGAATTAGCAGGATTTTGAAAGAGAGAGGAAGAACGTGAGCTGAAGGGAACACCCAGCTTACTCATTCAAATGGGAAAGCAGCACAGCAGCTGGAAGGGGGTGTCACGGGAGCCCTTGGACAGATTAAGATTTCCAGGGTAGCAATGTTTTGTTTAAGGCAAAACAGAGATAAGGGTATGTCAGAGAGGCATTAAGACTGTAGGCTGTACAAAAGCTGATGGATGCTGAGTACAGATGCACACCTACAACACTTTTTGCTTGATTTTAGTAATTCCATGCAATATTTAGCTTTGCCTAGACAGCCACTTAACCATTCCAGAAAGGCTAGGCTTTACGTTGTGATCCAGTGACTGAAGCTATTAATATTTTTGTTCTTAAAGCTACATCACTTGCCACAGATTACTCAAGCAGATTTCCACAGTGCATTATCTTTTCCCACTAGTTAACCCTCAGCTTAGACTAGTGGTTGTACCTCAGTGTGTTCCCAGTAACAAAGTTTCTACCACTGCCTTTCACACTTTACTCTAGTCCATGCCCCGATTACTCTTATGACAACAAGCTCTCATTTTCATGATGCTTGGATGTTCCAATAGCTAGCAACAAGGGCTGCAACTTCTGATCCATCTGTACGTACTGGTTTGAGGAACACGTTGGACCCAGCAATAGGAACTTAAAAGACTGAATGGCAATGCAGAACTCTGTTTTCTGCACTTTTCTTCATCCCCATTACTTTTAAAAAAAAATCAACCATGTGTGTCAAGTAAACATCGACTATTTCCCTAAACTCTTATGTTTTCCTGCAATTGATCACACACCCCGAGTTAAAAGCCTTGTCAGTCCTTGCTATTTATCAAGCTTGCCAATAAAAGTACACAATCACAGACACAACCACAGACACAGACACTAATTAACAACATTCCATTGTGCCACAAATGAGAAATGCCAAGAGATCTACCTTACCCTGCCCTGCTCCTTACACAGCTCCCGGTTCACGAGCACACATGCACACAGACAGCAGGCAGACAACAATATACAAAGATAATGAATGGGTCTCTAGTGTTTCAGATTTACCTACAACCGTGTCCTTCCATCAGAACTTTAAGAGTGTTTTGCTTCTGGCACTAGCATTAGCAATCCCACAATAAAGACTGTTAAGAAAAATGTTGCTCAACATTAGAGATAGTTAGAAACAGTTAGAAAAATCTGGGTGCTTCCCAGGAGCACTCTGCAAATTACTCATGAACTACTAGATATTTTACAAACTGTGCATTGCATAGCTGCTGCCAATGGGTTACGCAAGTCTCTGACCAAAAATAAATAAAACAAAACAGAAAATGAATATCCTGATGAAAAGAAGTATGTGTACATCTCGTGTATCAAAGACGCAAACTGAATTTGAAATAAAGGACATGCATATGGAAAGTGCACATATTTGGGGGGAGCTGGGGGAAAAGGGTTAAATGCAGATAAACCTCTCACTGGTGAAAATACATTTGAATTTAATTTTATATCCAGACTATCCGGTTCACAGTCCTTTCATTCCTACTGTGGGAAAATGGGAACTGGAAAAAAAGTCCCAAGGAAGCTCTTTGCTTTCCCTCCTCTTCCTTTTTTTTTTTTAAACTTTAAAAGTCTGCAATGACCTAAAGAAAATAACAAAACAACACTGTGTCCAGTATTTTAAAATCAGCTTTCCCTTGGGTCTCAAATTGCATCTGTCCCATGTGCACTGAATTCAGCAGGAATACAGTGTACAAGATGACTAAAACATCAGTCTGCAGTGAGGGACAGCAATATGTAAAAGTAAGTAGAAAGAAAAAGGCATTTAAGAGGTGAATGCGGGTGACTTAAAGCTCCTGCTTGGTAGAGTTAACTTCTCTTTCAATGTTTCTAGTCAGACTCTTTTCTAGACCATTTTTATACAGTTCATACTGGAGCTAATTATCCCAAATACAGTTTATCATTTAGCCTATCAACTAGGGCTTTACAGGGGCATTTCTATGTTCAGCCTATAATCTTACCTTGTAGGCAGCTTGTCTCATAAACTGCTTTGCAGGCTGCTTCCAAATAGCAGGCACTGTAATGACCCATCTTACTTCAGTGTTTTCAAAGTCCGAGCCTCCTTGGTCACTGAGCTCCTAAATAAAAGGAAAATGATGGGTGTCAACTTTATAAGAAAACATTATTTTCTGCTGGCTCCAGTAACAGTAACTTTCTCTTTTCAGTTTTTTTCCTGTTGCATCTATGCTACAAATCAGAATTATTGCCAACCTGTCAAGAATGCTTTACTGTGCCAAAAGCTGCAATTAGGGTTGATGCCTTCTCAAGGAGGCCTACAGAAAAGTTTACTGCTTAACATGAAGTAGAAAAGTTAGTTTTTCCAAAAGCAGCTCAGGCACTGCTGAATATTACAGAACATTTATGTACATTCTTAGTCACAGCGTGGGATTTGCTGTTAGTTTCACGAATTCACACTTGCATCTTAATTAATACACAGAAAAATATTTGAGGTGTCACTGATGAACATTATGGTTTACAATCTGGATTTTTCAATGACTTCTTTATACACCACTTACCTTTAAATCAAATTTTTACAACTCAGTTAACAAGGGGAAGTTACAGTTAAACCCTTTAAAAAAAAAAGAGTGATTGCTCCTTAAAACTTTTGCTTTAAGCAAACATTCAAGACTAGGTTAGTTCTTTTACTGTCCTTTTTTTCCCTTTTAAAAGAGGAAAGTCTGTATTGCATTTGCAAATTAGGTGATATACTGACATGTTTTGGGAAAGGTTCCAAGTAAAATGTCATTACCATATGTCCTATCTAAATCTCCATCCAAACAGGGAAAGGTTCAGAAAGGTGAACAACGGGTCTTTAGAATGTAAAAATGTTTCTGCATCTGCTGTGCCAAGGTGTTGTGTTTGTTTAGTTATGCTGCAGTTCAAAACTCCGTGCTAGAAAAGTAGGACCTTTATACTGCACAGGGCACTAGGAATGGACAGATTATAGTCCAAAGTAACAGTTCATCTGCATCGCTTGTCTAATTGGTTTCAGCACACACTCACAAATCACAGGGATTTATTTATTAACATCAAGAAAGGAGGTAGCCCTGAACAGGCAGCACAGCGAATATATGGGATTGTACCCAACCACACTCATCCTCACTAAGAATTTCCCCAAACTAGGCACAGGTTCAAGCCTGTGACTCCACAATCAACCCCAAAATCTAGTCAAATAAGTCTTTGACAATATGAGGAATTTGAGTTGTAATGGTAGGATTTTTTTCTCTGTAGCCATAAAGAACAGACTAAATTTCACAGACAATAAATTAAAACCATTCAAAAAAGTAGGTTAGTTTTTAACAACTAGGCTATTTTAAACAATGTTTGCTTGGATGAATATTCTGATTTGACCCGGCAACTACTATGCTTACGTTGACATTACAGTGGTGTATTTGAAGCCAATGTGTACTTAATTCACATTTGACTGTTTATATGAGATTTTAAATCTCAAAAACTGTTTACTGGGGACATGTATTTCATAAGAGAATGCAAAAAACAATCTTGTGACCCAAGAAGAATACTACAAAACATGAGTATTGCAACATTTCAAATGGCAAATAGAAAATAAAATGCATTTTCCCTACCAACACCAGTCAGGGTAGGGGAAAAAAAAAAAAAAAAAAAAAAAGGCAACATAAATGGAGGCAGTCCATCAGAACACAATATGAATTTACAAATTAAACCTCTAACAGATGTCTGTCTTACTTTTTGACTGTCCCTGATGTTTATTAGATTTTCTGCATAAACATGCATTCAGGATCAGGGCAACTAAATAACATCTCACAGCACAACATGAAATTTGCCCCTGCAAAGGGTCAGCACAGGGCCAAAATACCATAGCCTAATTGTGGCTCTTTGGCATGCACACCACAGTTTAACTGTGTGAAACAGAATAAAGGAGTGTTGTGTGAAGGTACCTGAGCTGGTTTGGGTAATGGAGGCTATATATCTCTGCTGGTGCAGAATTCCGCGTAGGGTAATATACTGAAGCTCTCAGTGCAATCAAGTGGCTTTTACAGATCATTGCACTGCCGTAATTACACTATTTCAACCAGGCTAGCCAGGTTGTACGCCTCAGCAGGTCATCTTTGTACAGACTTACAGTGAGATTCAAGTCACTAAATTATAAATAAGCTTTTAATAATCTTTCTATTACAAAATAAATCCAGCTCATCCAACTTCCCTTTGCTTAATCAGAGACAACAAAGTCAGGTTGGGGTAGGAGACATCGGTACTTGCCCATCTTGTTGTGTTTCACAGCACCAAACTCTTTAACATGAAAGAACCTTACATGAACACAAAACAATCCATCAAGCCAGCAGCAGAAGTGTAGGGGACGAGGACAGGGCCCCGTCTCAAATTTAATTCCTGAGCTTCAGCTCCTGCACTTTTAAATTTTCTTTTCAAATCAACATTTTTTCCATGAAAAAAGCAGTAGACAATATTTAAGCCAGTAAGAAGATAATCAGAACTCTGCATCACAGTGATACACTTACTATTATTGAATCAAGCTTCCCCTGTGCAAGGGGAAATCACTTCAGGCTATTGTGAGCTCTCCAGAGTCCAAGGCCTGCCTACAGTTTCTACAGCTGCCTTGCTTTGTTTACATCAAATACTACTGAGGTCAAAGCTTGGCAAGGTTAGCAGTGTTAAGCTCACATTTATAGCAGTTATAAATACAGAAAATCTAGATAAGGAAGCATTACCCTACCTTTAATGCCTGTTCCTTAAAGAATTGCAGAGCATAAGCAAATATCTCAAGTGCTTTGACTTTTTTGCCATTTGCAGCTGTCAGGTCTGTCTCCATGGTAAGATTCTACATGAAAGAAAATAACTGGAAGTTATTAAAAGAAAAAGGTAAACATGAAATTAATTCCCACTGCTTGAGGAAAGGGAATTCTTTATCCACCTGGCTAGGAAAAAGTGACAGAATTGTTCTGAAGAGGATCTAACTTATCATGCTCCAGGAAATTCAAGTGACATTTGCTGCTTATTTTAGACTTTATTTTTAAACACCTATCACATCTACAAATAACTGCAGGCAAAGAGAGAAATATGGACTAAATATTAAATAATTACAACAAATGTATTTGTAATTAATTACAACAAAGCAGCATATGCAAGATATTTAATCCAAGTTAAGAGTTAAAAGCATAGATTTTTGGCTTCCCACCAACACACAAAACCAGAAAACACCTCAATATAGAAAGTACTGGTCAAGTCCCAAAACTCTAGAATGGCTTAGTTTAAAAACAAAAATATAATCGATAGGAGTAATGTCAAATTAACAGCATAATTTGCACTTGCAGTTTTGACAATGAACTCTGGGTAAATGTGCTCCTCTGCACTGTAGTTCAGTATGGCTCTTATCTTCTACTTCTGCTTTCTGAATGAATTTATAGAACAAACTGACCTCATGGAGACTCCCTAGACAGCTATGAATTTTACCCAGAAAAACTAGGACATGAAGATCTAACAAAGCTGATATTGAACTTCTAAGATCTAGAAAGAAGGCTGTCAAAATACACTTGCCTAATGGAGGGAGAAGCAAAATGAATCATAATGTTAACTCAGAAGTTTAATTTACTTTATTTACTCTCTAAACTTCAAAATAGAGCTGCTTCACATCTAGTTCACAATCTTTAGGCAACGTCTGGCACTGTCCACAGGAAGATGATTTGAGTAGCAAATGCACAATTATCCCAGAGAGTTGGTTATTACTTACACTGGTGGTATGTAGCTTCATCTTAAACTTTTCAAAATACAACCAGTGCTTTGATTCAGTGGGATCCAAGTCATGGTAGAAATCTCTTGCTGCATACCCAAAGCTGTGAAACTTTCTCTCTGGTGTTAGGAGGATAGTAGTTGGTGTCTTCTGACTGGATACGCCTGGATCTCCACCTTCCCATCGTCTATCCAACAAGTGAAACAGCTTCAGTAAGTGATACTAATGTTTAAAGCAGCAGAAAAAATAGTATATCATGAGAAAAAGAATCTGGTGGCAGATTGCACAGCTACTTTTCCCTCCAATTTCAATCCTTATAATACCAAAACCAAGTGCTTTTATTCACATCCAAGGAAAAAAGAGGATTGTAATTTTCATTTCAGACAAGTCAATAAATTTTGCAGTTAGTTGTATATTTTTAAGGACATAATCATACTCTGTCTTTGATAAAAATACAGTTTCCTGAAAGTAAGCCACTCAAAATTAACAAGGAACCAGTATTACACTTACATTTTCAAACTAAACATACATCTGTAATAAATATCGTAGGGAAAAAAAAATCAAGTAGTTATCCAAGAACACTACAAATGAAAACTCAAATCCTCAAAATGGCCTACCCAACTGTCAATCAAACTTCATGCATGCTTACTTGTATGGGATATTTTTCCCCATTTTGAAACTGGGACCTGTTTAAGTCAGCTGAATGCCACTGCGAAGTCAATTAAATCCCTGTTTCTGTCACAGAAAGCTCTCTGAAGCAAGACAAGCCAGTTCAACCAACACCTCTTCATGTTCCTAATTTCCTGGACACCTGAAACTCTGAGGACATGTCTGCAGATGTTGAACTCTCTGCGTTGCACTCTCTACTCACCTGACGTTGATGGCTTTTGTGTTCTAAATGCCAAAAATGCTGTAAAATTTTTAGTCTGCCAAAAATAAAGCAGACTCCCCCAGCCACCAAGTATCTTATAGGCGCCACTCCCTCACCACCATCCATTAAAGCAGTGACTAAAACTATCTTATCAAGATTGTGAAGGTATCTTCAAGGATGCCCAAGAAGCACAAAAGTATTAAGGTGAAAGCAACACAAGGCTCCTTTCACAGAATAGATAAGGAAACATCGAATATGGGAACAACCATTAAATGCAGCAGGAACTGGGGAGACATGGGCGGCCAACAAGGTCAGACAGTAGAAAGTTGTACCACAGAGACAGCTGTGAGCATTCTTGTCTTCTCCTCACTTCTCCATCATAAAAAAAGCAGAATGGAAGAACAAGAAACTCACATTACTGTTCCCCCTCGTGCCATATACATGTGCTTTCAGAATGAGAAACACACACTTACCAGACAACATTTTCTCAAAAAAGCATCAGTGGGAAATCTGCTTTATGCTATCAGATGTAATCATAATGCAGCTCAAACAGGAGGCAAGTTAAGATCACACAGGCAACTGCATTCATTATTAAACCACATGTTGATTGTTTTTCTCTAAAGATAGCAAAACACACTTCCATAATATACTACTGCCAAAGTCCTTGTTCTGAAGCACAAAAAGATTGCCTTGTTCTGTGGTACTTGTTTATGTTTAGGAAGATTATGCAGAAGAAAAATCTTTTCCATTTCACTCTCAGAAACAGTTGAACCAATTGAAAATTAATCGGCCTCCAGACCAAGGCAGACAATTGACATGGAGAATTTCAGTCTAAGGGGTTAATACTTGGCAAAGTAACAAGGAACAGGTTCTTCTAAAGTGCTGGGAACCCTTCAGACCATTCCACTAAATCAAAAAGAGCAAAATCTTCCCCTTTTTGCACCATCGAAGGCAGGAAATCACCATGTCTATGAATTTACTTCAGTATAGAAGGCAATTCCACTGCTCTGAAAGCAAAAAAAATATGATGAGAAGTGGATTGATTTCTACTTTCGTCCACTCAGAAAAAACTTTCCTAAATCTCCCTAGTCCTGCTGCTCAGCCCCTAAGCTATTACCAGCTGGCAAGGGCTCTACTCCGTGTCATTTCTTCTAACCTGCTGCTAGAACTGTACTTGGTCAACTCCAAAATGCTTGAGTAGGTGTTACAGCACATACATGGTTCCAATGTGAAGAAGTTGGGATCCCACAGCCCATGAACAGAAAACACTGCCTATTTCACTAGAACGTTAAATCCCACACACCCGCTGCAAGCAAAGAGAAGACAGACTGGTATCATTTGCACTTGGAATCATTAATGATTCATTCTGAGTCACCAGTGGGAAATTCTATAAATAGGATGTGGCTAATAATAATTCTTCTTTATTTTTTATTACGGCTAGGCACATTTTCTCTTTCCGGAATAAGTACACTTAAGGTGCAATTTAAATGAAGAGAAATTGATGCTCAGTGGTATGGGCTGAAATTTTCAAAGCCACCTGGAGAATTGGATATTTGTTTCCTGATGAGCTTCTGACAGAAACTAGACATGGTAATTGTTCAGCAAATTCTAAAGTTCTCAGTCTGTGTTACTGTTCAGTCACAGAAAGAGCAATAAGGAAACAGAAGGGGAAGTCCAACTTTACCATTTCCAATCAGAGCTTTAAAAATATTCCTGTGTGACATCTTTTCTAGAGAGAAGCAGCTGCAGACAAAGGCATGTGCATGGTAACTCCTGACTGGGACACTTTCTCAGGAGGAACCCTAGCCTCACTCCAGTTAGTGGAGGCTTCTAGTCAATAGGGCTAGGATTTCAACACTTTCATTTGCAGTTTTCTTTCATGGTCCCAATACAGGCAAAATGATGGCAAAAATGCTCTTAGGGGAAAAAAATTTAAATGCCTAGTAAGGGCATGGCCTAATACAAGCCAGTAGTACTCTCTAAATGGTAGTGGTAGTGTTAGGTTTATGGCTGGACCAAATGATCTTAAGGGTCTTTTCCAACCTAAGTAATTCTAAATGCATGTTGTGGATATTTTCTCAAAGCAGAGTCAGAGCTAAAAATCTATTCAGGCAGAACCCCAGGTAGATTTCTGCCTATATTCAGACATATGAGACCAGTTCCTAGGCTGATATAAAGTGGAGTAGCTCAACAGAGCAGCATATTAAAAGTGAAATAGAGACAAGAGGAAAGTTAGTGTGGAAAGGATCACAAGGTTATACTCAGGTCAGGAGAAATGCCCTTCCTTACACGGGAATCTGGCTAACAGACAGAACGAAGAGAGTGATCCATGCAGAGTGATGGGAATTTGATCCAGAGCTGCAGCGTAACAGTCAAGGAAACCAAGCAGTGGGGTCCTCAAAATGTAGCCGAATGCTCCTAGGAGTGTGTATGCAGAAGAGAGGCAAGCATGTGTCTGCCAAGAATTACAATCAAAGAAGGAAGAGAAAGAAAAGGAAAAACCTGAAAGTTGAAGTAAAGTTACACTGAAAAAAGGCCCTCCTTCCAAAGACAGGCTGCAATTTGTTTCATAATCACATGCATTTTTCCATTTATTTTTTCTCCACTTGTGAAATACGTACATTCAGTTTGTTGCTTTTAACCAGCAGGCAAAACATTTATAACTTCACCTAAGTGCACATCAATCAATAGGACTTTTTCAAAACTGTGTAAGACCTCGTCTAGTCCCTTCAAAGGGGACATTATTAACTCATTCTGTAGCACCGAACTGTCTTTCATTATGGCTCTGGCACTGCCTTTCCTGCTGAAGTGCTTGCTGAACTCATGGCAAGGCTGTTCATATGCATTTACTCACAGTCTCAAGGTATGCAGAAAATAGCAGACATTGTAACATATTCTTCTACTCTGCAACAAGAGCCTGAAGGTAACCACAACTATCTTTACAGAAGCCATGGGGAACTAGTAAGGGTTGACAGATGTGAAGTATTACCTAAAACTGATAAAACAGTAACTAATGTTATACAATCAAGATAAAGTCATTCATCAGTCATCTAGAAACACATGCGCAACTCCAAACACATGCTTTAGTCTACTGAAGTGAGGGAGGCTACTCATACATTTAAAGCTAAGTATATGCTTAAAGAACATCGTTAGGTCATTGCTTATAATTTTTTTTTTTTTTTTAAAGTACTGGGCATCACAGCAAATAAACACACACAGTCAAAAACACGACTACTAACGTAGTTGACTACATTAGACTACTAATTGTCTACTAATTACACAACTAGAATCACAACTTTGCTGACACTACACTCAAACTTGGTACTAAAGCCCTGTGTGTTCACTCTTTTCTGAAGTAGGACCTTCTAAATAAACCCGTTTTACCCTTCATTGAGACATTTACAGAAAAGCAGCTTTGTTAAAGGGCAGTCAGAAGTCTAAAAGTCTGGAAAGGATCAACACTAAGGAGGGAAGGTGGAAAAAATGTTAGGAAGCAAAGAGGACCATGCCTCATTGCTAGGCTGTATTTTAATGTAAACATTCACGAGTGTAGGCGGGAAGTTACATTTACTCTGCTGAAATATTTGTAAATTATCCTACATGTAAGCCCTGCTATATACAGATTTCAAACTTCTTAATACCTTCTCAACTACCTAAGCCTTACTTTGATACATATACCATTCTTTTCATTGAATTTCAGGATTTCATGTGTATTTATATATAAATATATTTATATAAATATTATATACATTATTTCATAATTCAGCTTCAGCTATGTCTTTCCCAAAATCCTTCCCTGCCAGCAATATTTATTTAGGGGGGAAAAAAAAAATCATTCTTGGTATTAAAATATTTTCTGTTGTCCGAAATACCTGTTGGAAATCTGAATACATTTCCCCCTCAAAATGTGTTCCATCCTCCTCACTGGAAATTGATGAATTAATTTATTTAATTTCTTTCTGCTTCAGGATCTCATTTAACATCTACACAGGTCTGAAATCACAATCATGCTACCATTATTGCATAAGGAACAAAATACGGCGTTCTGAACCTTAAGTAGTAAAATGGCATTTAAGATTTGGAACATAGTCTTGGCTGGCCACGTAGCACCTAGATTTCAGTGTCTCAGTGACCTACAGCAGGAAGTCTAGTACCCTGGAAGGAGAATCTAGTCTGTAGTTTACTGCAGGGTAGTGTGAACCCAATGCCAAGATCAAGTCCTAAGGTAAAATTTTGAGTCCAAAGCACATCCCTAAAACCAGTCGGGATTTCACATAGTAAAATCTCCAGAGAGATTATAGGAACAATGCAGTATATAGGATTTAGGCTTCCTCAGGTACAACTTCAGAGATGTCTTCCCTCATTTCATCCAACTTCTTTAAGAAATTTGATTAATTATTTGCTTTCAAAAGAGAACAGGAATTAATAAACATGGGTTCCAACTCCACAATCCTGTAACCTGTCCGAGACAGCAACATATGGCCTGTCCTTTGATTTCTAGCTTCATGCAGCTTCCTGTGCTGTTTGCTGAACAATAGGTGGATGGGATGCAGAAAAGGCCTTGAGGCATTACCTGTCCATACTGAAAATAGTGGGTGTCTTTGTAACTGGATGGCCTAATATCATTCTGGAATTTACACCCCTTTAGACAGTATTTCACATCACCCAGCTGCATTAGGTCTCTGAAATACTTTGCAACCATATACAAACCATCTATGCAGACTGACTGCACAATAAATACTGTCTGCTGAGATTGAGAGCTGCATTCAGCTAGCATCTTTGAATAGAAAAATTACGGTATATCACACTGCACTACAGCAAGTTAGTCTTTTTGCCCTTTTGTTCTCAGTATTACAGTGCTACAAACACTACATTACCTATTGCTATACCAACAGCTTTGTTTAGAAGAACTTCTATGGCTAAGCTTTTCATACCTACCTTATTTATGTCTAAAATTACCTGTATCTGGGTCTTGTTACAATATAGTAATTTTAAAGATGCTTTAATAAGAATTGTATAGGTTTTTAGTTATTAAAAAAAATCTTTAGAAAAAATAAGAAAATATAAAAATGGTTTGTAGGGCAATCCTTTCATGCACCTGCCATAAGAGTTTTTGCATTTGTGACTGCATTAGATTTATATGCATAGATTCATATTGTGTTGATTTAATCAAGAAATAAACCCCCCCCACATAACAGCATCTAAAATCCATCCCTTATACACATATAATAGAGAACATATTTCACATCAAACTTTAATTTTCACATTCATGCCTTTTGATTGCTTATTTATCAGAGATTTGATTCAATTTTAATGCTAAAAACCTTAAATCAGCCAAATGAATTACCAGTTTCTGGGTGCAAGTAACTAACCGTTGTACAGACAACTGTATACAAGCATGATCCCAGGGGACGGGCAGCTCCTGGGAAATGTGATGAACCTTAAAAAATATGCAGTTTCTCTCAGTCTCAGAGATGAGGGCATCCTGACTTAATAATTATAACTGCTCCCTGAATAATTCTAAATACTCACTGATCCCTCCTTTTACTCATGTCATCTTGTAAACTCAGCAAAATAACAGAGAGAGGACGTGTTCACATTGATTATTAAAGCAGATTAGAATACAATAAGATGCAACAAAAGACTATAACCATGAGAAAGGTGTACACTGTGGCAACACTAGACAAATCTAGACACTTCAGGCTCCTGGAGAAAATATCTATAACTACTGCAGACAATCCATGCTATCACGATCGAAAACATAAATGCTGCATTGCAGCCCTTACCTCATTACATGAATACATTCTGGTTCCTTGGTGAAGCTGTAGGCGTAGCCACTGGATGTTGTGCCAAAATCAATAGCCACAACAACAAGAAATAACTGTTCTACAGCATCATCTGCATCAGAGTCCTTCTGTTAAATAGCAGAAGCAAAATAAACCGAGTCATTGATTAGAATAACTGTAACCTGTCTTACCCTTCAGTGTTTCTGCTCTCCAAGACATGCATATCTCTTCAGTGGAAATAAGGATTTCCCTAAAGCTGCATTTCTGACCAAAGTTGATACCAGAAAGCTGCACATTCCAATGGAAGTAGAAATTCAATATATAAGTCAATATATTTGCTGGAACCTTTTACACCTAACCTGAATCAAGAATTTCCTTCATACTCATTTCTTGGGATAGTTATTATCCTGAGTCATTAAAAGTTATGGCTAAATACTACATTATTGGGGCTGGTTTGGTTTTTGGGGTTTTTTTGGGGGGGGGGGTTGGTTTTGTTTTTGGTTTTTTTTTGGGGGGGGTTGTTTTGTTTTGTTTTTTCTTGATCAGCTGAATAATGTGTTTCTATCCATCAGTGTGGTATATTTGGGACTTATTTGGTGGTTTTGGGAGTTAGCTACCTTGAACATGACGTACTACTACCATTCAAAACTAGTCGAGACAGAACAACCCAAAATACGGCAACGAGCTTTATATCCCATGATAATTCATACACAGAACTGTACACAAAATCGTATAGGTTGGAAAAGACCTTTACGATCATCGAGTCCAACCGTAAACCTGACACTGCCAGTTCACCACTAAACCGTGTCCCTAAGCACCACATCCAAACGCCTTTTAAATACCTCCAGGGATGTGACTCAACCACTTCCCTGAGGCAGCCTGTTCCAATCCCTCACAACCCTTTCAGTGAAGTAATATTTCCTAATACCCAGTCAAAAATTATTTATTTATGAAGAATGTACAAAACACTTGTTTTGTAAACACTATATGCATTCTTTCCTCCTGCCAGTGCTAAAATGTGGAAACTGTTCAGCTGCTTATAGTGAATTTGAATCCTTCTCCCTGCCTTTTACCTGTAATTCTGCAATCCCTGAAAAGCACAGTCAAGGGCAAAGCGGGAACATTAACTAGAAGAGGTGGAAGGGTTATGGCCCAAATCATAATGACATGATATAAAGCACAACGTGATAAAGCACAACGTGAATAAGCAAGGAAATGTACCACTCCCCAGTATGCTGTTGCCTATCATAAATCCTATATAAAGGAGCAATAAGTAACGAACAGCAAGGAACTACTGTTCACATGCCGATAGTGGCTAAAGCACTAACAGCTTAGCAAGACAGGAAGCGAACAGGCTGGAAACACTGGTGACAGGGCTTTGTGCTACAGGCTGGTAGATAGTGAAGGAGGGTAATACACCCATCTGCACACACATCATTTTGGCAAAATGACCATGGAACAGACCTGTTGACCTATTACTATACAGGTCATCTCTGAGTCCTCCAGCACTGCTGCTCAGCCTGTACTCTCAATAACATCTCAAAGCAATTGCTATTATCTTTTACAGAGGAACTGCCAAACATCCTCACTCTGTGAGGAATGTTCCACCATCTTCCTCACATATCTCCATTAGCTCCATGCCTGCTACTTCCACCACCTTTCTACTGTACCCCTATATTTTCCAAGATCATCCCATAGGCCTGCTGCTTAAAATGGAGGAATGAGAGTAATATGATTTGGTCTCAAATAATGAAAGACTTGTTTGGATTTTCCTAATAAATCTTTTCAACTAGAGCAATATTTTATTTATATGTCTTCCTCAAAGAAGTTAAGGAGCAAATCTAACTGAAAGAGGATATAAGTTCATCAGTATGACATAAGTAAAAGCAGGAAGTTCTACACTATATGGAGAAAGAAGGGAATAAAAGCAAAAAATTATGAGAGAGAACTCTGGAAATCCTGAGGAGGGTTGTCATACAACTCTGAACTTGATTCAAAAAGCTAAGGAAGAAATCTGACAAGGGTATCAATGCATTCTGAACATGATCCCTTGCAATATCAAGAAACACACTGTGCATATACTGTGTTACAGGTGATGCAGATGATCTTAGAAACAGACGGGACTTAGTTTTAATGGGAGTTTGTCAACAAAATGAACATGATGTATAAGAGATTAAAACACACTACCTTTATGGGACATTTGCTTGCTTCTAAAAACTTACAGAAGTGGCTATTTTCCTTAAGAAACTAAAACAGTTCTATTCTAAGCTTCTCTCTCTATATATATATATAAGATGAAGGAGATTCTTTTCCCTGAGAATTCAGATTTTACTGTTGAATATCATATATATCCTTTTTTTCTGAACAGAATAAGACGTTGCAGGGACTGCTTAAATAAATCAGTGATAAAGTCAGGGAATCCTGAGGATCAAGAAGCACCTGCCTTTGATATAAAAATATGCAGGAGCAAATCCATCAGCTCAGCAAGTAGACCGAAGGAAAAAAAAAAAAGGCAAAACTGAGACCCCAGTGAAATGAATGAGAGCGCTGTCACCAAATGCAGCGTGACCAAAATTTCACTTAAGACTCTGGATAGCATAAAAGTGATCACTATGTGAGGAAATGACAACTTTCTAAAGAAACTATGCCCCACCGAACAGACAGGAGAAAGTAATGTCAACATACAGTATGTTAAGAGTACATTTCTTACCACTATATGTGATGGAGACAGCGGAGTTATTCCAGGGTCTCCCAAACTTTTGGCTGGCGATGAGTAAGCAGATGTGGAAACTGCATCTGAAAGGAAACAAAAATTCTTCAGCGTCAGCAAGCAGAAGGAGTAGGATAGGACAGTTGCTTTGCATACTGCTACACTATTTTCTTGTTGCAACAAACTTGCTAAAAACCAAAGCAAATTCCACAGCCGACTCGTAAAATGTATTTTTTGCCCTTACAAAGTGCTAAGACACAGCAACTGCAGTTTTGGTTTTAAAATGTTTGTCTGGCCTTAATGACTAACTTCCGTTCTTTTGCCTATTATGTTACCATGTAAAATTTTAAAAGTCTTCCTAAATATATTCAGAAGCCACAGCTGATACAACTAGCTTGAACGCTATATACACTCACATTTATGGCCTAAAATTTAAATGTGTGAATGCAGAAACTAAACACAAGTTGTGAGATCAAAAAAGACAGATCCATTTTAAGAGAAATAGAGGAGTTGATAACAATTTGGCCACACAGTAAGAATAAGTTGCAATTATTCCATCATGAATCTTTATCCCGAAGCTTTCCCAATACTGTCTCTGTTTTTATCCTTCAATACACTCTGCACTGAAACATCTTGCAGCTGTTAATATTACTGCAGGACAGAAACCAGCTGGGGAAAAAGAAAAGTATTATTAACAGATCATCAAAGGAATAGTTCTACCCTGCATACAATACTGAAATTTCATTTAAAGGAACATACCAAATAAGTTACAAATACTGTAATGCACTATTTTTACTTTTCCTTCTTATATTTACCACATTGATGATAGAAAATGAAATGGTTTATTAAAATAATTAAGCACTGATGACTCTGATGGATTTATACATAATATATTCTCTTATAAGAATTGCAATAGTTTATCAAAACAGAACACAGAAAAGGTGCCACACACCCTGTCCATGCTCATACTCCTCTGCCCCCAAATTTAAGCCTTGAGTTTACTGAATTCTCTTCTGCAGAATACAAGCTAATTAGATGTAAAACAGAAATATTTAATAAGTCTGTAAAGATTAATAACATCTAAAATCTAATAATAGATATTAGATAATACAGTTAAACATATTTTTATCACCTACTTGGATGTGTCACACAATAAAATGGATATTTATGTAGAGCATGCAAGTCCTAGACATGACTGATAAGTCAAAGCATTATTCTAAGATGACTGAAGAGCTGCTCTCCAAGAAAAGACCTTAGAACTACTTAATGAAGACTCCTGATGTTCCTGGTAATCAAGTACGTCTCGTTTCCCAGGGAAGATGCAAAAACTCTGCAGTAGGCAACTATGGGATAATCTGACCACAGGAAAAAAAATCTTCCTCCAAACCTTAATAATGCTCTTGTAACAATGTTTATTTCTGTTCAAGTTATAATATGTATGTTCAGCCTGATCTTCAGAAGTATTTGCAGAACTAAAATATTCACATTTCCTATACAAGTTCTTCAAGAATATATTATGTTACTCCTCTTGCAGTAAAGTACAAAAAGCCACTGGCAAGCCCAGAATCTGCCTCAGTTCATTAAGATATAGTTGGATCAGATGTCGTTATCAGCCTCAAATGCTGTTATCAGCCTCCTTTGTGCAATTTCTCCCTCTTTTCAAAACAGAATCATTTTTGTACCATCAACATGGCATTTTTCATAGAATTGAAGAACAATATTTCAGCACACGGAAGAAAGGAATCAGTAACAGAAGAGGTTCCTCGCATCCTGCTGTCATTCCTGACTGGACCAGAACCAATACTTCCTGAGCAGACCAGGACATTGCAATACTGACTCAACATCTTTGGAAACTGGTACATTTCCTGATCAGCGATCTGTTTTCCAGCCTGTCTCCAGTTATCAGTCTGGGTGTACATTGAGAAGTTATTTTTACAGCTTTATATGCAACTCAGAAAATCCTGTGTGAGAGTATACACATTTTTTTGTCTCTCAGAGAGCAGTGATTAAATAACCAGTGCAATATTCATATTCATCCAATGAAACTGTGCTAACTTGGGTGGTGTTCTATCAATAATTTATTCAACCCAATTAACTTGTGATAATCCAGAGATATAAAATGTATACAATGACACTCACTGTACCAACAACTATAAAAATATTTGCTAACAAGTAAAAAGTGTTAAGCAGAGACCGGAGGTCTGTCTTAGCTACCTGTAGACAATATTGCTTAAAACAGAAAACAGACTTAGATATTTTCATCGAAAAACTTTCAAATAAGTTGTCCATTTCAGTTTCAGAATGCTCTTGAAAACTTAGGCATAAAAGCTTGATTTGTGGAAAGGCTAACTTTTTCTAATTCTCATCAACTGCTCCACTCTGCTGGACGGTTAAGCTCTTGGTGATTTATCAGTATTTTTTGACCAGAGGAAAAAAATCCTTCAAAATCCATGACCATTCTGCACTGTATTTATTCACCGCAGCTCCTGCAAATACCTCGCTAAACAAAATAATTCTACAATGAGTCCTACGTGCCACCAGCCTAGAGTTTTGTTGGATCAAGAGAGGAAAATCATGGAAGGCAATGCTACAACATCTAACGTAGCAAACTAAAATTTTAACTGAAACGTTCTGTTACAGTGAATCTGTGGAGTTGCTATCCTGTTGGCACAAGCAGCAGTTGCATTGCATTGCAACTCATTTCATGAGACTAATCATGCGCAATAATTGGGGCAGCCATAATTGTTATATTGTAGCTCAGCTGTTAGGAGAGGCCCTGACGTTACCAGAGAGTTTGCAAAGTTAATAAATGAATGAGTGTAGTTCAGAACACTGGGAAGTTAAAAAGTCATTTATCGGAGCGGTTGGCTTTTGCAGAAAACTGCTTGCAAGCCAGTCACCCTGGATTTAATGCCAAGAGTTCTTCTAACAAGTAGTGAAATAATTGTTAAAAGCAAATGAAATTAGGAAATTTGTGCCATTATACTATCTACCCCATCTGAAAGGTGTTAAAATATACTTGTCCATGTGGGAGCTTTAATATTTTAAGTTAGTGTTTGCTTGGGGAAAAAACATGCATTTTTTGCATGCATGTGTAAAAATGCACAATTTTTACAACTGTGTTCCAAAGAGCAGTAAACGTATGGATATTCCAGGATTTTTTTAAATCTCTTATTTCTAAAGGACTGTGATTTGTTGATCCTAAAGAAAAAAAAAAAAAGCATCTATTTCAAGCCAGAGAATGGCTAATGGGTTGCAAGGAACCCAACTTGCAATCATACAACAACAACAAAAAAAAAAAAAAGGATTTTGTGATTTTTGTGAGTAAATTCCTTTTCTTAACAATTTAAAAAGATGTCCTGGGTAGTATCATGGTATTTGGAACAGTTCTTAAAAGTAGGATGACTTATTAAGGCTTCTGTAATGAAAAAACACAATCAAGTATTGTCCCACATAGCTCAAGTTCCATCTTTATCTCCCAAGTTTACTGAGGATCTCTATCTGTGTCAAATTACAGACTATGAAAAAAACATATAGCTAAACAGCATGCATTAAATAAACATTTGATTCTTGACAATTAGCATGCCAAAATAAATGGGAGGAATCTGATTTAGAATCCAAATTATATTAAGTCTTCAAATGCTTACACCAATATTTAAGAAACTTCTGTGTATGATACAAACTTCTTGAATAGAAATCCTTTCATTTACTTATGTACAACAGTATGAGGACATCGACGATTATAATCATTAACTTGAAATATGACTTTCTATATTAGGGGGTTTGATAATTTAACTAAATCTGTTAGTTAGTAGAATGAACTTGACCTCAACATTACAATTTCTGACTTGAGTGCTAACGTAAGCAATTGCCAAAGAACACCTAGTGCCTTTACAACGTGACCAAAAGAGAAAGAGAAAATAGAGAAGACTGTTTTTCAGCAATATTTTTTTTCTTTTTTTACATTCAAAGTTTGTTTGCAAACACCCAAACAATTATAGAACTGGTGAAATTATGAGATCAGCAAATACTGTATTAATAACAAATCATGTCCATTACCATATTAGCTGCAGTTGCTGGTTTAGCAGATTTAATTTTAATTTTTTCTTTTCATCTAAACACATGCAAGAGTTTATTTTCTGCGGTTTCCTTCAATAGATACTCAGTTTAGCTTTTTCTGTTTTTCAGTCAATGATCAGCCACAATCTAGATTTCCAACTTCGCTGATGACAAAATGCAACAAAGGATTAACCTTTAAGTGTCACAGAATGCAGCGTAAAAGTAAAGTCCACAGTATTTATAAGAACTTCGCTGAAGTAGTGTGAACATTTCACTAATAGCACGTTCAGATGAATTTGATTTTGTAAGAGATCTAGAGAGCAGGATCAAGCTCATTATTTAATTAGAATGATCAGTTAATGGAAGCTGATCTCCTCTGGAAGGCTACAAGTCTTCTGAAAAGTTGGGAGCCCCTGCCACACATTCCTACTCAGGACCAGATAAATGAGTTTTAGTGAACCACTGAAAGTATCAGACATGGACCACTACAGTCCCAGATAATCAGTTTTAAGACAGCAGGCTTAAACCTGCTTTAAGAAAGATGACTGTTAAACCTCTCAGTCATAAGTCACTAAGGTGGTACTAAAACAAAAATTTTTTTCAGCAGCTACACAAAATCTTCCCTTTTATATTAAATTCAGTTTTTATTTTATATCTAGCCTTATATAATTCAGCAACCAAGCATCGGAAAAATTTTCTGCTTCACATGAGGGAAATTGTTCATTTCAACAGCGAAGCAGCATGCCACAGCAGTGGATTCTCTACTAACAGAAGGTTCCCTGCAATCCAAGTAACACAGACAACAGATAAGCTGAAGCTTTTGCAAGCATGCACTGTCTCTAAGGAAGAATCTAACAAGACAAGTAAAAGCAGGAGTTCAGGAAGCAGGATATGCTGCTCAACAGCATAAAGCACAGATATGCAGTCAGATCAGGGAAGGGGGGAAATTTCTGAATGTCTCATGTCACCAGTTTAGTGTTTGGAAAAGAAACAACTTAAAAAAAAAAAAGAAGAAGAAGAAGAAGAAATAAGGTATCAAGCCCAAAGTCTGCCATCAGAAACGCCATCATGGACCTTTTCAGGCACCTTCTGCAGTACTTTAGAGTCGTGCCTACAAAAGAGAAGGCTTGGCCAGGAGAGAAGTGCACTTTCTGAACCTTGGCAGACCTCACTTCCAAGTGATGGTGAAAGGGACTCATCATGGCCTGTATCTCTTACAGCTGTTTTACAAACCAGAAAATAGGCAGCATCCTGTGAAATCATCTCTCTGTAGGAACATGCCTGAACACTAGCATGTATGTTCTATCCCCGTCAACCTATCTTAAGTTCATTTGTATTTCTATCCTGCCAGAGTAGCCACAAAACCAACACTTGCTAATTAAACTCTTCTCATGATTTTCTGAATCAACAATAGGATCAATACCATTCCCTCTTTCTGATCATACTTCCAGCATTTTAAGAAGTGCTTTCACAATAAGAAGTCATTTTTTTCAATCCATAATGTACAATGCAATGAATTCCATTCATTGTGCAGATCTGAGCCTCTGGCTGAGCTTGAGGACCCACTGGAAAGTCCTGGTACCACACCCTTTTCCAGGGTCTCCCAAACTCCCATCTGAGCATGCCTGCAGTATACCATCCTGCCTCAAAAGTAAAGCTGCAATAACACTTTTTGATTTGTATAATGCATATCCACTATTCTGTATGCCAAATCCATTCAACCTCTCTGTTATTTGTAGGCTGACGAACCAGATGCACAGGGTAAGTCAGAATGCACTAGACCTACTAAAAATGCCACTATTGCAGCCAATCTTTATGTACTGAGTAAAATATGGGTATAGGGTAGCCATCAGGCAATAAAAGAATGGAATTAAAACCATCATTTTTCATTCAAAACATTGTATATCATTTTGAGCATCAATAATAATTTTGCTGCAGGCAAAGCTTGCTAACGGTGTTTGCACAACAGGAAGGGAATGGTTTACCATATTGCTATTAGCTGGTAACTGCTGCACTGATGAAGAAAACCTTATTCAGCTTTTCCTATTGCTGAGATTTTGCTTCGCATTAAGCGCAAAATGTCACAGCTTCCAAATGTAACTTGACAACCTAGAGCATTTTACTGCAAATACAAAGATGGCCTTTGAACATAATTATAGAACAACAACAAAAAAAAAGAGACAGAGAAGGAAATACAAAAAAAACCCACTTAAAATATTCTTATGCACAATGAAAAGATCCCATATTTCATATCAGAAGTAAGAACCTTCTGTTTCTACTGAAATCAATGACACCACTGCTATTACCACCAATGGAATCAGAGCTCTTTGTTTTAAAATGCCAGTAGGCATCCAGCTGGTTTGTTGAAGACTGCAATACACTTCCCTTCTATGAATACAGCCATAGCTAATCTCTGACACAAATCCAAGTTTCCTGATACCCTTTCATAATAATTGGTCACCCAAAGAGCTGGTATTCATCACATTGATACCGGTTAGGACACAGTGATTCTCTAAGTCAAAAAATCTCCCAATTCTTTGGATAAAATTCTAAAAATAAGACATGTTCCTCATTACAACTTTGACCTTTTTCATTTATGCTTTTACATTGCTTCCCATCACGACTGCAGCTGGACTGGAGGAATTACTTTTTCACTATGCTATCTCGCTTTCTAAGATAATTTAAGTTTTTAATATTATTGTTAAGACTATCAAAAAACAATACCAGGTTCATCCCATCACTCACTTTGTGGATACTATTCATTTTCCTGCACCTCACCAGCAAAAGGAAACCAAAAGACACCATCTTTTTTTCTGTGAACTTAATTTAACATGAAAGAAACACACAAGAACTTGCAATAACCTTCTGAAAATGCCACAAGGGTTACGTTCACTTCTCCTCTTTTTGACAAGACATAGGCTAAACTATTTTACCTAGATTTGATCTGACCTCACTACTGCTTGGTAAGCTGGACTAAACAGAACTATCACACTCCCGTGCACACTTCACAACTGGGTCTGTAAAGCCTCAGCCACGTCCTTACCAATAGCTAAGTCTGACCTTAAAGCTGCCTTAAACTCAAACCCATTCACCATCTACACTGTAAGGTCTTAAATGCAGCTCCACCTTGAATGACCTGAGAGCTTTCCAGCTTTTGTGATCAGTCAGCTCCCTCTTCCCTCCCAGTCCTGACATGGTTTCCACTTGCTCAGAAACTGCTTACACCCCAGAGCCTGGGGTTTGGGGAGCTCACCAGTGGCGCCTTGCAGTGATCATTCTCTTCCCAGATTCCAGCTCTTCCACACCCATGCGCTACTGCCAGGAGAGGGTAAACTGATCCTGGTTACCATGTCAGAGAGGGCAGGCTGCGTGTTGTGATAAAGGTGGGTTAACAACAGATTTTGCAGCTTAGAGTGGTAGACAACAACTCTCCAGGATCTTTCTAAATATTCCACGGTCATAGTTCTGTAATAGACATCTTTAATATGCACTAACTAACGTTCTCCTCCTTCAACAAGCTATTCTATGAACTTGCTTCCTTCATGCTTCCTTGCACTATTTGCCTCTGCCCAAGCACTGTTTTCCAGTATGTCTTATCTCCTCCCTCCTTGCTTCCAAACAGAAGGACATAAGGAACAGAAAACAAAACGAAGATGTATGGAACCTCAGTTCTGTGAAAAGAAACCTTCCTAGAAAAGGTTTACTGTGGCTTCTCCTTCATCATCATGTCTGTCATCATCTACCTCATCTACTTGGTTCTCTGCAAGGTTGTCAGGAATGGCACGAATAAGATTATGCTCTAATTCCCAGAACCACGCTCATAAAACGGAACATTTGTGATGCTAATCGCTTTCTTTGGGAAAAAACACCATCATTTACCAGCTGAGGGTGGGCTGGTTGGTTGTTTTTTCTTTTTAAAAAGGAAGATCAATATATTACAGAGTTAGAAAAATCCCTATTTTCTGCAAGTTCCTTAAGAACCGTCTCAGTACACAACTGTATCCTGAAAACACCGCAATGCTAGATTTACCTTTCTAGATCAAGATATTCAAAGGAATATTATTCAAAGACTGAACAAGAATTGCCGTTTAGCTTTTCCAGACTATGTGTCCAGCACACAGGAATAAGGACACTTTTGGAGGTACCTGTTTACTTAGAAGGCAAAAAGGTTTTTTAGTTATCACACATTCCTTGACTCATGAAGTATCTTGCAATGCATCAAGCTGGATGAACGCAGTGACTCCTTTTTCTTAAAACATGAATTGGGATAAATACTTAAAAATGTTTGTAACCTTCATTTTGACAATCTTCAGGAATGCAAACATGATTCACACATTTGTAGAGTCTTGACAAGAGAAAACAAACCTCTCTCCCTCTCCTGCCCCAAAAAAAAACCCAAAGAAAGAGGGACACAGGGTAAAAAGAACAGCCAAACTAGAATAACTATTACTTCTCATAGCAATCAGCATGAGTGATGCTATATATAAATCCCTTGACATTCTTCAAGGCTGTTAAACCCAATTTTATTCAAAGATGGGAAAATAAGAGAATGATAATTGTTGCAAAGCTACAAAAATCGGTATCACATTTGACAATTCATTAGCAAAGTCACCTGTGAATCCATAGTCTACGGCTATTGATTTACCTTCTGAGTGACACTTTATAGCTAAATCAAAAGTCAGTTTGTATTTCTTTATCCTTTTTATTTTACAATCTTGAAAACAGATCAGCTTTCAGGCTTAAAGGAAAAATACCTTATGAGGAGAGAAGCCATGGACAGAAGAAAGTACATGTTTAGGATTTGTAAAGCAGATCACAAAATCATGCAATCACCGACCAAAATCCATTTCCAGAGGTTTTTATGCTAGCACCCATCAGGCTCACATTCAAATGCCATGGCTACGCATACACATCACACGGCGACCAACACTGGCCAGCCAGATAGCCAACTGGAAAGTTACACGGTCACGGCAACAAGCAGACAGTATGGCCTGCAAAGGAGTTCCAATGGCTAAAATTGTAACAGGAGCATAGCTGAGTAAGCAAGAGAGCTACTACAAAAGGTTTATTTTCCAGTGCAGCAATTCCATAATGACAATACTGAAAGCTTTCGTAAACGGCGTGCCCTGCTGTTCTGATTACAGCATGTGCTCTACTAAGGTATCCATGGAAACTTGAGAAAGAGATGTTAAATTTGTTGGATCTGTTTGGCACCAGGGAATGGGGCTAGTTTCCAGTCAGCCTAGTATAACCACAGGTATTTTGATCTTTAAGCATGGAGAAAGCATCAGGTAGTCCTCAACCAATGATGAAATCCACAACACCAAATTGTCACAGGAATTCCCAAGCAATGACTAGGAGGTGGCAATGACATACTAAAGAAACTGTGATTTTAATGTTGTTATAATCTCTCAATAGAAAAAACCAGCCCAATCACTCTAACGAGGAGAGAGACACTCAAATACCCACTTTTCAGACCTCACAGGGAACAGGAAAAAAGAAAGTGTGAATACAAACACAAGAGCCTCGTGTGGAAAGGCTCCGTGGGACAGGTGGACATGGAGCACTCGAGACTGTAAAACCCTTAGGGAGAAACTGCTTCAACCCTTGAGAGTGGTCCTGAAAAGCACTAAGAACATAAGATGTATCCAGAAACGGACAAATCGAAGAAGCATTCCCAGATTATTCCCTATGGGAGAAGGAAGTAACATAAGGAGAATAATTTGCCTCTGCCTCCTTTCCCAAGCAAACCAGTGCAGGCTGGGTAGGCTCCTGTAATAGAGTTTTTCTTCAGGGAGAGTAAGTGCATAAACTCCCTCAGATGACATGAAATTACTACTATTAAAATCCATTCACATACACACTTCTTTCTGGACTCTAAATTATGAGAATTACTAGAAATATTTCTCAATATTCTTCGGAAACTGCATCTGCAGAGCACAGTCTGAGGGCGTGACTCAGGCACTGAGGAATTACTGAGAGAAGGAACAACAGATACAAGAAAAAACCCTCTCCAACTCTCCTGTTCTTGTAAATTAAGACACCTTTAGAACTGCTCCGTGTGCCCAGAGCCCTGCAAATCAATCACGATAGAGTTACTGATTTGGGCCAGCGAGCACCAAATGACTCTCGCACACGACCCGACCACAACGGCGTGCTGATGGCGGGGCACATCACTGCAGTTCATAAAGCTGCTCTCTAATGTCCTTGACACACCCTGATGCAGTCCTGAGTAAGGACATTCAGTCAAGTCCTTTGTAAAGAACAAAGGCTTTCTAGTCTGAATGCTGGCCACCATATTCCAAGTATTTTAGTTTATTTATTTGCTTACTTTATTAGAACTGACTGTATTTTCCTTTTAATTTACATGAAAACCTTTCTCAAGTCCCTCAGAGACAGAATTTGAAGGAATTTCCTGTTTTAATACCCATTACTTACACAGTTCACCGCTGCCATCCTAATTTTAAAACACTGCAAAGTCACTACTTTAGTAGTAGTTACGGCAAAATTTAAAACTTGCATTTGTTTATTTTAAATGCATAGCACTATGTTTCTTAACAGCACAGCACATGGGCCACAGTTGACATATTTTGAGTAGAGAGCTATGGAATGTTCTTTTTAAGACCAAAAATGTGCCTGGTCACTGAGAGGAGGCAGTTTCAATTTAATGACCGAGGAGCCAGGACATTTGTCAAGTTGAAGAAGATGAAGTCTGCAGGTATGTCACAGGCATTTCAGATCCCTGAAGTTAATACTTGGCAGCAGCAATTCCCTCAGCGCAACACCAACATCTGTGACCTTACATCACCAAACAGCTGCGCACTCTTCAGTAAAACATCTGTGAAGCAAACGTACCATTTACAGGCACAACCGATGGACTTCAGAACTCATTCCCGAAACAGATTCCAAATCCCCCTGGTTTCTCTCTTTTTCACCATTGGGGAAATACAGCCAAACAGGCCTGTGGGACAGCGATGCAACCTGGAGTTTCACCCACTGCTGTTTTCAACTAGCAAAGCTGTTTAATAGAAAAGTGACAAGTGCCATACAGAAGCTGAATAAGTAAGCAACTGAAGTCATTTATTGATACACAAAATACTCTAAAGATTTCACTAAGCTGCATATGGAAAATGTCAACATCTACTTTACTTAAAAAAAATAATAAAATATATCCAAACTCCCCAAAAAAGGCCATGTTGCCTCATACCTAATTAAGGTCATGACTATTCTTGTTCTCCTACTTGGATGTAGCATCATTTGAGTGCATTGGTTTTTACTCCTTTCACATTTTCCCTTATCATTTACTGAGAGCCAGCGCAGCTTTCTTCAATACCCAAAAAACCCAAGTTGCTCCTTCACAATACCTACAGACTGAAACAGCCACAGAGAGAAATTTCTAAAACCATAAATGGTGCGCTCTTTGAAGTCAACCACTTGTGAAGTCCCATCTGACACATCATCAAAAGGCAGAACCAGTTCAGGTACAGAAAATGGAGGTGATGCAATCCTTTGGATGTTATTGTTTTAAAAAAAAAAAGTATTTTTTTAAGAATTTTTTATAACAAAGGGATGGTTGTTTGGTGCAATTATAGATAGAATAAGCAAAATCATAGTAGAGGACAGCAAAAAGGGAATTATTCACCCAGAACAGCTTAGAAGAATAAGGAACTTGAAATTTTAAATTATTTTATAAGAACCTGTAGCTTTAAAAAAAAAAAAAAAAAAAAGAAAAGAAAAGAAATACAGACTTAATTGCAACAGCAGGTATGGTGTCCAGAAGGGGACCCAAAAATTTCAACAGCATTCCCATGAAAGTGGGAGAAGTTGGCCATGGCAGGTCACATCAACTCAACAACAAAAAAAAAAAAGCATTTGACAGAAAAGAGCACAAGAAGAGACACCAGTCAACTCACATATAACCCCAACCACCAGTGACAGGGTCAGAAAGCAAAACAGATCCTAAATCTTGACATTTACATGCAGGGATAGGGTCTTCTGTAGCTGAGGCAGCATTCTGGTCTTCCTGCACAGAACTGGCCTCGCGAAGGCTGCCCTAACTTGAGCTGACATCTGAGGCCGCAGCAGCCTGTTCCAGCTCCTGGTGGAGCTGCGTTTGAGAGGCATCCTGGTCACACCCTCTAGATGAGGATAAAGCCCCCTTACACCATACATGCATCGGCTAAATCAGCCTCTGGACAGAACAGACCTCTTGGGGCATCACTACAGCTGACTGCAGTTTTGGGGAAACTTTGCAGGTACAGAGCAGGGCAGCTCTGCTGAACACCAACTGCTGTCCCAGTGGGAATGAACTAAATATTCAGACTGAAAGCTTACAGGGTGACAGTACCATAAAGGAAAACTTGTCGGCTGAATCAGCATCACCCAATTATAAGCCAATGGCTTTAAAAATGCCAAAAGTCAGTATAATTAGAAGCTTTACATGCAACAGCTCCTGGGTATGAACAATTTCATCCAGGCTCATACTAACCGAGCTGCAGATACCGCAATGCTGTGCTAGCTGAAGCTATAAAAATGATTGGCACGCACTGCGTACAACTCTTGGCTATTTTACATATAGACATTTCTTTTACGCATTGTACTATGCTGCACTAATTGACTGCAGCTTCAATACTGTCAATACAACACTCACTAAATCACGTTTTATCCCCAAAGCCTTTTTTTCTCTGACAGTTCCAGCATTCCAGTGCTTAGAAAAGAACATAAAGATTTCTGGCATAACAAATCACGGTGTTCTGTCTTCTAACAGAATACCTCCTGCATAGATTCTCCCTATGTCATAAGTTACTTAATTTCAGCACTACATTGCACTAACCTTGGAACTTTGCAGAAAACAAAAACACGATACCCTGTCACCTAAAGACAAATGAATCTGTCAGTCTGTTCTTCCCTTTGTCAGCTGCATGCTAGAAAATTGTTACAGGTTACTTCAAACCAAACAGACATTAGAGACTTTATTTAGGGAGCACTGAGAGAACATTTAGATGGTGGGGGGGGGGGGGGGAGGGGGCAGGGAGGGAATCCAGTAGAGCAGGTCATTTTGAAGATTCAACTAGTTTGTAGGGACGGTTTTATGGGTTTTTTTAAAACAGATATATATGAGTCTTTTATGCCACTTGCACTGCAATTAAGCTACTTCATTCCAAATATTCCCCAAATCCCATTATGATCTGTATAAGCACAACCTTTTAAATTTCCGCATAAATCAGTGCCAGCACCTTAGGCTCATCGTTACAGTTCCCTCAAATCTTTGCAGCATTCAGTGAGGAAGAAGGGATGGAGAGATCAAATGAAATCAGGCTGAGTCTGCATTTCCCTTAGGGTTATTCACCCGTATCATTTGTATCCTAGGAACCCTCTTCCCTCCCCCAGTTCCCTTCCCACACAAGGAGAGACCAGCCCTGTCCTGCAAAGGCTGTGTTATTTTCAACCGGCTCAGTGTAATCACAAACGGACCAAAACCACAGAATCCTTGTTTCAGGCAAAACGAGATTCAGACCGTCTCAGCTCACATGTCAAGTTTGCCAAGTCAGAGACCCGCGGACCCGTTAACGTAGTAAAACGGAACCACTCGGCTTTTATCCCACCCCTACGCCTCGTCGGGAGCTCTCTGGTCCCCGTGGCAGCGCCAGGATGCGAAGGCTGGCCTCTCATCCCAGCCAGCGCTGTCTCCCGGGTCTTTCTTTTCCAGCGCATCAGGCTACTGGCTGGAAAGGGCGCCTTCCTTCCTTTCACCACCAGCCCCTGACTTCCAGCCCCCGCGCCGGGAGGGATGCCTCCCGCCCCCGCCCCGGCGATGCCGCCGCATTGTTTTTCACCTGATCCCCCCCGCCTCCGCCCGCCCCGCTGCACCGGCGGCCCCCGGGGACGGTACGCGATGGGCCGCGGCAGCTCCGCGGGGCCGAGCTGTGCGGCGAGCCGCCCCCCGCAGCCCCCCCCCCCCCCCCCCCACGGTGGGGACACGCCACGCCGCGCCCGCACCCCGCCGGGGCAGCGCGGGGGGGGGGGGGGGGGGGGCTGGCGGCCGCCCGGCGTGCGCGGAGCCGGTCGGGGCGGCGGGGCCGGCAGAGCCGCCGGGACATTGTCCGCCGCCTCCCCCTCCTCCGGACGGGGCTCCGGCCCCAGATCGTGTCCCCCCCCGCCACGATAAGCCGGGGGAAGCGGCCGGGCTGCGCCGCGCCCGCAGCGCTCCCGCATTGCGGCGGGGGCCCGGCGGGAGCGGAGCGGGGCCGCTCCCCCTTACCTGCAGCACCGCTCTCCGTCTCCGACATGGCCCGGCCGCCCGCCGCCGCCCCGCGGCTCTCCGCCACGCCGCACCGCACCGCACCGCGCCGCGCCGCGCCGCGCTCACCGCACCCGCCGAGGCACGGGCCGGCGGCGGGGCTGCGCCGCACTGCCCACCCGCGGGAGGCTCCGCTCCTTCCTCCCGTCCCCACCCCGCTGCGCCTTCCTGCGGGCGGCCGAGGGCAGGGCTCCGCGCCCGGGCCGGCTGCGGGGCTGCGCCGCCCCTCCCCGCCCGCTCCCTGCAGCCGCACAAGGGACGCGGGGCTGCGGCGGGGGGGGGGGGGGGGGGGGAGCGCGGCGGGGCAGCCCAGCCCAGCCCAGCCCCAGATGCGGATTTCACGGCAAGTGAAGCAGAAAAACCCTCCCGGTGACAGCTATAAAAAGAGCACCCCCTCCGCGGCCGGAATGACACCCTGCCTCATCCGTGTGCGCTAGGAAAAGGGGTCTGGAGTCCTGCGGGAGACGAAGCGATGCTCTTGTTCGCGATGGTTATGTTGGTTGTTCGCCTTCAGGTTGTCAGGGGTGCGTTCAGCTAACCTGAACGGCCAGAAATCATTAACAGGCCCCCCCAAAATCATGAATTACGGGAAAACCTTTACAGCATGGGATTCTTTTTATTTTCCTTTGGGGTGAACTCTCCCATGTGGTTCTGCAGTGCCAGAATCTCTTTTCCTCCCAGTGATTTTTAGCTAATTAACTTGCCTCCACAACCTGGGAGAGAAACACCCCTGTTGTCACTTGATTTATGATTAAGCTTTAGAAGAGTTTTCCAAACTAAGTAAGAAGCCATTATAAATGTGAGAAGAAAAATACGTCTGGCATCCTCCCATGAACAATCCTGGAGCTAGAGAAAATGTTTTCCTGTTTTCCTCCCATGCTTCATGGTCTAATTCTCCTTTACTTTCCAGCCTCGGCAGCCATTCACATTTTGAAAGCACTGCCAGCAGTTCACATGGAATAAATCAGGGCATTAACTCCAAGCCCAGCCTCAGCCCCTTGCTGGCTTCCAGGCTCAGGAGGTCACTGACATTGATCACAATGCAAAATCCACCCGAAGTTTTTCTTGAGTCCTCTCACCAAAGCTGTCACTCACACAAGGCAGGATCCCTATGAAACCCCCAAGGACTGGGGAATTTTGAAGCAAATCCCTAGACACTACAGGTGCTTACTCAGCACCTCCCTCTATTTGTTCCCCGATTTCCTCCTCTCGTGGCATTAGCTGTGTTCCCTGTAAGTTTTATTGCCTCTGAGGACAGAAGGTGTGGCACAAAAGTTAAAATTAAAGCAGTAAACCGTTTCACATCTACATGCTTGACTCATCTCAAAGGCCTTCACCAATCCTGTAGACACTGAAAAGACAACCTCTTCCTAAAATCCACCGTCTTGTCCAGGGAAAAAGCCGAACTCGCTTCTCCACCTCCCCACATCAGCTGCACAAAGGGATTTCCTAAACTGTTGAGGAGAAGAGAGGGAGGGAGCACGCCAGGACGGTGGAACAGCAGCTCACTCCACCATTCATGTGGGCTCTGCCAAAGCCCGAGGACAGCGTGGATAGGGACAGCGCAGATTGGGACAGCGCGCACCGGGATTGCCGCTGCCTGCGCTTTGCTCAGCTCCACACCAGGCAACAAAGGGGAACATCTGGCCAATAGTCAGCTTTAATTACCTATTTAGAGTCAGGCTCAATATTTATGCTGTCATTAAACAGCCTCCGAAATAAGAAACCAAACAACTCAAATATTTGGTTTCCTGACAAGAGACTTAAATAGCAGAAACTTTTGTTTCAAATTAAATGCACTTCAATAGCAATTAATCGTAGGCTTTAAGAATGTATTGAGATAACTAACAAAGGCAGAGGGAAAAGAAAAGAAACAATCAAGGAACACATAAACACATATCCAAATCATATACTTTCAGGAAAAAAATAGTGTATGCAGGCTAATTTTCCATCATCCCTCAAGCAACAAGACAACACACATAAAAATAGCATTTGCTGGATACAGGCATCTTTCAGAATGTCAAGGCAGTGACTACATTATTCAATATCAAGCCAGGTTGCCTAAGTTACACGCTCAGCTGTAGGTGTTTTGAATAATGCAGAAGGAGAATATGTGAGCCCATGTGACTGCTAGTTTCAGAAATAAGACCCTTTCCCAGAGAGCTTCGTATCTCCTCTTAAAATCTAATGAGAGGAACCAAGTAAAAAAAAAAGTAGATTTTCAATCTGAAATATAAAATCTGAAATATTAAATGAAGAACTAAGGCCCCTTAAATTTTGTTTTGTTTTATATAGATCGAAACTACTTATGTAGATAAAAATAAATTATAGAAAAATAAGAAAATATGTTATTTTTCCCTTGCCATCTCTCTCCCTTGGAAACAAATAAAAAAGTAACATTCATATGAAAGAAAAAAACTTTTTGAAAAGGTCACCCTATCAAATGAGCCTGCTCTGGGGCTGAAGAGACTTCATTTTTGTTGCTTATTCCCTAGGAAGTTTGTAATTTTTATGGTCATTTCGACAGGTTGTTTGGAATCTGTGGTTTTAATGTTGCCTTTTTTTTTTTTTTTTATAAGCATAACAGGAAACTGGTCTAAATATAATGATTAAAATGTAAAAATACTGTGGATGGGTAGATTTTGAAATGGATGGCACAAGTAAAATCATCTACATTCTCTGAACGCCTGTTCTTACGGACATGTAGGTGAGCTAATTAGCTTGTCCCTTACACAAGGTTCAATTTTAGTCTGGGTCTGGAAAGAATTTTTTTCCTTCTCAGTGAACTAAATCAGCTGGCTTAGTGCATTGCAGGGGAGTAGTAGCAGGAAGGAAGGACTTTTTTTTTTGACTCTGAAACATCGAAGTGTTATTCCATCAGACAACCAAGGCACCCATCAGTGTTAAATTCAAGCACCAAACCCAGTAGTTGTTATGGCATTACTCTGACTATGGGGAGAAGCATGATTTTTGCAGCAGATTGGGGCAGATGTCTGCTATAAGTTCCCCCTCAAGCACCTACTTGGGACTGAACACCTCTCAAGCACAATCAAGAACAGTGATTTAACACACTGTGTTTTGCATCTGCAGAGCGCTTCTTATCCTAGGTGATCGTCAGAAAGCTGCGGCCTCAAACCATTCAATTCATCACACAAAGGGTGCAGATACACTGGCATAAAGTGACAGTACAAGAATAATAGCTGTCTAACCTAGCTCTGATTTTAGCGGAGCTACCACATGTACGTTATCCATTAGCATCAATCAAAATTTCATAAGAAGATTGAAGATCGCCACAGTGCCCTTTCAGGGCCCTATTCACGTGTTGTGAGAGCTACACAAAACTGTAGCTAGTCGGCGAAAAGAGCTGTGTGCTTCTCACACGTGGTTACGAGGGTCTCAGTGAGGCACTGATGGGGTAGCACTGGGAATCAGTGAGCTGTAAACACTAGGCACAGAAATCTGGAAGGAATATAGGCATTTGAATGTTGCTGTCAATACACCCAACAGCAAGAGGGACAGACATTATTACAGACACAAAGATCAGTGTGTCCCTGAAGCCCAACATCCAGCGCAATACTGGTACCAGGGAGAGTTGTATCTTTAAAAACCACACCACAGTTAAAAGAAGAGAAAGCAGGTAAGCATGCCTTGTATCTTGGCAGCTCAGGAATCCCTCATCAAGCACTATCTCCACCTGCTTAATTAAGATTCCTAGGGTAATGGTTTCATACTTCAAAGTTTCCTCTTATGTACTTTCTGGAGCATCATTAAACATAAAATACCTGATTTTTGTTTGTCACCTGCAAAGCTGTTATTGCAGTCTCCTCCTTCATTCCAGCTGTATAGTTTTTCAGCTGACAGCACTTTAACTCCTCCAATAAGTTCTGCTTATTGGTTCATACACTAAAAACTTAGAAATTATTTTTATTACAGAGTCAACTGGCAATCTATTTCCCTAGACATAGTTTTTATCTTCCCCTTTCTTAAAAACAGCCTTTTATATTAATACTCGAGAAATCTCTGTAAAGACAAGAATGAAAAAGTAGTCATTGCTGTCACAGCCTTTCAATAAAGAAGCTTATTGAGCTCATAAGAATATGAAGGGTTTCTTTGAAAGGAACAGATTATATAGTTTTCACCTGTCTTTTTTGTATTTCTCATTCCCGGTATCCCAACATCTGTTGGAATTGCATCACCCTGGGAACAGACCCTGCAAAGAATTCTCCAGCATCTCACAGCAGGATGTTTTTTCAGCAAATCTGCTAGGCTGTGGACACTGAAAGTGTGGTTCTGGTGCTCACAAATCTCTGGCTACACGCTTATTCATTTGGAGAGTACTTTCAAATGCAGATATGGCAGCCCTCACCACTGCTTACACCCTCTGGGTTTTTCACTTCTTACAAACTATAGTATGTAGATATGTTGAGCACTGAATAGCGTGTCCAGCGGTCCCATCATAGTAATGTTTAACAGTCTTCTCCTGGATCTCAGTGGACTGTGCTAGCTGCTGTGTGCACAGAACTAAAAGATGGATTCATCCCAAAAAGTTCCCACTCGTACAGTATGTCCTTAATGCCTTTTTTCCATAAATTCATTGCCCTTCCTCTACCCTGGATGTTTTAAAAACGAAGCAAAACAAAACAAACCCCAAACCCAAAACAAACAAAAATGCCCCAGAAGAAACAGATTTATTATATAATTTAATGTGATCATACCATCATCTGAGTATTGCTTTCCAAATATGCACACATCTCTAGAGAGTAAAAAATGCTATTCTGTCAAGGCATTTCTAAAATATCAACCAGATTGCGCATCCATGGTGGCTTGTTTTACCACACATTTCTTATCACTCCAAAAGAATCCAAGCTGCATATGCATCAGACAATAAACATAGTTTTGTTACATGGTTCCTGTGGACATATACACTGCTTAAGCGATGAGCGTGTTGGTTCCTACTGAAGTCAGTAGAAGTGGCAGATGGCTCAGCCACCTCTAAAACCAAGGAACTACAGTTGGGCAGGACAAATTCTGCCTAACTTATTTCTTATGGCCTCTGTTCCAGAGAATACACTGCACCCCCCACGTGGCATGTTTAGATATTATTGTTCATACCCTTGCTTTGCAGACTGCTTCACTGAATCAAATAGCATTACCAAAATTGCAACGTTATTTGCAATGCAAGTAATAATTCTGTCCCTTAAAAATATCCTGTACCAGCCTGAGTATACTGAATTTGACAATGTAAAGGGGAAAGGACTCAGGAAATTATGAGACTCAACAAGTGACAGAGGAGTACATTCTCTCATCGCGCACCTGTGATACATAAAAATGTCATCACAGAAATACACAGAACATATGACAGCTAACAGGCTCCTACCTAACTGCTTTCTGAAGCTTCCTGTGGTCCAATTAAATACTAGAAAGAAAAGGCAGCATGCTGAAAGATAAGCAACGGTTGACATGATTCTCAAAACAAATTGCATGCAAGGGGAAAATCTGAAACTAGAATCACATGCAGTTTCCACAGACTGATTACTCATGGGAAACAGACATTTAGGCTTCGTGTAGGTACATGTCAGCTTAAGGGTTTTTTTTTTTCTAAGATGTTTGAGAAACTGTGTGGAGAATATACAAATATAATAATGTCAACCCAGATCCTCCAGATTAGTACTGAATGAATTGGAAGAGTGGGCACTATAATGCACATTGGATTTCATCCATCTCACCCTGCACCCAGGAGGTAGAAGTGGTCACACTGAGACACACACATGTACAGAGGAATAAAAGAAGTTTAAAGGCCAACTGAAGAAATGCAGGCTAGCTGAGTCATAGAATAAACAAGAGAAATAACGAGATCAGTTTTACAAGAAACTACTTGCAGTATACAGAGGAATCAATACCTCCACCTAAGGCTGAAGAAACTGATTACTTACTGGAGTAAATCTTAATGAATTCAACTGACCTCCAACTTCCATCCACACTTAACAACGCAGCAGGACTGGGCCATTTTAGGTTTTGAAGGGAATTGAAAAATAACCAAAAGCCCTCTGACACTCTTAAGGAGTGCCTGGGGAATACTGAAAATGTTTTTAACTTTATAAACATATTTTGGTAGGTTTACAGCCTTTAGATTTTCATGTATATGAACATTATATGATTTGATTTTTACTTCTAAGAATATTATTCAAAAAGAAAAGGCTAAACTGTTGTAAAAGATGTTTTACAAAGATGTCTTAGAAATGCTCATGAAACATAAATCTGCAAATATAAGTGATGTTGGATTTTTTTCAGAGCTTAACTTTTTTTAAGAAAAATATTTGACAGGAAATTATATTTAGAACATCAAATTGTACCATTTATTCAGTCACGGGTAGACAAAGCATAGTAAATCACACAGATGACGAAAAAATAGAAATACTCCTAGACATAGCAGAAGTAGGTATTTTAGCATGAATCCACTGGTTGAAATATGTTCTTACAAAACTTTTAAGAAAATTCCAATAACTAACACACCTGACAAATTTAAAAGGCTAAATCATCAGTCAATCACCACTATGAGCCATTTATTTACTAAAACATCTGAAATGAACGGTGTCTTGAGCATCACCAACACTTTCTCAAAATCCTGATGTGCCACTCCTCTCTGTACGTTCTTTGTTAACTACCGCATACTTCTATTTTTGGAACCTTTAATGAGGGCACACATATATACATGAAAGTACATAATATCCCAAATGAACAGAGTGAGGTTTTCTGCTCAATATCTAATTTATCTCGCCACAGGTTACATGAGACCTCTGATTTTCTTTTTCTCCCTAATCTCTAAAGGGATGCCAGTTCCATAAGATTATACCACTCTACCACTTGCTGTAAAATCTTTCTGAAGAAAGACATCAATACCAGTTTTTGATGATTTTTAACATGGAGTCTAGTATGCTAAAATAAAGACTATGAATCAGTAAGTCATATTGTTCCTGCAAAGGTGAGGAATTACCACGAACAGTAGCAAGCAATTAAAAAGTCAAATTATATAATAAGTAACAATCCAACAGTCATCTAACAAAGACATGACTATTTTTAAGAAAAGTAGTTCATCTTATGCAAGATCAGCATCACTGAAATATGTAATGTATTTAGCTTCTATAAATGAATACTGAATTAATTACAACAGCTACATACAAAATAGAAGCAAAAATAAGCTATTTCCTGTATTTACACAAATGTAAACAAGAATACAGTTTGTCCCTGACTTCAGAATTCAATAATAGATAAAGAAAATAAATAAAAAGAACATGGCAGAGCTCTACTGACTTAAAATGTAATTGAAATCAGAAACAATGATTCAAATCTTGCTGTGATGAAGCATAAAGCTGTGAGTTGGAGAAGTCTGTTATTTGCCCATTCTCATTTAAATACAACAAGCTGCACCAAAATCTTTAAACTGGCACATAAAATGCAAGAAACATCTTTCCTCTTATTAAATCTGCTGGATTTGCCTGTGGTATTTTCAATAATGATTTATTATTTTAGTCATCTTTGCCAGCAGAAAAGAATGTTGTTGACATTCCTTTAAGTGTTTAGCCTAAATTATTACTAAACTGCTCAAGTCTGGTAAGTCAATAAACCAAGAATTTGTTCAGGAGAAAAACTAACAGTCCTTTAAACGTTGCCACCTTCTTAAATTTAACTACCATACAGATGATGTTTTAATCCCTTGAAGAAACATAATGAAATAATATTAATTTGCTTCTTCACTGGCAAAAGAAGAATCACATAACACTGACCCCATTAGTTGCAATAAAAGATCTGGGTTTCA
Organism: Morus bassanus; assembly: GCA_031468815.1. Lineage (NCBI taxonomy): Eukaryota > Metazoa > Chordata > Aves > Suliformes > Sulidae > Morus > Morus bassanus. The sequence continues at coordinate 9,374,982 of CM062575.1, read as the reverse complement.
TTTCTTGGTGAAGGTTACCATTTAGAAAAAGACACAGCTGATTGTTTTAGCATGCTGTGTACGCATGTGTATCTTATAAAACCAGGATTTTCACTGGCCACAAAAATATTCCATGCCTTTTTGTACTTAAGACTTGATGGCAAACTCTGGTTGCAGCCTTCTTCAGCTGGATCCAAAGTCTATTCAAATCAATGGCAAATCTCCCATTAGTTTCAAGAATTTTAAATCAGGCACCGAAACACTGAGGTTAGGTGATAGCTGCCTTGGTGTCTGGGAACTGTATAATAGAGGATATAATGCGTGCCAATGTTTCTAACAGAGGTACTCTTTAGCTAGCACTTCATTAACCTGTGCTGTTACACAGATACTGCGATGTTCTACACCACCAGAGTGGCTGTCACAGAATTTGGATTCAGATGTTTTAAGAAGTCTGCTACACAATAGAAGTTTGGATTTTATTTTTTTTTAAAAAAAGGAGGACAGAACATGCTGAAAAGCGGGCTAGATTGCTTTCAGGATCTTGCAACACCAGCGGACTTCAGCAAGGACGTTTGGAAACCCAAATAGAGCAAATGCACTGAGATTAATGTGTCCACACCTCAGATGACCTTTGTTCATCCAAGGTCTCCTGGCTTTGAAACACAGGGCAATGAAAGTAAATGTAGGTGCTTCTTTAAAATCAGTTCTGCAGAAAATGTGTGTCATATGGGTGCAAGCACAATAAAAAAAGCCACCACCACAGGAAGCTGCATTTGTTTGCTTAGAATGGCAGCATAACATTTCATATTAAAAGAAGTGCTTGACACTGTTTATAAACAGTGAAATACGTGTAAAAATACTGTTCCAATCCATTCAACATCTCTCTTCCAAAGGACTGTATTTTTGGCTGAGTCCATATTTTCAATCCTTTGCCTTAAGCTTGCATATGACTGCTCTGCTATTTAGAAAGTAGTGACCTTCTTCTACTAGTACAAAGAATGGGCAATTTTAAATTTAAATGTACAAAACTACTGCCATTAAAGTATAATTTGATGCAGTGCTTCAATGCAGGAGCAGTCCTCCTCCTGGAAAAGCCTTCTTCCAAAGAAAAAGAAAACAGTCAAGAGACAGCAAGCCTGTATCAAATTAAATGGTTCACTAACATAATTCTGATACTAGCATAAATTAGGTCTTCAGATGGCATCACTGAAATAAAAACAGGTAGTAAACAAAAAATAAATATGAAGGTACTGCTCAAGAAAGAGAAGGAGCACATGGTGGGGAATTTACAGTGAGGAGTGACTGCCGAGAGGAGAATAAGCACGAGGAGATAAGAATAGTATTTTCTAAAACAAGGTCATTGCAGAAAAGGTTTCAGATTCCAGTCTATGTTTATAGCCTTTGGTGTCAAGCTGTCCAAGAACGGATCCAGAAAGACTGACTTTGTAAAAGTAAATTTTCTCTGTCATCCTTTTTCTCACCCGGGGTGCTATCTGTCAAGGCCTATAAACTTCACTGTAGAGAGATTATGTTAATACGACATGAAATACTGTATATAGCTACAGGGAAAATAGGGTGCTTGTATCAAATACATCTTCCTGTTCACTGATGCAAGATCTGAGGGGCACTTTCTACAGATAAATGGGTTTGGAATGACAATTATTTAAAATTGTATTCCCAGTCATAAACGGACCATGCAGACAATGGACATATAAGCAATCCAAACATTGCCATGAATAACTGTTTATAGTCACTCCTCCTTCTTCAAACTTTTTAATGCTGGATATTTAATCAGTACAAAAGCAGCGCACTTAACTCTCATGATCTCAATTTTGCACTTGAGGTAACTCAAATGAGAGGTTTTAAAGTCAGTTTTTCACAGGCATCCGTAAGTCATTTTCCATAGCACTGCATGGGTATAGTGAGCGCTCAGTATCTCTCAAGATTAAGGCCGGGAAAACAATAGTTCAGAAGAGCTCACTAATTCTGAATGGTTAATTTTAGATTTTCAAAGAGTCTAACTTACTGCTGCTTTCTCTGAAATGCAGCTGCTCAACATCAGAAAGAGCAAATGCCCAGCATTTAGAGTACTCAGAGATAGCTAGATGCCTATCTCGATTTTCAAATTCACAGAGGCACCTAATCCTCAGTGAAAATCATAGGAGATAATTGTAAAATTGCTTTTCAAAGCCAGCTGGAAAGCTTTCTCCATTTCTAGATGCTTTGACAATCTTACTGGCACAAGTATTTTCCCCGTAATAGATGTCTCTGTGCATCCACGTGTTTGCAAGATTTTATACTCTGTTTGCAATTACGAGGACTTTTGCTGGAAAGAAAATTAAGTTTGTCTTGAGATAGTTCTCTTAAGACTGTGTCTTCCTACAGGTATTTGAAATTTCAAGGACTTTGAATGAGTGGATACATACAGTTATCATAGAGAAAGAAGGGAAGCAGTTGTACTTATATGTGAAATCTTCTTGTGTGTTCTGTATGAAAAAGTTTTATGTGGATACATACCATAAATTCCTCTCAATGTGGTACAGTTTAGAGACAAAAATACAATGTTTACTGAGTAAATACAATCATAATTCCTTTCAATTCACTGCTAAATATCCTTATTATAAGTTCTTCTGTTTGTAATGCAGCCGTATTTGGCTGGCCTTTCTCAACTGGTACAGTTGAGCAGGGGCACTAGATAAGAGTTATGGACTGGTCTCTTTCGAGGCCCTTGTTCACCAGGTAGGGACCACTGCTTTCTCAAAGTCCTACTGTAGCATATTTCTAAGCCTGAAGGTACCTGAGTTACTGCCAACTGGCAGATGCTGATATTCTTTCACAGCTAAAAAGCTGCTGCCTGCTGTTTCAGCTCCAACTGGTGCCTTGGGATCTGAAGCAGGATTTCTAAAGCATGATTTTCCATGTTTTCACCACTAGTGCCTTCTGATCCTTTCAGATACTTTGATCATACCTAAGCCAAAAGGTGACTAGCTGTCCAGACATATATAGTGGAAGACAGAGGTGCCCGTCTTTCCCTGCTTTCAAACAAACAGGTGTTCTGGTGTTCTAACAAGGAGACTTGACCTTTCTCTTGCAATCAAGATATGGAGGTTCAGGATCTTTTCAAACAATACTCAGGAGGTATCAGGATTCTGCAGGCATTTCTACCGCTTTCTTCACATCTCTTGTTCACCCTCTCACAGTGATGATTTAGACATGCCTTTAACTCCAGAAGAAATTTCATGTTTAGGAATTCCAAAGGAAGTGCCTGCTTGCTCGAAGACCATTTTAGTCCCATCACAGTACCTGATGTTTCTGTCTTGGCTAGTAAGATTTTCCCTCCATGCAGCTGACATCTGTGGGGCCACTCTGGGTTACCCAGCTCTTCCCTATAAATTGCTGGAGCTGAGGACTCAATTTATCTACAAGGCTCATTGGAGACAGGCAGTGCCAGGCACTGAACTGTTCAAATACCTTTAAAGGTCTAGGCCTGAGCCAGCTGGATTTCTTTTTATCACAGCAAGAGGTCTTTTAAATACCTTCATGTGAGTAATGTCATTTGTCACAAAAGAGCAAAACAACAAGCCTAGAAAGCATTTAAAATTTTAAATCCTTAAGGGAAAGATCTCCTAAACTCTCTCTAAAATACAAAACCTGCAGAGAATTCAGAAGAGTTTGTTAGTGGCCATGTGAAACACCCACCTTGAATCTGGAAAGAGATGGATGTGGTAGTATGAATCCATTAAGGGATGCATATCTGCCTAGCATCTTTGTTTTCAGGTGACCTGCCTGCCATGCTGTCTCCACTGCTCAGTTCTGCCGTGCAACATAATCTGAAATATACACCACAGTACTGCACAGATGCCAGATTGCATTTATAAGCCTAAGTTAATAGACTTATGATGCAAAGCTGAAGCCAAATGTGGATTTATGTTTAAAAGCAACCAACGGGGACCTAAGGCATGTACTTTTGCAGTACAAGACAAAAAGGTTGACCACAACTTCATACTTGGTTGCCTGACAGCCATTCCCACAAACCAGCAGGCTTGCCACCCCCACATACCTACAGACCTACAAAACCCTGCTAAAAAGGCCAAAATTAAATTCTTTGCAGAATTTCCTCAGCAGAGGTTCCTCTCTCCTTCCTACTGAAATCAATCATTTCTGCAGGAAAATCTATGAGAACAGAAAAATATTACGCTCTAATCAAAAGCTCAGAAGGTACAAAAGACGCAAGTTAAACATATGTCCCTTGGGTCAAGGTTCCCTAACCACTTGTATCCAACTCCCTCAAGGTTTAAAGTAGGGGAGAGAGGAAGGGTGAGGCTACAAGTCTGTATTCTTGCCATCAACTTCTGCAGTTAGAAGTCACCCAGAGAGATTATTTCAAAATCATGCTGGATCCAAACTGTTCAGAACTTTGAACACTTGAATCATTCTCTTCAAATAAGCAGCAGCCACTTTCCACAGCAGCCAAAGTTTCCAATGATTGCAGTGTATTATTCAAGATACCATGTACTACACTAATCTACTCAAGAGGTGACGGAGGCACAGAAAACTGTGTAAGGCCAGCATCTGAAAGGAAAGGTTGCAGACTCTTGGGCAAACACGGATGATAAAAGCATTCCTGGCAGTTGTTGCTATCTAAGCATTCTGGAACAGCCAAGGACATCTTCAGAATGGCACAATATCATCTTCAGAAACTCCACTCTCATTATCTACTTTGTTTGTGCAGTGCTTGTTTGGTCCCTTAACAACCTTGCATGACCCTCCTTAAAGCTGATGGAAGTTAAACACACTCAGGCAAGAACAAAATGAAAATCAACTCCCTACAAAGCAACCATACACAGGCTTTGAGTTGACAGACAAACCTGAACCCAGTAACATTTTTTAACAAATACCACTCTCATTTGCCCCTTCAGGCCCAAACACATACCATAGATCCAATTAGGAAGCAAAACCACAATTGCCAACATTGGCAATGAACTGGACACATCTTAAAAACAGAAACAAAACCACAAACAAAACCCAAATGCAAGATCAACAAAAATCTAAAATAAAAGCTAAACTGATCTGAGAGAACATAAGTCTGTGATCATGGCCCTACATTTCACAAAAGCAACAGAAGATGCCACACTGCTCAGACCAAACCCTGTTTGTCCCAAGGCCTGAATTTTACAATATATTTGTATCCTTAGCTTACCTTTTCTTCTTAGGCATAAACGAAGTCGTCTGGAGGCTTCATGCAGTAATCTCTACAAAACCTACAAGCACTCAGTCACTGAGAAAATATTCATACCTTTTCAGTGTTATTCTCACTGTATCTGTTTTTTGAGCATCCCCATGCATGGTGTACAACATACAAAAAAAAATGTTGTGACAGGAGCTCTAGAAACACACAGCCAGTGCTTACCGCATAGGTAATGACACGTCCCACGTGATTAATTTGTGCCCTTTGATGTGACCTTTTTCTTCAGCCAAGTTAATATGCAAGCTTAACTTTGCAGAGGAAATCAATCAAGTTCTGCTTACAATCCCAATACCATAAATCTGAAGCAAGTTCATTGTTCTATTCCCAACGTTACAGAAACACAAAAACAGTATTTTAGACCAACAGCACCATGAAATGTGATGCATATCTAAAATCAGACACTACTAATGCAGAAAGATTACATTTTAGATTAGCAAATATGTCCTAACATTGTGCAAGGAAAACAAATGCAAGGCAGCTTCAGGAGGAATAGTTTGAATATCCTAACACCACTAAATTCTAAACTAACAACAACAAAAAAATCTTGCTGTCATTGGTGAACCACAAACCATTCAGCAGCTCTCAAGAAATATGCAAAAGTTTAAGATGTACAGAGGAACAGAATTAAAAAATTATATCTCAGATACAAAGCTATGTTAAACATGATGCTCCCACCTGGAGTGCTGTGTTCAGTTCATAATGTCATGTAAGGTGTATAAGGACCAAGTAGGGTTCAAAGTACACTATAAGAGTGATTTAGAGACATTTTTCCATATAACAAAAAATTGTTAAGATTGGGATTGGACACAGAGGACAGAGAAATCTCTTTTGACACACAGCTGTGCCTGATTAGACTCACCAGGTAGTAGTCAAGGGCAGAAGAGAGAACCTTAATTCCAACATCTACCACACGTCTTTAATCAGAAAGAATAGTCATGAACAAGCCATGTAAGCCAAGAAACTAGAAGACATGCTGCAAGAACATCAAATGGTGAGACAGAACATTCCCAAAAAGATGACTAGTAAACTGCCAAAATAATCATCTGCCCTACAATGCCAGCACACACACCAGAATCACACTTCGCAGCCACTAACAAGTTAGCAAAAGAAGAGGCTCAGGTGTGTAAAGAAAATCAAGGATGACACTAGTAACTTCCCTGTTTCTTGAGGATGTCCTAGGTATTTCTGGAAGCACTTTTGTGCGGGCAAGAGTCATCTTTACTTAGGCACAAGCAAATAACAGTGAATTCCCACACTCCAACTAAGAGGTCCATTGCAGCAGCTGAACAACTCTTCCAGAAAGCTTTGCAAACAAAAAGCAGCCAGGCATGTAACCCAAAAATGTCTGGGATTCAGGGGTAGCAAGCTCACAGACACGCACCTGCCCTGACATCTTCATTTCTGGATTTTATTGATTGGCTTAAAGTTTTCATTTTAAATTATTTAGGTTTTACTAGTAATTTTTTTTTTTTATTTTCAACATTGGGATGTACAATACCTATGTGTTGCAACAGTGCCAGGAGACTGGAATTAGGATTGGCAGTACAACCACATCAAAGAAGACAGACATCAAAGACGTCATAGAAGGCATAATATGGTTGAAACTTAAGTTGAAGTGCTACCGCAAAATATAGAATTGCTACTTTGTGACATACTTTTATTACAGTCAATATTTAATCTTGTATATTCTTCCTTGTGCTAAATCATGATTGTTTCCTTTGCTTCTGATAATAATCCAAATCTAACGTACTAATTACATGCTCCAGTACTTTCTAAGACCTAGGAGTAAAAGCAATGGACACAGCTGCATCATGTCACTGAAACCATTCACCTTCCCACTTGAAACACTGGTGCCAGCTCAGAAATGCACCAGAAAGGTGTCCACTGCTTTTGCCACCTGCAAACTCTTGCCAGTCAGAGACAATGAGCAAAGAGTTCTCAGATAACAGTAGAGAATGAATAGTTTCCAGTTCCACATCAGTGGGAAAAATCTGACCTTTCCTAAACCAACCCGGAAGATCCCCTGTGTCTAATATATAAATATGTGCATAAACAAACATCAGTTAAAACCTGCATCAACAGCTCCTCGCTGCCTTTTCATATAAAAAGATTTTCAGGAGCATAGGGGCAGATGAGCCCCAAATTCTCACCTTCTTTTGGAAAATCTCTATTGAAATATCATTACTGAAACCCACAGTTAAATATACCTTGTCCTTACTTTTATCACATGTATTTTTTGCATTTCTTATTAACTACCCCATAGATTTATTTTGTTGAAAACCCTTAATGTAATTTTTTTGTTATGAAACACATTAGCACTGGTGTTTTCTCTGGATGGCTCTTCTAATGGTTTCTTAGCTGCCCTTCTGCTTTATTTTTTTAAAAAAGTTTACAGCTTATTCAGAATCATGCTGCTCTTTTAATCTCTTGCTGGACCTGCTGTTCTCTTCAAGTTACTCTGTTATGTCTTGAGCTACATTAAGATGACTTGGAAATTGAGGAACTGGATTAAATCCTTGTTATTAATCTTTATGACTGTAACAAAGCCTAATGGGAAATTGGAGGGAATTCAGAGAAGAGTGAAAATTATTAAGGTGCTTGAGTAGTACATATTTAATTACTTTCAGAAGGCAGTGGCTAACTAACACGGGTGTAACCAGTGTTACCTAACCTTTGACAAGAAGCTGAGGAATATGGGGCTGGTTTCACAGTAGTGGCAGATAAGTTTTTACTGTTAAAAACTGTAATGGGATGAAAGAATTAAAAGGAATGTTTACACTAAATACCAGAAAGTATTTTAAAATCATAAGTCTGAAATTTTGAACACATCAGATGGGAAATTTTAGGGCAAAAGAGCAAATATATTCTGAAGATGATTATGTGATATTGGCAGGGGGAAGGAAGTTACCTCATGAACTATTGCTTTTGTGTGTTTTTCTAGAATTTTATCAGACTATCCTCTTTTTTTTGTGTCAGTGTAAGCCAATTCTCATGAATCTGTGAGTCATTCTCATGAAAAGGAGAAAGCAATAAAAAAGACAGGAGCTGTTTAGACACAGTCCTAAATCTATTTATCTACAAGGATTTAAATTAAATCCTGTTTTTCAGAATACAAAAGAATCATACTTTGATTTTTATGGAAGTTTCTGAATCATGTCCCAAGCTAGTTTTCACTGAGAAAATAGGCAACAGTGTGCAGAGGGTTCTACAGCTGGAAGGTTAACCTTTTTACAAAATTTGGTCAACTGTTGTGGTGTTCAGACAGGGAACTGAGCCCTTCGGGCAAGATGGCCCTAAGGCCACCACACATGTTGAAACATGGAAAAAGGTCCTTTGGGAGTGATATGAGGGAAAGCAGGAATTCAGTATTCTTATTACTAAATGAAAGAAGGGGCCCAGCCTCATTGACACCAAATGCAATCACATTGCGGTTTTTTGACGCTTAACTCCGCCAACAAAAACCACTTCTTGGCAGGTAACTCCTAAAGGTTGAGGCCAAATGCCAATGAAAAATCAAAGGAAATTTACTGTTAAATTTTAAGGAGAAATCTCTGCTTGATATAATATGTTTGTAAAAGGTCCTAAAATAATGGGCAAGCATCAAGAGACATAACAGATAGGCAGGAAATGAGTTTCTGGGCTTAGAGAAGAGCTTCAAGGCAAACTCTTCTGCTGCTTAAAGTGTCCAATCTTTCCAGCTGAACATATCACATACCTTCTGTCTGTATCACACAGCAGGAAGATGCCATGTGCCATGACCTTTCTCCTGGCACATTGTAGCTAATCATACAACATGTCCATGCATCTAGGAAGTTCTGGTTTCATTGCACCTGCATAGAACTATAACGGTCCATAGGAGCTGAGCCTGCCTGAATCTGGTCTATGTCTGTATTTGCGGAGTTTGGGACAGATGGCAGCAGGGCACAGGTGACACTCCCTGAGCAGTTCATGCAACCTGTTTCTGGCTGTTAGGTTCATCAAATATCCCTCAGGCTCTAGCACAGAATTACCGGTGGCACACATGAATTGTTCCAGTGTGGCAGCTTGCTCCTGAAACCATATTTCTGGAAGACCCTGAACTTGCCTGTCACACATCTTATGAAATAGTGGCGTGTCACCTAGGAAATAACAGCAGATAGAAGTTGGCGGTTGCTGTCAACTATTCACCCAGACTGCAGCCTGCCCCTAAGGCACTCTCAGGAAAAGGCATGGCCCAAGCAGCTCACCAACTTTATGAACTGCTCTGCTGCACAGCTGATATCCCACTGGCTGGAAATCAGCAGTCGGTGTTCAAAGCTCAAACATTTTACCCAGCTTTGGAAATCTAAGCCAAAACGGCCAGTTTGGTTTCCTCAGAAACAGCCCCTCTCACCTAGCTGTGTAACAGCTAAGATTCAGCAGGCCTTAAGCTAACAGCTCTCCATTCAGAAGGGGGAAGGGAAGGAGTCCTAATTCTAGAATTAGTTTTGCCTCTAATCTACCAGAACTCAACTGACTATCAAACCACACTGTGACACTCCTTCCTTACACATTGGAAGAAAGTTAAATTTCAACAAATGTGAGCTGGGAGGGATGGGCTGTCTCCCATTTAAAACCCCATCACACTTTTTGCTTACTTTGTTTTGCTATTGTTTTAAAACTATGCTGTGGATTATTTATGAGCACAAATAAATAAAAGGGAGAGAGCAATTTTGCAGTATCATTCTTTCGCTTTATAGGAACAGTCAGGACCAATGCAAAGGGTGCTTGACTTGGCAGTTAATGACCAAGGCAAAAGGTCATGTGCAAAAAACTTAGCTTCCAAGAAACACTCAGTTTAGCAGTTATCAGTAATTGACACTGAGGAAAGATCAGACTCCAAGCACTCAGACATTCCATTTCTCCTTATCTGTCAGTGAGTTAATTGCTGCCTCTTTCTCCACCTCAAGAGAGGCACCCGCCACTGATGAAACCAGATTGCCCAACTTTTGAAAGAGTCACACGCATTGACCCAGACTTTTCCAAGAGACCTTTCAAAGGCCTTTCTGTGGCGCTTCTTACAAAACACATTAGACTCATGATTTTTCTTTGCAGTCCTTAATTATAAGGCTAACCCAATTCTTACTAAATACAACAACAGTTTTAATATTGGCTTCAGCAGGAGTGGAAACATGGAGTTATATCTGGCATCCAAAGATGATTTACTGTTCTCAAGGTCATGGAGTCTGGAATCGAGAAGAAGCTGTAACTTTTTCAAGTTACTCTCATGCTCTAGGGTTTATTGGAAACAAGCTTGTGCTGGTTTTCAAAGAGCTACTTTGTGGATATATTTAACCAGATTCTTGGGAAAAACCTTGTTGTGCTAAAATTAGGATTCGATTACCCTAAAAGACAAAAGTTTCTGTAACACTAGGTAAAAGTATAATCTGTGAAGTTGGTTTTCAAAATAGTTTAGCAGACTCCTCGTCTTTATCCAACAATACACTGCCATCGTGTGGTTCAGTGTATCAACGACAATATTTATTACAATGCACAGATGCACCACTCCTAGGAGGTTTTCACAGATCTTTCATAGATTTAATTTCTATTATGCTAATAACGTATCAGCTTTATGCTTTCAGGGTATTTATTGAAAGTTTCAAAAAAAAAGAATGAATGTGATTCCCTCTTCAAATTAGGAGAGTTATAAAATGTTCAATAACATTATTTGAAATGAACTGTATTTTGTTTGCTTTACTTTAATAGTGGACTGTTTCTAATACATTAGACCACTGTCTATCACTGTCATCTCTATTAGACCACTGCCATACTTCCATTTTCTTTAATTAATCCAAAAGGGGTGAGCTCTTGGAATAACGATATTTTATATAAATGTGTGTGTTTTGCACATAACTTAATTGATCTCATGTTCAGTTCCTTCTTTGACTTGAGAAAGAGCAAATGGCTTTCTAGTCATTCCCTCAATCCTTTATCTTCTAATAATAACTTGCTCTCTTTCTCTTAACCCTAAGCTACAGATCCCAATGGGCCAACCCACTGAAAGCCTCTCACGAACTTTTCTGCTTTGCTTAGAGTTCTGGTCTTAGACAGAGCTGCACTACAAAAGGTAAGCTCTTCAGAATCTTAAATTTAGGGGAAAGTAGTGCGAAGGAAACATTTCTTAGTGCATCTACTGATTGATCTTTCAACATACAGAACAGTGAGACCATGCCTTGTCTTCTCTATTCTACTACAGAAAAAAAAAAGCATTATGATTACCATGAGCGTAACATTCACATGGGGCCAGTTGTTTCCTTCTTTGAAACTCTCATGCAAGGTCCTGGCTAATCCAATGATAAGCAGTTGGCAGAAGAAACTCACTATTTCTTTTTCTTCCCTGGAATCTTGTTTTCAATAGGTAATCCTGCTTTTAAAAAAATCCCCGGCTTCATAGTGCTAGGAAGTCAATGCTGTCCAGGAAAGTCAAGAGCTGTAGGTAGTACTTTATCTAGGATGCTAGAATAGAATAGAATAGAATAGAATAGAATAGAATAGAATAGAATAGAATAGAATAGAATAGAATAGACTATTTCAGTTGGAAGGGACCTACAACGATCATCTAGTCCAACTGCCTGACCAATTCGGGGCTGACCAAGTTAAAACGTTATTAAGGACATTGTTCAAATGCCTCTTAAACACTGACAGGCTTCGGGCACCAACCACCTCTCTAGGAAGCCTGTTCCAGTGTTTGACCACCTTCTCAGTAAAGAAATGTTTCCTAACGTCCAGTCTAAACCTGCCCTGGTGCAGCTTTGAACCATTCCCACACATCCTATTACTGGATACCAGGGAGAAGAGATCCACACCTCCCTCTCCACTTCCCCTCCTCAGGAAGCTGTAGAGAGCTATGAGGTCGCCCCTCAGCCTCCTTTTCTTCAAACTAGACAAGCCCAAAGTCCTCAGTCACTCCTTATAGGACGTTCCTTCCAGCCCAGCCCTTTCACCAGCTTTGTTGCCTTCCTCTGGATGCATTCAAGGACCAGAACATCCTCCTTAAATTGTGGGGCCCAGAGCTGCACACAATATTCAAGGTGAGGCCACACCAACACTGAATACAGCGGGATAATCACCTCTTTTGAATGGCTGGTTACGCTGTGTTTGATGCACCCCAGGATGTGGGTTGCCCTCTTGGCTGCCAGGGCACACTGCTGACTCACATTGAGCCTACTGCCAACCAGCACTCCCAGATCTCTTTCTGCAGGGCTGCTCTCCAGCCACTCCTCTCCCAATTTATATTTGTACCTGGCATTATTCCATCCTAGGTGCAGAATCCAGCACTTGGACTTGTTACTTTTCATCTCATTTCCCAATGCTCTAAACTATCTAGATTCCCCTGCAAGGCCTCCTGTCCCTCAAAAGAGTCAACAGCACCTCCCAGTTTGGTATCATCAGCAAACTTGCTAATGGTGCATTCCACTCCTGCATCCAGATTGCTGATAAATGTATTGAACAGAACTGGCCCTAGAACTGAGCCCTGAGGAACACCGCTGGTGTTCTGTATCACACTGGTGTGGTACTTTTTAAGAATTTGACTCTGACATGGTAGGCTGTCACAGGTACAGACTCATAGCTGTTACTGCACAGTGAACAAGCAACAGCTTGCTTTAAAAGGCTGTCTTTATTTTTATTCACAAGGATTGCAGCAGCAGCTCCAAGGGACACTCAGTTGTTACTTTCAAATAAGCAACTTGCTTGGAGAAGATAGCATTCAAAGCTCATACCAGGTATTTGCTATCACATGTCCATGGAAAAAGGGCTTTCTGACTCAATCGTTAGTGCAATTACATTATGTCCTGGATTGTAGTAATAAATATTTTTCTGATCTAAAGTTAATAAAAAAATCAAATATGTTTTCCTTCTGGCACTTACATATACATCTATATATAAACTTATAAAACTCATTTATATGCATAATTCTTATATATATAAACATATAAATTTACATTACCTTTATATATACAGTTTCCTTTTCTTATAGTGTAGCCCTTAGTTGTCATACTGGGAGGATAAATATTTGCAATTTGTTATGCCATATATTGCATTATATCACTTTCTATTATGTTCCATAAAATGCAATTTTTAAAGAAGTCTTTCAAAGACCACCATCCTTCCCATCTCCCTTATCTTGATGTTTCTCTTTCTGCATCACTTTGTGTGAAGTAGGTGCGGCTGGACACAGCAATCCAGAGGAGGGCGTCCTGTTGCTTCGTATAATGGCCCGGTCTCCCGGAGCCGAGTCCAGACAGCCGTGGGAAGGGGATGGCAAGGAACCAGCGCACTGTACAACGGCGTCAAATCAGCCGTGCATGTACCGCATACATGTAACAGGAGACAGGTGAGCACGCTAAGCTAAGACACCCGGCATCCCCCACCTCCTGGGTAAATCTGAGTGCTCACTATACACCTTAACTCTGGCAGATGGCTGTCTGCCTGGGCCCCTGCGCTCCCTGGCATCTGGGTGCTCCCTAACCCTGCCTGCAGCAGCCTGTTCCTAAGCCCTCCAGCACACCGCAGCCTGCTCCTATGCCCTGTCTCCCAGCACACCACAGACGGCACTCGGCAGTCTTTCACTCGCTCTTCCCCTGACTTCTCCAAGAAAATCATCCCACAGCTCTTCTAAGATTTAGTGAGGTTTTTTGCAGCATGAAAGGTCTGGAGTGAAAAGTGAAGATTTTGACGTTAGTCAATTGTCTCAGCTGCTGAACACCAATTGCTTCCGAGAATTTTAGGCCGAGCTCACTGCAAACCCATATCTAATATTGAACCTGAGCCAGTTCCTACCAGAAAAGAGCTCCCATATCCCTTATGAAAAAGACTGTTCAAAATCAGACACCCAGTATACATGCCATCATTACAAATAACGCTTTTGTAAACAGATATCAAAATGAGCAAGAGGCATCCTGAAATATTATTAAACTTTTGGGACAATAACCAACCTAAAAAGCTTAACAGAGAATTTGGACCTCTGAGTTCCAAAGGAAAGGACTGTGAACTCTGCCCCTTTTCAACAATTTATGAGACTTACTTTACCAATCTTGTGCCTGGAGAAACCCTCAATAAATCATGAATGAAAGAAATCCTGCCTCTGAATAAAAGTTCTCTTTTAATCAGTACCTATGTAACAAAAATTGTTCTATTAAGTTTAACATCTTTCCTATAGCCAAAGAATATTTTTAAAGGGGAAAAGCTAGTCATGAAGAAAATGCTTCACTAACTGCTGGGAGGAGCGTGTCTGCTTAAAATGGAGCAAAAGTATTTCAAATCACTCAGTGATGAAAATAAAAAAATGCTATAGGAATGGTATATTTAAAGAAAATTATAATGTATATGAATGTCACACTATTTTAAGTATAAACTATTTATAAGTTATTAACCACCATATTACACAGAAATAACTATTAAAGAAATTAACACTTAAATTCTATTGCATTTCAATAACTTCATTTGGTAAGGATTTTTATTAAGTGAAAGCTGGGATAGCTTTCATGTCTTCTACTGCATTCTGCTGCTTATTACTGAAGTCAGTGGGAGCTTTTCCATTGACCTGTGTAAGGATCGAACTTTACAGCTCTAGTCAAAGGCAGGGATCTTAGATCATTTTGATGAATGGCAGGCATTTTGAATTGTTAAACACAGTTTTTGACAACTTCTGGTCAAATGAATATGTCGAGGCAGTTGTCAAAAGAGTAGACAAAATCATACTGTGCTGCCCTAAAAATATACACTTCTACTTTTTCAAGGTGTTTTAAACCTGAATTTCCTGTCTTGATCTGTGAACTGTTACTGTGCATTGTTAAACAGTTATGATGTTTAATTCCTGCGACGTTTCATTCCAGAAGACCTGCATTTCAACACCAGAGATGCTGGTGTTGTATCTGCAACATAGCTTGCAAAGTGCTTTGAGTTCCTTTCAAATGATATACAGCATAGATTTAAGATGATCAAGTTGACCAATGTAACACATGATAGAGCCGGCATAGTCAGTTATATTTGACCAATGAAAAATCCTCATTCTTTCCACAATATTCAGCAGGTTCTACAATTTTTCTCTCAACAGGAGAGAAAATGTTAGGTTACAGAACCCTTAAAATTCCCTGCTGGATCTCACAGAATCTGCAAGTCCCACCCCGCGGGGAATGTCACTTTCCGGCAGTCTCTACACATTCCCTGAAAGAGTTCAAATTCTTTACACCAATTGAACGCATTTCTCGTCTCGTTTGAATGGCAGACTGAATGGAGACACTTGAGAGTTCTTGGTCGCAGACATTCTAATTGATCTCTTGGCTGCAGTATACTGTAATTTGTATGGAAATATGCATTACTCTGTGTAGGCTGTCCTGCAGTGGACTAAGCATAGTCATGTCACCTAACAAGAGCACTTTATGAACCATAATTTTCTCTGTTCAAATTATATCTCTCAACTTAGGAGGTACATGAAGAACCTTTCCATATACACACACAGAGGAGAGAACCTGTCAAAACATGTAGCTTTGATAACATTGACTCAAAACCTGAACGCTTAACAAGAGCTCTCTATGAATAAATGGGGAAGAGGCTAAAAATCATGTTTTCTTAGGCTAAAGTGCTCTCCACACTATCTGTAAGACAAATTTGGCTGTGGCATTTGCGGTGCAAATCTCATTAGGTAGGCTGGTAAGTTATGCACGCAGAAACAGACTTCTAAGGATTGTTCTGCACTGAGGGGGAATTGGCAGCACACAGAGCACTTCCCTTCCCACTCCCTGTGCTGTGGGATCTGGTGAATCCCCAGCTGTGCTATAAAGCAGACCTGTCAAGTCTCATGCACTGACTCATTCTTTTGTATCACACTCTGTCACTACCAGCATTGCACATTTTTATATGGCAGTACCATGGCTTCTCTCCCACTTTTGGATCCCACACATCAGACGCAGGTGGTCATTCTGATCTGTGATTATCTGACCAGCTGCATCTGATGTGTGGGTCAAGGAGCGAAAGAAAGGTCATGGTACTGGCATTGCAGCTGGGGAATGTGCTGTTTAGCAGGACCCAGTGCTGACAGGAGCCCTGCTAGAAGGCATGTTACCCTCTTAAGGCTATGCGCTGGAGGATTCAGCTCTTTAATGACTGGACATATGCTTATCACCTAAGCTTGCACAGAAATGTGTGCCCCAGCACATGGAACCTCACATGTGTGAAGACCAGAGACTTAAGAAGTCTGTATTTATAGGCTTCGCTTTCTCATGAAATTTCTGCTAGAGAAAGAGATATGATGAAAACTCGGAGATCTGGCTGATATTTCCTCAAGAAACCTTTTGTTGACCCTACCTTTTCCCTTATGCTATTATTGGTCAGCTCTTGAAGACATAGAAACAACCACACGAATTCTGATCTTTTTGTTTTCTCCTTGATTTACAGAATATAATGGCAATAAGGAAGTCCTTATGGTGAAGGTAACACTTGTGAACTGATTTATGCCTATTTACGAGCCTCTCTTTGTGGCAATCAAAAATTACATTTCATAAATACATGTTTGTATGCAGTTACTTAAAATGAAAAAGGCGAGTATTTCATTCTGAGGTTTTAAATGTCATCCACCCAAAAAAAGCGCTGTAAACATTTTAGTCGCTCTCAGTGGAGAAGGCCGGTGACTGACATTAAAAGCCTCAAGGCTGCAGCTACAAACAGAGTTTACAAACATGCAGAGTTTACAAACTCCGATTTTCTAGATTCTTCCTCATGTTTAATTCCCTTCCTCATCGTCAACCAATTTAATTGACAGGCATGTTAACAACAATTTTGGTTATTCCTAAATTTTCTTTCTCTGGCCTGATTGTTCCTCACCATTAGAACTATCCCAAGAAAGACCAAGAACTGAGAAATACCTCTATGGAGAGAGCTTCCATATGGTCTTGTGTACCATTTATTCCACACTGATGGATGCAGCAGGCTTCCACCGATGCACATGATCCTCTGTGAGATTCCCATAAAACCAGGAATAGTACTGCATGGACAGAGGCATAACAAATTAGCACATTTTAACAATTTTCCTCACAAATATAGCCAAAAAAATCCAGTAAAACAAGGCTGAGGAAAAAATTAGATAGGCTGTGCCATTACAATAATTAGGATCTTATGGTTTATTTGACAGAAGAACTCCCTTTGGCAGAATCTCCACTGACAACCACAATTTGTTTGGAGTATCATATCTGTTGGAACACAGACGTCTGTTCTTTAAAGCATTAAATCTTTCCCTACACATGAAAACCACAGTCCTTACATGTAAGGAGGACTTCTGATCATAAAGATTGGCCATTCCTATCACATTGCTTGGCTCTGTATTAGTAATGTGCAATTGCATTTATTCTTTATGTACTGAACCCTAAACATCTGCTAGGCTGGAAAATCTTCTTTGTGCATTTATTTCATTACACCTAGAGGTGCAAACACAAAAAAACATAAGAAACAATATACAGTCCACCCTATCCCAAGTAATTAAATATAATTAAAATAATAATGTTATTTTGTATGTGACAGTGGATAAATCCAAGCAGACATTCTGTTTAAAACTTGAAGTACTAATTCATGCTTAAACCTTTTAAACGGAATGTGTTAAGTTTTGCTACCCATCATATAAGGTAGTAAGTAGTGGCAATGTGTCGTAGAAAAGATATGAAAATGAAGAGTCAAATACTCAAGAATTCAAAGTATGTTTCAAAGACAGGTAGGTGTCAATAACTCCCCCCCCCCCCCCCGCAGTGTGTGAGAAAACTGAGTATTCAGAGAAGTCATGAATTAACATCATGCTTAAGCTTCTACAGCAGTCTACTGGCAATACCATTCTGCAGAACATAACATGTATTTGCTTTCTCTGAGTATTTTCTAGTTACAGCATTTTCAGGTACTGTTGTTGTCTGCTATTTCTGATCAAAGTGAAATAAAAAATATCTCCTGCAGATATTGTTCACCCTTTCTTTTTTCCTATGGTCAAATGAACCCAGGCATTCTTGAGTAAAAACAGCTATCAAAATTCCACATGAAGTCTGAATCCCTTGTTATCAGTTTCCACCCAAGAACTTAAGGTTTCCTGTTCCCATAACTCCTTGATTTTATTTGCCACATTTCATCCATAATATTCCACTCACTGCCTTTGGAACAATTCAAATACTTTCACATGTGCTACCAACAACAACAAGCAACTTTTGCTACAGTTATTTCACTAATCCTTAAGGAACTGAACTCGGTCTTCAAAGTGATTGTACTAGTGGAGTCTCAGGCTGTACCTACCTCCCACAACGTGGCTTCACTAAAACGAAACAGATGGGAACTATCTTGGCATCTTGGCTGTACGTAAAGCTGTACCTTGCATGCAAGAAGGGCTTAAGAAACCTTAATGAGTTCTCCAGAACAAAACTCCCCTTCTAAAAACATTCCCACCAGTTCACTTCTCCTTTCTTAGGTTTTGCTCACAGCTCTACCAGTAGTTGATCTTACACATCTATTGTAACATCAGTGGAAGAAGGAATGGGATCTACATTTCCAGTCCACCTTTGAGTAATGCATCCACATGCTTCCACTTAGGAGGGAAAATGTTGTTGGAAATGTTTGGCAGATAAGCCATCTTGTGCAAAAATCAATGTTTTATAGATCAGATTGCCTTTGTGTCCCCTGCTCTGCACACATTGGAACTAAAAACAAAGGAACACTCTAACTTCCCAGTCCTCAACAATCTTCAGCAAACTTCCTCCTCCCCTCTCCCCCCAGTATTTCTAGTAGGTTAAGCAGTTCTCCCACACCAGCACAGAGGGCAGCCATAAGAAAATCTCAGTATTACGCTGGGCAGTACATTACAATGGTGATAAGAGGGATAACTCTATTTAGCCTTACCTGGCTTCCAGATTTGCAGTTAAAAAACAGCTTAATTTTAAGGATCAGGTTATGTTCCTTATTACCTTCCCATCATAACAAAGGATACAAATATTACATTTCTGTCTTTATTAACTGATAATCTATGTTACTTTGGATGTCCAGTACTTTATTTACTTTGTTTCTCCAAGAGAGAATGAAAAATTTCATTCCGGAAAACTTTCTGATTTTTTCCCTTCACAAAATTTATTTGGCATCATTCTGCTATTAAAGGTAAAACTGCTGGACAAGAATAAAAAAAAAGAGCAAGAAGGTGCTTTAATGGCCAGGATAAATTAATCAAAGAAAGATGATATCCATGCCTCCTACTGGCAGGTTTGCAACTCTGTGTTTTGCTTCGGTGGATCCTCAGCAAAATCTAGAAATAGACACAGGACAGGGAAATGAAAAACAAGAATGCAGAGGCTGCTCTTTGTCTGGGTTTGATTCTAGTTTCCTCCTATTCTTTTCCTCCACTCTTTCAAAATAAGGAAAGAAAAGATACACACCACATGACCCAAATTTATACTTATTTCCATTTTAAAAGAAGATTCACTTCTAATTTTTTCAATACTGTAAAGGCTGAACACTCAACTAACCCACTGTGTTTAGGTTTCCCTGAGTGCTTCGTGGAGATTTGTTAAAGATATAAAATAGCATACCAAACAATGAAAGAGCTTGTTTCCCCAACCATTTTTGTTGAAAGCTACTTTGTATATGTTCCTATGCAACAAAAATTAAGTTTATGTGTAGGTGTTCCATGTTTTTACAAACTCTATACTCCTTAGTTGTTATAAGATTAAAACAATTTTCTCCCTCAGTAAATGCTTCCCTTGAAAACCACTGGAAGCACATAATTCATCTGTCCATTTATAGCTTCTATTTTCTTCTAGGCACTGAGAAACTGCTGATTGTGATTGTTGTTTTCCCTTTTAAGAAGCCAATGTTGAACAAGTGACAGATAAGACAATTTCATGTTTCAGTGACCATACAGATCAATTTTTCATTTATTCTGAAGTTTAAAAGAAAAAAAAAGATAGACAACCAAGGTACAATTGCAGGGATTTTGTTTAGCAAATTATTCCTCTATACCCAGAAAATTTAACAGGCACTCTCATTAAACCTGCAGGGAGTTTTAAGGTAGCTTTAGTCCTAATATTTTTCAAAAAATGCATTCAAAGACTTTTTCCCTGAATCATTTTCTTCTCTATGGAATCTATCAGAAAGGTTTGGAGATACAGTACAAGTCTTTAACTGTGAATATTAGAAAAAGAAGAAAGAAAAGAAATGTATTACCACAAGCTGCAGAAGATCTCAATAAAAAGACAGATAAGTGAAAAGGGAACATTGTGCAGTTTCTGTATCGGATAGAGAAATGGAAAAACCACACGTATTTGGGAAAGTGTTTGCATGGAAAAGGTACGGGATTGGTATCCCCTATTAGCACTTACCCATTCCGTACAAGTCACTGTAGGGTGATGGACACCTGATTTGCTTTTTCCACCCACTTTATTTCCTCCTGTTCTTTCTCCCTGTAGACCTCTGCCTTCTGTCCCTGCAGGACCCAAGTGTGCCATCCGATGTGCAACCCTATTAAGCAAGCTAGCATTATAGCATCATATGTGGGCTGGCAAAGCGTATGTATGCAGCCCGCTCACGATTGGGTCCCAGCAACACCATGGCTGCGCACTCCATGCAGGTTCAAACATGAAGACACTAAACAGTGGTGCAATCTCTTGTTCTACATGCAAGCAACCCTTCTGGAGAGAGGAGGGGACCATAGGTATCTGACTTGGCTGTCCTCAGGAAGATTAAGGATGAAGAACACCTAAGTCAGAATCTCCCTCTTTCCATTTATGGATAAGGAGACTGAACTTAGATGCCAGGACTGTTTACCTGTACCCAATCCTGCTGTCAAGTAAGATCGCACTAGCAGGAAGTTATGCAGTCTTCATACTGTCATCCCACAAAAATAAAACCTGAAAGATAGCTGATCAACAGTGAATAGTCAACAGTGACATCTAAACTGCTATCAGTAATATTCAGTATTTTCAGCTTACTGAATGCACGCAAGAAATTTAAAACTTATGTCAAGGATTTTACAGTGGTATCCCAAGCAATCTTACAAAAGTCCTGGAGATAGTATGTTGGCTTATATTCACAAGACTTATTGCCTTTGCAACTTTAAACATCAGGGAATCACAAAAAAACCCAGAAGTTTAGATTCAGAAATGTAAGAAGCAATCCTAGAGATAAGCCTGGTCACTGTTTTTTTATTAGTTTTAGATATAACATGAAAACTACTAAAAATGGCAGAAAATTCCCACCTTTGTTCCTTTTGAGGCAAAAGTTTTTTCTGCCTTTGAGCAAAATCCTGCTCATTTTACTGATGGGAAGTAGAGTTTTAAATCCCAGGGATGGATATCTGAGAGAGTAATTTAGAACATGGGTCTATAGATAGGAATTTTGCCCAAGTATTCACTACAAGATTTTTCCATGGGTTTAACTGTTATTCTTATGTTTTAAAATGTTATAAATCTTAAACCATATTAATGAGTATGTTTCTATGCAAGTTTTGCGGTATAATAGAATTACATCACTATCAGTACCCTATAAATAACCTTTGGCTCTGCTAAATGCTAGAAGCAGACTTTATTACCTCATATACTACTCTTGACCACTTAATTAACTGCCACAAAAGCTAATTAATTAGACATCACAGTCTCTAATCATTCTGGAATTTGGTCTATTATGATCAGCTGGAATATCCTCTTTCCTCCATAGACCCCCTAAAGTTTAGATGAACACAATAAAGCACTCCGGGTTTTTAATTCTCATCTTTCCAGATACTCAAGATCAGGGTGGGAATATTTAGACTGATTTTATTACAGATTTTCCCTATTTAACTCTGTCTTTATTACAATGGATATTTTTGTGAGCTTGGAGGGCTTCAGCCTGTTTCAGTGTTAGTGTACTAACACCTTAACATAACGTTGCCAAAAAATCATTCTTAAGAAGTCAAGAAGAATTCCAGCAGCTTAACTCAATGACTGCCTACTGCTGTTACATCACAACATGCATGTCACACACATAGGTATTTTATGAAGCAACTTATCAATTAAACTCAAAAGCTGGACCTCCAAAATTTTAAACTGTTTTGTCAACAAGATGCAGCCAGTCTGTAAAGTCAGCCTGTATATCGTGGTGGAATGAAAGTACCAATGAGAAACAAGCTGATAAATTGGTTTGACTAATCATTAAAACCCATCTAGTATAATCGTTTTAGCTGATCTCGTTTAAGTCATTCCGTGAAGCTGCCAAGAGAGTTCAGGGACAGGTCGATCTCCTATTCGCTTCATGCAAGGATCAGGCAGATAAAATCCGATCAGTTACCTGACCATTCTTGCATTTTTATGTAATTATTCCCTGTTGTTTTAAAGCTTCCATCTGGAGGAAAGAAATCTGTTCTGCTCCTGACCTTTTCAGACCTCATGTCACTGTATTTAGCTTTAACAGATGGATTCTACGGATCTGATATGAAGATAGAAATAAAAGATTGAAAACATGAAAAGACTGGAAAAGTATAGAATCATTAAAGCCTTGAATCATTGCTAACTGCAGGTCAGTGGGTGAATCTTCACTGGATTCATGGGTCATTGATCAGGCCTCACAGCTTGTTCCTGCCCTAAACGGCAAAAGAATTAAAAAGACTCTATTAAGAAGGTGACTGGCACTACCTTCCTCTAATGTGCAAGTCGGTGAGAGCAGGAAGGGCTGCTAACACACACTGTATCTCCAAGGTCATGACTACTCCTAACAGACAGCTGTAGTCTAAAATAAGTACCAGTTCTGAGCAACGCTCAGATCTACCTTATGAGAGCAAGAGCAATTGCTTTGAGTAGTGCGGATTTCTGCAGAAGAGCAGAATTCTTCCTATCTGTGCATGTATTTAATTCCTGTTGTTGATCATACTGAGTAAATCAACCATAACTTTCTTGCAGATTCATATACAAAACACTTCAATAAAGGGGTTTATTCTTCCTCCATGGAAAAAAAAAGACCCCTGGAAAAATTACAACAATCAATAAGAAATAATGAAAGAACTTCTCAGAACAATACACACATGAACTAGCTAGTCACAAAGAAAGGAAGCAACTAAACTTTTGCAACAGGAATATTCAGCTTGGACATGCATTTTATGCTTAAGGAGTAAACTGGTGAAGAAACATTTCTGAATCTTATAAATGGAGAGGAAATTCAGAGCAAAACCTGATTCTCTGTCCTTGGTTCAATTCATTTCGTCTACTTTATGAAGATAAACTGCAAGGCAGGATGCTTGGATTGATGTATGCTGCATGTTAATATAGCCCTGCATAGTTTAGAGTAAGCTACAGTAGCATGAGTTTCTGGGCATATTCCCAGAACAGTACAGTGCAGAGGAAATTTGCTTGTAGAGCAGCTTTGTCCTCCTCACATACCCATCTTAATATTAATTAATTATACATTTTAGGCTATTTGATGTGCTGCAATATGTGGATATAATAAAATAGGGAGACAAAGACAGATTTCACTAACTGCCTTTAAAAAAAAACAGCATTACCTTCATGGTGTTCTGCATTTTATAACTGTTTTCATCATTTGAATAACTTCTCATCGCAGCTTCACTTTTCCAGAAACTACAGTTTAAGATGTTAAAAATGTATGTTTGGTGTGTACATTTTTTCAATAACTGATTTGTATGTTATAACATGAACAGTAAATAACCTTTTTCAGCATGCAACAGAAACCAATTACCTACTCTTTCAGACATACATGCATTTCTGAAACCTGCTGAGGATCTGCATATTTTATGACAGCAGACACCAAATCCAACTACATATGACAACAGGGGACAGAACGCAGAAAATCATGATTTGGTATTAGTGAATTGGTAATTGGTATTACCAGTGCACATTTGCATAATCATAATGCTCCATTGGAAGTATCTGGCAAAAAGTCTGTGTACTGTCATTGCCACCAACTTTCCAAAAACAGTCAACATTACTAAAAGAAGGCTAAAATTCTTTTAGACTACAGGAAATTATTAATACAGAAAACAGCAAGCATTCTGCTTCATGCTTTTTGACTCCAAGTATGAACAAAATAGCTCTACATTCGTAATACAAGGAAAATGACTTTTTCAAAAAAAATCATATCAAAAGAAAAAACCATCCCCTTGGGAAATTACCCTGTGGGCTTGCCACCTAGCCAGCCACTGTCCTGCATGCCAAGTTCTTTTTATAACAATGTAATGAAAATCGGATGCACACTACAAAAGCCAGAAAGTAGATCAGGTAAGATCTTGACTAATGTGATTCTTTATATTTTCCAGTCAAATTTTCTCCTGAAAGAAATGCGTGTCCCACCATTACCTTCCTATTTCAATATTAATCTCTTTTGAAAGACAGGAATGTTGCCTTAATAATCTACATACACCACTTTTAGGTCTCCCGATTTGGAATGTCTTGCTGCTGTAATAGTTGCCCTCACAGAAAAATAATTTTTATTAAAATATTGGAATGAAATTACACTTCAATTGTTCTTGCTCTCATAGAGTATAACTGCTTCTCAGCTGTCAGTTCCAATTTTCTACTCTTTCATAGCTACAATTTTGCTGAATACAACAGAAGAGTATTTGTTTTCTCAAGAGCTGAATTTCTTTTGAGTTGTCTTTTCGATCAGAGATAAGGGCAAATTAAAAAAAAAAGTGTTTAACATCATTAATAAGAAAGGATGCAATGTTTCCTATTATAGTCTTCATGTTTAAAAAAAAAACAAACCACACCCTATCATTACATTATGACTACAGCTATCAAGTGATATAATTTTCTTTATTGTTTCCTGTCCTTAATATTATTAAGCATCATTAACCGGTTATCTGTCATTATCCAACTGCTACCTTTTACTTCAGCAGTGGATTCATTCCATAGAGGACAAAGCAATTGCTGCACATAGTGACTTTCATGTAAACAGGAAACAGTTAAATTCATCAGCTTAAACTCAGAAGTCTGAAATCTAGTTGTAAGATCTGAAAAGCAGAACACCTTCCAAAAATCAGATTCATCTTATATTAAAGAAATAGAGTAAATTATTTCAACCTTGATCAGTCTAATGCTTTGTGCCGTTTCCTGGTAAAGCATTTTGAAATCCTGAGTTATTTAGACAATACTCAGCAATGTTTTTACATTTTAAGGGCTATTTTCTCAGTTAGCGTAAACTAGCATAACTCAGCTGAAGTCAAAATGCTATTGATTAACGAAGTGAAGATATCCATTTAAAAAAGCCAATTCCCCAATACCTTCCTTGATGATCCCATTTTAGAGTCACCAGCTGTCAAGACACCTAAAACTGGCCAATCATCAGAAGCACATGGCCACGCATGATTATGGTCAGTGTGCTACTAAGATACAGGTGAGGTCAAAGGAAAACTATTTATTCTGGTTTTCTTGTTGTTTTTAAGAAAATACTTTTACTACATTAGTGATGAAATATAATTTTAAACATGTTCCAGGTTTTTTTTTTTTATCATTGTGGAAGCATTTGATGTTTTTGAGGCTTAGTCAGGGTGTTTTGATGGAGATATTTAATATACACTAACAGTAAGGAACAGGTTTGCAACAGAGAAGTAGAAAAGATTTTATTTATGGAAGGATCTGCATTTATTCCTTCTCCTTTTCATATCTGGACTGCCCAGTGCCTGGTTTCTGGAACCAGCGCTGTTTCTGCACCAGTGCCTAAGGTTTATTTGGGGAGGGAAGGGAGAAGGACTGCTAATGATCTCCCAGAGATAAATGAAATTGCTGATTTAGTCAAGCTCATTCTTGACCTTGACACAAGTCGGGACAGGCAAAGGGAAGAGCTCAAAATAGAGCAAGTGAAAGAAAGGAAGATCAAACGAATGCTCAGGTCTGGCCAAGACCCCCCTCTACATTCAGCTAACACCTGGCTGAGTTAGAAAACATGACCAGCCCAACCTTCCTGTTGGAGCCGATTGAAGCTGTCAGCTCCCGGCTTGTCACCCACTGCATCAGGAGGCCCCTGGGCTGCCACAAGAGCCCTAATTAGGCAGAAATGGCACTTCGGCAACTGACCCGCCAGGACCTTTGGCAAAGCATTTAACATCATTAGTTAACATTTTTATTAAAAAAAGTGTGAATGTAAATGAACAGCCAATGCATTTCAATAGGGTTTGTCGGTGGCATTGCACGCCCCCCCAGTCTCCCAACCACACACACACTTTTTTGCATGAATAGTTCACTTGTTTTCTCTAAAGGGGGGTGGGGATGGAGAGAATGTTTTTCCAAGGGAACTAGACATATTCAAAGCAGAAGCAAGGTCTTAAACAATCAGACACAAACTCCTGCCTTTTGGGGAGTGTGTGGGTGAGTGAATAAACAACTAAATGCAATCTTACCTGCAACATGCCTAAGGGGACATCTGAAAGGAAAAGTATGCATAACCCACACTGGAACAGAGAGATACACAATCAATATTCATCAGATTGTTCTAAGTGTACTCATTGTATTTTTGTTCTTTTCTGTTACCTCCAAAAATAGGTACCTAATCCAGTAAGCTTGCAACCCTTTGCCAGAGCCATCAAATGCTACAGCAATGTAAAAGGATGAACATCTAAGAATATACTGTCCTCCTCTTTCCTTATAATTTCTTTAATCATTGCAAATTACCTTTGACAGAAGATTATCAAAAAATACCACTCAGGCATATTAACAACCTACATTAATTAAGTCTCCCCTGGCAGCAATTTATGTGTGAAAAGTTATTTATTCATACAGAAGAGTATGAAGCCTTGAGACAGTTTATTGCTACCCAGTTTTTTTCTGCAGGTTCTTTAACTGAAGAGTTTCCATAGTTTATCAATTCTTGAACAAAAGCCTGGCACAGTTTTTCTTGGAGATAAGAGACACAAGAAAATGAAATAATTACAAACATACTTTTAAATTAAGAACTGGACAGGACTTGGAAGGGTGCCCAGTCCTCAGATATTTTATGTCTACTTCCCATGAACATGCCCAAATCCATGCTCCTTTTATTTCCTTTGAACCCATTAGCTCCTTCTTCCTCCAATGGAAGCTACAAAATATAGCACTGGGGCTGTTTCCTTAGGCCATATAAAGACTCTACTACCTTAGGTTTTGGAATTTGCTCCTCCAATCTATAACAGCCATATGTTACCAGCAACAC
Source organism: Morus bassanus (assembly GCA_031468815.1). Taxonomy (NCBI): domain Eukaryota; kingdom Metazoa; phylum Chordata; class Aves; order Suliformes; family Sulidae; genus Morus; species Morus bassanus. The sequence continues at coordinate 9,347,612 of CM062575.1, read as the reverse complement.
TTGTCCTACCAAAGAAAAGATTTTTTCATTTGTGAGGAAATCATTCCATTACATTGTAGCTGCACAGACTATCACTTATGCCTTATAAAATAAAGTACAAAAGTAATAAGAGATTAAAATAGATCTTCTACATAAGGTGCTTGGGATGAAGGTGCTGAATGAAGATGTTGGTTCAAAATCCAACTCATCAGACTTGCTCCACAGCCAGTGGAAGATTGTACTTTCTCAGATCCACATATTAGAAACTGAAATAACAGTATTGTCATTTTCTCACACACTGGTATACACAGAGGTTCTGGTCCCTGACTGTTTCCAAGCCACCTAAATGACGTATCAGGGGAAAATAAACACTTGGCTATGCACCTTATCCCTATTTCTTCCGTTTGTTAAATAAGCCAACCTTCCCCCTCAACCCTGACCTCAGTGCATACAGTGCAAGAAGAACTGTATTTCTATACATCATCTGACAGGCGAAACCAGAAGACCATACCTTCAGACTACATCAGATGCCTCACAAATCTCCTGTTCTGTGACTGAGATGCAGGGTAGTTTGTATCCCAAAAGCCAGAATAAGGCTACACCAGGACATACCTCTACCCCACAGTGCAGATGCAACCATTGTTAACCTGTTTCTTTTCAGGAAACTTCTATCTTGTGTTTGTGCTATGCCTGGTATAAAAAGGTCTGATTGGGACTCCAGGACCTCTGCGCTAATAATAATACGCATACACAATAACAAGATTTGTACATGCAGAGAAAACAAAAAGAATGTTACACACGTACGTAGCACACATGAATATGCTCACATGCACAAGAGCCCTCTGTTCACAGGATGGGAAAAACCCTCTTCTCTGTAAATGCTTTGGGATCTATAGTTATGTCATGTAAATTCTTACTCTCTTTGTGTGTGTATGTATGTATACACAAACATGTGCTTTCATTCTGTTTTTAAACAAGTATGTGTAGTCTTTGAGGACACTCTAGAAACATTAAACCAACATGGACTTCTATAGATTTTTAAAGCACAGTACCAGGTCTAGAAATCCATGTAGGAAGCCTGGCTTGATCTTTTGACTCACCTGTGAGAGCAAGCGAGCAGCTAATTTTGGCACTATTCAAATCATTGTTTACCAGTGAATTAATGAAAACAAAATCCATATCTTTCTTTCTAGAGCAGAAATAGGAAGAGATAAATGTTAAAAAGATGTATTTGCTACCAATAATCAGAGGTCGTTAGCTTGAAAGCAGTATTAGCAAAAAGAATAAATGGTCTTTAGGAATTGCCCAAAAAGCTGAACAGTACAAGGCTCAGAAAATTGATAACAGTAAGGTGTCTATATCTGACTCCTTTTCGTATCACATGACTATTTTCCAGTCTAGTTCTTCAGCACGGCTTCTCCTCTCCTGCCGGGAACTAGAGGGGTGGGTGAAGGCAGAGAGAGGTGACAGCTTATTGAAAAGCTCCTGCTCCCTGCCTAGTTTTGGCACATTTTCTGCAGGTGCCTCGCTCTATAGCCACAATAGGCTCTGGAAGAGAGGATTCAGACCTGTCAACAGCTACAGGAGGCAACTCCACATCTTTGTCTTACAGGCTAACTTCATTGTCTGCTGTTCTGAACCCTGCAGCACAAGCACCCGTTAATGAGATGAGCCCGTTTTTCCTCTATTTGTTCCTCCCTCTGTTTCTCTTGCCTTTCTGTAATGGTTTAAGTTGATCATATTGGTTCCTTTCTAGTGGGGATTGCTCCAAAGATCAGATAAGATAATTGCCTGTAGAATACTGCTCAGCAACAACTATTACTTCCTTGGCTGAAAATGTCAGAGCAATTGAAAGCTCTTAGTAAAGTTCAAGAAAAAGGAGGCAAAAAAGAAGCAGCTCCTATATGTGGATGTATCTGTGTATATATAGCAAGTTTGCAGTGGCCAGCTCTCTGCATGATCTTGCTTTATAAGCACCACTTTCAGCATATTTTATATTTTCATGACTTTTTTAAGAAGCTAAACAATATAAACACACACACCAATTCACATTAGGAAGGATTTCTCTCACTTACTTTGGATTTGTATGTAATTTACTTCAGCTTTGGAAGACAATATTATATAATCACCTCTTTTGCATTTTCCCCACTTCCTACACCACTTCTTAGAAACTGAACTAATGCAATTTCTTTTTAATCTTAAAATATCATCTGTATAGAGAAGATGCTGAGGGAAAGCCTGGAATGGCTTGAAGAAGGGGGTGCAGTTTTTGAATAGTGCTATGAGTTTAATGCCCTTCTGATTTAGCCACTCGCTAGCAACAGTGACTTGCCAAATATTCAAACAAGACCATGTTTTGTGCTGTGTAGATTTATGAAGTGACAGCTGATAGAAAAATGCTATACCAAGAAAAGGTCATGTAAATATCACACTGAATCTAAGTACAATTAAAATAACAGAAATAGTCGGGCCAGTATTTAATTCATTTCTGCAGCTGAAACACATGCTGTCACTTCTAACAAACACGTGACGTTATGCACTGATGAACAATTCAAGAGCGCACCCAAAGACATCATGCTTTTTATCACTAAAGTGTGGAGGCTCTAGAGATTTTGTATGAAATCAAGATCTCCATTTATTTGACTGACAGTACAAATAAGCAGGAAAAAGCCCACACTTGTAAAAATTTACTCAGAGCAAAATCAGAAAAACTGCACAAAACCTCATCCTTTTTCATTTTCCAAATCACATTTTTTCTATACTACATATGCACTGTCATCAATAATACACCATCACAAATTTATAACCATAAAATCTTTTTACCACAAATTCTGTAATGAATAAATAGCTTTTGGAAGCTTCTTAGAGTTTTGCAAAAATGATGGAGAGCTGGCTCAGCAGCTGGATCACTACAGGCTATTCATATGCTGAGCTGCTGAGGAACTACCACAGGGAAATTCCTTATTCTTTGGTAAGGAACTCCAACATAGGCACCTACATGATGGCTGTTTTATGTAGTATCACAAGATTACAAGCACCCAAATCAGTGTGACTGATAAGATATCTGGAGAGATCCAGGCTCCAATCTTGCAATATAATTGAACTAGACTTATACTAGTTTAGTTACATGAAGCAGAGAACCAGATGCACAGGTTGTTTTACGCTGAATATTTCAGAAACTGAACTACTATATTAGAACTAATTTCGTGGTTACATTTTGTTATACAGAGTTACCTGCAGTAGGGCTTGCTCCCTGAACGAATTATAGTACAGGTGTCCAATTAAAGCAAGCAGTGATTTCTAAAGTCTGTTATGTAACTTCTTCAGAATTACTTTAAAGCTTTTGCTGGATGATATAATGTTTTACAGCAGTGAAGTGAAAGGATTCAGCAGATGTGTGAAATACCATTTCCTCTTACTGTTTTCACAAATACAGTTTGAAGATTTGATAATTGCAATAGGCTCAATTTTTTCAAATACACAGTCCCACAAATTGTTTGCCAAAAATAGAGTGGAAATTCTATCTAAAACTTGAACATCAAGAACTGTGACATAGGAAACTGAGAATAGCTGATCTCTCTTTGTGTTTGAAGCTTAGGCCAGCAGTCTGACTCTGGAGCCCTTGACAAAAACTCACACTTCTAGAGAAAAGCTGGAAGTGGTAATTGCTACTGATGCTTGTCCTGAAACAACATGGCCTTTGAATGAACTCCCATTAAAGGGCAAACTAGTGCAGTAGCTTCACAAACACTTCATGGTAGTCCTGAAAAAATGACCATTTATAAGTAGGAAACACAAAAGAAAAGCTCTACTATCTTCTGACAAGTAGCCAGGGAATTTAAGATGTTTCTGTGCTCTTTTTCTTGCATGTTATAGTCAATGCTCACAGTATATGGGTAGAATTAAAACACAAAATTGCTAATTAGGAGCTATGCTGTTTACTAAAATATTCTGCCGCAAGCAGGCAGAAATTCATCCCAAATTAAAGCCTAAAACCCTTTCAACTTCTAGATCATATGCAAAAAACAATCCAGTGCTTGGTATACACAGGAGGTCAAGAGTAGATGATCTGGTAGTCCTTTGTGGATTTAAGATTGTAAGTGCTAGGACAGCATTTAACTTCAAAATAGAGCAATAGTAAGCAATTCTCAAAATAATTTCATTGCATTATTTACTTATACACAGCTTGCATTCCCAGAATGTTGTTCTAGGTTGTGCGTGATGAACTGCTTCCATCCCCGTGAATGGAACCAGTAACCGAGTATTAATAAACTGGCACAGTCAAAAAACATTAAGGTTTTACAGTCTGACAAACACAGTTGTGTATGTTTGGTACTACTCTTGGCTTGATTACTAGACATCAGCAGTTGACAATAAACATATCCTCTTTCTTTGCTGAGGAAAGTGGTGATTTTTATGATGGATATTTGGACATATTAGGTGTACTGATTGCTCTCTGGGTGAAGCCTGATGAATTTTACATACTGTCCTTCTCATTGCTTTAGGTACATTTAACAAAACATACAGTTGCAAATGCACTTTCTTCCTCCAGTTCTAGAGGGGTTTCTGTCAAAAAATTCTTTCTATCCATTCCTCCCCTCATGTTGCTTTCAGTAGTTATTTGTAGGAAATGGAGACTAGAAAGCAGCAGTCCTGTATTGCAGTTAAAGGTACATTCCTATCAGTGCCTTACACAGTGAGTAGGCAATATTTTCAGTAGATAACATGCATGTTTTTTAATAAATATACAAATCCTGACAAAAATTTACAGTCTGACACTGAGTTCTATTCTTAAGCACAATTCCAGTTATGCTCCATCAAACCATGACCTTTCTTACACTAATATAATCAAATTCCCCATGCCAATACACCATAACCAAACACGGTTATGCAATTTCCATCAGTGCAATTAATGCAAGAAAGATATGGACTGACTGGAGTGAGTCCTGCGCAGGGCACAAAGATGATTAAGGGACTGGAATGTCTTTCATAATAGGAGAAGCTGACACAGCTGGAACTCTTCAGCCCAGAGAAGGCTCAGGGGGCTCTCATCAATGTGTAGAAATACCTGATGGGAGGGAATGAAGAGGAGGAAGCCAGACTCCTCTCAGTAGCACCCACTGGCAAAACAAGAGGCAATGGGCATAAATTAAAAAATAGCACATTCAGTGTAAGACAATGTAAGGCAATATGCTTTTTGCTGTGAACATGATCAAACACTGGAACAGGTTGCCCAGAGAGAGGTTATGGAGTCTCCCTCTGGGAAGATATTCAAAACCTGACCGGACACGGTCCTGGGCAACCTGCTCTCGCTGACCCTGCTTGAGCAGGAGAGATGGAGCAGATGAGCTCAAGAGGTTGCTTCCAACCTAAATGATTATGATTCTGTAATTTACATCACAGTATATTTTCAAGAAAGAAAGATTAAGTTTTGTGAAAGCTCATTTGAGAGCCGCATCCTTGTGCTCTAGGAATCTGAAATATTGGGTTAATATTAAACAGCATTTTCTTCTACATGTCATCCCATTTATTACCTTACTTATTTGGTATATTTCTCAATCATTACGTAGAACCAAAAATGTTTTCCAAAAACAAGTCACATTCAGAAATAGACTATTTCTACATTTGCCCACATGTTTGATTCCTGAAACCTGTTTATCAATGTTTAAAGAAGAAAATAAGGGGAGATTTTGTATTACAAACAGTCACTACCTCTATGCCTACAACAGCCACTGCTTAATTTCAGAAAATACGGGTATTTGAAATCTGAACTAATCCCCTCTGTGCAAATGCACCATGCCTGACTATTTCTCCAGTAGTCACATCTTTTCCAAGACACTGCAAGTTCCACCAGACTGACCTCATGTTCATAGATCTCTTCAATTCCAAGCTATGGATTTACAAGTCTCATCACCTTTCAGTGGAAGTCAAAGGTGTTCAAGCTCACTCAGAATCTGCTGCTTTGAGACAAGCCAGACAACTAGCTTTTAATAAAATTCTATCAGTAGACAGAATTTATAAAAACAGTATTTTGTGGATGAATACACCCCCAAGTAGTAATGCCAGTCAAAAGATTCTTTTCCTTCAAAATAAGGTATGTTTCAGTGCATCAGCTGGATATTATTCAAACATATGGCTGAATATCTTATATAGAACTGTGAATATTATCTGTTCTTCAGAAGTAATACTCTGAAAAGCTTTTCAGTTTATAATCACATCCAGCTTCAAAAATGTGTATATTTTTTAAGAATATGTAGAAGCAATTTTTCCTTTTTTTTTTTTAACTGAGTCTTGAACTGAAGAACACTATTAAAGATAACAATGAAAATAGGGGAAAATAAAAAATTTTATGTTCACAATTTACGCAGCATTTCCCTAGCCTCAGGGGAACTATTTAAATCTTGTTTATAGCAAAAAGTAGGATCAAAATGGTTATAAATGTAATAAAACTTTCATACAAGATCTGAAAATTTTGGGGGTTTGTGCAAAAAATACCAGCAACAGGAAGCAAGTTTTTTGAAAAAATGACATATTTTTGAGTTAAAGAAACCTAGATTAGTGCAATGGAATAAATGAAGTCAGTTATAAATTCATATGATCTTATGGGCTTATCCTGAAATGATAGCCAAAATTTTGCTCCAGATGGTGCAATAGTGTTTGTGACATCCACTTTGAACTGCAATCTAGTTATGTGTCAAGCAGGAGAGTCCATTATTCACAGCATCAGTGCTGGAGAAAGAAGGTTAAAAGTTCAAGACATGCCCCAAGTGATTAAGGTTGTAAAAATCAGGAGATATACCATGGGGGGAAAAAAATGCCATTCTTCCTTTTCTTCCATACTCAGTTTGTCCCCAAAAATGTGTTTAAGCAAAAAAATCACAGGGTGCAGGAAAGCCCCAACTCTCAAAAGCAATGCAAAAATTACCTTTTTATTTAAACTCCTTAAACCCCTCTGCTACCAGCTTCGCTTTTCCTGGAAAGAAGCAGAAAGTCTTAAAATCTGTCAGGAAGTTACAGGACTTGAGAACTCAATTAACACTGTTTCTCACTCATTGCTTCAACTGTTACATACCTGTAAGTAACTTGGCTTTCAAACTTAATTTTCATGTATCCCACAGATTACCTGTTCATCTGCACTAGTCAGGTTTCACTTCTCAGTCATGTAAGCCTTTGATCTGCTAACCAGTAACAGATAACCTAGATTGCTTCCAACCACTCCAAAAGTTTCTGTATTTGGAACTGCAAGTACTGCTTCTCAAATAGTTGAGCAAATTTAGGGAGTTTCTAATCCAGTATCAAAGGAAAGAGGAATACTCAAAGCCTGAAGGGTGAAGTTACAAAAATTTAGATTAAAAAAATCTTCTGCAAAATTCTTCCTAGTGAGAGTAATGAATGGAAAGATTTACCAAAAAAAAAAAAAAAAAAAAAGGGTGTTTTAGTGCTCAGAACCTTTAAAAAGATATCAAATCATTCTTTTCAGAAAGGTGCCTTATTTCAACAAACAGGTCAGAAAAGCAGAAAAGATTAATTCCCTTCTAATACCCTACCTTTTCTGTCTGCTGTTTGAAATGCAGGTTCAAACTAGAACATCAAGAAAGCCATTCTGACCATAAAAAAAGAGATGATGAACAAGAATAAACTCTGCTGGTTTCTGTAAAAGGAAGTTTTTCTTTAGCAGTAATTACCCAGCCTCAGAACTAGAAAACTTAAGTACATGTTCCCAATTTTCTAACTCACCGTTCATCTCTGAGTTTGATTGCTGGTTTGTATAAATTGCAAATGTATTATGGCCACGGTGCTACATCATCTTTGAAATTATATGAATACCTCATATGCAGTAACTGATGTATGAGCACACATTTTTATTTTCATGTCATTGAAAATATTTAATTTGAATTTCACAAAGCCTGATAACATTCTGACCCTGTATATATTTGTAAGTGTACTAACATTTCAGAGTATGATGTTGACAGTATACTGACAAAAATCCCTATAATCCATCATGTCAGGGTCCCTGAACTAGGCAGGCTTCAATAATGCCTTAAAGCTCGTAACAGTTACTTCAAAATGCACGCAGAAAGAAATCATGTAGTAAACTCCTGATATCCAAGACTAAACCTAGCGTTCACCAACAACCTGTACATTACATTAAAAAAGTCTACACACTGCAAAAACCGGTTATATCACAGAAATTTGAGGACAATCTTCTGTAAACTCAAAAATCAGCTCAAAAACTTGTCTTTAAATGCTGTGCATTCCAAATCACCTTTAGAGTTAGAATGATAAACCAAAGCCTATCAGCCCTCACATTTTAGTTCAGCAGGGTCCTTTGGAGAGGCTAGGCTCACCCTCGCACAGCAGGAGCTGAACAGACCCACAGGAAGAATCCTCAAACTTTAGAAAGAAATTAGTACTAAATCCCACTCAGCTTGAAGTAACCATTGGAGCGGAGAATGATTACTCAAGGCAAATGAACTCTTATATGAATACTCTGAAATTAAAATAATAATGCTAGAGGGGAAAAAAAAAAAGAGACCTAAATGATTATTAGAGATTTCCAAATATCCAGTATACATATTACTCAAGTTCTTGGAAGTTTTTTTATCCAGACTGAAAGCTCAATCTACATGTTATGTTCGGCCACGTCTTAGGACCAAAGCTTTTGTTTACTCTTGTACATAAAGTTTTATTTAGCTTTGTTACTGGAATTTATCCTTTATAGAATACAGAATATTAAGAATGAAAAGAAACACTACAGAAGCATTTTAGGTGTAAAAAGAAAAAAAAATTAAAAGCTTATTATATTTAAGGAATTCAAATGCTTCAAAACCAATAATGTACTTGTACAAGAGTATTTGTATCGCCAAGCTAAAAAGCCAATCCTGATTTTATTGGAAATGTCATGCAGTTTTTATGTTCTCAGACTTGACTTCAAAGAAGACCCTGTCAGTGGAATGAGCACACAATACTCTTCTGTGAAATCCTACAAGAACACAGATGGCAGTGAGACCATGATCTTAATTGATTTAAGGGGCAAGTTTATATCTTTAAAGCAACATTTTAGAACAGCAAAAAGTAAATCCTTTATGCAACACTTAAGCATGCCGTATTATACTTGGTTTTAGAGTGCCCTAGATTAGCACGATATATAAATATTTAAGTGAGATACGAAGCATCTTGTGAAAAAAGGAACACACACAATACTATATCATAAATGAGGAATAGCTGATCATAATATATTTCCTGGCACAAGAGTTATAGTAAAGGCAAGAGGTGACAAAAAATTACATGCAGCTGCTCTCAAAAGAAACACAAGACCCATTTCTCTATCCACCCAAAATACCATACGATCTAAAAGATTTTGGGAGAAAATCTGTTGAGAAGACATCCAACTATGGTGTTACTGGACACCCCTAGGAAAGCAATGACTGCAAGCTTATACAGCTGGTTTTGTACATTGTACATGTACATGTTGATATAAATGAAATATCTTCACTGTTTAAAAACAAAAAAGAACTACTATAGGGTGTCATTTGTACCTGGTCATTTCTAAAAGGCCAGAGTCACACCAGTCACAGGCTTTTTGTCACCGGGTTTGTTCCTTGGGCCTTGCTACATATACTTTGATTAGAGAGTTATTAATTACACTTTAGCCTGTTAGCACCATGGGGCCAATAAAACTAAGAGAAATAGAACTAAATTCTTTTCATTCAACACAACTGTTAACTAAACACCAATTAATTACACCCACACAAGCCTAATGAAGATAATGGGGTTACAGAGAGTTCACGGATGGTATGAAGTGGCTTGCAGTATCCTAACCTTAATCAGTTAACTGCTTCATAACAGGTAGGATCATAGGATAAGCCATCCTCTTCCTACATGCTTACAACTACTATTACTGTTAATGGAAATTGCATGGCCAAACAGGTAATTCATGTGACATTCACTTGATTGTGATTCACTTGATTCAATGATGACATTGCATCATTTATCATTTATCAAAAATGGTAAATACTTGAGGGGAATCCTTACTAGTATTTCAAATGGTTTATTAAAAAAAAGAGTGCAAGGTTATGAAATAAACTAAGTATCAATCTGCTTCAGCTCATTGCTTTCCTAAAGGCAAAGCCGACAAGTTTCTTTTCCCAGATGGTTGATCAATACCCACAGAACAATACATGAAGCTGTTTCTCCATGGTGCATTTTATTTTGAGCACTTTAAAAGGCAGAAGGTGGGAAACTGATCTAGAGGCACTTGAAATGTATTGGAAGGTACAGCTCTCACATCAGGTTGCATCGTCTAGCATATGATGATGCTCTCAGAGCAACACACCAGCACCATTACCCCCAGAAGTCTGTTCTTCTAGGAATATTTAATTAAACCGGAGCTTTCTGAGCTAGGCATATGCATGTGGCACAGATGGGGGACTACTCCACTACTGTCACCCGGCCCACCGACTGCACAGCCCCTCCTGAGCAGTAATATACTCAAAGGAGCAGCTGCCCACTGCACTAACCTGTTCTGAACGAGGAAAATCTACGCAGGTATTCGCTGCCCGCTCTCCTCAAGGAACGGGTAGTGTCAGTTTAGAAACTTCTTCTGAGGAAACGGCTTAAAAAAAAGAGGGTTTAACTCTCTGGAGAGGTACCACACTATTTCTGAAGGATGTGAAAGGAAAAGAAAATGATTCAGTAGGGATTTTTCTTCATTATCACCCAACCTAGAGAAGTGAACATACAATGAGCAAAGGTCTACACATATTGATTTTAGAGCTGAGGAAGTGTGCAGCTAACAGCTTTTTAAGTATCTCCATTTTCAGTTACTTCAACAAAATTACCAATGAACAGTGTAACAAAGTGAAAGTTTTTGTAGCAAATTGCAGGCTAGAAATGATCATTTAGGTTGTGAAACGTTTCTTTTCATTGAAAGTAAAGGGCTTTTAAACGCAGGAGAGTTACTGGGGCATTTTGCAGCGTTATCCTCACTAGACATTTTGCAAACCATAATCTGTCTCTCTTTCAGGACGATAATCTTACACAATTTTGTTGTTCAGAGACTTTTAAAACTAAAGAGTACCTGCTCCAGGCATTCTGACTTGGAAGACCAGCCTCTGAGGGAACACCGCACAGCATTAAGAAAACCAAACCAAACCACACCACCCCCCAGCTCTCCAACCAAGCCCGGCCCAGCAACGCAGCAGGGGCAGGATCCTCATTAGCAGCTCCGGGGGAGCAAAGCGAGGGCCCACGGGCCGGGCTGGTGGCACCCCGAGAGGACTGCAGGTCCCCGAGGGGACGGCGGCTCTCTGAGGGGACAGAGGCACCCCGAGGGGACAGAAGCACCCCGGGGGGACAGATGCACCCCGAGAGGACTGCAGGTCCCCGAGGGGACGGCGGCTCTCTGAGGGGACAGAGGCACCCCGGGGGGACAGAAGCACCCCGAGAGGACTGCAGCTCCCTGAGGGGAAGGTGGCTCCCCAAGGGGACAGAAGCACCCCAGGGGGACAGAGACACCCCGAGGGAACAGCGGCTCCCCGAGGGGACAGAGGCACCCCGGGGGGACAGAGACACCCCAAGGGGACGGCGGCTCCCTGAGGGGATGGCAGCTACCCAAGGGGACAGAGGCACCCCAGGGGGACAGAGACACCCCAAGGGGATGGCGGCTCTCTGAGGGGACAGAGACACCCCGAGGGGATGGCAGCTCCCCGAGGGGACAGAGGCACCCCGAGAGGACTGCAGCTCCCTGAGGGGACGGCGGCTCCCTGAGGGGACAGAGGCACCCCAGGGGGACAGAGGCACCCCGAGGGGATGGCGGCTCTCTGAGGGGACAGAGACACCCCGAGGGGACGGTAGCTCCCCGAGGGGACAGAGGCACCCCGGGGGGACAGAGACACCCCGAGGGGATGGTGGCTCTCTGAGGGGACAGAAGCACCCCCAGGGGACGGCAGCTCTCTGAGGGGACAGAGACACCCCGAGGGGACAGCGGCTCCCCGAGGGGACAGAGGCACCCCGGGGGGACAGAGACACCCCGAGGGGATGGCGGCTCTCTGAGGGGACAGAAGCACCCCGAGGGGACGGTAGCTCCCCGAGGGGACAGAGGCACCCCGGGGGGACAGAGACACCCCGAGGGGATGGCGGCTCTCTGAGGGGACAGAGACACCCCGAGGGGACGGTAGCTCCCCGAGGGGACAGAGGCACCCCGGGGGGACAGAGACACCCCGAGGGGATGGCGGCTCTCTGAGGGGACAGAAGCACCCCGAGGGGATGGCGGCTCTCTGAGGGGACAGAGGCACCCCGAGGGGACGGCAGCTCCCCGAGCGGGACGGCGGCGCTCCGAGGAGATGGCTCTCCCGCCGAGGGCTACCGGCGGGGCGGAGGGACCAGCGCGGCTCTCGCGAGAGCGCGGGCTGCCGCCGCCGTCGCCTAGCAGCGGCCCGGCCCGCAGCCGCCACAGCCCCGCCATGGAGCCCGGCGGGCGGCGGCAGCGGAGGCTGCAGGGGCCGCGGGAGGAGGCGGCGGAGTACTACCGAGGCCACCGAGTGCCGCAGCGGATGGAGGAAGCGCTCAACGCCCTCTTCCCCCAGCGCCCCGCGGATCTCTACGGGGAGCTGGTAGCGCGGGGCGGGGAAGCCGAGGGCAGGCGCCCGCCGCCCGCCCCGGCTCCGCCTGAGGGGGAGCCCTCGGCGCGGGCTGAGGGGCCGCCGCGCCCGGCGGGGCGAGCGGGGCTGGAGGGGGCTCTCCTCGCCGGGCAGGGCCCTGCTTCAGGGGCGAAGAGCGGCGTGGAGGGGGAGGCCCGCCGCACCGGGCCTTCCCGTAGCCCGCTCCCGGCTCCGTGCTTGCCCTCGGGCGAGCGGGGGCTGCCGTCCGCCCTGGTGCTGCTTGCCCACCGCAGGGGTTTGATAAGCCAACAGGTTGCTGCGAGGAGCACGGTGTCTTTGTGGTTAAAATGACGCTAACATAATTTCCTGCTGGCTCAGGCAAGGTCTGCGATGGTTTTGTGTTTGCGACCAGTGGTGCTTCGACACCGGGCCAAATACGTTTCCGCAGCAGCGGGGCTTTTTGTCCCGTGCTGGTCGCTCGTCTCAACACAAAACCCAAGTGTGTCGCCTGGGGAGGGCACATATGGATGTCCCTAGCGAGGCTGCTGCGCAGCGTGGTGATGGCTCGGGCCAGTGGCAACAAGACACTGGGTGCTGTTCACACTGCAGCTGTCCCTGAAATGCACGTGGGACTCAGTGGAAGTGTCAAGAACCAGACCATTTTTATCTGTTCCCAGTTGGCAAAATATTGTAGACAGCAGTCCTAATGAAACCTCCATTAGTGGTGATACTGGAATTGCCAACACTACAACAGTGAACAGCTCTTGGAAAAAAATAATTTCTAGTATTTATTTCTTTGATGTGAAAGTGGCTGTGGAAATGAAACATTTCATTACATCTTATACCATCTCCAAGTGTTTTGACATCACCAGTGGAAGGGACTAGGACTGCTAACACCTCCTCTTGCTTTGCTTGGTGTTTGGCACGTTCCTCTTCTATGTAGCTATCAGTGTTTCCCACTTTTCCCATTTGGTAAGCCACAGTTCGGTGAACCTCTCCAATACCAGCCTACAGACTGAAACTTGTAAGGAAGTATGTACTAAACCGCAGGTAGCAACTTAATCCTTTTTTTAAAGCAACATCGGTGTCCATTAAATATGGACAGAGCCACAAATATATTCCCATACTTGGGTGATGACAGCTCAACAGACCCGTTAAAGATCATGTTGGAAGAAGTGAGAACTCTGCCTGCCAGAACTCTAGGTGTTCACCTTTCTCAAAGGGCTCAAACCTTGCTAACCTAAAATCCCAGATTTCCCATGGAGTAGTGACCTCTAGCTACTTCAGTTGACTTGTGTCCTGTTGCTAGGTGTGGCATACCCGCAACTTGTTGACTTGTGTCCTGTGTGGCATACCCACAACACCTTAAAATTGTGCCAGCCTTGTTAGCTCAAGTTCTATCCAACCAAAAAACCACTTCTAATTAGGGGACTGTGGTCTTTGTGTTAAATAACCTTACAAGTATGTTTTGTAAGAGAGGAGTCTACAAAAGGAGCAGTTATCATTCTTAGTGAGGAGCTTGCTGACAAGCTTCTCTTCCTTCCAGATTAAATCTTCCACTATGAAGATCTTTAGTATTGCATCAGTTGAGTGTTGAGACATATGAGCCACTGTACCTATGTCTTTGATGAAGCAACCTTGAAACATTATTAGGTATCCAGGACATTAAGTACATTCTATATGCAAGAAATGTATTCTGAAAATACTTCTCGTTTTTCCCTGTCTGCAGCACATACAAAATTTTATGTGTAGCATTTCACATGAGAGCTTTGGCTGAGCCGGAGGATTTTGGTTAAAGATTGTTTCTGGTATTTTTGGGGGGTAAAAAAAGCTTAATAGTTACTTGTTAATAAAAGCATGCTACAGAAATTTTAATATAACATTGGGATCTAGTAGAGTCCTATATGCATATCTAAGAGCTTTTCCTGTCCAGGATCTTTCTTCTCTCCTAATGAGAGAGAAGAGAAATGTATTTTTTCAAGATCTTATCCACAGAAAAAAAAAATCACTGTTTTATAGCAGCTCACTGCACAGGGGAGGTGGAGGCTATGTGAATTCTAATAGAAATGAGTTTCATAAGTAGCACGAGTAGCAGGATGACTGTTTTTTGTTATTCAGTGTAAACCCAAATAAGCTTTGGAAAACTGCCTATTTTCTAGGAGGATTGAGGAGATTTTGATGCTCATCACTAACTTTGCCAAATAAAACACATGTTCATCTAACCTGGATGTGGCTTTGGACCTCCATGCTTAGATATGAGTTGGATCTGTTCCCTGGAATCTCACTCTTAAGCAGATAATATAGGAGTAAATGTGCAGTGTAACAGAAGTATTTTGAATACGGGGATGTATGAATGGATTTGCACAATGGTGGATTTGATTTAAATATATTTAATGGAATTTAAAACTCCTTGCATAGAAATTGACCTTTAATGAAGTTCTTTCTCTTTCATTTAAGGCTAACTACTTTTCTAAATTTTCAAAAGCTCCAGTAATATGCAAATTAGTTGGAAGAAAAGTTCTTGATGGAGTTGGTCAGCCAACATTAGAAGTGGAAATATACTGTACAGTCAAAAACTATGAGAAGGTATGAGCTGCTTCTTCCTGTTTTACTTATTTTAATAAGACAATATCAGGGAGAAGTACTGTTCTATTCACATCGTAAGGAACATTTTATTTTCCATCTTTATGAATCCCTGTGACTCAACATTTGAGTAAATAATGTTGTAACTTAGAAAAAAAAACTGTCATGAAAAGTTAGACAGTGGCAGCAACTATAAAAACTTTACTTTCCATGAATTAGACAATATTTTATGAGTGGGATGTGACAGTGGATCTTTGTATATTAAATTTTTGTCTGTCTTAGTAATCATGTAGCTTTTCCTTACACCCCATATCTAACCCTGTAAGTTCATTTCATTTTACACAAATTTTTTTTCTTTTCAGAACCTTATATTTCTATTTGTATGACAGTGCTTCAGAGAAATATAGTACAGGTGAAAAACACAGTATAGGTGAAGGCACTTTTTTACACTGAGCTGATGGGGGTGATAGTTAAGTCAAATATATCCATCTAGCACCTGCAATGCACAGCTGATGGTGCATTGCCATCTCTCCTCCAACCTGAAATATTCAAGATACTGTCTTTCCAACCCTAGCTATTGTGGAGTAATTATTTATACTTTCCCTCAGTTAAACTATGGTTCACTTCATTCTTGAATTAAATATAATTTCATAGATATTCACAGTATGTAAAGTTAATAGTATTAATGCAGGCAACTCTGTGATATTTGTAAATGATGTCTGCAGTAAGTGACTTTTCTTAAGGATCTTTTATCCTTCAGCAGTACAGAAAGAGATGTTTGAATTACCTAAGTAAGACAAAATGTAACTGATCATGAGGGATGGCTGATGAATCATGGTGCAACAGGCTACCAACAGCTGCAATAAAAGATGTTGTAATGACTGTATGGTCTTTAAAATAACTCCATTCTATTCTGATAACAAAATATATGCATCAAGCAGATCTGTCAGGAGGTTTTTGCCTAAGTAGCTAGAATTTAGGTCAAGAAACCTGAATAACATCTGTGATTACCAAAGTATAAGAGACTAGGAAGAAGGTGCTGGATGAAAAAAGATAAGTGGAGCAAACAGTAGATTTGGAGATAGGTACTTGTATGGGTAAGGACATATGCTTCTTAGTCTTTCAAATGACTTTCAATTTCCAAGGTGGAAATTAAATAGTTTTAAGCCTTTTTACATTTTTTTGCAGAGGATTTGTTCTACTGTAATGTCTTGTCACTCTCAAATACCTGAAAATGCTTTACCTGAAACAACTCAAGCTGATGAGAAAGAAAGAAATGACTCTGTTAACGCTGCTGTGGAATGGGTGAATGAATCACTGAACACAATGTTAAGAGACTTGAAGCCTACTGAGCAGTGTAAAGTTGATAAGATGCTTGGGTAGGTCTTGCATATCATGCAAATTATTGCATTTGAAATATATGTCATTAATTCATATTGTAAATGAAAGAAACCTACAGAATATTCAGTGTTTTCTAGGGTTTTTTTGATATTTTTAGGATGTGATGTCTATCGCAGATACATTGCACTGTATTATTTCCTGCTTTTTTCATGATTATTATATGAAAATCATGCTGGTTTTTACATGGTTTCATATATGGCATACAAAAATAAGTGTCTCTAAGAAAAAAATGCCTGAACATGTTCATGAGACAAAGGCTCCATTTAAGAAACTCCTTCAGTGCCAGTTTAATCAGTGGGGACATTTTTTCAGACAGCAACTCCGCTTCCTCAGTTCATTGCACTGCAGAACAAAAGTGGTATGAAAGGCCTGTGTGTGCGTGTCTTCTGCATTGAGCTAATCCACAGAAAACATGGATATAGTTTTCAGGTTCTGGTGGAGTCTTCTTTCTGAGCAAGCTACTCCAAAAGGCTTCTTACTTGGGGGAATTAGTTTCTTTGGAAACAGTTTCTTTAGTAAACATCCATGTTTATTTCTTCATACAAATATTTCTTCTTAGGAGGATCCCAAAATAAAAAAGAATGGCCATATTCTTCCATTCAAAGAAACTTGTCTGGTTTTTATAAGAAAAAAAGATGTAAGGTAAAGGCATCACAGATGTATCTGAATGTATTTTTACGGTAACATTAGAGGAGCTACCTGGCAACAGTTATGGCTTTCTTCACCCTGAAAGCAGTAACATGGCCTGTCATCCTCTTCTGTAGTTGGAAGTGTTTCTTTCAGCTACACCACTGAGGGGAATGGCACTTCGCTGTCGGGGTGGCGGTTGGGTGGCCACACTTAACAGGCTGTAGCAAACAAAGCTAATTGCCTTCCACGTGGATTAGCTTTGAGGAAACCTTGATGAAGGGAATAAGAAGCCAATGGGAAAGAAATTCCTCCAACTGTAGTGGGTCTAAATAAGATTTTAATGCATTGTTTACACTACTTTTTATATCTTGTACACTTGGTTTGCCTGAATTGGGTGACTGTGACCCATGTATGCAGTTTCCACTTTGTGCATGTGATTGAAATTCAGCCACTTCTGAGCTTGCAGCCACTTAGATAACCAGTGTACAACTGACCTGTTGGATTAGCAGCCTAGGCCAAGTTGTTGTATGTCATGAAGTTGTGACAGGATCTGTTACTACCCATGCAGAGCAAATACATCCTTCACGCTAAGATTGTCTGCACAGAGCTGGCTTTCAAACCAGTGTGATTTGAAAAGCATGTGTTAAAGTTTATAATACTTTCATGTGGTTCTTTTTCTTTAATCAGTGCTGCAGATGACTACGAAAAAATAACGTCATTTATTGACTTTTCCAGCTTCACACAATGAGTCTATGGCAGAAGCTCAAATAGATGTCCTTAATCCATCTCTTAGTATGTTCTTTAGCCTGTATCCTGTGTCTAGTTGTCACGTCTAACAATATTTTGAGCCATTAATCTTTATGCCTCTTCCCTCAGTGAATACTTCACAAAAAAGGTCGAAGAAAAAAAAGAAACTCAAAAGCAAGAAGAAGAAGAATCAGAAGCCACTCTTGCCGTTACTTCATGCACTCCATCAGCAACAGCACTCCCTGGGGAAAAAAAATCAGCAAAACCAGGTTTTAGCTTATTTGCTTTTAATATTTTCTGCAATATGGATATTGATAAAGATGCTAAAATACTTTCTGAAGTAATCCATAGAGACAGAGTACTTCAGAACACATGACACAGTGTCTCATGTTTAAAGGGTTTGGTTACTCTGTCCTAAATCTTCCTTCTGATCACAGCAGTTTTTACTGCAGAAATGAGAGAGGGGAACATACAGAGTTTCCTCATCATTCACGTGCATTGGTTGAACAGTTTCTGCCTTTGTTTTACAGTTGGTTTAGACAGGAGGTTATTACTCTTCAGAGTGAGGAATAAGAGTGGAGGAGGATGCAAATGAAGAATAAAAATGAAAATGATAAGGAATGAAAAGGGAATCACAAAACTGAACAGGAAAGTGGAAATAGAGTTAAGATAGAAGTTGAAAAGAATGGAAAAAGGGAGGAAGGGAAGTTTCTTGATAACTCTGAGAAAAAGAGGAAATAAGGTGAAAAGCACAAGAGAAAGAAGGAAGGGGATGAGATGGGAATGATGGGCAGTACAGAGTAAAAAGTAGTAAGCAAACAACACTACTAAAGGAAATGGTGTGAGAGTAGAGAAAGAGGGTAAGTATACATGGCCAAAAAAAAAATAAACCCGAAGGAAAAAAGCACCATATGTTATGTGCTCCATATATGCATTGCCCTCAGAAAAAAAAAGGTTTGTTATCATTTATTGGAAGGGCAGAAAATTTTGGCAAATTATTATTTCCTTATCAGTTTAGTTTCAACTGTCATATACTATCAGTAAAACCTCCCAATCAGCATGTTGGATGTGTGCACAGT
This sequence comes from Morus bassanus, assembly GCA_031468815.1. NCBI lineage: Eukaryota > Metazoa > Chordata > Aves > Suliformes > Sulidae > Morus > Morus bassanus. The sequence goes on along the minus strand of CM062575.1, from coordinate 9,328,591 downwards.
AAATTCACCTTCTACCTGAAATGTAGCATCTGCTGTTGTCAGGTCCATCCAGATGTCATCATGTCGTATATTACGCTTTTAGTCAAGCTTCTGCTGATACATATATTACTTGTTTTCACTAATTGTGTTTTCTTTATATTGGATTGTGATACTGACTGTAAAATTATTGTTGGAATCAATACCTGACTATTAGGAGCTGATGATTATAAAGCTACTTGATGTTACAGGAGTCCAATAACAGGTGGTGACTTCCAGTAGCAGGTACTTTCAGAGGTAGCATCTGTGTTATAATTTGTGCAGGTTACAAAGTAGCGTAGTGAAAAGAATCTCTGCAAAACACTGCAGTTTATCAGAGTTGCTCAGTACTTGATCACGAGAATCTACGCATGTAACTCTTCATCCTCAATGTAAGAGGTATAGAATCTGTGTATAGTATGCAAATGATGTATAATCTAATCTGCATATCCAATTAAGGTCCTAATAAGAACATCTTATCATAAAGTGTCAGTTGTATCCTGTAGTATTTATATTTTATTGAAATCAAAAATTGTATGGCATTCCTATTGGGAACGAAAGTAGTTGGTCAGGTTTACAAAAAAGCCCCCAATACATATGATTCTTGAGACTCAGACCATTTATTTCAGTTTCACATAGGTGCTTAGTCTGCATGTTCATGTAAGCATTGTAGGCAATAAATATGATAGTGGGAACTGCTGGGTTTCAAGCATTTTGACAAAAGTTACTCTGCATCTGAAAGGGTAATAAGTTCTTTTGAAAATTTAACAAGACTGTATGTGTGGAATATTTAAAAGATCTGTTTTCTCATTGGAAAATCCAACCATAATAGGCCTACATTTTTTTTCATGCTCATTAGTACAAGAAATCAAGTATGCGTACTCCCAATCAGCTTATAAGGTAATCTTCCAAGTTGTTTATGCAAAAAATGAGCATATAAGGAAGACAATAAAAAATATTGAAATCATGCGTATCAAAGGAGCCTGAAAAATTATATGACATTTCTAGATACAAACATAGATAAATAAAAATACAGATTTCTGTGGCTGAAAGATATCTAAAGAAACGGATTTGAAATAACGTTTCACAACAGACTGGAGACAGATACTTTGCTTACTTGTAAGGTCATTTCATACGGAAAAAATGACAAGATTAGGCTTAAAAAAGAGACCTGGTTCTTTTGTAATACATTGAGTACATACTGAAATGACAATGTCATATTAACTCATATAACTGTGATACATAAGCACACATTTTAAACGAAGAAAATATTTAGCTACTACTTTCTGTCCTGTAGGGAAGAAAGTGGCAGTTGCAGAGAGAACAATCCCACCTGCAGAACCTGTTGAATCAGTGCTTTGTGGCAGCTTAGCCATTGGGGGAATATCACTTGCTATAGCTAAGGCTGGTGCCACCATTAGTCGTATCCCATTGTACTTACATATTGCACTGCTGAAAGGTAATCAGGTACGTGTGACTTTGTAATTTTGTTTATTTTATCCCAGTTCTCACAATTATTCTAGAATTCTGAAGCCAGTAGTCCCTCGTGACAGTGGTATTAAATATACCTCGTAGAATACACCCTTAAGACCATTGTCTGCAGCAGTCTTTGAACCCTGTGCCATAATTAAAATATAAAAGAAATTATTCTTATTTCTAACATTTTTATTTTCACATGGTACTCCCAATTACAGGATTCACCTAAAGAAATTACTCTGCCGCTCCCAATGGTTACTCTGTTGAACTGTGAAAAATTTTCACCTGCAAAACTGAAATTAGTGAAAGAAGTTATGCTTATACCACCAGTTCAGTTATCACTCAAACAGGTACTGTTTAATTTTCATTTTTATAGATATATTCTGTAGACTTCACGTATGTACTATATATGTACATAATTTTATAGATCTTTTCAATATAGTCCTTACAAACTATATTTTTCATTTTCTGCTTACTTGCAAGGCCAAAGTTTTAACAAATGTTAGTGCAGAATTCTAACATGATCATTAAAAGAAGTAAATAGATGAGGATTTAAAAGAAGATACAGAAAGATTTCAAGTTTAAAATGTATGTGTTAGTATAGAGGGAAAAATCAGTGCGTTGAAGATGATGTAGAGGAATTGTGTTACACAACAATAAGAGATTTTAATTTTATTTAGAATGCGATTTTATATTAGTAGATTATAAATAGTATCAGTTGATAGAGCATACAAAACAAAACTAACAAATTCACAGGAAAGCATAAAATCTGTGGGAATAAATTGCTTTAAAAATGAAACTGTGAAGATAGAAGGGAATACAAAGCAGAAGAAAATCTATTCAAGGGGCAAGAAGGATGGATGAGACAGACTGAATCAACCCTCTCTTTTTGTTTAGTCATGTGTTGCATTAAAGAATGTATCTGCACAAGATGCCTACATCAGGGCTGTGATTTCTACTTTGTATGCTGGTGACCTGAACAAATAGCTGAGCTAGATTCTCTTCCTTTTTCCTTTTCCTTTAACTTTTTAGAATTGTCACCAAGAGCTCTTAATAAGGTTGCTAATTCTGTACCTTTCAAAGACGTAATGCCTCCTAGTGCTCATGGGAGAGTGGCAAGCAGTTTGCTGCAGTGCAAAAAACATAGCCATTCGTCCTGTATTGATGTGTTGTCAGCTGTGACTGACTTCTGCCCCCTTCAGTATTCCTTTACTGGTACAGATTTAAGAAAATCTGAAATGTGATTTATGAAGTTAGCATTAAACTTTTACTAACTCAGCTGAAAAGCTAAAAGAGTCTTGTGTTAAAAACAATGGATTCATTTCATTGTAGTGTTTCTCCATTCCCCAACATTTAAAATTAAGACAGCGATTTTTTCCCTGCTTCCTGGAAATGTTCTAAAGGTAAATACATTCAATTTTGTCAGAGTTTCCAGTTAGGAAGTCTTAGGTAGAGTCACAATTGGGAACAGTTATTACATCTTCCCACTTCTCAGATATTACACAGACCCAGATATTGCTTACTTGTTAGATTTGGGAAGGGTTCCTTTTGGGGAAGAAGAGACCACTTTTCTTGCCATCCCATTCAGCAGCATAATCAAATATTCCTGTTCATTCCAGTGCTACTAACCCTTTATCACTGGACGCCTGACTGCAGTTTGTGGGTGGGGCATGGTGTTAAGGAAGCCTACAATAGTTTTTTTTTAAGAAGACTTAATATTAAGATCTGCATTTAGAATAAATGTTCTCTCTTTTCTAATTTAAGCTGCTAAAATGAAATAATTTATCTTTCTTTTGAAGATTACTGTTGTTTAATTTCAGGGCATAGAAAGAGTTCTGGATATTCAGAAAGAAATTATGAGACTGTTGGAGCCTCCAGGCAAAGCGGTACAATACAAATGTGTAATAATAATGTGATGTACTTCATTTGGTCTTTCTACTACTATTGTCTTTTTGAACTTAAACATGGAACATTTAGCCTGTTAGCAGGTTTAGTCTTACGGCACAGAACAGAAGATGTGTTTCTGGCAGATGAATAAAACATTGGCCATTTGGTGATATTAAATTAAGGAAGATAGAATAAAACATTGTTCTAAGCAGAGTAAGACTTTGTTTGCCTGAAGAAGTACACTGTGAGTGAATGGTATCACAGTGAATACACAGTATATGGTTCTGAGCTTGCTCAGTCTCACACACACACACCATGTGTTATTCAAGGTACTGTTACTGTAGTGGTATATCATTCTCGGTATGTCCATATGCTTTTTGCAAAGCAAGGTTGTTGGGTTTCTCCAAGTGCAGAGTCTAGATTCTAAGATCCCCTGTATTTTTGATAGGCTAGGTGGGAACCTTTTGAAAAACAAATGATGGCTGGGGTGATGCCCACAAAGAAACAAACATCTGAAATGAGTTACCACCACAAAAGAAAACTGGATAGTTGCCGATAGTATTCAAGACAAAACAGAAGCTACTTCCTAACTTAAATACTTGCGATCTCTTTAGACCAAAATTCAGTCTTCTTTTTTTTTTTTTCTTTTTTTTTTTTTTTTTTTTTTTCATTTTTGGACTTTCCCACGGAATTGGTTTCTTTCTTCTTTCACTCCCAACAGCCCAGTCCTCAACTAGCAGACAGTAAGAAAGGCAGAGCACATAATACAGGGAAGAAAGCTCCGGTAAGAAAAGAGATTTTCATTTTAAGCCTTAAACAAGGTATTAACATCAGCAGGGAACCAAAATATTCTGAAGAAATGAAACATTAATCTACATTACCATTTTGGAAAGGTCAAGGCAAGACTTTTAAACATTCCAAATGCTCATACTACACGTAATAATTTGGGTTCTTCTGACTATACCTTCCCATCCTGTGGAACAATAACAGAAAGGGGAAATTCTTCTGGAATCTGATCGTTTCTTTCATATAGAAATCCTGGTAAATTATCCAAATGAGCATTTTGCAGGCCTGTAGCACCAGCAGAGAACATGCCTTTTTGATCATGTACGCCATAAAACTATCACCTGTAAGACTTGCATATTGTGCTGTTTCCTAACTGTGGGAGCATAACTCCCCTCAATCATGCTGCGTTAAGTTCCCGGTTCCTGTTTGAGGTTATAGATAATGGCAGGTACGAACCAGTAGCTAAAGGGCAGCACTCACAATAGTGCGCAGCGTTTGAAAAACCTACAAAAAAAACTGACAACAGAAGGATACATGAAATATTTGCTCAGTGCAACTCTGCTTTTGGCTCGCGTCCAGGAGCATTGTTTCTGAGGCAGACAACCGCGTGCAGCTGTGCTAGAGGTATTTCCCCTCTGTGAAATTTGTTCCTTCTAGAAGTCTTGGAAGACTCTAGTGTTTCTTGAACACTCCATAGAGACAATATCAAAGTGGTAGTTGAGGATAAATGAGTAAAAACTGTTTAAAAGTGAAGAATATGTTTTTGTGGCAAAGGGATAGTCCATAGCACCGGAAACTTTTATTTTGTATCCATGACAACTCAGTGGTTGTTAAGAGTGCCTTTAAAATCTTTTTGTAAACCAGTACTGGCCATATAAGAGTGAGGCCTACATGACTAGACAAATTTCCAAGGACTATTATCTCTCTACTCATTAGCACTTGGTTACCCCTCATTCATAGAGAACTGTCTCTAAAGTTGCTAATGCGACTTCTGAGAACAGATTTATATTTTGATGACTGAATGCAGACTGAAATGACAGTGAAAAAATATATATGTAAGTATTGCATATATACATGTGTGTAAATAAAATGATTATTTTTGTTTTACTTTCAGCCACGAGCCTTAAAAAGAATATCACACTTAGGTTGCCTAATAACAGGATGCGATACTCTAGAACAACCGCTACTCCTAATGCGAACAGCTTGCAACAATATAGGTCTGGAGCTAGGAACAGACATGTACTTAGCAATAAATTGTGCTGCTCATGAATTAATGGATTACGTAAGTTATTTTCAATATGTATTTTGTTGGTTTTTTAAAGGAATGTAGCTATTTGTTAACATTATTTATCATTACATTGCAAACTCACCTAGAAGCTTCTAACTCAATTTTTTAAGGTAGCCATCAAGCAAACTGAAAGAATTGTCTCTGCAGTTATAAATTACGGTTGCATCAGTCCTACAAGTGTAGCAGATATGTTATGGGATTGCGAGCGCAAGGGGCCGAGACACACCGACATCCTTCCCGTGGCTTGATGCAGTGGGAGCAGGGAGAATGCATGTATTCCTCCTCCGCAGCTGTACCAGCATATTGCTGACGCACCTTGCATGGAGTAAGGCTCACTGGACCAAGGCAGATCCCCATTACAGCTTGTGTCCTGCCTACAGGAATCTCTGTTACTTTCATGATTTAACTTTTAGCATTCAAATGGTGTAAGCCTGCCGGCATCAGCCAGGTTTATTCCTTTTCTCTGTTTATTTATTTAATAAGATTTTTCAGATCAGTCTGTGTCAAATATAGCAAACTGTTTGAAAGGGCAAACACCTGCTATGTGCTCTATTTAACAAATCATCTTCATTTCACATTGCATCTCAGACAATTTTGAGTTAAAGTATTAAGAGGCAAATCCTGGTAGTTTTTTTAATTTCACCAGAAGGTATAAATGAAATAATTATCTTCTATCCACCTTGCTTTCAAGGATGAAGAACAAGAAATTATTTACACAAGTATACTTCTGTAATTCCTTCACACCACTAGATGCTTATGTCTCCATTTTGTTACACAACAGCTATTGTTTTATTCAAACTATCTTGACCTTTCTGTGTATTTTTGCTATAGTACCTGTGTATACCCACTACCATTCATCTCACTGTGTATCAACATGCATTTTTTTAATTCTTATTTTTCAAGATTTTTATTTGACAAAGTTTATTTATCTCTGGCTGAAGTCTTAAAGTTCTTGCCCCTTGTTCCAAGACCAATCAGGTTTCTCTGTAAGCAGAAAAAGAAACTTGCTATTCCATTTAATATCTCATGAGATTTTGTGTATTTGGGTGTCCTACAGTGGCAAACCTTCCACTATTAATATCTTTTGTGAAAGCGGTTTCTTTCCTGACAATTTGTGACATCTGCATCCTGTACCAGAATAAGCAAGATCTTAACCAATGAATTACCAGTAATTCTGTAACTTTCTGTTACTGAGCTGTTAAAGTCACTAAAGCAGTGGGTATTCTTGCAGTGTTTGACAGTGTGCCCTTAATAATCCTCGTACGCTGCAGTTTGTGCTTCTCATAATGATGAGACTAGTTTTAAACTAGTCTTTTTTTTTTGAAAGGGGAAAGAGGCAAGGAAAGGCAATATCTTGTTTTTGAGCACTGAGGGTGCACTCCTTTCCCCTAGCAATATTTTCTTTATGAAAATGAGGACAAAAAAATTAACTTTTTTTGGAAGTGAAAAGTGATGAGGTTTTTCATGCAACAGTTAATAAAAATGTCAAATATTGCTAACTTTATGATAAAGTTGTGTAAAACTGGCAGTGTCACCTAGAAAATGCTGAAATAGATCTGCCTTGTTTTGGGAGTGGTATCTTTCAGAGACTTTGGCATGAGCCCACTGTAACCCACTGTTAGTTTAGGCAGAGTTTTCTATAACAATGTGCTGACCACTTAGACATAGAGAAAAGTAGAGAAGTGAATGTGTCCTTATTGAAGAACACACAGTCCACTGCCTTCACAGAGATACTACTGTCACAAGATCTGTATGCTTACATTAGTACTCTGGGTTTTAAAATATTAGCTTCCTTATCTTTTATGCTTTTTACTTTACTTTCTAGGTTAAAGGAAAATATGAAATACTCACTGGAACATTCAAAAGTCCTGATGAAATGGTTGACATGTATGTGGAACTGATTAATAAATTTCCTTTTATTATTGCATTAATAGATCCCTTAAGAAAAGAGGTAAGGTACCACAGTGCAGTCCTTGAAAAACTGATAATACCATTCAGTGGCATATCACTGGACTTTTCACGTCTTTACAAAACATGAAATAGGAAGCTTCTATTTTCTGAGTCTTTAGGCACAAAAATATCACTATAAAAATGTATGTAGCAATCATTTGCATATCTGTAATTGACAGTAACACTAAATTTTGACTCTATTTTTGACATCATTCCTGATAGAAAATAATCCTGTCATGAACAGAATATAGTTGGTACAAGTATTTTAAAGAGCTACAAGTAAATGGGTTTTTTTTTCCCGATTCTACTTGTGAAACCACTGTAATTTTTATTACATTTTCCTTCTTATGTAAACAAATAATTCAAATTATAAAATCTAATTATAAAATTCAAGTGATATATAAATGATATTACATTATATGGGAGAAGATAAAAATTAGGACATAGTTCTATATTCCTTAGAATCACTAAAAAAAATTATTGCTGCTATTCTTTATGATTGAGAGTTATACCCAAGGCCAGAACAAACCTGTCACGGGCAGCATTGCTTGGCAGAATTTTTAAAGTGGTAGTAAGATACCATGTATTTACCACTGTGATCATAGTTAGGGGAGTTAATTTAGTGTGGCCAATAGATTACAGCAATCAAGTAGAATACTATTAAGCATGTTATCAAGTTAGAGATGGATGAAAGAAAGATTAAATATTAGCATTTATACATAAGATTAAGTTTCAGTGTATTACAAAAAAGCTAATACTTAACTGTAGCAGAACCTACAATTGTAGACCTAACTGCTGCAGTTGCGCAACTTAATAAAAATTTGCTCTTGCTGTCAAGTTGCACATTTTAGCTTCTTTAAAATAAATATATGAGGTTTGTTTTCATGAACAAAACATGAAGACTGTAATCGAAGGGGGAAGAAAAGTAATGTTGTCTATGTGAATCTGCCCAGTGCCTGAATCAATAGTTCTAAAACAGATGAACTGCAAAATCCACCTGATTTTGTCCTTATCTGGAACTTTAAAAGTTCACTTTTTTAATATCTGTGTTTACTGTTACCTCACTGTAGTTGTCCTTGGCTCCCTGCACTGTTTCAGACTCTGTGAATTATTCACCATTCCTGCCAGGGCTGCAAACTTCTGTGAGGATTCTTGTGAAGAAACATATTTGTAATATGAAAATCTGCAGGAGAATTACAACAGACAGTGAAGTACAGTTTGAAATAGAGTACTGTTAAGGGACATGCCTCTCCTCCCCCCCCCCCGCCAATCTACAAAGTTTACCCATGCCACGTCTTTGCCACAGATAATTAGGTCCTTGAGGATTAGCTCTGGTACCAATTCAACAATTCATTGCCAGACAGCAGACCACTTTAGTGCTTAAGTTTAAACATTTGTTCAGGTGTCAAAAACTTCACTTAAATGTGGGCTTGAAATCCTTCTAGTAATGGACCTGTATACAGATTGCAACTACATAGGTACAAAAGCTTGTCTGATCTGCAGACCAAGAATCGTTACTGGCAGAATTATTAACTAGAAAAGTAATGTTTTTAATGTGAAAACTTTGTATTCTCTGGACACAAAGAAAGCAAGTTAATTTGTGAATTTCTTCTTTCAATTTATTTATATATCCTTGTCCTTTATCCTTAAATCTCGGTACCACGTGGACAATGCATTAAAATCAAGAAGGAAAGACCCTAAAAAAAATGGAGCTTTGCTGGAAAGGGAGCATTGTATTCTGCTGTTCCTTATGGGTCAGTCTTACAGCTCTGAACATCCTGCTTTCATGCGTGTCATTGAGTCTATGACTGCCTCCTGTTTCATTATTTTATATTCAAACAAATATTATGACACTTAAAATATTAACACACGCATGAGTTCTCTGAAGAAAACAATAGAAAATTATTTTCTATTCCATTAAAATAAAATAAATCTCAGGAAGGAAATCAAAATAGCAAACTCCTACAGTTAATTTAATTTGAAATATTTTAAACTATACTTGTGTGCAACTAGCTTTGATTAATTCCAGATTAGAATTTATGTTTTCTACCAAAATCTTAAAATCCAAGCAAAATTCCGGTGGTATGCTTTTTTTAGGTAGACAGATTTCAAATAAGGTAGAAAAGATAATATTTTTATATGAAGGCTATCTTTAAGATTAAATCCAAATTTTCTTTTCTTTTAATTTTTACATCCTCAGTTAGGGTTTTCATTCAGTTTACTTTTTTAAACTCCAGTTATTTACTTGCTTGTTTATGCAGGACAGACAACAATGGAATAACATATGTTGTAATCTTGGTTCCAAATGTTACCTGATTGCTGAAGATGCTGCCACATATCTTTCCAATCTTAAAATTGACCAAAACATAAATTTACCAATGTGCAGTGGTGTTGTCCTAAAATATATTAACCAAACCAAGGTATCAGACCTCATAGAACTTACTGGACTTCTAGACGGTGAGTAGAGGGGGGAAAAGGCTGACTTTTAAACCCTACAAGTCAATAAATAGTGTTGCTACACCTGTAAATATTACATCTTTTTATTTAATTATTGCCACTTCTAATTTAGAAAGCGCTTGTCAGAAGAAACTAGAATTCATGTTTTGCTTCACAAATCTCCGTTCAGGAGCTTAACGCAGCATTCAAGGCTTCAACTACAGTAAATTAATACACTGTGGATGCTTTGAATGTGGGTGCCCTTTGCCACTGCAGCCGAGTGCCATACCGTTAGAGATCAGAATTAAACAAAATAAAAAAGATGGAGTTGAGTAATCTGAATTTTGACTAATACTAGTATTAACTATTAAGAAATCCAGACAAGTCCAAAATGTTTAAAATTGTAGTTTACATAGATTATTGACTATATATTATTGAGCCTTTGTGGTAACAGCACTAAGAACTTGTGCAGTTTCATATGTAAGATTTCTCTTGGTATCAATTTTACTTTATTCATTTTTATACCCAAGGAACAGATGGACAAATTTAATATATCTAAATTCCTTCCTTATTCCATCAAAAAGCCCAGAATCACTATATCAAAGAGATTAAATAGAAACTTAAAGATTTCATTCAGGCATGATGGTAAACTCTTTTTTATAGTGAAGAAAAAATCATTACTGTAGTAAGGAGCACATTTAAAATAGCTAGAACAGCCTCCTAGCCTGTAGAATACACTGCCAGGCAGATCAGCTAGCAACAGAAATTAGGATAGGATGTTAGATATTCCCTTAACCATGCTGAAAATAAAACGTCATGTTAACGTAGCAAACTAATACAGTTTACATCTTTATGCGATGGGTTTCATTGGTTTTACTCCTGTTTGTATTTAAGCTTAGATAGCCCAAAGGTAAAAAAGAATGAAAAGTCCAAACAATTTCTGTGTCGAATATGTAAAATATACACTAATGAAGGTTTTACACTCCCGTTATATATAGGTCAAAGACATATTACCATATTAGGAAGTCCAGATGGAGAATCTTCTGATGATAGCCTTGTGGATCTGGTAAGTACTGAAAGCTGTTCAGTTGCACAATTGCCAGAGCACTGCTTTTAACATTAACTATTTTTTTAAGGAGAAAGCCTGTTTCTGCTCAAGAAAGAAACAACATTTTACAAAATGGGCTTTTTCTGGAGAGTTGCTTTTTTTCCCTACAGAGAGTTAATCTTTGAGTTTAAAGAGAACACACAGGAAATTTGCCAAAGCAGGGAGTATATTCAGAAGTGTCTATGATCTATTTGGTTGCATTAGTTTATAAAAGAAAAAAAGAGTTACTTAAAACATTTCTGAGTAGTAATAATATTTTAGGCAAAAATTCTTAACACTAATATATTTAGTCTTTTTGTATTAAAGCTACATTTGCAAATAAAATTTCATTTCATACGCCAGTGAAAATTATTGTTTGCATCCGAAAAATCTTTCACTAAGAGATTTGATTTCTATTTAAAGGAGGGTTTTTATCTGCAGAAAGGTAAGAGTGTTAAATTAGAAGTAGGCTACCATGTTTCATAATTAAGAATTACTTCACTTCCCGAACCGTGTAGTTTTAAAATACGCACTTTCTCGTTTAAGGCTGTTGGACTGGGTGCCAGGTTTATCAAGTTGGGAGGTCTTTCCCGCGGAGAAAGGGTGACCAAATACAACCGCCTTCTTGCTATAGAGGAAGAACTGGCCAAGAATAGAACGCTACGTATGAGCTTCTTTCTTACTTTGTTTTCAGCTTGCAATGAATACGAGAACAAAGATTGGAGGGAGAATGATTGAAACTGCACCACAGGAGGGAAGCGAAATCAAAAGACTATAAATAAGTGCTGACAAAAAAAACCTAGGATAGCACTTGCCACAATGTATATTGTTGTCCTAATGGATTATCTGTTTACTGAATGTTAAAATAGACCCCTTCTTGAGGAGTAGCCTACATTAAGCTTTTTTCCAGAATTAATTGGTTGGAGTTTTGAAGCCCACAGTGCAAAAGGAACAAAACAAAAACCATGCATGTAACACGCCAAAAAGCTGCCAAAACGGAATTTTAGGCCAAATACCCCACCTCCCTCAAGCCCCTAAACATATATTGCTAACAAAACTTCATTTCACAACCCCCTTTTGTGCGTTACATTTCCAGCAAAATGTGTTTGGAAAGCTACAATTGCGTGGGTAAGCACTGAAAACCCAAGAAACACCAAAGTTGACTACGCAGATTAAGCCTTAGCCACTTGCATGCATCTGCCTGCATTTCAGGATCTGCATCTTCTTTTTACACTACACTCTACTCTGTTAAATGCTTAACAGTTCATTAGAACCACTTCTTACTTGTTCAGGTATCAATCAAGACAGAATAAAGGCATACAGTCTGAGGGGGAGGCAGAGAGACAAGGAGAGGAAGAAAGGAAGGAAAGGGTTTGCAAGAATTTATTGTGCTTAAGAAAAAGAAAAATGCAGGAGAATTAAGTCATTTTACCCTCGTTTCTAATAATTTTCAATCTTGTATACGTAGGATAGCAGCACTTGACATGCACACTATAGAACAAAGTTGGGTTTTTTTTTAAATTTTTATTGAAAATATTCTGTGTTCGAAATCTCCCCCTTGCTCATAATCATTGTACAAAGTAGAAACAGAGACAGAAATTCTTCTTTGCTAAGGCCGTAGTTTCACAGAATGCATTTTCCAAAAACGAGACAGATAAGCATAAAGAGCTGTGAACTTCAGCTGCCTCAGCAATATTAATATATTCCCTATTCAAACGGTATAGTCTAAACAAAGAGCTTGAGTTTGACAAATATTTAAACCTGTATCTCATAAAATGAAACAGCAACAATTCCCAAAGCTGTTAATCGTTTGGCATAAAAAAAATCCAATAACTAAATCAACAGCAGGGAAATACTGAGACGGCACGTCTGAGCTGCATACCAAACTCTTCATTTGGCTGGGCTGCGAGCTGCGGAATACACTGGAGAGCTAAGTCGAGGACTGTCAGCAGCTCGTAGATGGGAGGTGACGCTGACCCCGCTCAGTCCTCCCAGGAGCGGCCGAAGGGGGCACGCGGCCGGGCCCAGGAGCACCCTCACAGCCACCGGCGCCCTCGGCTCCCGCTGCCTCGCCCCCTCTCCTACGAGCAACCTGGGCTTTGCCTAAACGCAGCCCCAACGGCGGTGCCGCCTTTCAGCCACCGGATTCAGCCGGAAGGCGCGTGTGAACTGCCTGCAAGCCCAACTGAACTGGCCCTGCCTTTACTAAAAGTAACATCTATAGCTGAGGCATTTCAGTGATGGGGTGGGCATTGTGTATGGGGCAAACCAGGGAATTCGGTGGTGAGGGTAGGGAAGAAGGAGCGTCACGGAGTTGGGAAAAACAGCAGTGAGAAGAGAGGTGAAGTGTTAGTTACGTGGGCTTACATACAGTTGTTAAGGGCTGGGGCAGAGAAGAGGCACAGTCAGCTGATGGGAACTTTTGCAAGAGCACCAGTGCAGAGGAGGATGGGCGTTCCATAAAAGGGCAGCAAGGTGAGGTGATAACTGAAGGGAATGCAACAAATATCCCAGCCCAAGCTTGCTGTGCACCTTGCCCTAATCCTGCAAAGTGCAGGGCTGTTGCTCCTTTGTTTCTAAGGACCAGATTTAAAGGAGTTTAGAGACTCTCATAAGCACCATGTGGCATTTTAAAAAAATCTGAGCACACCAGAGAACGTTACAAGAAACCGGATTACAGCACACATGAGTTTCTTTTTTCTCTTCTTTTTCAGGTGAAGCACATCTTGAATTCATTGATTTTGCTGAAGACTCACAGCCAGAAAAACAACTTTCTGACGTACTTCCTCCCCCAAAGCAGGATTCCTTGCCTCCGCAGCTTTCTCAGCCAGCCCTGCAGGTTCACAGCCTGCCTGCTCAGCCCCTGGAGAACAGCACGCTGACCTAGGTTATCAACATTAACTTTTGGATAAATCTCAAAAAAAAAAAAAAAAATCTAGTAAGAAACTCATATTAACTATTCCTTAATCCATTTATTTTCAAGCACTTTAGCTAAGCATTTTTAAAAGCATTCAGGTACCAGCTTCTCTTTTCCCAGGAGACCATTGCTTTCAGCTGAAACCGAGTTAACTGAGCAGTAGCTATAGTTCGGAAATACCACAAAATTCTGTGCTGTGCTTACAAACTGACAAAACAAATACCTCTGTGTTAAGTCTAAAACTAAATGTTTGTTTTGGGAAAGTCGAAATCTCTCTCCATACAAAGAGCAAGCTATTGACAAACAGTAAAAAAAACCATTTTACAAAAAACAAAGGCCTTGACTGTTACGCTGCTCCATCCCCCCACACCCCCTCAATGCTGCTCTTAGATCTGGCCTACGAGGGAAGTTTTGCTCCAGTTCTAGCCAGCCATCAATACGAGTGCATCCGCGCAAACCCCAAATGTAGGGCACAAAGCTGTAATTGGCATCACTGGGAAGCTTGCTTCACTCAGAGGCAGGGAATAACCAGGCAAGGTCTGGGAAACTTGTCAGGAGTCTTTTTAATAAGCAACAGTGAAAAGATAAATAAATAATTTACGTCCTAGGTAACAAACAGTTTAAGTAAAAGAAATACTTCTTAAAAAACTTCTGGGTTTTGTATAATTTGAAAATTTGAACATATAATACAGCAGCAATAATTTGAGGAAAAAATACATATATAAAATGTTGCATCTTCAATTCAGTGTAACAGATACCTAAGTGAAAAATTAAGCACCAGAACCAACCTCCCCCCAGAAAGGAAGATATCCATGAGAGACAAATTTCCCCAAGTTTAGGAATCATGTAGTTCAGCAATTAGATCAAGTCTAAGATTTTCTTAGCAAACATGCAAAAAACACCAAAAAAGATGTGAAACTACCACACTCGTTACTATCATTTTATTTTTAGGAAAAGCACCAGACAGTTGCATGCAGAGCCAAACCAACAAACTCAGAACATTCATCCTTCAGTACTATCACTGTTTCAAATCATTAAATAAAAAATAATCCAAGTGCATTCAAGTACTTGACCACCCAATTTCAGTTCCACCAATCTTTAGGTAAATCCCTGATTACATTTGTTCGTTCGTTATAAAAGAATGAGATACTGTGTTGAATTTAAAGAGACCACAATGGAATGTGAATTGGCAGCGGAGCAAATCAATTATGTACCTATCTCACTGTCTTCGTAGGAAATAAGGGCTGAGGGAAACTGGGATTTGTGTCATCAAATACAGACATCTAGAGTGTTACCTAATAAAGGAATTAATGCCACCAGTGTGTGCCAGGTTCAAAGCAAAGCCTTATTTGTTAGGGCTGCAAGGTTTCAGCTGGGAGCCCTCAAAATGTTGATTCTAAACAACTTGCACTCCTAGAATGACTGAATCCCAAAGGTTCTCCATACTCACGGGAGCCCAGCATGACTTATTTTTTGCAGCAGCAAATACAGACTGCAGTTGCAGCAGTTCCAAACTTTGCTCTGTAACACTGAAACAAAAACCACGAGGGAAGTCCTCCTCTGAAAAGTTTTTCATCCAAACAAGAGCACCAATCTCAACCCACAGCCTCCTGACTTTGGCTATCGCTACCAAAAGTCTTGGTACCAAAATGACATGCTGCACTGCCTCTGCTTTTCAGTCTCTGGGCCAGCCGTCCACTGGGGAATCTAAAACAGAAGGGTTACACTTGTGCTTTTCACTTCCTCAAAAGAGCACGCCTGGGGACAGCAGTAAGGAGACCTACAAGATCTTGGTTTAAGCAGATATCAAAATATTTTTAAAGCAATGTGTCTAAAACCCAATTTTTTAATTTAGTAATACCCCCAACCTAAAGCTGATGTGTGTGTAATCACCTTCACAGGATCTAACCCAAACCAGTCCAGTGCAGGAGGGATGCAAGGGCCTTCTGGCAAGCGTCAGAACGGACCTTTAACAAGGTATCTTCTCAAGAAAAGAATAATTTAAAAAGCCTTTTCAAATACAGTTTTAAGGAAAAGGTAACTGACAATATCGAAGAAAATAGTAACCATACCTGCGAAATCAAAATGGGAAAGGGATTTTGTGTGATACACGGTTATTGAACACTTTAATGCATGTAACAAAACCGCATACAAAAGACCATTTCAATCTCTGTTATTGAGTTTGAAGTACAGAACGTAGCCCCTAGTAACACACTTAAGCAATTTACATGTCCAGATAACGGTTCCCAAAAGTTACAGCCTTTCAGAATAACAATTAACAGTTAGAACTATCTGTTTCTTTTATTTTCTCAGCATTAGTTTCTTTGTGCAGCAGCTTGCTTTTTTCTTCTTTCATTTTGTTCTGATTCAGCGTCTTTTCAGACATCTGATCCCCGCTGGTGGAAACAGGATCTAAAACTACAATGGATTCTGTCTCTTTTTCACTGCTAGAAGCTTTTCGTGTAAATTCTGTATGACTAGTTGATCTAAAGGAAAAAGAATAAATACATGAATACAGATAACATGTCACATATTTAGGAGAAAGAATACAAATATACAGAAAAGCATTTCTATTATTAGCACATATGACCAGGACAGGTCTACTAACAGTAAGTAGATTTCTAGCTTTACAGCTGTCACATACAGATAGTAGTTCACAGAATGCACCAGTCATGTTACCTCTCCTGAATCATTTGTTAAGCTAGCAATGGAAGATATTTAACAGGAAAAACAAACTTATAAAGCACTGAAAAAATCCTTAGGCTATGGAAGAATCAGTTTAAAGTCTTAAGAATTTATTTTTTCTCTGCTCGTCTCGGAGCTGGAGGTAGGCTCCCCCACGTCCCCCAGAGCAGCTGCACCCAGAGAAAACGCCACACGTGCCTGTGGTCCGAGGCTAGCAAGCCTGGAAGGAGAAGGCGGCTTCTTCTCCACACCTGCATCCCCCGGCAGCCTGCGCAGGGCTTGCGCTGTCACCACGCCCTACCGCGTGGCAGGGAGGCAGAGGCAGCGTAACCAGACCTTCCGCCGTGGCTCGGCACCAACGGGCTGCTGGTGCTCTCACTGGGAGCAAGTGCAAATCATTCCTGAACATTC
Source organism: Morus bassanus (assembly GCA_031468815.1). Lineage (NCBI taxonomy): Eukaryota > Metazoa > Chordata > Aves > Suliformes > Sulidae > Morus > Morus bassanus. Next base: position 9,311,653 of record CM062575.1, on the reverse strand, counting down.
ACCTACTGGATTTGCTGGAATACAGAGGGCGTTAGACCTACGTTCTGTACTGCAGAAATGGGGTTACGTCTTGATCGCTTGCAGCGCAAGTATTCTTGCAGATAACAAGCCCTCTGAGCGGGGAGAGAGGAAGGAAAGGTCAGAGACACCGGGGTTATTTGTCGAGGCTGGCACCATGCTATAAACACTAAAAGCACTTGTCTATATTCAAAAGCTTTGTCCTAGCGTTGAAAACGTGCAGGCAAATCCTGGGATGAGCTAGAATGCACCGGCAGAGAACGAGGCAAACACTGGGAAAGCACGGCCTGAGCAAGTCGCAGATCAGGGTGTTTCCTTTGCCACCTTCACGCTGCGGCTGCTTGGGCCAACAGGCAGCTTACAAGCACGGGCTTATACCTCCTCCTGTCGGCCCGTGTGCCCGAGGGTGCGTGACCAGGCATGCTTAGAGGGCACTCGCACCTGGGTGCTCGCCCGTCCTTAGGCGGGGCCTTACACAACGTACGAACGCCGCATAGACGTCCACGCCGATACAGCTGCAACCACCAACCCGGAGAGGTGCAAAAATCCTGCGTGCAGGAAGGTCCTACACGCAGCAGTGGGTGTGTGGCTCTGCTCTCCTGGGAAGCCTCGCTGTACAGCTGCTAAATGCAACTGCATTTGTTAGTCCAGAGCCACCTTTTTTTTTTTTTTTTTTTTTAAATTTTTCATGCTTACTCATAAGGAACAGCCTTCCATACCGCTAAGATAACACCCTTGAAAGGAAAAAGTAGAATCAGCTGGAGGCCAGAGAAAGAAATTCAGCTACCGGATCCATCTGCTATGAACTGCCCTCTAATGTGACAGTCTTTGTCCTAGGGAAAATGACGAAGAAAAAAGAGGTCACCCCACTCAACAATTAGAGCACGGGGTGGAGAATGTACTGGCTCCCACCTGACGGGGAGAGAGTAAATGTACAGGTTAGAAACAAAATAAATAATCACGGAAACAGCAGTTGTTGCACTTTCCATTTCAGAAAGAATTTACTCAGCTCGCTACTGAAGCGCTGGATATAGCGAATGAAATTCCATGTTCAAGCTTTAATTACAAGAATTGTCTCTAACATTAGAACTTCGGTATAAGTTAATTAATGCAGAAATTGGCACTAATAGATACAGTTTCAGACTCATTTGATTATCATCAGAAGCTAGTGATTTCATAAGGAAAATAATGCTTATTTTATGCAAAAGTTGCCAATCATTCCAGAAAATACAAGGTGGGGTATTTTGAATGTTACAGCAAATTAAAGTTCTTAAAGCAGCGTAACCAGAAGAGGGTTATTTTAAAAAGTGCTACCTCTGAAAAGCTGATTGCCCAACACTATAAAAATGGTCAAAGCCATAAATGCCAAGTTCATTTTTATTTCACTTTGGAGGTAACTATCTTTCAAATCCCAACAGCTGGACTATTTAATACAATCTGGTGAATCAAAGTATAATTCTTCACTGGGCTCACAGTGGGGAGTCTGCATTAGTGTATGGCAGCATTCCAACAACTGATGCACAGCCAAACACTCTGAAGTCTGGTTCATTTATAACAAAAATGGATAAAACGGCCATCATATTTACCACCTTCAAAGGACAGAAAAATGAAAGATGTCGATATAAAGTAGTTTAATGGAGAAAACCAGTGATTAAATCAGCGTTTCAAGCATAAAAATAAGAATTACTATTCAGACTTCGTTGTACTAGCATTCCCTTCTTCAAATCCTTTACACTGTTGCAGCACCAGCCTGACGGTGCTGCTGTTACAGCCGAGGTATTGTTAAAAATTATGAACCCTGTTTATCAGGTATTCATAGGTCATTTTCAATAGTTTGTCAAGAGCAGAATGCAGGCATAATGAAGTTTCAGTGCAAGAATGAACATAATTTTGGTGCTCCCTTTCAAAAGCCATTTTTTACTGCTACAAATAAAGCTGGGAAAAGCAATTAGTACAGATATAGTTAGCCACAGTTTTGAACAATTACAAATTTGTCCAGCCAAGGTATTTGCATTTAGTTCTACGCAAAGCTCTTCCCTCATTACGATTGTTAATGCTGTTATCAGTATTCTTGTTATTTGTCCAAGAATATATTTAAGCCAGAAATTGAGAACCTAGTTCTATTGTACTCATTCATACATAATTGTTCTTAAGTCTGCATATATTTTTATGACTAAACACATAAAATCTCTACTGTGAAATCCAGATTTAGATGATAAATGCATTTTAGATTAATTGTATGGGATATGCAAACTCCCATGCGGTACTGAGAAGGACTGCTTGTGACATAAGAGTATCAAAAGCAATATATCCTATTTCTATTCATATAGTTCCAGAAGCTACAAGAAGGTGTAAAAATAAAGGGTTACATCTGACAGGCCATCAGTGAACTAGTACTGCTGTGCCCTTTGTAAATAATTTACAGTCAGAGTACAAAAGGACAAACCAAGGATCGGATTGTCAACTGAGACTTGGACTTTCTTTGTTTCCTCTGGTTAATATTATAACCTTGGTGTTATTTAACCTTGCTCGGTGCTCTCTTTATGAAATCATTGTAATATGTTTCCATTAGAAACCAGAATTTTATGTAAATGTCATGGAAAATTTTATTGGATGAAGTCCAGTCCAATTTCCTAAAAATATGTAAAAGCAGAAGGCTAAAGGAAACCAGTCAAGGAAAACACTGTAGGAAAATCCATGTTTTTACAGCATATTTAGAAAATATTGGCAAAAATCTATTCCAGCAAAGACTGGTTTTGCAAGCACATAGTATAAGCATGGGAGGCTCCATGTAGATACTCTGCCCGGAATCCGAGCTGGTATGAATGAAGTCATTTCTGCTACAAAAGCCAACACTTAACATGGCCTCAAATTGGTATGCTCTGTCTTTCAGCGAGCTCCCTAATCTAAGACGCTGAACTAGCTGCATCTCTCTTCAAAGCAAAATTGCTTTCAAGACCAAAATAAAACTCCACTGGTGCTATTCCTTACTCCCTAGAAGATGCGATTTGAAGCTTTAAGCTAATCTGACACCTGTTCACCACTAGTTCCTTCTTTACAACTCTTAAAACCTGCCCACATGCCAATTACAGCTTGGTATTTGCCTAACTACCACCCAGCCTGACCCCAGCATTCCCATTTTCCTACAAGATCCCCATAACTGAGGACATCATGTTGCATCACTCATGCAACAAAGTTCATACTCCAATCTCTATGTCCTTTCCAAACTACCACACTCGGGGGGTTTGCCAAATAACAGCAGCACAGCTGTCCTGCCTCTGACCAGGACGAACCAGCCCCTGGTGTCAGCCTGAACAGGAGAGTGGGTCTCAGCTCAGCAGAGTGCCACCGCGGTCTGCCTGCTGCAGGCCAGACCACAAAAAGTGAGTCAATTTTATCCTCGGTCAAAAACTTTTACTGAGAATAAAAGCCATAGATGTGTTTATTAAATATTCCAGAATGTTTAACAAGGCAGGGGAATACAACAGACAGGACCAAAGGCTAATACTGAACAATAGTAAAAAAATACACCGCTTCCAACTCTTGAAAGCCTTCAGTGAACAAAAAATTCCACCACACTACAGTACAGTATTTGTCAAAAGGAAATTACAGGGAACATGAAGAGCGACACTAGTGAATTAGTCTGTTGGTTCCCTCCTCTGATAGCACCAGTACTAGGCACCCGTGAAGGAAGTGCAAGAAACCATTTCAGAACGCCCCTGCTAAATGTAGCTGAGCAGAAAGGTGGTCAACATAGCAGCAAGCAGAAGGGAGCTGCAGACAACCTTTAGGATGCTGGATCAAGCCATAGGAAATTGTTCCCATTTTTAGGTGCCTTTTCGAAAATGCTCAAAAAAAAAAATATTGGCAAATTCATTTAAATGAAGAATCTTGGAGAGCTTCTACCTGCACTGAGAGAGCACACGAAAAGTTCAGTCTAAGAAAAATGTGCGACTGTAGCTTTTAAAACAGTTAAAATTGATGAGACCTTAAACTTCCAGAACATCCCATTGTTTTCTTCATTTGTTGTTCAAAGTAAATTGCCCATGTTCAAGCTGCGCTGGAAAACCTTTGCGGTTCGTCTAGCTGAGGCTGAGCTGCTTCCCGCAGAGCCGGTAGATGATTCAGGGGTACTAAGATTACAGCCAGGAGAAGGAGGAAAAATCCTTTAATTGTATAAAATCATCAGATTAAGACTAACCCTCTCTGTGGTTCACTCTGTTAGCGGAGAACTCTGCTGCCCAGAAACAAAATGTTTACAAAGTGCTGGAAAAAAAAACCTCCCCCAAAACCCAGGGGCAGAGCCAGACACACCTTTCCCTTCTGTGCCTGCGCACCGCAGGGAGTCACAGGAACTCTCTGTGCTCCCAGGGGAACTAAATTGTCACCTATTCTCTTCTAAGCAATTGTCACAGAATTACACTCACGCTGGGTTAAACATTTGGGAAGAGATTTGCAGAGGAAGTTACCTGAATGCTGAGGTAAGGCCTCAATTTCTCCATAGGACGCGCATTATTGATGTCTTCCCCCTCAGCACCACCTCAGCAAAACTTCACACATTCCAATTCATCTGCTAATGGCTTCAGACCCTTCTTCTAACAATCTTCTGCACTGAAATAACACCTCACCTAGTGGTCTGAAACCGAAATTTTTCTTCTGAAGTAATCTCTCTGAGCTATCATCACTTAGTTTGATTACAGGGAAATTGCAGAATCAACCTGTATTTGCTGCTGTTACAGCCCTTTTCCACAGCCCCTCCTTTGGCAACTCACACAAGTGGCCCAGCTGATTCAGCTGGAGGCCAGTGCTCTGGTAACACTTAACACAGGAGTAACCACAGTTACTACTTCAAGTAGTAGTACAACTACCACAGTCCTACTTGAAGCAAAGACTGAAATTCCCTACCGCACTAGTATTTAGGTCGGATTGCCACTGACTTGGGGGCGGGGAGGATCCAGGATTTTACTCAATGAGCTGACTTCTGTCTACGTGTTGTTCATAGATACATTTTCAAGACTGGGTCTTTTTCGAAGGTGTGACCTTCTTTCTCCATGAGAACAGGTGTGCTCAACTGTTACTCAACATGAATAAAGAATGATGAATAGGGCTGTTCGCATATAAACGTGTGTATTACCTCCTCCTTCAGATTACAAACATTAGTAAATGGATGGTGCAGGAAAGAGAAATATCTCACACACAACTATTCCCAAGGTTTTCTATAGGAAGCTGTACCTAAATATATAGGTGAAGAAAAAAGAATACACACCGCACTGCAAGAGACACCTGGTAATTATAAGACACACAATCCTCTACTGTGCTGTAAAAGGTTTGCTTGGATGCTGCAAACAGCTGAAGCAGGTCACACCTTTGTCAGGTTTTAAGGAATTGCAAAGGATGAGACAGCTGCATACTTTTGCCTCAGGTATGAATAAGGAGAAGAGGAGCCACAATAAATCTTTTGTACGCCTTTGTCATTTAGCGTATCTGGTCAAAGCAGCGTACTGTTTGTTTAGTTAACACAGTCTACTTAGGAAGTAGTGTGGTGCACCAGGAGCTGATGTGCAGAGGGAAACAGCCTGTGCTTCAGACCAATGTCCTCGTAACACACGTTTCAGCGGCGTTATTCACTGAACTAGCTCTCGTGTGGCCCCCAGGCCAGCCATTACAGGCTGGATCACATCTTCTGGTTTAGTTTCACTCATCCAGCGAATCCAGGGATCCAGGTTATGCACTAAGACCTCTCCAGGATACAAATCAAAGCATAGCAAATGGAGACAATCGGGAGATTTCCTTCAGAAGTGCCCTGATGATCCAAACTAAACTGCTAGTATGGATGTAGCTCTCAGTTCCCAGGTGTAAGAAATCAGGCAAGGAAGGGAAGAGACCAGCATGGCTGAGTCCAGACATGCTGGTCAAACTAAAGAGCAAGAGGGAACTGCACAGGCAGTGGAAGCAGGGACAGGTATCCTGGGAAGAGTACAAGGATGCTGCCTGGTTGTGTAGGGATGGGGTCAGGAGGGCCAAGGCATGGCTGGAGCTGAACTCGGCAAGGGATGCGAAGAACAACAAGAAAGGCTTCTACAGGTAGGTCAACAAGAAAAGGATAGTCAAAGAAAACGTACCGCCGCTGATGAACAAGAATGGTGGCCTAGTATCAACAGACGAGGAGAAGGCTGAGGTACTCAACAGCTTTTTTGCCTCAGTCTTCACTGGTAACCTCTCTCCTCACCCCTCCTGAGTCGATGGACTGCAGGATGGAAACCAGGGGGGACAAAGCCCCTCCCACTGTAAGGGAAGATCAGGTTCGTGACCACCTGAGGAACCTGGACATACACAAGTCTATGGGACCTGACGAGATGCATTCCAGAGTCCTGAGGGAATTGGCTGATGTAGTTGCCAAGCCACTCTCCATGATATTTGAAAAGTCATGGCAGTCAGGTGAAGTCCCCACTGACGGGAAGAAGGGAAACATTGTGCCCATCTTCAAAAAGGGTAGAAAGGAGGACCCGGGGAACTATCGCCCTGTCAGCCTCACCTCTGTGCCTGGGAAGATCATGGAACAGATCCTCCCAGAAGCTATGCTAAGGCACACGGAGGACAGGGAGGTGATTCAAGGCAGCCAGCATGGCTTCATCAAGGGCAAGTCCTGCTTGATCAACCTAGTGGCCTTCTTTGATGGAGTGACTACATCAGTGGACAAGGGAACAGCCATGGATGTCATCTATCTGGACTTCTGTAAGGCCTTGGACACAGTCCCCCACAGCATCCTTCTCTCTAAACTGGGGAATACAGATTTGATGGGTGGACAGTTTGGTGGATAAGGAATTGGTTGGATGGTCGCATCCAGAGGGTAGTGGTCAATGACTCAATGTTGAGGTGGAGATCAGTGACAAGTGGCGTCCCTCAAGGGTCCGTACTGGGACCAGTACTGTTTAACATCTTCATCAATGACACAGACAGTGGGATTGAGTGCACCCTCAGCAAGTTGGCAGATGACACCAAGCTGAGCGGTGCAGATGACATGCCAGAAGGACGGGATGTCATCCAAAGAGACCTGGACAAGCTGGAGAGGCAGGCCTGTGAGAACCTCATGAGGTTCAACAAGGCCAAGTGCAAGGTCCTGCACCTGAGTCGGGGCAATCCCCGATAACAATACAGACTGGGGGATGAAGGGATTGAGAGCAGGTCGAGGGAGGTGATTCTGCCCCTCTGCTCCGCTCTGGTGAGACCCCACCTGGAGTGCTATGTCCAGCTCTGGAGTCCTCAGCACAGGAAGGACATGGAGCTGTTGGAACAGGTCCAGAGGAGGGCCACAAAGATGATCCAAGGGCTGGAGCACCTCTCCTATGAGGACAGGCTGAGAGAGTTGGGGTTGTCCAGCCTGGAGAAGAGAAGGCTGCGGGGAGACCTTATTGTGGCCTTTCAGTACTTAAAGGGGGACTATAGGAAGGATGGGGGCAGTCTCTTTAGCAAGGCCTGTTGTGACAGGACAAAGGGTAATGGTTTTAAACTAAAGGAGGGTAGATTTAGACCGGATATAAGGAAAAAAATCTTTACAATGAGGGCAGTGAAACACTGGCACAGGTTGCCCCATCCCTAGAAACACTCAAGGTCAGGTTGGACGGGCTCTGAGCAACCTGATCTGGTTGGGGATGTCCCTGCTCACTGCAGGGGGGTTGGACTAAATAACCTCTAAAGGCCCCTTCCAACCCAAACCATTCTATAATTCTATGTACCCAGGCAAGCCCAGAAAACTGCCTAATTACAGAGCCAAGTTGTCAGACATGTTAGACAAATGAACTTCCTTTTGATGTCTGCTTCAAATGAGCCCTGCTTCAAAACAGCGCTTACACACCTTGGAGTCTGGAGGCTGCTTCTACTAACCTTTGCTGCAAACAGAACTCAGGAGAAAAAAGAAAAGTAATTGCACTTCAACATGGTATGAAGCATCTAGGTTTTTTCTGCTCCTCCCTGCCAGCCCAGCGGCAGAAGAGTATGAGAGCCCCAGCACCTTCTCTCTCGCTGAAAAACCATCCACAGCGATGAGCCTTTCCAATTAAGCAGGTTTACATCAGTGACTCGGTGCAAAGAAGCCCTGCCACACTACGGAATCTGGCCCACCACATTTGTTTTAATGCTTTAAACAGATAAATTGAAGTGAAATGTGTCTTTTAGGATGTCACTGAATAGGCAAGCTGAGAAATAAATTGAGCTTCACATACGCTTTTATAACACATAACAACTGTGACTGTCAACACAAGATCCTTTTCACTGTCAATTCACCACGCATTCTGCAAGACCTTGGGGCCTGCAATTATTTCATTTCCTTTCTTGTAAATGCAATTTCCACTTAGTTTGGTGGAATAAAAGGTAGACAAAAGGTGGTAGGAGTGGCTGTATTTTCCGATTAAGGTTATCTGTTCAAAATTGTAGAAATCCACGAACTACAAACACAGTGTTTTTCAGGAACAACCTCACCTTTCTGTCAGGGTAGCAGTGGCATTATTCATGTCAAATCAACTGTTGAACAAATCTTCATCTTTCTGATTAAATTAAAATGAAGATTATCTTTCTTCTAAGGATACTTAAATGAAATAAAAGGGGAAAATATATATGATTGGAAAAGGCATTCTGCTTTTAAAACTCGGTGCGAATTAAATAAAACTGTAGAGCACAAAAGGAAATTGGGCTCTTTATCCATTCAAAAATAAATGATAGAAGGACCTGCAGGAGAGTGAAGTAAATATCAGTTCATAAAAATAGATGCGAACTGAATTTCCAGCTCATTTGTCGTGACTAATGCCTTTGAACCAAGCAATGGAGACTTGTTAGAATTGGTACTGGTGGTATTTTTTAACCGATAGAGCAGGAAATCAGAGGTTTAATTAGCCATGATTACAATATTCTGCCGATCTGATTTGTCTCATCTATTTTCTTTTCTTGAAGTGACAAACTGACAAACAACCTGGCAAGGGAACTGAAGCAAGTGCATGGCCTAATTTCAAAAGGAGCTTGGTATTGTTGTAAAACAAGCCAATCCTCCATGGATCTGACTGAAATAAATTTTTCTGAAGCAGGTTTAACTCTCTGATGCTTAACTGGCACCTTGGGTCTTCAATCTGTCGTGACAAAAGATTCTTCTGCCCATCTCTGCAAATGCAGCACTAACTGTATTTTTTTTTTTCTTGAAGAATCTTAATCTTGAGATTTCAAGGTAATTCAGAATGTTTACCAACAAATATTTAAAAGTAATAGTCAGGACTTGTTTTGTTCCAACAGAAACTGCCCTGCACACCTGCATGCAGACAAATATGACTTACATGATTCTATTTTTTAAAATATTGTGTTAGAACTACCTTTTTTAAAATCAGGAGTTAACTATGTAATTATCATCCCTCTTCTCTTCAGGATACGGAAAAAAACTTCAACCTGGCTAAACTCTCGAGTCCTTTTGAAACCTCTTGAGGTTCAATTCAAAAAAGAATTTCAGGTTTCAATTCAAAAAAGAATTTGAAATTCTTTTGAAAACTCTTGAGTTCCTTTTTTTGGCAGAGAAGATGAACTTTTTTTTGAAGAATGTCCACAGATTTTACAGGAAAAGAACTTTATTACAGAGAATTTGATTTCTACCTCCGTGCAAGATTGCAGATTATTTGAGGAGTCAGTGGTAAACAGCTGCAGACTGTACATTTACCCTGTTAACCAAAACTGACATTAAATCACTTTCAAAATGCACCAGCTAAACAGATCTGGTACTAAAATATATCTAGAAATCCATATTCTACTTACTGTAATGTAGGCTTGGAGCCTGTGACACCCTTAGGCTGGTTCGAGTCAGGACCTGAGTTGGGTACTTTGGAACTGAATTCTGTCTCCAGGTCTTTCTTGTTCAATGCTGTTTGTGCGGCACTGGCTCCCGAACCTAGTACAGGCAGAGATTTTGATTCTGATGTGGCCAAGATTCCAGTGGGACCTAAAACCCAAAGAAAGTTTAATGCTTCTGTTATCTGGATTGACTGGTCTGGAAACAACACATAAGCACAGCAGAATTCAAGCTAACTGCAAAAATCAAAACGGAATTTTAACAAACAGCGTCCAGTGCATGCAGAATATCAAATCCATATACGCAGCTTCTGCTCTCCCCGCCAAGATTAACCCTTTCTTGCACCACAAGCAGGGCTTGCTATGTTGACACAGTCATGCACTCAATCCCCTTCCCTTCTGGGATGCTAAGTCCTGCTGCTCACTCCGCACTACCAAGTCACAACTTGCCAGTGCTCTCCCAGCCTGAAGTGCAACTGGAGCGCGAGCCAGGCCAGAGACAAAAAAGCCTGCGCTCATACTAATGAGTAGCCAGTGAACTGTCTATCTACAAAATCCAAGCTACCACCATTCAGTGACATTAAAATGAGCCACACTTGCATCGACTACGGCATGGACTTACGCTGGCACAGACTGTCTTTCTAACCAGGCAGAACACCAACAGTTTCTTACAGAAGATGATAGTAAAGCATAGCTTAAAAACTGCAGAGCCTTGCTCTGCAGAGGATGTTAATTCAAAACATTAGTCCTAAACCCTCATTTCTCTGGTTACCACTGCTTTCAAGATTATTTTCACAGTAGGCTCAGACTACTAACTCCAATAACAACGTCTGAGCTCCAGGCAGGAGAGGAACCTGTGTATATACAGCTGTGTGTGCAGAAAATCCCAACAGAAGCATCTCTTGGAGAAAACGGGGATGAAAAGCGACAGGTGCGACGGGGAAGTGAGTCACTGCAGAATTGAGCATGGTTCTCCATAATGGCTGAAATGGCAATGGTCTGGAAGAGAAAGTAAAGCTTCAAGAGTCACTTAATGCAGGGAGAGGAAGAGGACTACGAAAGAGTCCAGCCACTTACTGCCACTGTCCTGGTCAGTGGTCACTTTCCGGCGTCGCAGAACTCGTTCCAGCTCAGTTTCACTGCTGTCTGTTTCAAGGGACTTTAAGCTTCGGGAACTAGTGGATTTGTTCAACGTTTCCTACAGCAAGAAACAGGCACAAGAAGCTCTCTGAGGATATATGATGCCTTGCCACACATCCCATATGCACAATGTAAGAACCTTTTAAACAGCAGGAAAGCAACTGCAGTTCTAGACCAGTGTGTGAAGCTCGCTCTTTAGTACAACAGAGGGCATCTGGGGCTTGGCTCACCACTCCATCCCTTACTTGGATTTCCCGCTGTAGGGATTAACCTTAGAGGGTTGATATCATGCTTAAGAAAGACGCTCTAGATCACTAATGAACAAACTCTGACGTTTGCAGGGAACTGCCAACTTCCTCCATCTTAATACTTAAAGGATCTTAAACTGCTAAGAGCGTTACCATGCCCATAATTAACATCTATTAGCAAAAAGCCAAAGATCCATATTTTACTGCTGCAGCATATTTTATATTTTAGCATGGTCCTGTGTTGCTGCATCCTGGTGTGTACGCATATCTGCAGAAGTCAGTATGTACTAGCTGCAACCGCGGCATGTTATTATATCGTATAATCTAGCTGATCTGGCATAAACCTGAGCCTATGTCCACATACTCCATGGTTTCTCTTACGCACAGGATTAGACCTCAAGCTGAAACATTTTTTATACACACAAAATAGAAATCCATGCTATTACTGCCTTATGCCAAGGTTAGTATTTTGTATCAGCTAAGCTGCAAATCCAGCAGCACTCTTCTTAAGGAAATCAAGAAAAAGGCTTTGATCAAAGCCTGAAACCTCCCAAAACTGCCCACATTTTAACGTGCACATAGTGCATACTGCACGCATTTCCCAACTGACAAGAGTCAGTTATGAGATCAGTGCCCACTTGACTGTAAAATTTCCCCAAAATATTTACAATGCAACTGAAAATTTGGGACCCATGTGCTATTTTCATTCTTCCTCAGGAATCCCATTTATTCAGCCTTCCAAAACGTGTCGTATAGCATCTATCCAGAGCATAAATAACATATTCTTAACACTTTTTGTTGGCCGGCATATAACTTCTGAGCAGAAACAGCAAATGACAAAAAGAAATGGCATACAAATTGCAAAAGCTGTACTATTTTCAGCTACTAAGTCTTCACCCCCGCCCAAAAGCTAAAATCTTTTCTCTGGCAACTATTTGAAATTGAACTGAGCAGTTCTTATTAGAGTTCTCAGTTCTTATTTAGTTTCTATATTCTTATTTAGTTTCTATACTAAATAGATAAGTGTGTATTTATATATGCACATATATATTATATATATACACACATATTTATTTTATTATATAATATATACAGATATATATAGTGTATATGTTCTATATATACATATATAGATCTATATATGTGTATATATACACACACTATACATATAAGATTTTTTAGTACATATTAACGAGTAGTGTGCTCCAGCTCTGTACAAATGTACATGCACGAAAGCAACTTGCGCAACAGAGTTGCTCAAACTCTGCAATTTACAGAACATAGATGTGTTTTGCTTGTAACAATTATATGGAGGTCTACATGAAATGCATAATTAGCATAGTAACAACAAATGTTTACTCCATCACATCCAACCCCCATGCTTGTTGTCTGACTGTGCATAATGACTGGTCTCAAGAATAGATTGGAATTGGATTTTATATAGTTTCTCTTATACTGCAAATATCCTGAAGGGCTCAAAAGCAACAAGCTAGATACAGAAGTACAGTGACTGTAGGTTTCTTTCTGCTCCCTCTGAAGTACATAATCAAGTCTCCCCTGATGACAGTGATACAGTGTCAAAGAAATAAAACAGCTATTAGAAAACGAAAGGACCTTCAGCAGGATCGTTGAGCCCAACCCTCACTGGTACAAACAGCACACCATATCAAACTATTCATATACTTACGGAATTCCATTTAAAACATGATCTCCGTGTCGCATTTTATTCCTTTTCTATTTACCTCCACATTTAATCACGTGTCCCTCTAATTACAGCTTGGCATTAAGGTTTGTGGGCTCTCTAAATTATTCCTTCCCTTCCTTCCCTGCTTTCATGTGACTGGAGAACAGTAAGTTTAACATGTCATCGGTGCCACGCTTGTGATTTAAAATCACAGCACAGGCTGTGGCTACACTCTTTGCTGTACTGTCTTGTACCAGCCAACACAATACTCCAGTTATTTTTATAAGGGCTGTTTAGGTGCCATCATGGATAATTAGAATGATTAGCCTTACCTTCTGTGGAGTGGATGTGAAGCATTTTGCTTCGATATGGGCAGAATTTCACAGTATTTCACATTACAAAGGCAAAATGTCACTTGATGTGCCAAATTTCCACTTCACCTTTAAAAGCTTTAGGGTCACAGAAGTCAGGGAACAAGAACTACAGCTCCTTCTGACTGTTTGATACAATTTTAGCACTTGTGCAAAAGACACAACCAGTTAAATAAGCAACGCGATATACGAGTAAAGGACAGACCAGCAGCAAATAGCACATTGCTCTGAGCAGGACCAAACACAAGCCTAATGTATTTATTTAGTGATAAATGGGTATGTGGACAGCTATTCAGAGTCAATTTTTCTACATATAAATGTAGCCAGACTAGAGACCTCTTGCTCTATTTAGGCTATGTCTAAGCTGACAAGAAATTTGGTGCCTCGGGAGAGAGGAGTTCAGAGCTTTACTTTGGACTAGATTTATTCAGCTGCCTCTCCCTCCCCAAGCATCCCCACTGTGAGTACTTGGAAAGTTTCCAGAGGATCTATGGCAGGTGCAGACCATAACATCCCCTCTAGTGGCAGGAACATACAAATCCAGAGCAGGGTTAACAGGCTAGCTTTCTCCAAAATAAATTCTGTTAGCAAGACCAAAACCAATCTTTCAGTCGGACCAAAGTCAAAAGTAGAATCGGCGGATTCACTCCAGAACTGCTCTACAGCTTCAAACCAAAACACCAATGCAGAACTTTCAAATACTCCGCCGTTTTGCACAGAAGGCCCTGTCAGCTCAACGAGAAGAAAAAACTGAAACATAAGCTACAAGTTTTCTTACCAGAATCCCTTTTAATTCTTTCATTGCACTTTCAGAGGGCTTTGGTGTTTCTGGCTGTAAACAGACACAATACATGCACGTTAAAAAACACATGAAATGGACCATGACAGACTTTGTACTAGAAGACAGACGTCGCACAAAGGTCTACTGCACAGGCGTGCGGTCGTATTATGTTCCTCTGCTCTCTCCTCTCATGGGCACATGGCTAACGTTCAAACTATTTTCTTATATAGACAAAGGGAAGAGTCTTCGCTCGTAACAGTGAATGACAGCCTATACATAAAGATTATGCTTTTGTGAAGATGGTAAGCAATATTTCATAGCAGCCACATTCATGTATTCGTGCTAAGTGTTGCATAAAAGGAAGAAATACTGCTAAATACAGCCTACTTCTTGGTCACCCCCTTTACCCAATGCAGTTATTCACTCTGTGTTTTTAGCTTCTCAGTAGCTATTTGTTTACAAGATGCTTGCTTTCAGTTCCTTTATGCATCAAAGAAACTGGGCTTCGATTTACTTATTGTTGGCTTCACTTCTTTTTCTGTTCTTCATATATATGCAGCTCTAATTCATTTTATTCAAAATCAAGCAAAGCAAATGAGGTGAGTGAGGCAAATGTATTCTTTTGAATGTTTTACAGAAAGCCTGATTTATTTTCAGTGTAAATTACTGTACTTAGCTGATATTATTGCTCCATTATTTATTCCAAACCTTTGTTTTAGGTCTGCTTGACTGGTTGACTGGTCTCAGATGAACTCCCTTTTTAATTCTGTCCATCATTTCTTCAACAGCTTGTCTCTTCAGATCCGTAACTTCTTCACCTGTTCCAAAAATCAAAGAGCATATCATATTCCAGATATGAACTACAGAGAAATAGTCCAAAGAGAAAAACATGTTAAACAGCCTCCTAAACAGCTAGCTTACCATATACAGCCAGTTACCATAATCGTAAATTAGTTTTAATGATGAAATGGCATTTGCATATACAACGTACTCAGTAATACTCCCTGCAGCAGTTCTTCCTGCCTGTGTGATGCATATTGCTCATGTACTATCCAAACCCATGCTTTTTCTCAGTTTTATTAAAAAAGTAAATGATAAGCATAAATATATAGGCTTATTTGTCTCCTCCTAAGTGGACTGTTCACAGGGTCTTTCTTACCACTATCTTACTCTTAATTTTCCCCACCACAAAGAGGCACTTTACCTTACACTATGTACATCTAAAAGGTGTTCCCGCTTCCTACACAGTAGCGGAAACCAGCAACCTCTAGTTATCAGGAATTCTAGTTTCTGTATTCAGCACTATTAGCAATCTTTGCTATCAGCTAAACTGTCACAAGCTCTTCAATGACAAAATGCCAATCTACGCACATTGAGGATCCAGCCGTGGACTTCGCAAACACCAAACCGCAGTGCCTGCAGAAGTTTGGAGAGATGCAGGACCCAGATCCTGAAAAACGCAAAGCTCCTGTTTGGAAAGTGCAAAATCTCAGTGCTATAGGCTGAAGCACCAAGGACTGAAGAATACGGCCCCACTTCCACTGTATCTCTTCACTGTGTGTGGCTGAGCAGAAATTTCCACAGCTTCACCAACACAGGACAAGTTGGTAATGCCCATGGCAAGGCCTATGTGCAGCCCATTACAGGACTACCAAATGTGTCTTGTATTTCACATGGGTTTAAGAACCTTGCCGAAAGGTACATCAACATCTCAGACCGAACTAAAACCACACCATTAAAAAATACTGTACCGAGGTAAAGGGCAAAACTTAAATACCGTGAAAGAAACCTGCTCATTTTCAAGAAATTCGGTATCAGGACTGCAAAATATTCAGATGAAACGGGACACTGTGTGATGAACCTAAACAATACCTGTTAACTCATCAGTGTTCTGGATAGCGTAACAAAAGACACTTACCATGCCATACCAAAAAGGGAAAATAAAAGACTACTTAAAGCAAATACATGGAGAAATACAGTTGACGCTATTCAAAGCTGCAGTGTTGTATCTTATATAACAGGAATTTTAAATAGACTTTCGCTCTCTCACTTGTCAGGGTACTATTGATGATTCATAGAAATGCAGTTTCTGTATTGTAAGCCGATTTAATGTCAGGGTTTAATTTCACAAACAGGCTGTTTCAAATATAAAAGCTTAATTAGTGGTATGGGATAGAAACCACTCATTCTAAGTCCTTAACAAGGGTCAGAACAAGCCCCAAGTTGGATATAATAACTCGATCAAGAAAGAACTCTCCCCCTTTTTTTATTTTTATTTTAAGAACAGCTCAACTATTAAAAGAAGAAGCAGTTTGTATGTGATTGAAGAAAGGTCAGAACTGTTAAAGTTTGCTAATAAATAATAAAAGAATGGGGTGTAGAGAACTTATAGTGAATTTCATAGTATTTCCTGCAATCACTGTTTGTAACAGTCTCAACAAAAGGTGTAATCAAAACATCGAGGACGCTTCAAGGTGAGAAAACTTGATAAATGAAGGCAACATAACTGAACTTTTACTGAAAGATAAGATTGACACTTCATCAGAGATCTCGGTACAAGGTCACTGCTCTAATTATTTTACCCAGACCAACAACCTTATTTCTCTCAGACTGGTAACCAGTTCCCAAAGATTCCCCCAGGGACCTGCCCAAGTCACCCCATTCCTCAGTTCCTCACCTGAAAAATGGGAGAGGCAATACTTCCTTTCCCCCACTTTCTGCCTGTTGGTCCCATCCAGCCATGCTTACATACCATTACAGTCTGCTAACAGCAATTTTTTCTTTAACAGTTATATTCTACACCTATAATTTCAGCCAGGTTCCCTTCTGCAACCCCCTTCTTTGTTTAAGTGGCAGCAACTGAGTTAAGCAATTCACCACAAACAAACTCCTGCTGTTTCAGAAGGAAGGGAGACACAGTGAGGAAAACCTTGGTTATTTAACTGGCAACACTTGTCTAACTAGCTCTGACTCTTCAGGCACTCATGATCATTTGTAAATCCGTACTTAACTCCTGTTCTCAACCTACTAAGTTTCCAGCTTCCATTAACAACAATAAAATGCAATTTCAGCTGTTATTTTACACGCAGAGCCACCTTAGTGCAAGATTCTGTTTTGTTTTAGGTTTTCAGCATTATTAAAGGATTAGCATTAATAGTCAACTCTGAGTGGTAATTTTGTAAGATATGAATTGAGGGATGAAAACTGAAGCATTTAACAAACTAGCTCTGCAGAGAGGCTCTGGATGGAAGAAATCACAAACAAGAAGCCATTTGGAATTTGGAAACTTCCCTGTATTATTCTGTGCATAACCTGTTCTCAGCTTAATGCTTGTTGGGTTTGTTCTTCTGCCTCTTCAAGAAAACCCATGGAATTGCAAAGCCCTGGACACACTGTAGCTGCAGCTACATGCTGTGGTGTCTCCAGTGTAGAGGCATAGGCTGAGCTGCTATAGTGCAACTACTACAGGCAGTTCCAAACTGCCAGGGTGCAACTCGACAAGCTGCACGGAGTCAGTGTAACAGCATGGAGCCTAAATTAAACCATCCTGTTCTTCCCATCCATCTCACCCAGCACATCACCATACCCAGCTAAGAGCTTATCTTGTCAGGTCCTTCTGTGAGCCTGTAATAAACATGACCACCCTCTCCCCAAGGGGAAAAAGAAAAGATAAATCTTTCTGCCACATCAGTGAATGAGATCAGCTCAGTGACATATCCAATAAGCATGAGAGCCAGAAGTAGGAAGATAATTTTTTTTCAGTTACAGCAAGTGCTAGGTCTTCCCTTAAGGTTTTTACCTGCTGCCTCAAAGATTGTTAATACTAAAACCCATTTGGAAAAAAATAAATTAAATGCTGATCACCAGCTCAATTGTGGGGGCACTGATGGCTACGAGGGCTATGCAAATTTGCCAGGGATCTGGAGGAAGCTTGCAGTACCAAAGCTACAATGCCAAAAATACCTCTTCCTATCTCAGAGCACATATGACTGGGCTGCAATCACATTTCTGGATTGCAAGGTCCAGGGACACGCTGGGACATGGACAGCAGTTGTTCATGTTGACAATCAGAAGCATTTGCATCGCTCTCTGTACCCACAGTTCATTTTCACTAGCTTTATCTGCAGTACCTAGTGAATAATCCACGTGACTTGGGAAAGGATGAGCCATACCTGACTCCTGCTGAGGAGGTTTCTCCTTCTTGCTCACGTTGGTGTTGGAGTGAGATCTCTTGCGAATCATTGACATGAGAGACCTTTCGGGAAAATGAAACTGCAGATTGTCATTCTGTCCCGTATTACACACTGTTAGAATGAACTTGAACATGATACACAAACAGCTTGCTTATACCTGATTATACAGTTACTTACAAAAGACTCATTTAACAGTTCTTGAATGCAGATGTATGTACTGAATTACCCCCCACAATGCCTCCCATCAAAATGCACCAGAGAAATTTATTTCTTTTTAACAGACATTAGGCACAAATCAAAACACTCCAAGATTTGAATACTAAAAGACAGTGTCTCATTGTGACACATGACAAATTGAAGCTGCTCTGGCATAATAAAAGGAAGGAAGAGCTGTAGATATTGAAGCAAAGTATTATTCTCCAGAGGACACTTAAATACGGTGATCAGTATCTCCTCACCAACTACAAGTTTGTAATCTTCTTACAGTGTCAAATAATTATCCCTTCACTATAGTCAAAACGAAAAAGTCCAGCCAGCCAAGGAAACGATTCATCTTAAAGCCCAAATATAAGCTCCAGTGCACATCTGATGTGTCAGTGGGGCCTATCACTCCCTACTGAAGATTGCTCCTTACGGAGTAGAATGACCTCCCTGACATAAAGGATCAAAACTCTGTCCCAGAAAAAAGCAGCATCTAGTGCCTAGGCTCTGAAACAACCTCTGCACATAAACATCACAGTGCATGAAGGAAATGCTCTGATTTAGCTACTACAGGGCTTAAAATGAATAGTGTTATCTATTCCAAATAGTAAAGGGCAGAAACTTAAACAAAACAAAACAAAAAACCCTACAACATCCCCACACAGTTAATTCATGCTACACATTAGTGAGAAAGAAGCAAGCAAGCCAAATGAGTTAATGGACGTAAAAGGAGCAAAAGACCAAACACAACTGTTCAGAACATGTTTAGTTTAGACTTCTAAAAAGAAAGCAAGATGCACAAAGGGGTGAATCCTCCCTACTAATCATCTCTAGTCACGTTTTTTAACACAGTAGTTAACAAGACTCCTGTATGTAATTTCTATTACAGAAGGTTAGAAATTGTCATTGAAGTCCATTTATTTTTAAAGCCAAGCAGACAACATGAAGATTAGCTGAGTGCCTAAAATTAACTAAGCACAGTTTAGAGCTTAGTTAATTAATTTGGGTCTAATGCCCGATACATCATATATTGGTCAGCCTCTTTTACAGTCCTTTGGAAAAATCAGGCTTAATTTTGATAACTTCACCCAAAAGAGCTTGATGATGGGGTGGTGGTTTTCTGGGGGGGGGGGGGGGGGGGGGGGTTTGTTGGGTTTTTTGGGGGGGTTTGTTTGGGGTTTTTTTTGCGGGTTGGTTTTTGGTTTTGGTTTTTTTTTTTTTGGTTTTTTTTTTTTTTTTTTTTTTTGGTTTTTTTTTTTTTTTTAAAAACTTATGAAAGCAATTGTGGGAATGCAATGGAGTCTGCATTTTCATCACCGGTATCCAACAGGAAGGGACACACAGTAATCCAACATATCCTTTGGTTCAAAGGGGTTTTCTTAGCAGTAGATTCAGACAAGCATTTCACAAGTCTATAATTACAGCTGTAAGGTGAATAGAAAAAAATAATCTCCTAAATTTAGAGGAGACAGGTATCCCTCCTCCTCCAAAGTTACAGTCTAGACAACTTGTTAGGCTTGGCAAGGCAGACTGGTTCAAAATTGGTCAGGGTGTTAGTCTGTTGGCAGGTGGGGCACAGAGCGTGTCCTGCTGATAAAGAGCCCAAGACAGATGGAGAAAGCCTTTTTTTCTTTAAAGACACTCTTCCTGCTTAGATGCAAGCTCATAAAATGTATTCTGCTTCAGCAAAGCACTAATGCTGTGACCCTTGATTTAAGCACTTACCGTATAGGGTTAGGAGGAGGGGGAGGAGGAAGAGGAGGAGGGGGTGGCGGTGGAGGAGGTGGTGCAGGATTTTCAGACTGCTGTATTCGTTTCTGAAGTTCATCAACTGCGCAGGAGCAATAAAACAAACAAATGAGTTCTTGGTTTCTCACATCTGCTCTAAAAACCAACTCTGATGGTTTAAGCAAAAAAGCTGTTAATTAACTAAAAACAAACAACAAGATTAAACCACACAACTGCTAGGAAGTCCTGTTTTTGGCAACATTTTCTACCAATAACAATGTCCTAGATGCACAGGATTCTCATTAAACCAGTCACCTCCAACCTGAGTTACTTTTGAAACTAAAATGACACTCTCCCTCCTGCAGGATTCTTCATATAAAATGACAGAGCCGGGAAAAGTTTATCACATTCCTGCGATGGTCTATCTGAGGTTCCATTTGAGAATGAACTAACAAGAGATGAAAGAAATGAACAATTTCAGCTTCCAGACTTATCTCTGTCTTGCTGATGGTGTGGGTTTTCCCCACAAAAATGGCCAAAACTGGGCGGTGGGCAGAATGGATTCTCTCTCCTGTTTTTGTGTCAGATCTAAAATGTGGAAATTACTTTTCTGCACCTGAAATGTTGTCAAATAAAATTAACTGGGGAAGGGCAGGAAGAGAGAAAAAAAGTCTTAAATTTCTTTTAGTTACAAAAATTCTTAGCAATTGTTCTGAATACAGTAGGAATTATGGCAGAAGTACAGAATATAATTTCCAAAGTGGATATGGTTCTTTTTTCTTGTAATGATGGATTCAAATTAAAATTACAATCTGTAGCATTTACTTTTAAATTTCAAAAGGAAAAAAAACTTAACTGAGTGACTTTAAATTCCAGGTACAATCTTTATGCTGATAAATTCCTTCCGAAGGACAAACAAGCATTGAAGGAAAGAATCTGCTGCAAGGGTTAGGTCTTTTCCAAGGCAGCTGTGAAGAACTCATATGCTCTCTGGGCTTATTTTTAAGGCTGTGTAATCTAAAATTCTAACACAAAGCAGGTCTTCCAAGCAAGACTACTAACAAGCTTAAAGATAATCCTCCTCTTAAGGATATGTTTCAGAAAAGCATGGCTATACATGAAGTCTTAACTAAGGATAGGGACTTTGGCCTCCTCTCACAGGGACTCCAATGCTTCTCTGACCAGGTATCATACTTAAAACTAGCACCTGCTTAGGCCTTGAGCTGAACAAGGACCAAAGGCAAAGGCACATGCAAATAATTAACCAGCCATAGCCCCACATTCCCTATTGCGAGGCCACACACACCAGGGGCCCTTTTTAAAAGAAATTTTAAATAAAAAGCATTAGGTCAGAAATTTCCTCATGCAATAGATAGGATGCTGCAGACAGGCCAGGCGCTATCCTCATAGCAATAACTGTATGAACATCTGCACTGCAACAGTTGTTCCCTTCTAAATATTCTGTGAATCTTTTCTGCCCATATTCTTTGGGCATTAGTTTAAATCTTAGAGACAGACAGACACACAGAGTAGCTAGCAAGGCTATTTCTTTCCTTTCAGTCACTTGACATGGAACAAAAAATTTGACTACAAGAGATTTAGACATATAATTCTCATGGATATGAGCCATAAAAGCCCACCTGATTTGTTTTGCTAACTCCCTTTGTAGGGCTCTGAAGGCAGCACTTACATTTTAAATACGTATTTAAAAAAAAAAAAAAAAAACAAAAAACTAAACACCTCCCCCAGACCTCCTCACATCAGCAGAAACTGTTTTCTCACACGTCAATATGAAGGGCTAAATCATATCTTCATTTTCACTGGTGTCCTCTATTAAATGGTTGGGTAGCTTGATAATTATGGGATATTTTTGTAAAATTCATACAGTGTAGACTCCACAGTCTGATAAATCACTGTGCATCTTTGGCAGGGGGAAGAGCAGAGTTATCCCATTTTATTTATTTTTGAAACTAGGTAAAAAGATACATTTTGTCTGAACACAAAGGATTGTGTCTTTCACACAGAAACCCATTCACATGTATATATCCATCTGTAAGACTCAGAGCAATCTAACGACAGTATTTTTATACCTTATGGAAGTCTTACAAGGTTATTCTTTCACACATTCTGGACACGACTGTTCTGTGGTTGAAGGCAGTTGCTGTACTTTGTCTTGTGAAGCACAGGTCTGGATCTCAGCTACACAAAAGCTGTTGCTTCTGGGGTCTCAAACGTAACATGTATAATTCTATCAGACGTGCACTACTCACAGCCTCCCAGCTGTACCTCTAAAATGAAAGTTATTACGTGATTTTACCTGAATGCTTTAGGTCTCTAACTTTTTCTTCTGAGTTCTGACACTTAAGCTCTAGTTCCTTTTTATCTTCTTCCAAAAGTTCTAGTTGCTGTTTAAGACGACTGATCTCCTTATGCAGTCCTTGATTCTCTAGCTGCTCTTCCAGTTCTTTGATCTGCAGTTGGCAAACAATAGCATTCATTACAATAAAAAGGTATTTTCTGTCCTTCCTTTTGACAAATAGACCATTAAGCACAGTTATTCCTGAAAACATGTTATGGTATAGGAGTGAATTACAAGTCCAAGAAAGAGGACAATTTTTGAATGAGAGCTAGACAGATTTTTCTGAGAGATGTCAGGATTTTCTATTATGATCCTAACTTGTTTTATCTCTTCTCTAGCTCCAACGTACTTAAGCTATTATATGTTCCCTTTTTCTTTATAGAGTTTTTATGACATAATTAGAAGAATTTAATTTCAGAACATTTCTTCATTTGAAGCACAAGAACATTGACATTTTTGTTCTCTTACTGACTGCTTCCACTGACAGGTTGGTTATTTAAACTCCCTTGTCTCAACTCATGCAGATGCCTGTGGGCGAATTATGGAACGTCAGGTTTAGAGGCAGTGATCAGGTGTAGAGTAGCAATGACTTCCCAGCTCCCTAAATATATATATTTTGCTCTAGACTTCAAGGAGCCAAAGATACAGAGGTTTTCTATGAACTCGCAATTCTTGCAAAATACTCATTCAGAAGCATGTGAGATTACATATAGTCTTAGTATTGCTGCACTGATAAAAGTACAGGAACTGTCTACCTATTACTAGCATTACTCTATTACCAGAGTTTTACGAACAGGCCTCACAGCTCAGGGAAAACTAATTTTCAGGCTTTCAAGTGAAGCAATGGTGATTCCTCCCTGTTAGAGATTGATCTAGTCCAGTTTCAAAGAATATATTTGTTTAGATCCTAGCACTTTAGATCCTGTCACACCACTTTGCAGCATTGACCTACCATTCCCCTGCTCCAGTGTGTCTGGCCCTTCTCCATGCATTTCATTAGCAAGTGACCAGACTACTCATGTGAACCACCTGCCTCTCACCTCCTGGTCATCTTAGCTTATATCCCCCCAAAATACCCTTTATATTACTCAATGTCCAAAATATTGTCCTGTGATCTCTTCTTCACTTAATGGATCTTGACTTAATGCTTGTAATTGCACTTTACTGGCATCCAGAATAAAATGCTTACCTAAACCAGAGCCTTCAGGCTCGAAAACCTTCAGGTTTTGTCCTCATGTCTTACCAGTGACCCAGAAGAGGGGAATCACAATCTTCTCTGAAGCTTAGTTTTCAGATTGTGACTCTTATGGGGGACAAGATCTCAAATAGTTCTGAACATAGCAAATACATGACACTCCTCAAATTCAGGAAGCTTTCAAAGACTTCTGCATAAGATGAACAGTAATCCCTGTTTTACCTTTTGTTGGTGTTGAAGCCTCTCTTCTTCTAATGTGTGGGTTAGCTTAGCATTGTCATCCAAAGCCTTCAAAAGTTGTTGATCAGGAGCAGAATTTTGCAGAAGCAACTGACTTTGCCTTTTCATCTTGTTTTGTTCAATAAACATCTGCCAAAACAAAACCCACCCCCAACAAAAACAATAGTTAAGCACAGTCTAACACTATTCTGGGAAAAGTGGCAATTGGAAAGAAAATGAAGAAATTAACATCATGTTAATATGGTAGGGATAATGAGGAAGAAGGTGAGAAGGAAGGGGAAAGGAAGTTTGAGAGTAAAATTTACAAGAGCTAAGCTGACACTGAAAGGAACCAAGTGTTTGCTGCTACACCTCAATTACTCCCATGTTGGCAGCATCGAGAATTTAAATGCATCTCTGAATTTTGTTTCCTGGAAATCGGAACAATCTGATCCCTATCCTGAGAGCTCTGGAGAGATTAAAAGAACTCTAGCTGGAGGAAAAAATATCTATGAATTCACAAGCTATTTTTCTCAAACACATTTGCAAGCCTTGGCATAAAACCCACTTATTTGAGGGTTACCTGGATATATGAATGATGGAGAGTCTTCAGGAAATGAATTTTAGTCCATATTTGTATAATCAGTGTATGCTCTTGCCCCAGGAAAAGGCATTTTAGAGCAATTTCAGGCTTTTAGTTCTGGTCCTTGTGTTCTTTCCTCTTCCCCAGTTATATTTTTGATGTAGGGAATGGATACATTAGGGAGAAAAAAAAAGTCTAGATACTTGACACTGATAAAAATATCACACAATTCTCTAGGCTTCACTAAAGAGGTGCGGAGGCTGTCAGCACATGCAGTTTCCATAAGAGAGATCTGCTTCTTCCACACTGTTTAGGAACTTGGCAAAAAAGATTGCTTCCTGCCAAAAAAAAATTCCTAGTGAATTTATTCTGGATCTTGACACCTCTTTCAGGCAGAGGGCTGCCCCCCCAGGCAACAGGGGCTTTCACTCTTGACAAACTCAGCTGTGCCTATTCTTAGAACAGAAATAGGGATTGGGTCATGCTGAGGTTTCAGATGAGTGTGCACAGGTCAGCAAAGCATGCCACTTATGGCAGGAGAACAGAGAACAGCCTGAGAATGCAGATGCTCCCTCAGACTGTAAAAACACTGTTGTATAGCACAGCAAAAGCAAGAAGATATTTTAAGGATAAAGTATCAGAAATACAAAAGTTCCATGAGATCTTTTCAGGCTCCTATACTGTTTATTCACAAACCAAAATTACACGTACAACATATGGTTTCTTCCCGTTCAGTGCTACTGCAATGCTACGTGATTTTTTTTTTTTTTTAATACAACTGTGTTTTAAAGAAATATCAGCTGATGCAGATTCGTGGCAAGCATTCCACCCAGTGCTTTGCACAGACACTTCAACTGAGTCTTCTTAGCAAGCAACTCTCTCTCTAGCTGTACGTACAGACTGAGAAGCCTGCTGACTGTGCTGAACTTTTAACTCACAACGCAGCCTGCTTGACCCTGCGTGCCAAGAAGAGTCAATCGATGCAGCCTTAATACTTACAAAACCTACAATGAACACTTCATTGGGCAAAGCTGTGCCATGGAGGTAGGCAATAAAGGACTGGAAGTATTCGATGAAGAGGAAACAATGAATACAGGCTCTAGTACTATACTTTGTTATAAAACAAAAACAAATTTACGACAATATACAGGCCACTGTGGCGTGGTGCAAATGTGGACATCAGCTCCCTGTCCCAAAATTCCGCCAGTCTAACCAATTATGCTTGCGTTACCTTACACTAGTAGGGCTGTGGCAAAAACAATTCAAAGGCAAAAGAAGTTCAGAATCAAAGCTACTCACCACCACCCCTAAAGGTTTGCCTTTGTATCACAACTCATCTATTTGATTAACATTTTATCTTCTTAAAAGAAACAGCATCTTTGAAACATCATACTTTAGAAAGGCCTCTAAATCACTGCTAAAGAACTCAATACTGCCTCAAAGCCTCCTGCTTTCCTGTTAAGTCGGTCGAAAGTTATTTAACCCTGACAGAAACATCTCTCTAGACGCCACCTTTAGCAAATATCATCGTTTACCTACTGTGAACTTTCAAAGCAAAGTGAAAACTTGGGCTTCATTTTTTTGGAATCTGAAAAACAGTTTGAGGTGATAATTCCAGATTTTTGTTCCCTGAGTTTCTGCCACTAAAATCAACAGAACAGAGTTGTTCCAGCCTGGGGGAGCAGAAAGCTGCCAAAACAAGAAGAAATCAAGTAGAGCAACAAGATTTCTTCAACTTGAGCAGATACTTCACCAAATGTAGAAAAACCATATTCACTTTGTTTCATGGTCCTCTGCAACAAAATGAAAAAAATCCTTTTGAAGAACTGGGTGGAAAACCTTTTCATTCAGAAGTTTTCACATGAAGTCCTGCACTTTCAGTTAGCTTTATAAATTGCTTTCACAACATTGGACATACGTTCCTGCTTACAATATATGTGAAAGTGTCTTCTCCATCACAAAAAACTTAGTTGCTTATAACTTAATGCTGCAGTCAGATTCATGGGAATCAATTTCTCACAGAGTGTCCCATTATTTCAGAAGTTACTTACACACATGTCCTTGAAGTACCAGCATATTCCAAAAGGAAGAGACAAAACTAGACAAGATGGTCGCGGCAGATAAAGCAGAAAGAGAGCTGGTGATGAACTGATTGCAAGTTTTTGAGAGGTCGCTCTGGGTGTTCGGTGTGCAACAAAAAAGACCCTTAGAAATTAATTTTAAATTAAAATCAAAACAATCAAGTCCTTCTTCAGCAGGGCAGAAACCTGACTGTTTGCACAAGCCTGAATATTAATTAAAGTGACTGCTGAAAGGGCAAAACAGCTACTAACAGGATTATTTGGACTAGGTGGAATTTAACCAATTGATGGATTAGTTCCGACTTTGCCACCTGCTAGACAATTATCTGCAGAGTATCCCAATCAATGCTAGAAACGTAAGTCTATGCTGGAGGACTCTACTGAAACCACGACTGCAACTAAAGGCAGATCACAAAGGACAGTAGTTTGTTCACACTTATCATTTTAATTCTAAAAATCTCCAAATGCTGTACAAACCAGCTATGTATCTTTCCCCCGAGTTTACAAACAGAAGCTCTGAAGCGCAGAAAATCTGGGACTTGGCCACTTTCCATCAGCAGAGTTTGCACAAAAATTGGGGAGGGGGAAAGAGAAGGGGGTGAAATCCTGAAAATAATAGAAGTTTTTCCCTTGACCTTAATGAGGCCACACCTCATTCTGAGACCCCTGCTCTAACCATTACCCTACAGAGCATTCGCTGCAGCTGGTTTTTGTTTACACCAGAGCTGGAAAAGGAATTCTTCCTCATTAAAAAAGTTAGAAAGCAACTCTGTTAGTGTCAAGTCCCTGGGAACTTCGATCCTCGTTCAAGTAGCGTTCAGGGTATAACTGGGTGCTTTCCAACTAACTCCTCTCCCAGGGGCAAAATGAGGCCAAAGGACATGCTTTAATATCCATATGTTGCTACATTTCCATCTGTACCTCGTTTGGGTACTCCCTACATGGAATAACTTTTTTGTCTTAGCTACAGTTTGAAGGGACAAGAATGTCTCAATACAGCAGCACTGTTATAATAAGGTAAACATTGGTTGCATAAAGTAAAATAAAAATCAGTAGCAAACACTACCCACTATGAATAGAATAACAAAAGGTATGTAGCAAGGCAGAGTCAAACTTCAGAAGTCTCAAACAGAAAAGAAGATCAGTCAACTGAGCAGCTGGCCTTGGTTTCAATCCTTGGCAGCACTGCTCCATCCCCTCCACATCCTAGTTAGAAATCAGTAAGTCATCCTTAAATGAGTGGTAAACCACTCATTTACATTTGTCACAGTTTACAGGAGCTGATGTCTTTTGCATTATGTTTACCCTGAAGCCTTACAGTCTTGCGTTCAGACCTGATATAAGTCACAAGTACCTTGACCCTACCTCTCTCGAATCTCCCCAAAAGAACAGACCGTTTGAAGGATTTTATGTCATGGAGGGGACAGAGTGATCTTGCCTGATTATGGCTTGACAGGGCACTAAGGGGGTCTAAATTCAGGAGGTATTCAGTTTAAAATATAAATCCAGGTGTGGATTTCAGTTCAATGGCTAATCAGAAAAAATAATATATATATATATATACACACACACACTCTAACTTTGTAACTGCTTAACTGTACCATATTATCAAGGACACCTGGGCTTGTGAGCTTCACTGCATATAAATATTACAGCAGGAAACAATGGCTATTGGGGCTTTTTTGATAGAAGAGTTGAGAAACAGTCTTATTAAAACACATTAAGAAGCACACCCATAGTCTGGACATTGACCTAGAAATGCTCTCTCTACCCTCAGGCTCAATGTTGCACATCAAGCAATGATACCGGTCTTGTATGAGTTTCAAATCCCTTGTGGTTTAGTGGATTCATAGGGGTCTGAAGTGCTACTCAGGAAAAAAGCTACGACAAATAAATGGGATCTGCAGTTAGGACACAACCCAGAAAACTTACTTCAGCACAAGCTTAATTTTAAGTGCATGTGGCATTACTCTGACCTGAAAATTTTGTATCTGGTGCTTATATTCTTCCCCGTCTGGGAACTGCTTCTATGGAAAGTAACTGTCGCGTGATGTCAGAGAGAAAATTACCCAAACGGCTAATATTGAGGGCATGGAGGGCACAGGACAAGACTCTCTTTAAAAAACAAAACAAAACAACAAAAAAAAAAAAAAAAAAAAAAAAACACCACACAACTGAAAACAAAACAGCTTGAAGTATGGAAAACCAGAGCGATGCATTTCTGGCAATGTGTTGTGACCTTCATAGACTTCCTCCTTCAGAGGAGCCAAAGACTAACCCTGGTTGGATTTTCAAACTGCCACCAAAAACTGAGCAACACGATCATGAAAAAGGACATATGCATAGTAATGGGCAGCCAACATTCACTCCCCACTCTCCAGATGATTCACAATACTTCATGGTTAATATTTTTGTTGAGACCTGCATCAATTTTAGACTAATAAAGATACAATACAGTTGCTTTAGTTACCTGGCTAACTGCCAGACAACTTCTGAAGGGAGTATTTCTAAAGAGCTACAAGATGTAGCATTAGTAAGATTTGTGTCTTAAGATGTCTAATTTATTCAGAATGGAGGAACTGGAGTTAACCCTATTTCTTTTCCATCATTTGCTCCTCACTGCAGAGGTGCCTGGAGCATGCATTTTGAGTGTGAGAAAGCTGAATCCCCATCAGCAGTGTGACTTCCTTAAAAACAGAGTATTATTTATTTTAACAGCCTTTTCTGTACAAAAGGGTTTGTCAAACTACAGCACTCGTTCTTTGCTTATAAGGCGTAACTGCCCAAGGCCCAAAATAAAGGGGAAACAAAAAAATCTCTATTGTTACTTTTTTCTTTGTTTCCTGCAGTTAACTGTTTTCTCTTTGTCATGGAAGAAGTACAGTCATACATTCTATAACGCTCACAGTCTTGCAGCATTTAGACACCATCTAATATATTCAGAAATAGATCATACACCACATGAAAAAGAAGGAAACCTCTTCACTTTTTTCCCAATAGATTAATTGCCTGAACAAAAAAAAAAGGGGGGTGGGGGAGAGACCAAAGAGAGTTTCCTAGAGCATACATCTGTTACCATTTCACAAGCCTGTTCTTGGGAAAAAGCTTGATGAAACGTATTAGTGTTGCATCATGCTTCAAAAGTGGTAACATTCAAGCTCAGGAGAATTCAAGTACTATCCACTTATCATGACTCTTTAATTATTATTTTGTATCAGCAATAGTGTGGCCAGCAGGAGCAGGGCAGGGATGGTGCCCCTGTGCTCGGCACTGGTGAGGCCGCACCTCGAATGCTGTGTTCAGTTTTGGGCCCCTCGGGACAAGAAGGACATTGAGGTGCTGGAGCGTGTCCAGAGAAGGGCAACGGAGCTGGGGAAGGGTCTGGAGCACAAGTGTGATGGGGAGCGGCTGAGGGAGCTGGGGGGGTTTAGTCTGGAGAAGAGGAGGCTGAGGGGAGACCCTATCGCTCTCTGCAGCTGCCTGAAAGGAGGTTGTGGTGAGGTGGGGGTTGGTCTCTTCTCCCAAGTAACAAGCGATAGAATGAGAGGAAATGGCCTCAAGCTGCACCAGGGGAGGTTTAGATCGGATATTAGGGAAAAATTTCTTCACCGAAAGGGTTGTCAAGCCCTGGAACAGGCTGCCCAGGGAAGTGGTGGAGTCACCGTCCCTGGAGGTACTTAAAAGACATGTAGATGCAGTGCTTAGGGACATGGTTTAGTGGTGCATTTGGCAGTGTCAGGTTAATGGATGGGCTTGATGATCTTAAACGTCTATTCCAATCTAAATGATTCTATGACTCTATGATTATTTCCAGTTCAGTCAACTGGACTGGAAATTAATTATCTTCAGATACCAGTTCCTATCGAACTATCCTTGGTAATGCACTGACTGTGTTACTTTTAAGCACAGAGTTGCTCCCGGAGTGCTGGTTTTACAGTATCCACCCACAGATGTAGCACATTAATGCAAAAGACCTCACAAATTAACCCAAAAGGTCACAAATGCATCTGAGGAAGCGTTCTTTGGGAGCTTATGCCATCAAGATAACCAAATCCACCGCACACAACCTCATGAGTAGTGTAGACATCCGTTAAGAATGACAATTATTTTTCCTAAGTCTTATGATAGCCACCTTTTATCTTTCAGTAAGGGAAAATTCAGTCCCAGACTAAGCCATGTCAGCCGTGCACTGGCCCAGGTACGGTGGCATTTTGAGGTAAACAAGTTAAATGCAAACACATTGTGTAACAGATATTTAGAAACACAGACATAGGTACAGTATGCTGTTTTAACACATCCGTAAGTATTGAGAATTGGAGGGAAAGTCAAGGAAAAGATGAACGATGCGCATTACATATTCACTATTTTTTTTAATCCCCCTGGATCACAGTTCCTTTGAACGCAGCCTTTCAACCTCTCAAATCGCAAACTATTTTACAGGGAACCACAAGCATTTGGGAAACCATATTTTTCCAGTTGTGTGTTTTGGGAAAAAGCCTACACTTGCCTCGAAAGTGAGAGGAACCCCAGCAAACCTGCTCAGAAGTTTGACACTTCATTTCCATTTATCCAAGATACAGAGGGCAGAAAACAACAACTCAGTGCTAACTTAGAGAACACACTGCCTCTTCTCCAGGAGGTTTCTGGAGTAACTTTAGGTGCAGGGGTTGTCTCCATGCCAGCACGCACGACAGTAATAAACTGTTCACTTTACAAAATATTGCTGCAAGGCACGATGTATGCTTAACAAACCATTTACGCCAGATTATTTTGTTAAACTCCTGGGATTTTTACATCACTAAGACTTTCAATTTACTTCTCTCACTGTGTTCCTCCCCTTTTGGCTTGCTTTGGCTGTATGTGTTGTATTTTGCTCATCTTTGCGGAAGAGTGCTTTTCAGGGCTAGCCTCTATATTATTGCGATGGCCTTCAAGATACTCTCTGCCTTCATTTGTTTTCTTATAAACTGCTCCACAAAGAGCTGAGAGATCTTAGTGTCTCTTAAAACATGACACTAGAATTCTGGTTAAGCTTGCCAAGATTCTTCTGTTAACAACCCTGTTTTATTCAGGTGGGTACAGATTCTTCCATGCCCCCGCCCCTTACACACTCTATTTATTTAGTTCTTTTATGCAGATTCCTGTACCTTTCACAATGGATTGTGACTCACTTCAAACCCTCTTTCTTCTTCTTTCCCCCTCTCCACACCACGGCTGACAATATTTACTCAGTTTCTTTAGAACCTCTAAGGAGCATGAATTCTAATGTTTGAAGTTGGATCATTTTTGATTAATTAAATATATATTATGGTGGTGCCAGCAGCATGACTATAATTAAAGCTGTATTGGATTTTTTTTTTAATCAAAAGCTCTGATTTTCAAGTGTTTGCTCACTCCTATATGCACTTGCTCCCTCCCTCTCTCATCCTTGTCTTTCCTCTCCCCCCATCTGTGTTCGCTTCTGCACACACGCTCACCCACCCATTATCTCTCACACCTGCACTCCCAATTGCTCACGTTCTGTGGCAAATCCTCCTTGCTTGTCAGAAGGGCAGGATGCAAAGGGCATCCCTTCAAAAAGCAGCCTGTGCCAGTCACTCATCTGGTCTCCTCCCATCACAGCCGCAATGCAACCCCAGAAGGGCAAAGCTAAAGGATGAAGCCATGCTATGGAGAAAAAGGTTCATCTGAATACGTGGGCTAACTCCCCCATCAGGACAAGCTTCCGATACCTCAGCCCCTTAGAAAGACAACATGCCCACCACCAAACAAGCTGCTCCACAGGCAGTAAGTCCATATTTCAGTGAGCTAAAGGCATACACATCTAGGCTGTTTGAGATGTCATGAACAGTAATATGAAACACTAAGATGTGCCATTCTAAAGTGTACACCGTGGTGCAGCGGTGACACCCGCGTTACTCGGAGCCTACTTCCTTTCTCAAAGTCCTCCAAACAAGTCAAGCACAAAGCACTGAACACATGGTGTTGCCTTTTACTCAAATGTATTCCTTGTCTCAACACAACTGCACAGCTTATCACAACCAACCATTGTGGCTTCTGCAAAACTCAAGCAAAAATCCAGCAAGATTTTTGTTTTTTCAAGAAACATTTTATAGGGACAGAGAAAACATGCAACTGATGAAAGAAAGAGAAAGCAGAAAATCCCTGCACATCCTTAGTGTAATCCAAACAGCTCCTGTAAGCACATCCTAGAAACCTCAGCTCTCAAAACACAGCTGTGACCTTGCAGCATGATCCATGTGAGAGGACGCTCATACAACCTCACCCGAGCATAAAGCTTTGCTGTTGTGGATGCAATTGTGGGCCAGAGCCAATCTCTCTAATGTCTCAGGTCACTCAAGGGACACCATCAGTGTGAAACCAGGCCAACGATAACAGATTTTTAAAGTCATTTGAAATGCTACTAGTTCCCCAAACACAAATGAGCAATGCCTTTGTCATCACATGCTCCTGTATTTCAAAAATCTTTCCAAAATCCTTCTGAATAGCATGATACAAAAGGAAAAGAAGTAGGTACACAAAGATTAATGCAAGCCTGAAGCTCACTGTTGTAATGACTCCATTTTGGAATGGAGAACTTCATGGAATGACAAGCCTCAACTAAAGAGCTACATTGTCAATCTGCAACAACAGGGGCCCATATTTTCGGAAGAGAGAACAGCCAAATAACGACAAAAACCAAGCAAGAAGTACTTGTTTGTAAATAATCAGCATTTCTTTGGCTCTGTACTTAAGAGCTTGCCTGTCAGTTTGTCATTCAAATACAAAAAGTACTTTAAATATCCTCTTTCGAAATGTGTAGTTTGAATATTACAGTTATGAATCTAAACAGAAGAACATTCTGGGCCCAGAGTATCAGATAATACTCTTTTATGATCTGAAAACCAGCCTAACTATGCATTTATAAATTACTCATTTCTGAGAGATGCAAGACCTTTACATACGATCTTCTGTTGTCAGTTAACGAACAGAACATAGTTGTTTTGTACTTCAGAAGATAAAGCAAAGCAACAGTATGAGATGCAAGATAGATACTGTAATAATGCATGCTAAGTGAACATGTTTAACATTCTTAGAAATTTGTTTTCTGAAAAAAAAAACCAGTTCTGCAGATATTACCGTCAACCAACACTGCTAATAAAACAATAATACCTGCACTGTCTCAGGAGGCTTAAAAAAGAAACTGCATTAGAAATATAGCTATCATAAAAGTATGGGTAATGAACAAATCCAGGTATCCTAAAATTTAAAAACAGTTGCAAGAAGGTAACATTTTATAGCACATACTGGTAAAAGTCTTGAAAAAATTCAAATGAATACTTGATAAGCATAGGCAATATTTTGTTTAACAACTCTTGGTCACTAATAAATGACTCTACCTTCAATAAATTTGAATGGAATTTGCAGATCTCCTTTTTATTTCTGAAAAACCACAGTGAGCCTTTGATCAAAATGTAAATGGCCCAATGGCACCAAAGCCATGGCAAAGGGGGGTGTCCAGTTCTGCTCAGCACAGGAATTTGGGCTCCATCCCACAAAGCTCTGTAGAAGTGGGGTTTGGAGGAGGCTGCTTGTGCAGTCTCTCTCATTTCAGGAATCACTCTTGCGTGATTTCTCTCCCACAATTCTTGACTCTAACAGCAGTCTGAAAAGTCCACCTTTATGCTTAAAATTTGGGAGTTCACAGGACATTTTAGTAATTAATAAATCATTTTCATTTCTATCGTTTCTTATTCCTTTGGGGGGAAAATATGTCAGCTGCTTTAGCTTTGCCTGAAGTACAGTTACATTTTCAACACCTGGCAGACATATTGACAACAGGCAGGAGACTGCAGGTATGTGTATATATACAACCTACATAAATTTAAATTTACTTCAATTACAAGTTGACTCATCAAATGATTAAAGCTTCAGTAGTGGAACCGATAAGCAGTAGTTTATCTAAACCTAGGTTATACCATATACTTGTATGAATGAAAGAATCTGCCAAAGCTTAATACACTTGAATTTGCAAATACCTTTATCCTTTAGGGTGAGCACCCAACCCTGTTACCTAAATGCAAATTTTCCTATTAACAGAGAGAGAAATTGATCTGTACCTAGAAGTTACTATATTTCTGCCAAGTTAGCTCCTTCAATGGGTTTCCCAAAGGGTCAATGGGGTGACCTTGCAAAGGAAAGAGCAGGAAAGAGTGGCAAAAGGTGGAATTAGGAGAAAGAGAACCAGTACCCTGTCCCAGGTGCCCTGAAGTTCTCCAACCTTTGTACATGGCACAGAGAGAGCTCTCAGGCACAAGAGAGAGTGCGAGCAATACCTGGGTCTACTTCCTCACCCCTAGCTTCCAAATTTTCGAATTTGTTTACAGTTTATATCAACACCCCCGCCCCCAAATTGCTTCATTTAATAAGTTGCTATATGATTCTGTTCATATCCAAAACACTCAAATACCCAGCAAAAAAACACAAGACTAACAGAACACAGTAAGCATACTCACTGTTTTCTATACAGGTTCAAAATGTATGTATGTCCTTGCTTACAATCGCTGACTGAATGCAGTTAGATGCACAGGAGTTATCAAATACATTTTTTTAAATTTTTTGACAGAAACAGCAGCAGCAAAGACAAAAAGCAAAACAGCTCTCTATTCAGACAAAGCTGACTTTCTGAAGGCTAAATATCTGCTTGCTGGCAGCCATGGTTTAAAATCCAAAATCCACTTCGTATCAGATGTTTCCCTTACAATACTTCAATACTGATGACTCATGTAATTTTGATAGGTTAACGGTTTTCTTTAAAGCTGACCTCCCTGAAAAACTATTACTTAGAAGCCCAACTTTATTAAAGACAATATTGAGGCATGGCTTGGGATAGAAAAGCTTGAAAATATAACCCAAGTGCAGAGCTCTCAAAATCCAGAGTGCAAACAGAAAAAGCACATGAGAGAAAAACCAAAACAAAAATAAACTCATGATTTTATAGGGCTTTGTTCTATCAACAGAATGAAAGAGTTTGTCAGCATTTTCTAAGGCAAACATTGCCAGTCACAAGCCATCAGAGCAACCACCAACCACTCCATAATGCCACCCAGTAACTCATTTTATTCTTTGGTAGTTTATACCTTTTCTAGAAAATGGAAACCATTTTTTTCAGCTTGAATGCTCCCTGCAGTACGTTATTTGAAAGGCATATGTTAAATGGCAGCCAAACTTGCACAAACCTCAACTAAGATTGCATTTTGCAATGCTTTTTTGTGAGTTCACGTATTTTTCAGGAAAAACACAGTGCTTCAAATTATATCACTACAAAGGCAGCTAATCCTTCCCAGATCCAACCACTACATATACCACATTGAAATGTTGAGGCTGACTAAGCCCATTATAAATTTAGAGCCTCACTTTAAAAGGGGAAAGAGGTAAGACTGCATGGATAATGCTGAAGTGCTTTATAAATGCTGTTGAAATAGTAAACCCATTTTACGGATGAAGTACAGATGTAAGCTAAGTAATACGTGGAAATTCAAAGAGATCTTTTGTATAAGAGCTGAGAATTGAAATCAAGTCATCCTAGCTGGTAGTTTTTGCCCTGTTGCAATGTCGTCATTTTACAAGATCTCTTTTTCTTGATTACTCACCTCTTGTGCAAACGACTCTGCTTTCTTCCGCAAGTTCTTTTCCAGTTCAAAGTTTACATGAAGCTCTTCATATTCCTCTACTGCCAGCACAGACACTGTTTATAAGAGTAAAACAAGATCAGAAGTAAAAGTGGAATGGATCAAAACAAGAAGAAAGTACTGATTGATTTACCCAGATAAGCTGTTACTCCCCAGTGCCATGAATCCTTGAATGAAGGTGTAACCGAGTTTTACATTTCCGTCTACAGTCTGCTTTGCAATATTTGTCCTGTTTGCTCTAAAACTCACTATATATATGCACAATTACTGATCTTCTGAATACAGTAATACTCCTCCTGCCCAGACTCAAAATCTCCAGTAGCAGGCATCATGTAGCACAGATCATATTTTGCCTCTTTGGGTGTAAGCTACCAAAGCCTCAAGAGAGTCTTGCTGAACCTATCAAAGATTACTGTCTTATTTTGGAGGCACCTGTATTCGCCTGCCTGGTTTGAGTGAGGCTTGATGTGCCTCTTTACAGAGACTTAAAGAAGCCTCAAGAAGAAAGCAGTGCAATTTTGTGTTGCCTGTATTTAAACTGTGCTCACAAAAGCGAGGCTTGTATGGGTAGCTAAAGTGAACCATGGGGCATGCTTCCCCAAACCGTTCTGAACAGGCCTCAGTCCAGGACAGCAAGCATTATTTTTAAGTACTCAAGTATCATTTATTATTAACATGTCTCAGTAACCACTTCCATTCTCTTGATAAGCTTTAGCTCTTCCTGGCTGAAGGCTAGTTTGCAGGGTGATGACGTTAAATTTATAACACTGTCATACACAAGTTCCTTGCTTTTTTGGAGACAAGCATAACAGGTTTTAAAAGCACATACAGTAAGTGGTACTTTAGACAGTGGGATAACACATCCCAGCCCACCTGACTCTCAAAATGAGGTTAAAAGAACAAACCACACACCACAAACAACCCACACACTTAGAAAGATTTAAGATAAATTCAACAACTCTGAAACGTATTGATTACACAGCTCCAAGACACTGCTGCATAGACACAGAATATAGTAAGTACTGAATAGATACTTGGGTAGCTCATTTCAAGCATACAAAAAAATCTTGCTTTATGTCACCTGTGCATTAGGACCTAGCCTAGTATAACTCCTCCTTCCTGGAAAACAGGCAAATGTGAAACAAGGGGTTGTTCTTTTGATCATGCTTAGAAAAAAGAAAACATTTTCATCTGCCATACTACTGCATCAAAGGCTTCTTCAAGCTGATCTGTCTAATCAAGCTATCTGAAGTTTGGTGCTTTAAGAGTCTTCAAGTACTGCCTGTCATAAGCTTAAGCAATGCAGACACACGGAAGAGGTAACAGATGAACATTTGGTGGAAGCTTACAGGATATGCCCTACTGTATCTTAGCCAGACCCATTGTCTTCCACTTCAGGAAAATGTGAAACAGCCAACAAGACTTTTAACCAAACAAATTTTACTTTCACAAGGCTAAATAAGCAACAAGAGAAAAGGACACCACAATCCAAGGCACTAAAATCTTCCCCCTCCCCTCTAAACTTCTTTTGGGCCAACTATTTCTCATGTGGAAGCACTCGCCTTCATTAAGCAAAAGCTTTCCTTTTCTGAGCTGTATCTCTTTTTAGACTTTCCCTGCCCTGGTTTTACCTCTCACCTCTCTCCAGTAAAGGAAAGTCCCTGCTTTCCTTCCATAACTTGGAAATCCTATTTACCTCATTCCCAGCACTCTTGCCTTTTCCTCACCACCCTCTGAACACAAAACAAGTTGCTCCGACGTCTTTAGGTATTCAAAATTATTAGCTGTGTCCCAACTAAAAGGAAGGCTAATGTAATGATTTTGGAAAACAGATTAAGGTTCAAACTCCATCTCTGTGAAGGACTGCCTTCCTGCCCTAGTTTGCCACTTGTGCCACAGAGCAAAAAATTTTCCTATTTTCACATTCAACCTGCTGTCTACATTGTCACATTTTCCTGGAGTAGAGATAGTCTAGAATAGTCCATGTGTTTATGCAGTGCCTGCAGCAATGAGGCCAAGTGTCAGATCTGGACCACAGTCACTGTTCTGTAACCTGTTCTTTGTACTACAACATAAAAGCTCTGAAGCTTCTGCAAAGGATGTAGCAAACTGTTAGAGAACCTGCTGAGACCACAGACCTCTGTTACATTTGTCCAACAGTTTTTGCTGTTTATTAACTTCTGCTGTCAAAACAGCCTTTTCTTCTTTCACTTTTTTCACCTAGAAAAGTATAAAGAACAAATCAGAGTATTTTAGTTAGCGGCATAAGGCATATATAGCAAGACATAATGCAAGCAGTATTTTGCTTTCAGTAATTCTGTTTCTTAGATTTGGCTTGATCTTAGGGTTTCCAGTGGGATGGAAAGCACTTTTACCCTAATTTACAGACCCCATAACAGATGGCATTAAAGGATTGTGAACTAATCCTTCACATGGGGCTCCCATGGCCCATTCGTGTGGCACGTACGAGTCACAGCTGCAAATATAACATCTTTGGAACCTTTCAGGATGAGCACTTGGTTGAAAAGTTACTAGCTTGCCCTTGACTGTTTGCTTTCTAATATAGTCAGGCTGCTGTTTTGGTTTTTTTCCTGGGCTCTGTTTATTGTCTAAGAGCTGTCAGCTGTGACTTTCTGAATCCAAGTGTTGCATAGACAGGAAGAGCCACTAAGTCCTGATTTGCATCAGTACATGGCTTATCCAGTTTTCAAGCAGGAATGAAACTCTGCTGGCTCAAAAAGCCAATTTGCTGGTCTAATTACCATGACAGGGCACTGCCAATGGCTAAACTCAGGGATATGCTCAATGAAGTAGCACCTGTGATTAAACTGGACATTCTCCAAAAGTATTTCTTGCACATCCACAGGTTTAAGGAAATCAAAAAAAAAAAACCTGCAGGCTGTGATGGGTGAGGGGCTGTGAGGAAGGGGAGATGAGAGTAATAACATGGGCAATAGAACAGATCGTGAAAAGTCATGTGCCAGCAACAGCAGCAGACTGGACTCTGATGTAGAGCATACGCCTAGAAGGGGCCTTCTAAGTGCTCCATCATGTGCGCAGGCTGGCAGGACTTGCGATTAGATAGTATTCAATTAACTTCACAACTGAGTGTTTTTAGCAAAATTAGATACAAAAAGTACTGACTACACGCTAACGTGGTCTCGCCTTCCATGGTACAATACATACTTCTTCAATTACTTCTACAAGTTTGCACCTCAGGTTTTCCAGTTCAATGGTTAAGGTCTTCTTTTCCTCATGAACAGATATGATTTGATCTCGCAGCTCTACAGTTTGAGGAAGGAAATGAAAAATATATTTTATTCTTGGAAGAAAACAACGGAAATGCCATAGCAATGCAAGTACAATCGAGTACAAAACACCTCAACTGCATACAAAGCACCAGCTGTATTCAAGGCACATCCTCAATAATTTAGGAACTTTGCATAAGTGTCAAGTAACAGATCTATAACTGGGCCCCAGTTTCAGATTTACTCTATTGAGGTAAGCTGCCTTGTTTAGTACTGCCGTCTTTATTTGCATTCTGAATGATTCATTTCCAGCTATAACGGGGCCGATCCTGCCACCACAGAGTATCCTCAGTCCTACTCAGGAGACTGTCACACCACAGAGACTCTAGTACGAAGGTAGCAGAAAGCAATTTTAATAGGCGTCCTTTAAAACAAATTAATGCACTTCAATTCTTTTTGGATCATGAGTTCTTGTCACAAGGGAAATAAACAAAACAACAGGCAGTTAATACTTAGGAGGTTTTCACTGAAGAAATTGTCCTGAACAGCTGCCAATTTATAGTCTTTGTAACATTATGTGAACAGAGTCAGAATATAACCTTTACTGATGGAAGAGCTAATGCTTGTAATTTTCCCCTCGGAATTTTTGTTCCTTAATTATCAAAATATGAAATAAATTAAATTCACAATGGAATAAAACATTTGATTATAATCACTTCTTAACAGGAGATCAGTTTGCATACATAATATATCAAGGTTTAGGTTAACATAACACCACAAAAATATAAATTTATTGATATATATTAGCTTTCAGTAAGTGCTCTCATTCCCCACCTGCTTCCAGTATTTCATAGCACTGCTGTTTGCTGAATACCAGCCACGAGTTGAGAAAATTGTTGCTAATCAATTGCAGATGATGATGACATGCTGGATGTCATTCTGTTTGGTCTCATGTCTTGAAAATGTTAATTCTACCCCAGGCCCCCCCTCCCAATTCAGGAGCCTCAGATTTATTTTCCTCCAAATTAAAAGGCACACATATTATAAAGTAAATAAAAAGACCTGTTTTCCCAGAAGATCCTTGAACCAAATTGTCTGTTTTATGGATTTGTGCTTTCCAGAGAAATTAATGAGGAAAAAAGTCACACTGAAATTTACGGTAACTGAATTAAGTCAGGTCTTACAATGCATTTATCAACCTCATTATCCACAGAAGAAGGCATATCCATATACCTAAATCTTTATAAATGTGTACAAGAAATGCTTCTCTTCAGACACAGGGTTTACACTAAACTGCTTGACCAACACAGCTGAGTGTTAAGACGAAATTTTATCCCTTAAATAAATGAGAGGGTGTTACTCAAAGAGCCTCAGACTGTACTACCTTATTTGTATATTCTTACAGAAAGGTGGTGGGAGGGAATGAATAATTCCAAGAAACATCTCATATGGTGAGAAGGCTAAAAGACTTCCAAGATCCCCAATACAAAACACAAACGTTTGGAATCATAAACACACACCGAAGAGCAGATTTCACCTTGGGCAATACCACAAAGCATTAAG
The DNA here is from genome assembly GCA_031468815.1 of Morus bassanus. Lineage (NCBI taxonomy): Eukaryota > Metazoa > Chordata > Aves > Suliformes > Sulidae > Morus > Morus bassanus. Next base: position 9,270,527 of record CM062575.1, on the reverse strand, counting down.
GGGCATTCTGAAAACACCTCTTTCATTGCATGTCATCTTTCACCTAGCAGGTAATGCAAGATATAACTTCAGATTTTTCCCTGAAGACAAATGCCATGCAGCTTGGGTTAGGCTAGGGACACGGGCTAGGGACAAAGGCTCTGATATTGCCTTTTGGTACGTGTTGTCAGATCACTCTGCTACCATACACACACACACACTTGTCCCCAGGCACAGGAATGGAATATCTTCTCCTATAGCAAACAGGATGCCAATGCTTTTAAAAATATTCAGCACTTGTAAAAGTAAGGTCATTAACATTTAATAATAAGGCCAGAGAGAGGAGCAGAAGCCAGGAGTTCTAAATCCTTTACAACATGCCACATTTTGTTCTTCATCAAGACAGAAAGCATATGCATCAGAGCCCTCCTAAAATATTTCTCTAATTTGACCCTGCTACTGTCCTGACCACGTTCTCTGATCGGCAGCCAGAGTCTTTGCTCTCTTTAAATGTATCCTTGACATCTTTCTCCAATAAAAGACGGGAAGAACTCCGGGGTCTTATTTCCAATTCAGATGAGTTGCATGGTGTGGATCACACCGTTCTTTGTCTCTTTTCCTACATCTATAGGATAGAAACCTGTTAATTTTAAAAGAGTACTGTGACACCTTATTTCTTGGGTGGGATTTGTTTAAAGCATTTTTACAACACTCATTCTTTCTTTGCAGTGATACTTTTTACCACTTCATTGAGGCTGCTGCATTCAAACAAAAAACAATTAACAAGGTCAGGCTGAAAGTTCAGGACAGCTATACTTAGACATCGTTTGCTATTGTAACTCACTATCAGAAAAGTGAGCCACTTAATCTGTCTCTCTGTCACCAAACGCAAAATGGGGCCATTCCCCTTTTTTGGAGTGCATACAGAATCATGTTGACCTCATCACAGAGTTAGATGAGAAAGGAAGGCAGATTTTGGATTACAGAACTATGAACTGCCTTGCAAAAAGAACCAGAAATTTCTTAATAAAGCATAGATTTCTCTTATCAATGTATTTCCATGTTCCCAAGCTTTGCTGTTTTACACAGTACAACAGTCCCTTTTTAAGCTGCTGTTTGGTAATAGCTCTGGAATATGAATGAAGTTTGTGCACACAAAGGTACATAATGAAAACAGAAACGGAGAGTCCTGTCTTACAAGCTTTGAAACAGTGACACTGCAGTTGAAGCAATACCAAGGTGACCTTGTCCTGCTTAACTTTTACTTTGTTAAGGATCTGCAGAAATATTTCTTTTACCGACTCGGTAACATTGAGCTATCTTAGCTGTGTAGATCTCATTTTCCTATTGCACTGTAACTTACTTCGCAGGCTGTATATACACCATATACATTACACAGTATCACTACAAGCCTACCATGTTCCTACAGTCTTTCCTGGAAATCCTCTGATGACTACTCAGAAGCATGACTTGGAGCCAGACGGATCTCTGGTCCAAACCAATACTGCCATTCTTTAGACAACTTTTGCCTTGTATGGTGGTGTAGGTTCAGCAACAACACTCACCTTTTATTTGTTGCTGACAATGCACAGAATTGCATGATCCAGAGTTAGCTTCTGTATCTGTGGATGAATCATCTTCGTCGATGTTAATCTCTTCAGTGATAATTTCTGGGCCCAGTTTTGCCATATAAAGCATACTAATTCTTTTCAAGGTCTTATTTTCTTTGTTCAGCTGAAAGTTAAGCACAAACAATAAGCTAGTTAGTCTGTCTTTAAGCTGCTGTGCAAGAAAAGAAGTCAACTGTATTTTTTTCTCCCTTATCATTAAAAGATCTATCAAACAAAGAAGACAGAGTGATATTAGATTAAATGCTCCATTCAACATTAAAATGGTCTGAAGACAGGAAGCTTGTAGTCTCTCACCTCTGAGGATGCTTGAATTCATCCATGGCCTTCTTTCCTCTCTGGTACTTCTGACTAATAAATACCCTGTGTAGGTTCAAATCAAATCAAATCAACTATCCTTACTTAATGCTACACATTCTTTGTGATAGCTGCTTCAGCTCCTTACCCTTAAGCATGTACCAGTATCAACAGGAGCCTAACTGAATGACCTGAAGAAGGGCCTGTGTTCCTGAAAGCTCATCTGGTTTTGCCAGCTATATCATTTGGTCAAATAAAAACTCTTACCTTCTCCTATGCCCTTATTTTGCTTATAAAGTACAAACACCACAACTACTGTACTCCCAGTCACAGCAGAATTACCTCAAAATTCTTTTGAATTGTTTTGAATTCTCAGGAATTGTTACTGTATAGTCAGTATATGTAAGATGAAAGCCATAAACCAATTCTTTATGGGTCAAACCACAAGTCAGAAACCACTCTGGGCTGGATGCTTAAACACATGACTGGTTGGTAGATGATACAGAAGAGGTTCTGTAATGCACCTCCATCTTGACCAAAGTCCCAGGAAAAACTGAACAACAGGGATGGCTGCAAATGTTTCACTCTTACCATTTCTTTCACTGTCCTGCATTTACACACCACACCCCATGCCAGCAGCTCTTAGCAAGCTCGGCACAGTCTCAGGGGTGTTCAGGCCTATGTTGAGGGGACTGGTGACCACCCACCAGCCAAGCATGCCTTGCATTCAGGTCTAAGAATAAGGCTAAGAAATAAATTTTTCTACTAACGATGTACAACACGTTGAAGTCAACATGCGCATCCAAAGTCCAATATCTACCTTGAAATAAAACATTTAGGCTGACCCTTAAGTTTTACCTAAGCAATCTTCTTTGATCCCCCCTTTCCTCACTCCCCCAACTACAGGAGACTTACTCCAGAACTTCTTCATCTCATTCCCAAAGAATGAAACTGAGCAAGTGGGAAGGGTGCTGTAAGGAACCTTATTTAGTCAGCTCACAGCAAAAAATCAGCTTTGGCAAAGCAGCCCCATGGGGTAAAGCTAGTCTTTGAACTGCCTCTGTAGATGCATTACAGGAAAAGTGCAGAGAAGAAAAAAAGTTGCATAAATATGTTCATTTTCTTACTTATATGCTGATTGTCTATCTTATGAATTCTAATATAGTGTCATTATGCAAACAATTAAGTAAATACCTCCAGAAAGTACATTGCTAATGCATCTAAATTAAAGTGATTTCTTGCTGGTGTGATTTTTACCATATCTAAGGATGTACTTTGGGCAGGGGATGGAGGGGGGGGGAGGAGAAAGAAAAAAAAAAGGCAGTCAGCATTGCTAATGAAATTTGGTTCGAAATTGCTGTAATCCATTTTCTGATGAAGTGGCTCAGATGCATTTTACACAACCAAAAATATATAACAGAGAGATAAAAACATTCTTTAATAATAATGCACTTCTGATGAGATGGAATATAGAAAATTACACACTTGCTAAATTCATCAGACTAGACGCAATCAACAGAGCAGCAGAGGTCACCTTTCCCCTGCCCTTGCTTTGCTTTCATAAACAATCACCTGAAATGTAATGCAGTGGTTGACTTTTTCCATTTTATTTAGACACTGAAATGCTCATTATTGTTTTATATCTCACGCAGGACAGTTCTAAAACTTGTTTTCCATTTAACCTGAATGCTTATAAAAACTAGATATCAAGATACTGCTCCATGACTTACGGTTCCAAAATAAAAACTAAATTAAAATGCATATTTTTTTCTTCAAAGGAAAGAATTGTATTATGCATCTCGCATATAGCTTACAGTTTTTGCCACTTCAAAACAGTTTCACAGATCCACAAGATTATACAAAAAAAACATATGGGACATGTATACAATCTCAAGTTAAAAAAAATATAAAAGAAATTGGAAGAAACAGAATCACCATAATTCTTCTCACCTTAGAAGCCAAAGCCTCAGCACTTTCACGGCACGTCTTCTCAATTTCAAGATGGTTCTGAATACAGTTTACTTCCTCAATAACCATGTGAGAAACTAGGGGAAAAGTTTAAAAATTAGTCAGTATTTTCCTGCATTTGACATACGCGTTTGTCACATGCATCCCATGATCAGAAACATTACATCTTTTTCTGTTAACTTTCTATGCAAGCATTTCAAATACAGGGAAGTACACATTTAGATAATCTCCATGGACAGAAACCGTTTAGAACATTGAATACCTGGTTCACTGCTTTAAGCAACTCTCTCAAGCCATGTCTGCAGCATTACAGGGGGAACTGGAGAACTGAGCATAACTTATGGAAGTAGAAGACCAGCAGGCGCCTCCTTGATCATCATCATTCACCATCTTTATCTCATTATCACTTGAGGAATCACAGTCAGACCACTAGGACCGTCCCTTCAGATTGCCATCATAACCCTCTTGAAAATTTGGTATGGATGCCATTTTCAGAAGACTGGAACCCTGATATTTTTAAACAGCAAGATTAACTCAGGTGTCCTGCAAAGGTTACTTTCACATTCCGGTCTCCAGGTTTTTCAAGTACTATCACAGTTGCTAAACACGCTGTACAAGAGCAGCTGTGGGATGGATATATATCACAGGTCTGGGGTAAGTTTACTAGGAAATGGAGAAAGGAGTTAAGTGACCAAAGCCTCCATATTTGTGCCTCCTACAGCACATACTCCACTGAAGTCAAACCATTAGCGCAGCACGGTTCCTTCTTCTGGTTCTGCCACATCAGCTCTGACAGGAGCTGCAGCAGCTGGGATACCCCCTGATGGATGCAATCCTGATGGAAGCTCAGCAGTGCTTGCACTGCCCAATTTTTGACAACCTCAGCTGAATAACCCAAGTTCCGTATTACTATATGGCTGTAATGTCCAAACTGTTTATCTGAAGTCTCTCTGTGCTTGAGCACGCCCTAAAATAAGCACTGTGGTCTCACACCCTGCCTTCACAGTCCTACACAGATTCAGACACCAGCACGCACACATGGACACACACAGTCTTCCATGAGACAAGGGCTGAGAATGAGCTGCCTGACTGCATCTGAAATACATGTCTGTGCTACTGTATTTGATATCACAGCTGTCCTTTGCACTTACAGAATCCCTATTACCGCAGTGGGTACATACAACTACACCAAAGATACACAATATTCCTAGAGCGACCAAAAAGTTATGGAGCAAATCTTATTTTGTAAGATAGAATACCAATGTGAGTTAGAGGACTTGCAATTCCTCTCAACTTCCAGCAGTACATAGGTACTTAACTAGTGTTGAAAGTCATCCTCTTAAGTAACAAGCTTCAAGTCACACAGGGGATCTGGAGCAAAGCAGGAAACCCGACAATAGTTTCCCATTTCTCAGGCTAGCACCTTGCTCATTGACGCAACTCCTCCTTGGCTCCTGGCACCCTTATTCATCCCAAGCAGCAGCCTGGTCCCTAGTTCTGCAAGTCATTTCATAGCGCAGATTCCTTTTCAGCCCAGCGTCAGGATCTCAATGTGCAGAAAGGACTATTCGCAGCTGAACAATACTTTGGAACAGGAGCAAGGCTGGAAGAATATAGTGTAAATATGGAGGACTTTTTCTAGTATGTCCTTTCATTTTCATGAAGATAAGCTTTAAAAACTAGTGATTTCATACCACTGGGTAGAAAGTCCCGCCTGCCCCCTTCCAAGACTTTTGCCTAAAAACTGAGGAGAGATACTTAAGCTCTCTTTGATATTCAGAGCTCATCTTAGTGACTACAAAATAGGACTTTAGGATAGGAAAAAGCAGGCTGTTAACGAGTGTTGTTACACAGCTTTGTTGATATTTAGTCAACATGAACTAACATTTTCATTAATAACATCGGAAACCAGCAATGCATTAGAGTTTGCTGTCCAATCAGTAGCCATGTGCAAGAAACAAGTTCTACAAAGTATGAGCAGCCAAAAAAAAAGAGCAGGGAAATCTTGGTCCAAAAATTATATTCACATGAAGTGTTCTAACAGCAGAGCAACCACATCTCTGTCTTTGGTTGTCTTTTTATTTCCATTTTTTCCGACTTTGGAGAAATTGTCTGCTCCAAACATGTCATATCAGCTGCTACATTTAATTTGAGAAAGGAAAAGCTTCAGGCAGTACATGTCCATATCTCTTCTGGTTTTATTCTACCCAGGTCTGGAAATTTGGAGTAATGAAATGCTCTGGGCAGGATGAGGGAGCAATGGAGGTACAGAGCTGCTCCCATTTTACAGACAGGAGTCTAATGGTCTCAAGCAAGGCTAAAGTTAGGAAACAAGGATTGGGCTCCCATGGCAGAACTAGGGATTACTCTTGGTTCATTTAAACTTAATTAACCTGCAATTATGATTAACTCGGGGGAAAAAAATCTTTCCAAATTAAATACAAAAATATATTATTTCCTAAGTCTGTCCAAAGTTCTTATTATGTCAATATTAAAATTCATAAAGCAGCACTAAGTGGCCTGAAACATCTCTAACCTTGACAGTTTTTTTTCAGGGGTAATAATAATCCGCAGCAAATGCAGGCCAACCAAAAACCACTTAACTAATTAGTAGTTGCAGTCACCGAGAAAACATGAATCAACACTGTTATTACAAGTGGCACATTTGAGTGGCATCTAATTATGACTTGATGAGCACGATACTTGCATTATCAACATTACTACTGCATCCCATCAGGGACTAAAAGCCGCTGATGGCATTGACTGCGAGAAACTCCCACTCAATGGTACTGCAGCACCCAACAATCTCCTTGGCAGGGGCACCCTCACTAAATGACATGTTAAGCGTAATTACTGGTAGACATTGTAAATAAACAGGATTGGAAGTGAAAATTGTACCAAGTGCATAAGACACAATCTGACACATTGGAAGTGGCAGCCTTAATTGAGAGTTTCTTTGACTGCTCAAGATCATTTCAACTGCATTTCTCGGAGGACAGTGATTATAACTGTGGAGACAGACGGCATAATGGTATCAGCACTGCTGACAGAGCAGTGAATTAAATTGTATCTGCTGTTGTGTGAAAGCCTTGATGAGAGGTACAGATCCTTAGTGGTCTTATCATTATAACACAATGGTCATGTTGTCATCAACCTTGCTGGCTCCAATTGAAAAGAAATGATTGTGTGTTGAAGCTTTCCCCCCCACCACCACCTTCTATCTCTTGTGCTCAATAGAACCAATTTTCAGAGAGCTATGAAATCACGCAATAGGGCCTAAAATGCAGCTGCTTGGCATACAAACGGGGCCCCATTAAACTGGAATCACACACAATATGTGTTTATGCCAGGAGAACAAATAGAAGCTGAGTACAGGCCAAGTTTATTCACAGACACAAAGCCGATGTAGCTCTTCATCAATATAATTGCCTTTTATATTGTCGTTTAAATAATGGGCTCTATTATTGCCTTAAAATCCTAATATTCCTGGCATTTTATCACTATGTTTACAAGGTATGTCCTTTAAAAATGTGAAAGGAAGATAAAAGAAACCTATAAAATTTTACAACATCAAATATTACTTCAAATTTTAAGTCTTAACTACTTGACATTTTCTGCCACACTCTGGTATTCCTCATATCATAACAAAAACAAAACAGGCTGCAATTTTTTCCAGCGGAATTAGACTTCTTAGAGAACATTCTTACCTCACAGAACAGTTATCAAAGGTAATTTAAGGCAGCAGATGATTCCTGTTGATTTTAGATTATTTTCCATAATTGTATCATATGAACAATTATAAAATAGAACTGAGCAAATTCCTCTATTAACACAGTCACACGAAAGTATAGACCATGTGATTTCCTTCTCCTGCATTAACTTCATCCACATTTCCGATGCTTCGTCGTGCAGTTCACCGTACTGGCACAAACCAGACATAACAGACCACAATCCTATTGTAATTGTCTCTTCTAAGGAGCTATTCCACTAGGATACTTCCACTCCCATTAGATGTGCTTTGTTGCTTCCAGACACCATACAGTTTCAATAGAACCATTACCATAAAGGTGTAAAACTGAATATCGACATTTTCACAACCCAGACAAGACAGAACTTGCTCTAAAAATTATAAAGACACAGCAGTTCATCCTAAAAACCTTTATTGGTGTGTCTATGCTTAAAGTAATTTTACTCCTTCTTCATGAAAAAATTATTATTATTATTGTAATTATCAGCAATCTCAGCAATAGGGTCAAATCCCACTCAATCCTAACATATATAACTTTAAAAGTCACTTGCATGAATCCAGGTGAGATAAAGCCGCATTTGTACCACTGTATTTTCACCACTTTGCACCTTAAGAATGGCTACCTGTGTCAGAGCATATAAATGCTGTGACAGCAGTTAGTCTGACAATGGTCAAAGTCTCGCTGGATTATCTCCTTAAAATAAGGCTTTGAAGGAGAAACAGCAAGCGGACCTGAATCTCAGCATTCCTAACACTGCTGCAGAGTATGCAGAGCAATGTTCATAACTCTCGACACCAAAAAAATCCCACTAACGTTATCAACTTACTTTTCTGAAACTCCTCCAGTTTTTTGACAGCCTCATCTCGTTCTTGCTTGATTTTGTCACACTGCAGAAGAGAAAACTGAAATGAAACACTGATCCCGGTTATTTAATTAGCAGTCAGTCACAACATGCAAAATCAACAAAGATCAATTGCTGGCACAATAACATACAGAAGCCCATCAAAGCATCGTTCTTTTTGCTCTCAGTCACGTAAGAGTGATGGACACTATGCATAAAAAATTCATTACCCAGAGTATTTCCTAAGCAAACTGGCAAGTTGTACTTGATTTTAGGTTCCAATTCAGAGCTACTCTGAAAATATTTTAGAAGAGCCACATTATCCAAAACTGATGTAAACAGTCATCCATGTTCCACGCAACAGAAAAAGCAATACTTTACATGTCAAGAATATGCTTTAAGTCTAGTTTCTTTAACACAAATAGACTTGTAAGAGAGGCCTACATTTCTACACCTACCATGTGCAATGAAAACCTCAAAACCAATAAACAGGGACATGCTGTTCAGTTTCATAACATGACGAGCAAAGTTTCAGCCTTGAAGAGGGGAGGACACTCATTTTCATACTTTGACGATTTCCCATCACCCCAATGTTATTAATTTTGGGGCTAATGCCTATACTACACAGAGCTGCAATCACTGATCTTATGATTGAAAGGTTTCTTCAAAGAGAAAGAATAAAACAGACATTAAATAGACTTCTCTAAGAAAACCCCTTCTATAAGCAACTGAAAGAACTCAAAGAAATGAGTAAACTTCACAAGAGAGACAGTCAGTGATTAACCATGCTGTGAAAAACACATGATCCAGGGGGAAGTATGAGTGGCACACAATGTGTCTTACACACACAGCATACCAGACATCCTTCCTCACACGCGGTTGCGTATGTTCACAGTAATAAATCACCGCAAGACCATGAGTTAACTTCTGGAAGAGATCTGTGTGACTGAGTTGCTTACAGTGTAACTGCAATTACAAGGATACTGGTCATTGGAACAGAACTGGGGAAAAAAACCCTGAAATTATTTTGCTTGATTTTCAGTTTTTCCACATGAGGACCCACTTTGAGTTAGCTGGAAAAGGAGCCTGCTGTTAAGTAACAAGGGGAAGAGTGCGATTCAAATGCAGCCGAATTCAAGAGAGCCCTTCTATCAGCTCCAGAGGACCCTGGACGAGGCCCAAAGAAGGATCTGCTCTTGGGCACGGAGAGCATGCCACCGGTGTTGCCGCAGAGGCAGCCTCCACACCGGCTTTGGAAGCTGCTGCTGATGGCTATCTGTGGGAACAAAAGGAGCCGCACTCAACAAGCAATGCTCCTCTCATGGCACTGGGGCGATGAGGCAAGGGACAGCTGCTGAGTAGGGACAGGTCAGTCACCAGCTTCATGTAAAAGTCTGTGAAACAAGGAAGAGCTGCAGAAGGAGGCGGACACGCTGAGCAAGCAGTGCCGGATGAGGACTCACCGTTTCATCTGGCCCTGTTAACAAAGGAGCTGTTTAGAACATCTTGCACAGGAGAGGTGGGGAAAGGAAATCTGTGCATGAATCTTGCTGCTTGCTGCCCTCCCTCTCAGTTTCCTCAGCAAAAATTTGCCTTACCTTACTGGCAGAAGTGCACTCTGAGAACAGAAGGCAGTAAAAGACGCAGAAAGAATTTCTGATTGTTCCTGCAGAGCACAGCTGTGCTGCAAAAGGGGGATCGGTGTGAGCTGCTGTCTCTTGGTGCTTTACAAGAGAGACACTGTAACCACACTGGCATACTTCACCCACGGATTTTTCTGCATGCAGCAAGCTTTCAGCCCACTGCACATTAAGTGAGCAAGCACTTTTAATGCTCAGTTTAAAAACCAGGAAGATTAGCGCTTTAAGGATCTGGTCTGTTGCCTGTGGAAGCAAACAAGACACTTTCCTACTGATGGAAACCTTGATGTAGAGGATGTGGTACACTCCCTATCCCAATGGTAGGAAAAACTCCTTTTGAAATATTCCAGCAACGTGCTGTAAGGCATAACAGCTTTCCCTGTGCAGCAAAAGGGGAAGTTAAATGACCTATTCCATTTCACCTTGAGTATTATTTGCAGAGAGAGCTCCATTTGGACCGTGGCAAGCTGACTATTCTGCTGATAGCTCCACATGTTTCTCTGCACAATCAGGGTCTGTAGGTTTGGGTCTCTGCAGAGCAACTCCTGCTCCCAGTTGCAGCTTTCTGAATATTTTCCTTTCACTGCTACTGTGCTTCAGAATGAAAGAGCAGGAAGAAAAGGAGAGCGGGAGATTGTTGCCCTTGCTGAAATGATCGATGGAAAGCACTTTGCCTTTTGTCTTGCAGTCAAACCCATGCAAGCAGAGCTGTTAGAAGTCCTACCAAAAAAACCTCATTTATCTCCAATATAGTTAAGAATTAGAAAAAGTTGATATTGTCTTTAATTACTTGTTCTGTTTCAAACTGGAAAGTTACGCAAATAAAATATTCATATAAAGCAATTAAGTTTCAGAATAAAAACACTGTCACCCCTTAAAATAAATTTACTTTACTTTTAAAACAGGAAAGTTTAAAAATATCAAAATTTAGACGTGTCAGCTGCTCTCAAAAAGCTGCATAGAAGCATTCCAATTTCACAACCATCTCACTTTTCAAAAAAGCAATTTGAGGCATATACAGTAGAATTGTTAATTTACAAGAATATCACTAATCCGAAATGTTAAAAGGCAAATAGCATAACATTACTATAAAATCTAGTGCTCACTTTTCACATCCAAGCACATGCAACTGTTGAGGAGAAACAGTTTCAAGTATTTCTAAGTCTCCCCTTGTCAGGATTAACAAACAGCTCCATACTCAAGAGTACCCTCAAATAGAAAAAAAAAAAAGTTGATAACTCCTGGATTGTCAGTCTTTTTGCTGTTTTTAACTTTATTTTGTTAAAAGTTCCAGCTTCTCTGCAGAGGAAAATAAACATTTATACCATTTATTTTACTATATTTTTAATCTAATATTTATAGCACCATTATCCCAATAAAAACCAAAGGTTATAGACAATATTCCCATTCTAGTCCTGAACTAGCTATAGCAGTCAACGATAATTTCTTGGCAATAAAGAGACACTGCATCTGTATTTTTAGAAACAAATAACAGTTCAGTTTCCAAAATTCATTTTGTGAAAAACTCCTTACAATATTTCACCTTTGCAGGAGCAAGCTCAGAAGCTTTGCCAATCCCACTCAATTTCAGAGTTTTGCCTTCTAGGGACACAAGATATGGGGCAATACTTTCATTTCTAGCACGGAGAACTGATACACTGACTACTTACAAGTGAATCACGTACATGTCAAAGATCGGTGTTCAAACCGGATACTGCATAGCAGTAAGGAAGTAGGCATAAGTAAGCATATATAGCAAGGTGAATAGCAGTGCATGACCTTTGCCTATTCTTGGACAATACCAGGTTAGTACCATGCCATCACAGGAACCTGACACTACAATGTGATGTTGGGAAGTCGATGCACACAACCACCTGGAAGCCTGTGGATACACGGGTCTCTGCGTACCCGCTCCCACCAGCCTGATGACTCTTTGCCACTAATTCCGGGAGGCCTGGGTTTCTTGTCTATTCTCTTCTAACAGGCTTCTTTTTTGCCAACTATTTTGCACATAAGCTCCTACTGACTTCAGTAAAGGGCCTTCAAAGGGCAAAAACAAGAAGGAGATTGTTCAGTCCAGATATTAAGATGCAAGAAGTTCACGTAGTAGCCATATAGTCAATTAAGCCATTGCTAAGCAACACAAGATACATTCTTTCCCATTTATACAGATTGTGAAATTTATGGAGATTTAATGCTTGTTCTAAAATTATGAGTTTGGTACAGTGCTCAAAAGCATCCTATGACATTTGCTGTACTCTACTTACAGAAAGAATGAGCACGTCATCAAGGCAGAATCCCTTCTCTGTTCCCATTTGGTGACAAAACACATAATCCACTCTATACATGTACTTTAACAGAGCAAACACCATGAATGATGTATCAGAGATACAGTATTACACCTACTGTTTTGGAAAGCTGTCTTGGCTTTTTTTTTCCCCTACTGGCAGCATGACAAAACACTGTCAAAACCAGTGTTCAGAGTCATTTCTGTCTGATTAGCAAGTAGGCAAATATTTATTCATGATCTTACTCTGAATACGTCAGAACTGCATATTAAGTTAGCTACACTTAGGTGCAACTGAATGTTAGTTATCTACTTTTTGGGGACCAGTATGCATGTTTAGTTGGCTACTTCAATTAAAAGGATGACCTAAGAGAAGTAATCTGCCAACGTCATTTTTGCTCCAGTTTTTGAAAGTATTTAAAAATACTAATGAAAAATATGCCTGCACCAATTTTGTCAGAGACCCCACCAAAGGTCTCCAAATTGGCAGTTCAGCAAGGCAATGAGGAAGAGACACTGTGGATCAAAGATCTTATATTTTGCTCCTGAACTTCCATGGTTATTCGCACCCTTCTGAGCAGCAGTGCTTTGAACAAAGTAACCTATGTAAAAGTCAATTTACTTTCTAATCTTAAGAAAAAATATGGAACACAGACCACAAATTTTCAAAAATTAAAATTACATCTTATTTTAAGTTAGCTGCCTGTTATGCACCGATTCCATGTTTCTAATATAAACTAGGATCATTTCTCCATGACACAGCTCATCTTTCGGAGCCATACAAGCGTACTGGTGACTTAGAAAAAAATTCCACTGAGTGAGTCAAAAGCATATACATACAGAGTGCTGTCTAACTCCTGTGTGGTACTTTCCACAAATAATCTGCAAATCTTTTTCTAAAAAAATTAATGCTCTCTTCTCTTCCTCCTGTCAATGCAATTATGTGACCACAAGCGATACAGAGGAAGCTCTTTGCTTACACTCATACTGACAGACAGTGACAGAAAGTGGAACAGAAGTAACCCACAACTTCCCAGACCCACAGGCAGAAATAGCCTGTGCTATACTTCCTCCAAGATCAGGTTTGATCCTGCAAACCATAAACCAAGATACAAAGTTAGAGAGACTAACTCAGTCTTTTGTTCAGTTCAGGACTACCCAGCCCTGCAATAACACAAGGAATCATTTCTTCCATTACTGGCACTGTAAGCAAACATAACCATGAACTCCATATCTGTAGATTCTTTTTTTTGTAAGAGAAATGCACTTCAGGCCTCACACTTAACCACTTGAGCCCAAGCACTTAAACAATTAGGCAGGACTGCTTACACAAGCATGCCAATTTGCAGGATGGAGGTTCTTGGATAGAGAACACTTGCGTAACAACTGAAAATCCTCCAACCCTGAGCACGTGCTTAACTAATTTGCCCGACTAGGGATATAATCCCTATGTGCTCAGGGTTGGAGGATTTTCAGTTGTTACGCAAGTACTCTGAAAAACATCATACCAACCTTCAGAAGAAACACAAGTGGCTAGAGATATGCAGTTACAGGAAAGAAGTCTTGCGAGAGAGAGAGAGAAGCAAGGAAGAAAGACGAGCAGAATGCAAGAAACAACCTCAGAACATGATTTCATCTCAATTTTGGTGACAAAATTTTTCATTGGAATTGCCTTTGAAGAAAAAAATGTTCAAAATAAAAATGCAGTTCAAGAAAAGCCTCCTCACTCCCCCTGCCCCGCAACCTAAACAAAGCTTTGTTGAAGAAACACCAAAGCTAGCAGGACTTGGGTTCAGGGCAAACCTGGGCAGCCCGTTTTTCATGCAATCGACAGTCCTGGTGTGGAACATCTCACATGTGATGGAAGCCAACAATCAGCACAGGCTTGGCACGGGGACAGGACAAATTGAAGGAATAGAGCTGTGGAGGGCAGAACACACAGAAACCACATGCAGCTGAGGAAGTCCCCAGGCTGCAAGTCATTTGGAGACTAGAAGAGTACTCTGTGGAGGTGTTACACGTGCTCTCACACTCCTCCCTCTCTGCTGCTATCAGTGACAGGTACTGGGCTAGATGGACTCTTGGTCTAACTCAGTTTCATTCTCCTTTTCTCCTGAGCACTAGGAGATGAACTGCCACAGTCTTCCAAACAGCAAAAATAGAGGCCAGATTTCCTGGGATATCTGAGGCTCTGGTGTAGGGCAGCAGAATGGGATTGTAGGAACAAGCACAGTAAAAAAAGACAAGGTCAGTGGGGAGCAGGGAGTGAAGCACAATATGCTGAGCTCTGTGGAAATACACATAATCATTGCTGAAGCATAACGTGAAGATAAGCTTCAAGTTTTCTTTAATAATTAGAAAGTAGTTAAGGACAAGGTCTTCCGAATGCAGCCTGAATTGCAACATTTATAACAACCGGATTAAACATGACCCTTCAGAAACGACTTCACAAAAAGTGAAATTAAACCTACATGCCTTGGCAGCTAACAGGGATTTGAAAATTAACATGTTTCTTGCATCTTCAGCTCACTAATACTGGAGAAAGGAGAATTTTCTGTTTACAGTACAGTGTAGCACTGAATCCTCTGCCTTCCTCACTATCTGAACTGATAAGAGGCTTTTACTGTCCGCAGTTTCTTTTGGCAGGTATCTGCTGAAAACCTTTTGCACGCTGACATGGATTTATGCAATGCAACACTGCCATCAAATCTCTCAGAGTTCTCTGTTCCTGTTGGCTTCCTCACAGAAAGCAGGTGTGCTGAATGAACAAGAGTCCTGGATGGGAAGAGCTACCTTAATTTGCTTAATTTTACTACTAGGAAGAAAACATATCATAATTACAACAAAAAATCTAGAAAGCAGTCATTAATTCTTACTCCAGTATCTCTGAACATGAAAAAATGAAGCCTGCAGTGATGTATAAAGTTCAGCCCACACATTCAAAGCCTCTTTTCAAGTTGGACAGACACGCAGATTTCACAGAAGGATATGTGATATGCTGCAAATCTGTTCTATGCTGCAGTACCATTCTGCAAGTCGAGATAAAACATCTTGCCCTCCTATGAAAAGTTGGGGGGAGGGGGGGTTGGGGCAGGGAGAAAGACTTCAAATACCTTCAGAAATCATATTCCTACATTTTGAATTTTCAGAAGAGCTGGGTGAGGGGAGGAGTTGTTCTATTTTCTTTTTCCTAAGTTCCATTGTGCGAATCAAGTTGTAATAAAACAAGGTTTAGATCCAAGAGAAACAAGTTTTCCTAAGAATATCTAAACACTTGAGTTGGTCTATGCTCACATTGTAACCATATGCAAATCAGCTATAGCAGCAATCATTTAAAATACATATATATTTATAGCAACTTTTCTGGAGTGGGGCAGCTAGGATAGATGCTGGGAGTTGCATTCATTGCTCCTTAATACATATAGGCATACAGGTAGTACTTATGAGTGACACTGTTTTAAGTAATCAGCTGAGCTCACAAAAGCAGACGAGAACCTCCCATAGCCAATAAGGTATTCTGACATTTAGCATTTTAGCATTAAAGAAATAATCAATAGATACAAACCTCCTCTTTTGTTTTCTTATTCTCTGCTCTAAGCTCTTCATAGTCACCAATAGCTATACAAGACAAAAAAAGAAAAGAAAAAAGTTAACGTTGCAGCACCTCCTTTAGACAAATTATCTCTCCATTTCATTCATTTTAAAGCTCTTCTGGCTATCTACACAGACTTCTTAAATAACATGGTCATAAACTTCATTAATAGCCTATGGACAAACTGGATATCCTTTTAGAATTGAAGTAATTGGAAAGTGTCTGAAAAAGATGGTGGCTCCCAAAACAATCAATTTTTGATCAATGGAGAGTTAAACCACCTTATTGATTGAGTTCAAAAATTACAAGGTGAATGTACTGGCTTGCAGTCACCATTTTAAACCCACGCTGGCTCAGGTTAGAGATCAATGCTAGAAAGCATGGTTAATGCAATACTGTTATACATATGCACCTCCAGAGTAGCTGAGCACCTTTATTTATTTATTTGTTTGTTTGTTCATTAACATTTTCTTCCAACAAGAGTCCTATTAGAGAATTTTTTTTTTCTTTAAACTCCACAGTGGAGACATGAAAAGATTGTATGATTTACCCAAGATCACACAAAACTCAGCTGCAGGGATCAGCAGGGAAGGGATCAACCTCCAGGATGCTGGAAGTCCATTGTTTCAAACCAGTAAATAATATGCAGAAACAGTCAGCTACCAATTAAGCTTCCAGTTTACCATATATTCTTGTGTGCCCTTCTTAAACTTTTTATTTTACTGCCTTAGGAACATGCCATCGTTGTCCCAATTTCCCAGTTCTATTGTTCTTTCAGTGTGTCCCATATAGGCTGCTTGGCCTTCGAGACCACAGAAATTTTATTGTTACTAGAATGAAGCTGAATACACCTCCAAACCTTAAGAAACAAACCTTGCTAGAAAGGAAAATTTTTCAGTGTTTAAGATGCATACTGCAAGAATAAAATGAGAGGATTGTTGACATCACATCTTATTGCAGCCCCTCAGTATCTCCTCAAATTTTTTCTTATACCTAACAGAAGCTACACTAGTGTACAGGTGTTATTTTAAGCCAACTTAATTAAAACTGGATAAAGGCTACGAATATAGTTTTCAGCTGATGACAGTAGAAATGTTGGAGTTTCATCTTAAATTTAACATGTCTTCCCTTATATCTGAAGACATGAACATGTAGAGTCTGGTAGATTAGCCACCTGAAAACCTACTAGCCCTTTCTAGCTTTAAACTATTTGTAAGAGCTTCTTGTTTGAAAAAAAGTTACACTCTATACTCGTGTGACATCCCTTTCCTCCACCCTCCCCAGCATTTCAAAATCTGATGAAATAAAACTAATTCAACTCACTCCCAAAAGCTAGGTCCACGCATCACTGCTCTGCCTGCTTTCAGCATGCCTATTATTCTCAGCAGCAGCAGAGAAGTACCTCAGATGTAAAAAACTCAAATTATCCTAAATCCTCTTTTCTCCAGGATCACTTCATTTTAGAGATGCAGGACTGAGGTACATGAAGTCTTGTATACAGACAGCAGTATTAGCTCCTGGGCTAGTAA
Organism: Morus bassanus; assembly: GCA_031468815.1. NCBI lineage: Eukaryota > Metazoa > Chordata > Aves > Suliformes > Sulidae > Morus > Morus bassanus. The sequence goes on along the minus strand of CM062575.1, from coordinate 9,253,017 downwards.
CTCAGAACACAGGACTCTGCTTCTCATGTTCCCAGACCAGCCATGGGGAAATGGCAAGGCCCTGCAGCATATATTAAGTAGAAAGGGAAACTGAGGAACACGAGAAATCTCCGAGCCAGAATCTCAGCTCTGCTGTTACCAGCAAGCGTTGAAAATTTTCCAGGGCTCTCAAAGAAAAAAAAGTTAAATAAAATCACTGAAAACAAAGTTGCAGGCCACATGCAAACTCACAGGAAATCTGATAATTTAAACAGATGGGAAAAAATCCTCACTGCCACTCATCTGGGTAAAAAGGTATATCTAAAAAGTGGAACGAACAAAAGCAGGTTTCTTAGAAATGTGCCCTGCATCCCCACGCCAGTAGAACCAAGGTTTCTCATCCATCCCTTTACTTTGTCCCCACTTCTCCTTACCTACCCCGAGATCCCTACCCACCTCCCACACTCAAGAAGCAGAAAAAAAACAACAGGTAGATGAACAGGGAAGAAACCATGCTGATGCAGTTCCTCTAAGAAAGGGCACCCAAAGTGAAACAACATATGTCCTACACAAGAATGTAAAAGCTATGCCTCTAGATCACTGTTCCACTTCTAAGATATTTACCTGTTCCCTTTAGGAAAACAAGGGAAGAGATTTCTAGCATCCAGATGCAAGAAAAGGAATGAAAACTGTATCAACAGATATAATTCAAGCTTCTTCATACTTGAAAACTGCTAGTGTTTGCTCGCCTTTAAGGTAAACTCATGCTCACTATTCAATACTTTATAAATGACTGAAAAATCTAAATATAGATTTGCCCCACCCTTGACAGCTCTCCTCACATACTTGGTGAACTGAGAACTCTGAATCATCAGCCCTTAAGGCATGGATACAAGAACAAGTTACCCAAAAACAAGGATATGAACTTACACAACACTCCAGCAATCCCCAGTAAGGGCTGACCTGTGTGAGACTGGAAATTAAACTGCCTGTTCAGGGTAGCCTTTCCCTCTTTTACTGTGGATGGTAATCCACGGCATGTTCGTCGTGGAATGCAAACACAAAATCATCAGCTACTCCACAATGCACTCACACAGCAGCTTTCTTCAGTGCCTTTTTACCGTGTCCACCCCTCACTGTCATTGCAAAACTATTAGTTCTTCCTTCAATACAGCTAATACATAGTAAGGATCTGATATCTTAAAATAAGACTGTTCTTCATGGATGGCAACCTCTAGATGATGCTCCCATACAGATCCCATCATTCAGATTTTCAGGTATGGATTTATTAAACACTAAATCTAATGAAGAAACTGCTGTTTTTATCAGGCCTGGAAACAGAAATATTAATTAAAACATGACTACACACATTTTCTGCTCTGTATCAGATTCTCTGCAACAGCAGAAGATGACTTAGAAGTTATGAAGTGTGACTGGAAAGTTGGTGGATTTTTTTCTTTTTCTCAACATTGGGGGAGGAGGTTATTGGGAAGTTCGTATAAAAAGTTTCTCAAGTGTTTTATGTACAATGAAGTTTTGATGCCATCTCAAAAAAAGTCAAGAGCCTACATAACCTTCACTGAAGCACTAAATGGCATAAAGGTGACAATGACCTCTTTGCTCTGAAACTACCCTGGAACAAGTAACACCAGCAGCACCAGGCAACACTTTACATGTTCCAAATCTCGTGTAGATTATTGAGCCTTAAAACCTCTTTGATAGATTAGAAGGTACTATTAACACTCATTTATAGACTGACAAACCATAAATCCTGTTGTATGAGGACTTCCTAAACCTTCTCTGAAAGACAAGACTATTTCTTCTCCTTTAGCTATGAAGGCTCTCACACAACATACACAACAACGGTACCTGAGCATCTCAAAACTTCTTACATCTCACCTTGCCTCAACCAAATTATGCTATATATAAATTACCCTAGAATAAAGATATCTCTTTCCAATAAATTAGTGGTAAATGAAACAAGTGAAGATGCTTTACCACAGGTGCTACTAAAATTCCAGAATTATATATCATTTTCTCAAAGAATCAATATTGTAGCATACATTGATAGTAAAATGCCTACGTTGTACTCATTAGCCTCCAGCGAATCCCGAAGAACTGTAATAAAAACATAACAGAGACCTCTTGAGATGCTGCTGCTGTCTGACACTAACTTAAGTTTATCCTTAATAGAATTATTCCTGGTATACAGCAGTATTATATAAACAATTTAGCAGGATACAAAGCACATTTCTTTGCTTCAGGCTATCTTCACGCAGTATGAGGACAACGCTACAACTTCACTTCAAGACTAAGGAGAGAAAAAAGCTGGAAAAAGGAGAAACTAACAGACTGTTTTGGGCTATAGCTCTTAACCCACCCAAAACGTATTCCCAACCAACCCTTTTGTAAGAGTCAAACCACAAAATAGCCAACATGAGTGAACACAGTGTGCTCCTTCATAACATGACCATGCTCATTCGCCAACTACTCACTCCACAGCTCAGTTGGCCAGAAGGGTCTGTCCGGTCAACATGTATCAATGTACTTTATCAGTATGAAATTAAGCAGGTAACTTTGTATACAGAAGCTCTTTTAATTATATCGTAGTCTTTTGATTTCTAGTTGTGAACCTGTGTCCCCTGAACCTAGACTTGCTAACAAAAGATATGTATTAACTAAATTAGATGTTTTATATATTAGATACTTATTATGGCTAAGAAGCACTTATTGGTAGAACAAGGTCATAAGGGTAAAAGTATATAATGACTATAATTCGTAGTGAACAACAGAAAAGACACCTTCATTTACACAGTGAGGTGGTGAGACTCTTCCTACTCTTTTTGTTACAAAATTCATCAACCCCTTTTCTAATGCGGTATATTAAAAATACAAATTAATAAAACAGCCTTAAAATGCTACATGCATATAGTTTAGCATTTATATTTGTAAACCAAGGTGGCCTTCAAGTAGATTGAGAGCCCCTCCATGCCAAATGAATGAGTAATACCACTTCAGCATCTCAAACCTACTTATTTAATCAGAAAGTAAGTAGAGCTGTCAAAGGAAGGAAGTGTCATTCCACTATTTATTCTTCTAGCCTACAGACGAGGCATGTCTTTGCTGGTACAGGCAGGAGAAAGAGCTCTCAGTGAAAGAAGTCCTTCGCTCTAGATGAAACAAGCTATCCTAATGAAGTAATTTTTTGTTGGTAGAAGTAAACACCTGGCTTTTTGCAGGTTCGATATATAAGAGAGAGAATTACCCCTGACAGCAACGCTGCACCAGAAGCTTTAATGGGACTGCTGCCACCACCCTCCTCATCCCAGTGTACTTGGAATAGGAAGAGTCAGGCCAAGCCTGTTGTACAAACCATCTCTCAAAGGGCAATGGTGTTCCTACAAGCACAGCGTGCACAAGACCTGTGACTTACTGTCAAGAGTATAAACAAAAGTCAAAAGGGCTCAATTTTTCTCTCGTTATCCATTTTAGTCTCAAAGATCCCTTTCACTAAACCCAGTCGATCTCTATTTCAACAGGATACAGTGTGGCATCAGCAGCACCAGCCACATGCAAACTACTCCACACTGATGCCTGGGCAGCATTTTTAACATCTCCTGGGCCTCCACAGAAGAGAGACGGAGCTGAGGAACAAGCGCTTACGGGCTTGTGGAAAGGTGAAGGTGTGTGATGGCATTATACGTGTCACTTTACAACGTCTCCAAATCTTAAGTCAGAATACATAAACCTGTTATTAGGCCCTAAGCTTACACGGCCAAAGCAAGCTTTTGGTCACATACCAGTTGCACTAGCTGATACCTACAAGACTGAATTACCAAACAGCTCTTAAAAAAAGAAACAAATAAAAACCTTGTGTTTGTATACGAAAGTAAGTGTTAAGTACAAATACTGGAAGTCAGATCCTGCACCTGTGTTTCCACATGCTTTGATTTTACTCAAATCTGTAAAAATGTGTACAAAGAATTTTTTTAATAAGACCCCAAATTTGCGTCCTGCGGTCTTACAGCTTCCTGGAAACTGGACGGGGAAATTAAACATACCACTGCCTGATAAAGCCCAACCACTAAGCTTACACCAAAAGATTTCCCTTCACACGTTTCTGAAGAACAGATATGGTTCACCACAAGAAACTGAAGTGGGAAACATTTTTAAACTCTAATAAATGAAGAAAACATTCAAATAGGATGGGTTCTGCCGGGGAACAATGACCACTCTGTATGAACACCCACGTACACAGGTACATGGCGGGGGGAAATAACCTGCAGAGAGGAATGCAGCAGCCAACAAGATATCCTATCCTCAACAGAGGAATTCCTCTGGCCATGAAAATTACCCCTTTGCCACAAAGAAGGATAAATTTGTCAAATCACATTAAGAGGCTGTCAATAACATATACTTAAAAAGTACTACTCTGAGATATTTATGCCAGATTGACAGTCTGTTCTTTAGAAAATACACGGTATTCCTTTATTCAAAGTTTCTGGCACTTTCTTTTTTTAAAGAGATCAAATAGATCTTAAAAAAAAAAAAAAAAAAGAAAAATCATACAGAGCCACAGCACTAGAGACTGGAAATTATCACATTTCATTAAACCCAGCCAACAAACGCAGGGCAAGATAAGGCCTTTAAAACTGATGACGAAAATTCAGGCAATATAAACAGGTTTAGTATATGTGCTGTTAACAATAGTTGTTAACCACTGTAATTTAGAAGAGTGACCAGAAATGTGACTATGACAGTAGCAGCTGAAATGTAATTTTACCTAGTTTGTAACTCCAGATGTTTTGATTGCTGACTCCTGTTTTCAACTGAACAAAAAAGTGACCACAGCGGAAGATGACTCTGTCTTTAAGGGCAAAGTACCAGCAGTACCACTAAAACCAAAGACAAACAAGGCAATCTCCCAGGCAGGTAACTAACCGCTGTTAGGATGCAGCTGTTACTCAGTTTGCTACAGTTCCTCAGGTTCTACAACCAACCATTAGTAACACAAGGTTTTGTCCACTTGATTTTGTTTTGTTTCAATTTTAAGTCTTACCCATAGGAATTATAAGGGCCAGTTGAACAGACATGTGCGCTGCTGGAAATACCACTTAGAGTACAGTTAGGTAACACTAATATTCGTAGCGGATCTGCTTTATCTAACCAAGCCATCTCAGAAAGCTATTCACAGGATTAAAACTCAAACAGTACTTTTAAGTCCTAAATATCATCAATACAGAGATCGTGTTTCTTCACGATGCTCACCTTAAACTTGGTAATGGAGCAAGCCGAAGAACGATCAGTATCAGGTATCTGAGTCTAACACACAGGACTTGGAAAATTCAGCGTGGGTGAAAGATAAGCATATCTTGCACACAGAGAGCTTCAGTGTCCTTGTCGCCGTTCAGAGCTCTGCCGAACAGCCAAGTGAATTTGCCCAGACACCAGTCAGCATCACAGCTGCCACTGAGAATTGAGCGGGCAGCTACAAAACACCTGCCTCAGGTTCAATCTACTGACCTTATTGAGGGAAAGTATAAGCAGTAGTTGAAACGCGACAGCAATCAGCCACGTACATTGCTGTTTGCCTTCCCCTCTACCTTTCGCATCACTTCTCAGACAGTTCAGTTACCTGGTGTCAGGAAGTTTCTCAAGACTAGAAAAATACATGCTGAAAGAGAAACCAAACAAGGGCTACTGAACAAATGTTCTCTGAAACCCGTTCAAAACAAAGGGTGTTTTTCAGAAATCTGACTACAGACCATAATGTTACAGCAATCTGAAGCCATATGCCTCTTTGAATGCAATAAAGGTAGGACTCCTGAAAAGTACGAATACCCATCATCCAAATGTTCAGAGACAGCAGATCCTTCCACCAACTGCATTTACTTCCAAAGTGATACTGTTATCTACACCTGGAAGCAGCAAAGAGGAAAAGTAAGAGACTTTTTCCTCCTCTTTTCATGCTGCCTCTGTTTAATGGAGCATCCTAAAATTACTTGAGGAAAGTATCTAAAATAGTCTTGTTTTGTTATCAGTAAGAATGAAGGGGAAACTATATATTCAAACTTACAGTATATAAAAAGGAAGCAAATTTACTTTTTAATTTACTTTTTAAAATTTAATTTACTTTTTTAAAGTGTTACTACAGTAACAATATTTAGGTCATTACTCTTAGGATAATTTTATGCATCTCATTACCTTTTCATCACTTGGGCTCTTTGGGCCACTCAGACTTGTCAGTTAATGTAAATTAACTACTAATTTAACTATGGTATGCTACCACAATTTTGCATTGTTTTAGATGCAAAACAGCATATAGAAGAGTATTTCCAAAGTTTTCCACTGGCTAACTTTTTGCCAGCCATACAATCACAAAACACATTTGTTAGCCTCACAACAACATACTACAACCCCCACGTCTGGGGACGAACATCCCCCAAGAAGAGTGCCTTACAGGACAGGGTCTGCCACATACGGTTTCTACTTCAACAGCTTAAGTGGATCTGGGACAGCCAGTCCTCAAGTTACAGTAACTTTCCCTCGAACTAATTCCTGCAGTCCTGTAAAATTTCATTAGACATTAAAGGCTGCTCAGCCTACTGGAGCAGAAGACTTCCAGACATTGGTACTGAAGCCCCAGTCGAGCCAATTTCAAGAGGCTGGGATTTCTCTACAGAATAACCCAAACTTGCCTTGTTTGCAACCGATTATTGTCATTTTAGCAACTGTCCTCTTGGCACAGACAGCTCCTCTGGAGCCAACAGTACTGGAGGGAAGCAGTCAGTCAGCAAAATAAAACCAGATTTTTAGCCTTATTTTTTGGTCCCGTATTATCAAAACACTCAGCTATAAGATTATTGTGGATTTTACACCTGTTGAAATCCCTGTAACTCAGAATCTACCCAGTGCAGCTGGTAATGATGAATTTACAATGCTGAGTGTACAGGAACAACCCAAAAAGGAAGTGCCACAGCAGGTCATAAACAGTTTATAAATATCCAGCTGAAATTTGGTTAAGAAAAGCTTCTGCTACAGAGCAAAGGTGACCAAGTGCATTTATGGTCAGAATAAATGACAGAAAAAGGGGCACTGATCACACCCCCCTAATTTCACTCTTTTACACAACTTTGTTCAACAGGCCCTTTCCAAGCAGCTCCTCCCAGGCTCGCGGCAGACCAGGAGAAGGCAGCTGTGGGAATTACCAGCTGTGTATTACAGCGTTGGTACTCTGCACCTACCGCACATGATGCTGCGAGACAGGAAGCACACCAGTCACTTGATGCATGCTCACAAGCAGATGTGCACAATTCAAACGGCTGGTAACGCTGGTTCCTGAAATGTTACCTACCTACTTAACCAAGGCAGAAACTTTGCTGGGCCTGGTTTGGGGACCGACTGGACAGGGAAGTTAAGAAATAGGCTACCTTTTGAGCATCCAAGCTCTCGTCCACGCCCCTTCTTACAGAAGATGAACTATTACAATGTTTTAGTTTCCGAGCCAAACTATGCACCCGTGAAGCTGAATAGCGACAAAGCTGAAGTACTGGACTTTTCTACAAAAGCACCGAGAGTGACTCACACAGGGAACCAAACCAGCCCAGGACATGCGATTCCTTTCACTTACACCGGAACAACAAAAGGCTCTACGGAAACTTATGGCATATCGGGGCGAGCCCCGAGCTATCGGTGGGAAGTCTGCACACTGACGGGGAACGGGGCAGAGGGTGCTTCATGGGTTGGGTTAGCGCTGGATTCTGCAACGCCGAGCGGGAGATGGGACACGACGCCAGGTTAGGCGCAGCCAGGCGCTCCGCGTGAAGCTCAGCTCCACGGAGGCACCGAGGCAGATGGACTTTCACCCCGGGGAGCCGGCCGGAGATCCGGGCTCACCGCTACCGCCGGCCAGGGGATCAACGCCAGCCGTCAGCCACGCGCCCGCTCCCAGCGCAGGGGCTAAACCGAACGCCGGGAGGGAGGTCCGGGCTGACAGCAGCGCCAGCCCACGTGCCACGGCGCCTCGGCCTCCCGCCCTCACCCCGACCCGCCATCGGCCACGGCGACGCCCGCGCGCCTGCGGGGAGGCGAGGCCGCCGCGACAGGCGCCCACCATGGCGACAGCCACAACGTTTCACTCCCGCCGTTTATTTTATTAAGGGTTTTTTTGAAAAAAAAAAAAAAAAAAAAAAAATAATCTTTCTCCGCGTGGACAGAGAGAGGGCCCTGGGAGCGAGAGGGGACCCGATGCCCGGGCCGGGGGACGCCCAGGCCGCAGCCGCCCCCCGCCCCCGGCGCAGGCCGCGCCCGCCCTGAGGCGCCCCGTCCCGCCGGGCGCGGAGCCGCCGCCCCCCGCCGCCTCGCAGCGGCCCCGCTCCCGCCGGCCGAGCCCGGGCCCCCGGCGGCGGCGGGAAGCGCGGGGGGAGCCGCTCTCCCCGGCGCCGCCCGCCCCTACCTCGGTCCTTCAGGCTGGCGAGGAGCTCCAGCTGCTTCTCCTCGTCGGAGCTGTTCATCCTGCCCGGCCGGCGGCCGCCCCGCTCCGCCCCGCCTAGCGCGGCTTCACCTGGCGGCGGGCGGGCGGCCGGGGCCCCGGGGCGCGGCGGGCGCGGCGAGCGGCCCGGCCCGCTCTGCTCTGCACATGCCCAGAGTCCCGCGGCGCCCCAGTGAGCATGTGCGGGGTGCGGGCACGGCGGCGGGCCCGGGGCTCCCCCGGCCCCCCGCAGGGCTGCTCCGGTTGTCGGCGAGGGGGCAGGAGGAGCGGGGAAAAAAAACAACCACCCCGCCAAGGAGCCCCTGGCCGGAGGGGACGCCTGTCCCCGTAACCCCCGTGGCGTGGCCGGCCCGCCAGCCGCCCGCCCGCAGGCACGGCGGGCCCTGAGGGCCCTTCCCTCCAGCCCCCCGGGCCGGGGTCTCCCACGGGCTCGGTCCCCCGTGGGCCGGGAAGAAGCCCTCCCGCACGGCTGCGGGTGCGCGCCGTTTTAGTAAGCCCTTTTGCACGGCGTGCGTAGGGCAGCTTTCTGCTTGGGATCCGTGGGCTGCCTGGAGGAGCGGTGGGAGGACGTAAAACTTCTGTTTGAGTACCGTGATGCAAGGAAAACTAAAAGGTTTTAAAAAACCAAAGAATTGGAGGGTTGCGTTACTATTCGTGAGGATCGGAGGGAAACAGCTGTGCGCCGGTACCAGTGTCCAGCACTTATTCGCAACTTTGGAACAACATGAGGGTGGAGGGCTTCGGCAGGGAGCCCTCTGTGTTCATCTCAGAAGAACACAATTCTCTCTGCTGTTCTCTGATGACGCCTGTGTGAAAAAGGAGGCGATCCAGTGATGATCTATGTGTTAAAATGATTACCTTACCCAGCTTATCCCAAGGCTGACACCGAGTGCACTGCAGAATTTGTTTCTGCCTCTGTTTTTTGCTGAGCTTCAGTAGCGGCCAGCTGAGTGGCAACTATCTTCAGATCTGCGTGGGCAAAGGTACAATTTTACACCTCCCTCCCTCCTTCTTTGGCAAACACCCACTGTTTACTGTGGCAGGCAGGTCAGAAAGCACTTTAGTTGGAAATATCCGGGAAGGAAAGGAAAAAGACCTCACTACAAAGAGTTGCTCAGTCCTCCTGCCTCCCAGGCTGCAACCTCTAGTCTTCTCGCGTCGGCCAAGTAAACCTGTAAAATGTGAAGAGACTCTTTATTGATGCCTTACAGCATTATCTGTCCTGGAGGTAGTTAATAACACCTGTACCATCCTGGAAAGAAGCCAGGAGATCCGTGTGAGCTATACCGGTGTCTCCTAAGTGTAGTATGCTCATGTAAGGCAAAGGAGGCCACGCAGGGAAGTTTATAAGCTAGTCAGCTTATTTCGAACTAGTCAGCACAAAACTCATTTAACTGTACCAAATGCAAAGTTATAAATTCATGCTTCTAGAGGTGGAGTCATATGCAAAGAATGAGAAATTATCTTGGAAAACGAAGGCTCTATAGAGGAAGTGGGAGGCAAAGTGCAAGTAATTACATACGTACTGCCAGTGAGGTACTGCAGCAAAAGAATGGGATGTACGCTGACAGCAGGGAGAAAATTTCTTCTATGACATTGACAAGACCAAAATAAAGTTACTGTATCCAGTTCTTCAAAAGGTAGTACAGAGACATTGACGAAGAAAGCACAAGAGAAAAAAAATTACCTAAGGTTTGAGGAGACTGCTTTGCAATGAGAGGCCTCAAACCCCTGATCTTTTTAACTGAGCAATAAGTAAACAAATTATTTGATTCTGTTAATTTCACAGGAGAAAATCCCCAATACTTGAGGGCTTTTCAGCCTAGTGGAAAAGGGTCAACCAGAATCTGTGTCTGTAACCAGAAGCTGAATGTAAAAACTACAAACAAAGTCTCACATCAGTAAATGCCTCCATCTGAAGGAACGCAGAGGTCCTATTTAGGTGCCCAGAGTTCTGGACAGACCTTGGTTTCGAATAGCCCTTTCTTTAAGTCAGAGCAGTTTTGCCAGTGTTTTACTTTCTGGCATCCTTTCTTGGGCTGCCTGTTGGCTTCCCCTCAGCCACAGGTATTATTCCAAGCCCCTCTTCCCATTGCTGATATCACCCCTCTCCGTTTCCAAACCAATGTCTTTCATGCAGCGCAATAGCCGGATTGGCAAAAGAGTCATTGTAGGGTTGCTTATCTTTGCGCTGTGCCAAGACACCGGACATCTTCGTCTTGCAACAATGTTCTGTCTGTTGTATGCAGCCAGCACAGGGCATAAAATCTCTTTGATATCTGCAGAGACAGTAAGCCAATTCTTCCATTATTTTATTTATTTCTTCAAATTAAAGTATCATGGCTCTGTCAAAAGAATTCCTTTCGATAATTTCTATATTGCAGCTTCATCATTGTTCTTATTGTTATTACTCACTTACATATACATGAAGGTACAATACCTTGAAAAATAAGTATTTAAAACAAGGACGTCTTTGTTGCAGACCCTTTTGGTTGCAGTAGTAGGATGGGTGCCACTGCAACATTGTTCCTCAAAGGTATTAATCAGTTGTTAATCAAGTGTTGCTTTTCTTCTTCTAAGTTAGCAGACAACAGAAAAATTAACTGCATTACTAAATTTCCTAATGGATCCCCTATGCCCTGAGGGTTTAGCATCCCCAGAAATGTTTCCCTGGATCAATGTGGTTCATTGCTTCAGGGTTATTTTAAGTAAGAGTTAGTCTGTAATGCCTATTTCTACATAATATAATGTCTACATTGTGATTTGATAGCTGATGCCGTAAACCATTAAGATCATAAAAGGCCTGAGCAGGCAATACAAGCATCCAACATGGGATTTCACAATGTTTAAATAGGGATTGGGTAGCAATTGCCACCTCTATCAAAGAAAAGCAAATCATACTATTAACATACATAACCAGTTTCTAGTGATAGCATTTCGAGAATACTGTTTTATCTTTGTTAAATGGGAAGGCTAAGAATAAAGGTGTCTGAAAACTTGTCCAGTCCATAGTCGGTACCAGTGTTGGGAAAAAAATCAAGGACTGAGTCACTTTCTGCTGGATAATCCACATCAGTGGATGGCATGTCATGGATAATCCATGCCCTTTTTGAGAGGAAAATTCAGATGGATTCACCATATCTTTAGGTTTCACCCATATGTGCCTGTTCTTCCAAGCCTGAGACAGCTTTGTCACAGACCATGCAAAGTTTTCAGAATCATGAATGACACTTGGTAGGAAAATTGAAGGCAGACTTGGGGAAGGCTAGAAGCACTGTAGAAAGTGGGATTGAAATTCAGATCTTGCCCCAAGTGGAACAGTGATTTCAGCTGGGTATCATTCTACACAATGCTCTGTTACGCTACACACAAAAAGTGATAATCAAATGCATCAGTACAATAAGTGCATCATTTCTGGAAGTTTGAGTAAATGAAGGTAATACGTGGCTGTGAATAAAGGCAAAATCTGGAATTTAAATAAGCACATAAGGCACACTGTGGTTTCTTCCTGCTGTGCTTGGCTCTGGTGAGGCATCAGACAGAATAGCATGCCAACTCCCGCTACCACGCATCAAATAGAAACACAGACCTGTTGAGGAGAGTCTGCAGAGAGCCTGTGACAAGAATGATCAGTTCTAAATGTAACCTGGGCCTTGGAGAAGAAATAAAGGATGTGTTTGGGGAGATTGATTTCTGTAGAGAAAACCCAGGGAAAGAACAATGAAGGTCTTGATACCAGTTAAGGACTATCACAAAGTTGTTAATAAGCTGTCCTCAGTAACCATTGGGTTGGAGAATTAGTGCAGGGTTTAAACTGTAAGAGGGGAGACAGGTTAGGTGTTAAAAATGGGTTTATTAGTGGAAGCACTGGAACAGGCTACAAAGAAGAGGGAAGGTGAAATCTTCAGAAGTTTCTGACAGGTCTGGGTGACCTGTGAGAGTCTGCCCTTCTGATAATCTGTGTTGGTGACAGGACTGAGAGCAAATGTACCACTCCCGCTCCTCTCTGCCTCCAGTTCCCGTCATCCACACCAAGGCTAACTTCACAAGAGGCCTCCCCTGCAAACTTTCCAACTCTTTGCGGGCAATTTTATATCTCCAGGCAGGTCCGTATATACCCAGGAGCTGGTGATGGACTCCGACTAAGCTCTGAGAAGGATGGGAGAGAAAACTAGAGCTGAATGGGAATACCTCTTCCCCACTGAATCTCTCAGCATAGTAATCCAAACCAGATACTGGAAGGATTTGCAGAGCGCTGTGCTTTGAGGGATGATTCAGCCTTCCCATATCTCTGCTCCCACTCCCTGTTGTTCACAGATGATTAGGTTTATAAGCTTTATTGGAAATAACACTGGCGCATTTGTTCAAACACCTTTGTTGTTGTTATTCTTCTTGCAGCAAGACAGATTTATTCTTTGCATCTGCTGCTCCCTGAGCCATGGCAAGGCCTGTGCAGGCTCACCCGTGGAAATGGGGTATGGCCACGGCTCCGCAGTTCCTGGGGTGAATGGAGAGAGGCACCGATAAACGAAGAGTCACAACCTAGGCGCAGCATCCAGGGCAACATCTCTGAGCAACAGTAGTGGAGGGCAGTAGCTCCAGGTGTTATCTTCAAAACAAAACATGGCTGCGGCCCTTCCATTTGCCTGTCCGGCTCTGCGCACTGCGTCTCACCTGCTGGCAGCTGCCTGTGCCGGTCATTTCTTCCACAGGATTTCCAGAAGGACAGTTGGTGCCAATATGCAAGTGAAAGAACAGATGATAAGCAAGATAGCCTCAAACTCCTCCAAACAGACTAGTCACAAGCCTGTCCCTGAGCCTGCTGATTTACGAACAGAGCAGGTCTTACGTTTGTACCCAGAGAGAACAGGAGGGGCAGCACCAAAGAGCTGGGTACTTTTGAAACGATGATGCCATTCCCAGAGAGGCAGTTCCTTTTGTGGCCGTACGTGAACTCTCTTAATCACAAGACAGTTTGGGACCTTCATTGCTCATCATTTCTTCCTGCTACTGTCAGTTTTTTGTAATATTTCGGGAGGCATTCCCTCACCATCTTTTGGAATTTTGCCAAATTTTCATTTTGCCAACTGCAGCTTTTTACTGACTTGTTCCTGCTCATGACATATTTTATATATACACATGTATGTCTTCACCAGGGCTGCCCCCCATCTGTTTAAGCTGTGTGCAGACAAACAATACAAATATTTGTTTACTTGTTAAACTTATACTGCTTATATTGCTTGTTAAAAACTTATATAGCATTCCTGCACTCTTTATGACCAGAGGTTTCCTGTATCCTCACAAACAAATATAATAAATATGAACAAAAGTTAAAGGGGAAAAAAAGCACATAAAGCATCCAGAATTTGCCCAAGGTCAATATTCAGTATTAGAGTGGCTTCAGTCTTCTGAGAGATCTTTATAAAAATCACATCCATCTGCATCAAAACGTATCTGCCATCAAATAACCAGTGCACAGGGTGGAACAAGAATAATGTTCATAGTTTTCAGGAGCTACTAAAATAGCCAAAAATTAAAGGAATCATTGTTTTCACTGTATCCTCTGCTCTGGAGACATTCCTTTGTAATACCTACAGGAATAGATGCTGAGGTGAGTAAGGCAAGATATTCATAGCAGACGGCATGAAGGGAACCATGCAGTTGGGGCCATGTCAAAAAGTAAGAGAAAAACAAGTAACAAAGAACTCAGGGCTGCAATGGATGAGAATCTGGCTCATATTCTCAATTTCACAATAGCCAACAACCATATAAAATAGGATAATTATATAGAAAATGGAAGATAAAGAAAAATACTGAGAGGTTAAACTTTCTTTGTCTTTCGTTGGGATAGATCTTAGGGAGATGTTGGATACCTCATGTTATTTTCACTAATGCTTGAAGCTGATGAAAACGAACAGTTCCCAACATGTATGTGTAACTCAGACTGTTGTACCTGTGCAGAATCTTACTAATAATTAGCTTGCATATCATTTTTGCAATTTTTTTCATGGTTAAGAACATGCTTTATGCCTGTGCTCCTCTTGGATGGGACTTTGATGAATATTCACACAGATGGACTCTGCAAGTTGAAAATATCACAGAATGACAAACTGAAGCAAATGCTAGTGATTATTCACATAACTCCTAAATTCACAGAATTTAGAGTGAAGAGCTAGGAATTGGAAACAATTATCCTGTGCATGAGTTATTTTGGCCTAGAATCATCTAGAGACAGTAGATTGTGAACCTTTTCTCTTCATCCTTATAGAATATATTTTTTTTTCTCATAAATTAGCTATTTAACAGAACACCACACATAGTTGTGCATGCAGAAGTGAAGAGTCTGGTACCTTATCAAATGGTTACTACAATCAGAAATTTGATATAGTTACTATCCATGCTAGAATGTGCATATTCCTATTCCTCATTTGGGCTGAAAGTTACTCAGACCGTTTAATGGACACACAGACAATCTTACCTCTTGTGTAACTAAAACCCCAACAACAAATGGCAAAGACGGGAGCAGTGGACCTCCTCTGGCTGGGAGAGAAGAGCATTCTCTTCTGAAGCAGTGGCATCCATCAATCCCTGGAAAGCCTAAATTAACTCTTGAGGATTCATCATCCTCCTGTTGAGGAGAGCTACCTTGTGGAAACAACTGTAACTACAGGCTGAAGTTACCCTCAGGGCATGACTACAGCCAGATGTTTACCACTTTCAGACCAGACATATTTTGAAGGGGGGAAAAGAGGGTGAACAAGGAAGAATAAACTACATAATCACTGAACAGATAAACAACTATTAATAAACTAAAAAAAAAAAAAGAAACGGCAATAGCTATTTGAGTGTATAATTAACATGATGAATAAGACTGAGCAGCTTATCTGCTGAGGTAATGTATATTTTTCCATCAAACCAATCAGTGCTGAATAATGACTAGCATAATATATCTGGGTAAATATAAGCACTTCTTGTTTCCCTAAGATGACAACTAACTAATCAACACATATTCAAACTAGAGTATAAGTATGATTAAAAATAAAAAACCCAGATAATATGGATTCATTTGAAAAACTTAACCATGTGATTAGAGACACTGGCATGATCTTTGCTAGTTGTCCCCATCTAGGATGGCAAACATGTCTGTCTGCACTAAAAAAGGCGCAAACTGATTGGAGGATAAATCAGAAGAAGATTAAGTATTTAACATGGCATTTTAAAATGCTCTAATTATACCATAATTAACAACCCTGCATATTAAATTTGCAACTATAAAATATTACTAGGCAAATTATATCTACCTGCCCTTCATAGCAGTACATTGTACTTTATGGATGCTCACCTCGTATAATTTGGTTGAAATAGGTGCTTCCTCTGTCTGCAAGCGCAGGCAGGTGGTGGGTTTCACCCACTGAGATGTGAACACCTGCCAACACAAGCAAGGACACATATTTGGAGGTAACAAATAGCTCAGAAGTGATTCACTATGTTCCTACCAGCAAAATATGACATACCCTTCACTTCCAGCCTGGCAGAGACAAGTATCACGCTCTTAGAACGCTAGAAACTGAGTCGCTCTCCAGACCTCTTTCCTAAGGTGGGGGACCCCATTTCACCAGTATCACACTGGGGAGGCTGTGCTTCACCAGTTGTTTCAGTGGCTTGTATGTGCTCCTCTGGGGTTCTGCTCTGGTTTATTCTGTAGCTCTTTGGATAAAATGGGCTGCCAGAGCAGAGAAGAAGAGGGTTTGTACAGGAATGTCCTTGCAAGAAACATATTCATGTGTCCCGTTTCTTCTTAGAAACTACATTACTGTGTTCATTCGAGGATCTGAGAGTTCTTTTGTCCAGTTTGAGGGAAGGAATAGGCCGCTGACTGAGGCACCATATCACTTTTTTAAAAGCAGTTGTAACATATTTTTTTGCTCTAGATGTTACACCAGTGGCCTGAGTCACGAAAAACACAAACTCTGCAGTAGCTCTGCCAGTAACAGCTCTGCAGCCCAAGAGCTGGCAGTCTCTCCTACAGTTCCCAAATTAATTTTCCCTTGGTTTCAGATGGAAAATTTTGCATAATTTAACAATCAATTATTGATACACTTGGTGTTAAAGAATTTTTTTTTATATATAAAAGAGAAAATTCAGCAAAGGGCCTCTGAGGCAATTAAGGGAATGGAGCACCTGATACATGAGGGAAGGCTGGGACTGTTCAGCCCAGAGAAGAGAAGGCTCATGGGGGAATCTCATCAATATGTATAAATACCTGAAGGGAGGGGGCAAAGAGGATGGAGGCAGGCTCCTTCCAGTGGTGTCTAGTGACAGGACAAGAGGCGACAGGCACAAACTGGAACACAGAAGGCTCCCTCTGAACATCGGGAAAGACTTTTTCACTGTGAGGGTGACCAAGCACTGGCACAGGTTACTTAGAGAGGTACCTAGAGATGTGGAGTCACATCCTTGGAGATACTCAAAAGCCATCTGGACATGGTCATGGGCAACTGGCTCTAGGTGGCCCTGCTTTAGCAGGAAGGTTGGACAACATGACCCCTAGATGTTCCTTCCAACCTCTACCAACCTGTGAAAGACACTCTTCCTCCACTGATACCTCTGGTCAGATGCTCTCTCTTCTATGGTATTCTGCAGAGGAGAGATGAGCTGGTAAGACTGCATGTATCTGCTTGAAAGAGAATCTGATGTTCCCCACTATAAAACAAGTTACTTTACACAGTCTTATCAACGCTCTGGAAATTTCATAAATTGCCTGTGAACAGGTAGCTGGTCTGCATATTGCTCATCTGCAAATACTTTAACAGCATTTACTCCCAATAGTCCCTACTCTGATATCTTTACACAATTGCAATATGTAACGTGATAATAAATGATGATAGCAAATAAGCCGTTTTTTTTCTTCTGTGGAAGAAGGAATGATCTATCAGATTGCGTGAAAAAAATCAACCTTAGCAATGTAGGATCAAGTATCTCTGTGCTCATAACTTCATTATGAAACATGGACATAATCAGATTTTGGTGGACAGGTGTTTGTGATGGGAGAAATCTTAGGGAAAGAACGCACTGAAATCTAATGAAGTATCATGGAATACAAAAAGTTATTCCTTGGTAAGTTATTCCTGGAGCTCACAGTGCTATTTTAGACCTTGTTCTTTGATAAACAACTAACAGCATGCCAAACTAAACAATAAAATCAGTTAGTTAGAAACTTAAGTATGTTACTGTACAACAGTCAAGGTCTCTTGGAACTGATCATAGGAATGTTAATAGACCATTCATTACGCATAGCTTTTGAATTCAATGCCACTGTTATTTCACCTATATCTTTATTATGCTGCTCTGTAAAGTTGCCTTCATAATTAATTTCTACAGGAAGGGCAATTCATTTAACTTGTATTAAGCAATTTTGCAGCTTATGAGAAACAACCCATTGCCCTGCTTCCTCAACACACTTTCTATCGAATAGTTATGTGCAACTGGAGCCACTTCGTCTGTCTGTCTCTCTCAGCTGAACTTTGCATACAGCTCAACAGCAGTTGATGTTTTTGTCCCTGTTGCAGACTTGTCCATTTTCTGGTGCTTGCACTACCTCCGTTTTCAGTACATAATTAGGGTCAGATGCTAGTTCCTTGAATTAAAAGGCATTTGAGCTCTCCTTCCAACAAGTCCTTCTACTGCCTTCTTGCAAAACAAAGCTGTCACATGCATTCTTTAGACGGTGTTGGATTACATTACACCACTTGACCACACTTGCTACACTAAGATAATTATGCCAGGTATTTTGCTGATAAAAATCACCATGGTGTTATTGTATGCTCTGCAGCTCTATCAATTCATGCCAGTAGAAAACTGGGCTCTTTGTAAGAATTTAGAGACAGAGACGAAGCTCAAAGCTGCTGTAGGGATTCTCACCAGGTTAACCAGCATTTCTGGAAGTCCTTCAACAAGGCAGAAGTAAATGGACCAAGGAATAAGCAAATTTACTTCCATAAAAATATCAAACTTTCTCTCACTTGCCCAACTGTTCATCATCAGGTACCAAAGAAATATAACCTGTGCAACATTCTTCATTTTGCTGATCTGCTGTACCACAGGGCAGCTCCTACAGCTCACTCAAGCGCTGTTACTGGCAACACTACAATCAGAGATAAAGAAATTGGGTAATGAATCCTGCACTAGAAATTCCAAGAAGTTCATAAAGGGGTGTTCAGGTGAGAGAGAAAACTGCAGTGGTGTTTTACTGG
Organism: Morus bassanus; assembly: GCA_031468815.1. Classification (NCBI taxonomy): domain Eukaryota; kingdom Metazoa; phylum Chordata; class Aves; order Suliformes; family Sulidae; genus Morus; species Morus bassanus. The sequence continues at coordinate 9,234,294 of CM062575.1, read as the reverse complement.
GACTGAATTTGGCCCAAAGCGTTTGTTAACATTTAAGAGGACTCCCTACTCTTGGAGCCTATGCAGAGCAACTCATATGCTGCAAGCCCTTGGCCACACCAATGAACTTGCAGCACAGATTGTCTGGAGCTGGGGTTTGCCCTGTAGCTTCTGAGTGTTACATAGGCACTTAAAATATACAGCAAGAGGTTACCGTGCGTTCCCACTAGAGTCTGAAACTGAGAATCGCAGACAGTGAAAATGGAGAAGGACCCCGCGGGGCAGCACACCCACCAGTGATTGCCCAGCCAGGCCCACACAGGGTGTTTTAGCCAACAGACCACTCCACTGTGTCTCCCCTATCGAAACAGGCCACACAAGAACTCCTTAGAGTGAACCCTGGGGGTAAAAATCCTGCTTGCCACACTAAAATTAGTTTTCAGTAACCACCCTGACTTTAAAATTATTCTTGGTTCACCCCATTTTAAGAAAGTGAAGTTTGCTCTGTTCCTTGGATGAGAGTATATACTCGCCAAAAGTAGTATATATCATCTTCTCACTATCTCTATTGCCAGAAGTAGTATATATTGTATTCTCACTCTACCAGTGCTTTTTATTTGTCTACTGATTCTACATTAAAGCTTGTTAGTTAAAGTAGATGGCAAATCATGCATTAACTGCATCTCTGGGTCTAATCAGAAGATTATTTGGGGGAATGATTACATTCTTTTTAACTAACTTCCTTCACATTCTAATATCAGGAATATCTTTACTCATATATAATAAAATTCTATAAAACTATGTGAAAATACTGCTTTAATGCAAAAAATGGAGGAAGTCTCAGAGAAAAAAATTACTCCCTACATTGTACAAAACTAGTGCAATGCAACAATATAATAAATCAGAGTGTTCTCACAAGGTGAGTTGTTTTGTCAGTTGAGTGCTTGAAATGTTATCTAATGTCTCTGTGGAAATGGCTGAAACAACAGATGTCTCAGAGTTTTGCCTTTCATGTCTTAGTAAAATCAAAAGAAAGGCAAATGAAGGGTTAATCATAATTTTTCTCTTCCTGGAAGAAGTTCCTATGAACACCGCCTACAAGAAGAGGCAGCAATAACTGAAAGACAAAAAGCAATTTAGATAATGATAAGCATTAATAAAGCAGAAGGTTCATCGAGAACACAATTCCCAAGGATAAAAGCCAGAAAAGAGCCAAGAAATTCTGTAAGCCTCTCATCTGAATAATGTAGCAGTGCCACTGCAGCCTTCAGCATAGCCATCTGGTATTATTCCCACCCAAATGCATTAAGCTGAGAAACTCCAAACGAGATGCTTGTGATCTGATTTGTGCTGGATACTTTTGACTTCACTGTCTCATTCAGACTTGCAGCTGTGGCCTCTGAGCCACATCCCTGCTCTGCAGGGACTGAAAAGCTGTTACCTAAGTAAGGCACAACCTACTTTGAGCATCTAGCTCAATGTTTACAGCAGAGCTTTCCACTGCCATCATCTAAGATGTCTCCATCTCCTACTTCCATCGGCTCCCCACACTGCCTTGTACGTGAAACAGCAACATTTGCCATTGTTGATTATCAGCTGAACAACCGGAAATATTAAAATCTGCTTCTCATTGCTATGGTAGCCACTTACACTTTGTGCTACAAGCCAAAGCAAACACCCAATCCCTTATTCTATTATTTTCTCCTTCTGTTCCTGGAGGAAGATGGATATGTAATTCGCATTGGCTATACAAAGCATCTCCTGATAAGATGAAAACACTTAGAGAAAATGCATATGCAGAGTGTGACCCAAGCAGTATTTCTGAGCCTGTATTTCAGCTCTGGGGAGACTGAGTGAGCGCACTCTGGGGACCAGACGTTCAACCAACACCCCTTGTGCGTGTCACAGTGCATTTGGCGTCACACAGCCCATCGGAACGGCTGGTGGTTGCAGGCAGCGCACCGCCATGCTGCTTGTGCTGCCCTCTGCACCACTCACACCAATGCTACCTGAGGATGCCTTTTCCACTGCTCCTGCACCTCCTTAGGCAAAGGGCCAAGTATTAACCTCTCAATCATCCCAGGCTGTGTACAGTAGCGCTCGACAAAACATTAGAGAAAAGGTGCCAAAGCAGGAGATCAAACTGTTCTGCAGTACAAGCCACTTAAAGAAGATGCATAGAAATTAAGCTGAGATACTTAAAAAAATAAAATAATAATCTTGCTTTTGCATTCCTGAGCTGAAATTCTGTAGAGGAGTTCACACAGAATAGGTTAGCTTTGATCTTAAAAATGTTACACTTCAAATAAAGAAACTGAAGAGACAAAGTTTCTTTCCTTGGTTGTTTTCATTTAAGGCGTCAGTCCCACGGTGTTGACACCCAAGGGCTGTGCTGATGCTAAGTGCCACTGAAAACTGACAAAAACCAGTCTTTCAACCATTCAGTGAATGATCTCATATGTAATGCCAAAGGCTACAGGCACTGAGAAGGTTTGGTTGGTGGGTGGTGTATGTGAACACGTCTTTAAAGAAGGCTGTCTTCAATTAGAGTGCCATAGAACAGTTAAAAAAAAAACCAACTATAATTGACTAATTTTTGGATACTCCCTATGAAGACACAGCACTATGTATTTATATACAAGTGCATGGGGATCAAAACACTTCTGTACCTCCTGTAAAAGGTTCCAGACTAACTGTAAAGCAGGTCTAGTGTCACATACATGTCATTATAAGGACTGGTTTGCTTTTGGTTGTAGCATTGCCAAAAATATAATGATATGGACTAAAGAATTCAGTGGCAAGTTTATGGCTAAAGCCAAATTTTGGGATTGTTTCAACCTGGAGATGGGCAGCGACAGCCTTTTTGCCTCAGGAGGATGAGGGGGGACATGGCAAGAGGAGATGGAGTACATTGAGGCTGTGGTAAGAAGGATGAGATGGAGTGGGTGGGAGTGAGAGTCACTTCCAGAGAAGAGTATGGAAAGAGGCGGGGAAAGCAGCTGGGAAAACAGGTGACCTGGGCATCCTAAAAAAGGGTCAGTGGGGTCCATAATACTGGGACCCATTGCTCAGCTGGAGTGGATCCCATTATTTCTGAGCATCAGATTCCTTCCTGGCCCCACAGCTGGTGATGGAGCCCACTGGCAATGCATCTCCATCACCTCTGGCAGAGTGTCCACGCTGCAGTGATCCCCCTCCTCTGGCTACAAACCCCTCCAGACAGCAGCTCTGAAAAATTCATCCTCGGCAATCACTCATGTTGGCTCAAGACTATTCCTACCTGCCTTCTGTCCCTCTTCCTAGGTTTTAATATGCTAAAACTTAGCAAATAGCATCCAGAAATGTAACATGAAGCATTATCGAGCTGTGAAGCACTTTCAAGTTTGTTCCCACAGCAAGCCTAGCTTGTTTTACCTTATCTGTACACTTGAGGATGTGGTCTTTGGAATGTGATCACATAATCATTTTCCCCATGGGACCTATCTTATTCCTTCCACTGCTATTACTAATAGTAGCCCTGCCCATCTTGTTGCAGGAGCTGGAAGATGTACAACTAAATGCCAGAGCCTGCTAGAGGTAGTTAAGGCAACATTCTGTTAAAGACAGTATTTATTTTTTTTAAAGTTAAGATTACTGTTTGTATTATCTAAGAGCCTTTATATTGTTTGTTAACAACTGAATTCCATTTTCTACACTGAATGTAGATCTTTTTTTTCCGGGAATATGGGGAGTTAAGGTCTAATTTTAGGCCTGGGTTTATGGCAAAAGGTAAAAAACATCTTTCTTCTTGCTGATAAGCTGTTGTGTGTGTGGACTAAAAACAAGACCTTTGAGTAAATCAGGTGTTACAGCTATTCTCACACTTTTCAAAACAAAGCATGCCAGCTCGAGAAATCACAGGTAGAATAAGAGCACCATTCCTCACTGCTTACAGAAAACCTGTCCTGCTTCCTAACACATTAAGAAGAAATACCAGAAGGGACCTCATTTCTACAGGAGCCGCTTGAGCCTGAGCGTGGCACCACGATGCCCTGGTGTGAAAGACCTACATTTGAGCACTGAAACCACAGCATTAGCTAAGCAGGTGACTCCCCCAGGGTACGGTAGGAAATGGTCCCACTTTCTGCTGCTGGCTACCCTGCAAGAGTACTTTCTAGAAGAGTTTTCCATACTCTTCTGTACATCTTGATCCACTGCTTCAGGACATTTGCATTCTCCATTTAGGTTTTCCGATATTTACATGAGATACCCTCAATACTCGGGTAGATTGCCTTCCCAAAGTCTTTGACTCTGAACCATACAAGAAGGGTAGCCAGAGCGATGCAACGGCCACGTTCCCGTTTATTTTTGAAGTAACTCACATTTGGACTAGAACATTTGCAAAGTTACCACTGCAGAAAAAGGAATCCTTGCAGAAAAAGTAACCCCTGTTCTGAGAAGTTTGCACAGCTCAGTAATACTGGCGAAAATGCTCTGCTGTCCGCCAGGAAGAAAACACCACAACTCCTGTGTGACTTGTCTTCCTGGGGCTTTCATTTCTGGAGCACCCAGTTGAAGAAAAGCCTTAAAGACTGTGATTTTCAGAAAAAGCCAAGCATTTGTCAACCCCAAGTCTGCTAAGGCCTCTAGGTGGTATTATAAGACAAACACAAAATAACTACCCTTTTGAGGATGGTAAGTTAGGCGCTCAACTTTGCAAAGAAAAGATTTGGGTCTGAGTGCTCTAAACAAAGGCTCTAATCTTGACAATTCTTCGCTGGAGCAGGAATTTACAGGGGCAGGTGCAGGAGGAAGGAAGGGAGGGAACAGGGAATGCCGCAAAGGGGCATTAACCCCGCTATTAGCCCAGGCTGCTGTAACACGCATTCCTGTCTCATGACAGGATTACAGCTACAAGTCTGAGCAGCTCCATCCCCTCCAGAGAGGGGAAGATACAGAGCTGCTTCATTCTTTGCTGTCACTGAAATCAGGTCACCCATGCCTATGGCACTGCTCATGTGAGACTACTGGGGCAGGAGAGTCATCCCTACAGTTAGTGCAATACCACCAGCTCCAAGATGTTTACAGACTAGCTGTACAGCATGGCTTTGTAGAAAAAAAAGTCACACCAACGCCTCCATCCTGGCTGTGGGTCCCCACACCAAATGAACTGACCTACGGCCACACCAGCTTTTGAAGAAACTGCTCTCCCCTCCACCAAACACATACACACACCTCTGAGCTGCTCTAGAAGCAGCAGAAAGCCAAGAACAGGCAGTTTTTACTGAAGAGCAGATTTCTTTGGAACAAATATTTGGCAAAAAAGTACTTTTACATTTTTAATTCCTACAGTGCCTCAAGAATTATGTCTGTTTAACTAGCACGTGCTTATTAAACTGGTAAAGAAGACATTCTGGTGTGGTTAGTAGAAAACACAGGCAATTCTGTGTTGCATGGGACACAGTCCAGCTTGCCTAGCTCCTCTGAACAGCCTGTTCTGCCCTGTCATAAATGACATTTGACTTTTAAAAAGGAATCAGCTATATTTTATGGAAGTAAGGGCAGATCCTCTGATCAAATCCATTGGCAGGAAGAGTCTGGAAACAAAGGCAGCTTGCGGAGGTGAGAATCGCTGCCCATCTGGGGAGAGCTGGCACTGCAGGTCTGAGTTCTCCTCTAGTTCTGGGTCTGGCATAAGCATCATAGTTAGTTATAAGTCTCAAGCCCATCCAGGTCTGATAAAGTCTTTGGCATGCACCAGTGGTGATTTAGTCTCTATTCTTACTCTTTCTGCTGAAGAACAATGGACTGCAGTCAAAAACCACTATAAATTGTTCCACCCACAACTCATTTATGCAATTTACCAGTGCTGACAGATGCTAATACCTTTCTGTCTCCTTCTAGAAGCTATTTACACCAGCAAATAAATCTTGACCCAGTCTGAGCTGGCAACCTAAAGATGAACAGTTTGAATTTCAACATCCTCTCTTATGCTGTCTCACCAGAACACATTCCCACACATCCAGAGCTACTAAAAGCCAGTCACACTTTCAGTAAATACAAATTTTCTAGCTCTGCTGCTCCTATTGCTCTACTCTCTTTGTCTCTGGTCTGGACAGTTAGTATCTCAATAATGCTTTTGAAACATGCCTTAGCCTTGAGTTCCAGGCTTTTGTCAAACATCAGAAAATCATCCTCCCATCAAGAACACAGGAGGAAAGTATCTTCAGAGTACCCAGCAGTTTCTAGTTCTCTGATGTCTAGGATGAAGCCAACTGCCTCAGTGGGACTACCTCAAGTTCAAGGTGTCTACGAATGGTCAAGTAGTACAAGTTGGACAGAAGTGTATTAAGAATGGAAGGGGCGGGGGCCGGAATATCAGACAAACAAAAGACCAGATCAGATCACAGGAGGAATGAGAGTTCAACTAGGTGGGCAATATTTAGCATAGGAAGAATCAGCCTTCTAGTGTGTACTTTGTCTCCCCCTGCCTTTCTGCCCTCTTCATTTCTTTCACCTGCTCAGCAGGCTGAAAACATTGCACTGATCAGGTATTTTCCAGGTCCCTTCAGGTTCCAGGTTCACTCTGCTCATGATGCCCATCACCCAGCCTTTAGAGCCAGGACAGGGATTCCCCACCTGGAATTGCTCAAGGTTGTATTCAGTTTGTTTGCATTACAATGGCACCTAACCAGCTCTAGCTGAACCCTATGCTCATTATTCTAGCTGCCATAAAATCTCCTGGAGACAGTATACCAGTTAAACCTGTCCACACCCACCCTCGCCACCCCCCCGCCAAGAAAAAAAAGAAAAAAGACTCAGCTTCAATAGATAGTGCAAGCAGAGACTGGTAGAAAGGAAGCACTACCAGTGCTGTCATTAAACAGCCTCTATTGCTGGTCTTCTGTCTCCTTTTGCCTATCAGCATCCCTTGGGCTCAAGGCTCTGGGCCTTTTGTCCTTGCTTTGACACATTCAACATGTGGGATTCATCACCCTCATAAGGGTAGCATCTGCTTTTAACCATGCAGGAGCTCTATAAAGCATTGTTATCATTGCTCCAAGAGAGGAGAGCTACCAGCACAAATCATACAAATGAACTGGAAGAAGATTTTCAGGATTAATAGGTCTGAAATATTTCTGACAGGTCAGTTAAAAGATGCGTTAAGGCAGAATATAACACTTATCAAGCTCAAGAATTGCTTTTCTTTCCTTGACTTCTACCCATTGGAGCAAATCCTGAGCCACCAAGTCAGCTTGTTGACATACTAGGGCAGGAATAACTGAAAAACACTAGTAAAAATGCATCACAAAACTCTGTAATAATACTCTGTATCTTAACGTTATTGATATTTACAACAGCCATTCTTCATAAAGTTGCTCAGTATTCAGGGCAGCCAAGAACCACATTAATTTTAGATTATTCTTACTTTAAGGTACAAGTGCATCTCTATTGATATAAACTTGGAGAACTATATCCAGGGAACAAAAGTCAACTCTACCTTCCATTAAATTAAATCTAGAAAGCTGATTGACAATAGAGGATGATGACAGAGAGCCTGCTGTTAAAATATTAGTGTTATAATAAGAATGATTGCCTTCCCACTTTGTTTTGATATAGCTCAGGAGAGAATCTAATACTGTATTTTCAAGTGAAGAGAGGGGTAGCGGACACCTTGGAGGAGCCACCAAGAAGCTGCCAAACATCTCCTTGCCAAGTTGCCAGCAGTGGTGGAAGAGTTGTTCCCACCACCTGACGGTTGCATGGATCAGGGAGGTTTGGACTCTCAGCCCCCATCCCGTGAGCTGCAGGGCTGCCTAAAGAGGCTGGAGCAAAGCAGTCCCAGGAAAGGCTTTTGGGCTGGTGGGGTCTTGCTGGACTGGAGTCAGGCCTATGGTCTGATTCATTAAAAAAAGGGCAGTTGCTCTACCAAGGCCTCCAGACCAGCAGGGATGTCCGAGACCTTCCCACATGGAGACAGGGAGTGACCCAAAACTGCCTTAATTAACTAAGACAAGTGTATCTTAGCAGCTGCTTAGCCATCAGCAGTGGCTCCAAACAGGAGCCACCTCTTAGCAGCTGTCTTTACATGGGCAGGGACACTGCAGCACTTCATCCTCCCTTGGCTCATAGGCAGACTACACAGTCAAGCTTGAGATGGTCAAGCTGTTGATACTTCATCTCCCCTAAATGACACCACTTATCCTATGCATCCGAGTTTACTCTTATGGCATTATGGAATCCCTGGACACCTTCAAATACAAAGACTGCATTGACTAATGCTTCAGCCAATATTACATGTGTATAGTTCAAAGTTAACTGCATGACTGATTTATACTGAAGGAGGATGGCCTATTATCCATCTTGGGAATAAATGTAGGTGCTACATAAATGCACTTAGCTGCCAAATACAAACTGGATTATGGCTTTATTCTTATATAAAGAAAACACCAACTCCCTCACATAATGGTAAACAGAAACAATATTTAAAGGGCCTAAAGTACATGATGAGCAGTCTCAACCATTTCACAAAAGCAAATGTAATAATAGAGAAAGAGAGGGGTCTTATAAAAATATTATAATGAAAATGGCATTCAGAAATCCATTAGCAAGTGACTGTGCTTCATCACAGCACTGGGAAAGTATTTTAAATGTAAGCAAAGATCTTTGCTTTTAAAATCCTTAATGAAGATGTAAAGTACTAAAAGCCACCAGGAAGTCTTAAAAAATGAAAACAAGACCATGCAACAAAGCTAACACCTTGGTTCATAATGGATTACAAGTTGATACTGTTGTTCTTGCCTACATTACTGCAGACTACCATTACCTGAGTGAATGATACCACAAAACTCACCTACATTTTTTTTCTTGGCCTCCTCATTTCTAGTAAGATTTGCTTCATTTATTGATCTCCCTGATGGATACCATAGCAATGGATAAAACAGGACCATTTATTTAAACTGCCTTTTATTAAGATAAACAAAATGCATTCAGGTGAAAACTCAGAACACTAAGAAAAGATAAAATAGGCACTAAAAAAAGGTAAGGAGAATACTTGCAGGGGGTTGGCTTTTGAAACCTAGCTTAAAGTCTGTACTTTTGGCAGGAAATGTCACATGATCTGTACATTGCAAAGCTCCCAACTATTTTTAAGGAGAAAGTTAGGATTTACTAGGTGCAGAAGCTTCTAGCTGGGTAAGGGGATCCTGTATCATATAGCAGTATCTGGAGTTCAGAGCCTCCTGATGTAGATGGTGAAGACACTGCTATTTAGATTTCTTCAAGACGTCTTGCACCAAAAAGGAGCTTTTTCCCCAGAGATGTAGACTTCAAACAAAACCTGTGGGTTTTTTTTTTTTTTATATGACCACATTTTTTTTTGACAGGTGTTCACCTTCTGTCATTTTGTTGTCAGGTATGGCCACACGGTGCATGTTGTGCAGCCACCGAATGTCTTTGAGGAATGCAAGGGCACTTTGTAAGGGAAGAACTTCACTTCTAACAACTCATTCAGGAGCACATTGCTTACTCGGCCACATCAAGGAAGAGAAAATGCCCTGGAAGTTGCAAAGCCCTGTAGTTCACCCTTGGCAAGAAATGAAGTGAGGAAAACCAAGCCGATACCTCATATTTGCTAATGCAAACCACAGTTAAAGGAAGAATGGCTTCTGAGATAGGTGGTGTCTGAGAAAAATATATTTTTAAGTCTGCATCCTTTGCTTTCATATCTGGAGTATCTTCTGCAGCAAGAACAAATGCTGTGCCTGGGCTAGTAATACTGTGCAGCTCTCCTCAATAAGCTATCTCCCTCTGCTGTGCTTGAACCAGTGCATTTGTGCTGTAGGTCCTGCTTAAGTCACAGTTCATGTGCAGGGAGGTGTGCTGACAAGCACCAGGAAGGATAGGGATCTCCCATGGCTGGACAGCAAGGCACATCCCTCCATGTGGGCAAATATTTCTGGCATGTGGCAAGTTCCATCCCTCATCACTGGCCTGTACAAGAAACCTATCTATTTAGTAGGAGTCTTGTATCATCAACTTACTGATGCAAGGGCACTGTCTCAGCTCCTCTGGATACTGTATTTTTGTTTGCAGGCATGCTCAGCCTGCAATACATTACACTGTTGGACATGCAGAGAAAAGCAGTCATACAACCAATAACTGAAAATTAACTGCTTGGCTAGGACTGAATTCCAGCATCTTTATAATGGGAAATAAAATCCCTGAAAATAATCCATTGTAAAACAGTCCCCAAGGTCTCACCTTTGGCCATCATTCCATCAGAATTCCAACATAACCCTGGACTCCTGGGTCGCTTTCTGCTACAGGCAGCATCTGCTCCTTTTTTGCACTTTCTGAGTACGTATGTTAGTAGCACAGCCTCCTTGTACCTGCTTTGCAGTGCAGAAAAGGTTAATGTTCAACCCTAGATTGAAGCAACTTGGCTTTGAGCTCTCAATTATCTTAGATACAACCAAGTACACTTTCCTAAGGTGAGAGAAGCTGATTTAAGAGCACACAGCTGCATAAGGGATGAGTGATTCACTTCCTTATGCCTGATGGAAAAGAAAAGTCAATGTCTTAAGCATAAAAAAAGTTGATGAATTATGGGACTAAAGAGGTGGATCTTGCATTTGAATAAAAGAGAATGCAGCAGGCATTCACAGCAGTGAAACTACTGTTTATGCACTCCACAGCTTAATGAATTGCATAACAATATACAGACATTGATTTTATAAGTTAACATAATGATTTCATACACAGTAGCTATTATAAAGCAATGTATTGTTTGTTTTTTCTGTCAATACCCAGCAGTAAGTGGTTATTTGCTGTCTCCCTGTGCAAGAGGGGAGTTGGTAGGAGTCTTACCTTGAAGTCAGTCATAAGATTCATTTTTAAATGTTTGGTAAGAGACCCTCAAATGTGCTACTTTACTCAAGCCTTGTGAATGTCAGTACATATTTCTTCGGAGATCTGAATTAGTGCAGTTAGTTTTTATCTCTCCAAGCCTCAGTTTACCTTTACAATCCAGATTCTGAAGTCAGGACAGGAAGGCAACTCCTTTTTCTCACCCACCAAAGCTCTTTGTACACAGCCACCTCTGGCATGATCTTTTGCTGCTCAGGGAACTTGAGCGAACAGAGAACATCCAGGACATGCTGTTCAGCCCCATACATCATCTCACACAACATGTCTCATACACTTATTAAGCTCCCTTTTAGGATGAGGTAGACACTACTCACACGCTGATTGCAAGCCTGCTTAGATGCTGAACTAGAGGTTAGGCAGTATCTACCTACCTATTCATCAACCTTACCTTATAGCTTTTCTCCCTCAGGGCTCTTTTCCCTATGTACTTGTAAAGAGTAATAGTTTCCCCTTTTTCATGCTCATTTTGATAGGATGAACAAGCAAAGCTCTGGTAGTCTCTCTGAATCAAAGGCTCTCTATTTCCCAAACTTCTGGCCATTTGCTCACTTGCCCCACTCCCCTCCTCCTTGACACTGCACAATTAGGTGCTTTCTTAGCAGTCAAACATAACTCAAGTGCAACTTGTTTCATTAACTCTACAGAGGCACGGTGACTGCCATGGCTAGTAAGCTTTGAGCAGGAGGTGCTCAAAGCTTGACTTAAATGCTCAAGCCTGAATGCCTGTGTTTTATTAGGATCACTGTGGTATGCAGTACAGGCTCCATCTTTTGCCTTTATGCTTGGTTTCCAGAAAGGCACTGCCTCTTAGGACCTCTGCTCAGATGAGGGATTCCATCCAATTCTCCAAACCCAGGACCGAGGGGACCCTCATGATTTAAGCAATCCTTTCCAGCACTCGCTCTCCAGATACCCTTCAGTTTACTTCTACAAGGATTTACAGAAGCCAACAGCAGAAATTTCCTAAAGACTTTTTAGACCAAAACTGCTTATTTGAGATAACACAGAGTATAAAATACTAAGGTGCAACAAGCCAGCCCCATAATTAATATTGAAACTTAGATCAAGGTACACACACCAATGATGCAATGTTAGGCAGAAAGAAGCCCATGAGCCAAGCACACAGGGTACAAACCAGACACACATTCAAACCAAATCAAGATGAACTGCACAAAAGCACTCCCCCCTTGGTGGGGCTGCTTTAAATAGTTACGGCTCTCAGCAAGGTGACCACAGGTGGAGTTAGGAGCCAGAAATTGCTTGGTGGCCTCAGCTGGGACAGCTCAGGTCCCAGTCCAGGAGCTTGATGCTCGTCAGTTGAGGAACACAACCATATGAGAACAGTGTGGCTCTGCCCCACCTCCAGAGCTCCCTCTTTGCCTTTTCCCTTAGCTTCTCTGTCCCACACTACTCACTCCTTTTCTTTTTTCCCTTTTTCAGAGTTATTCCATTCTTTTCACAAAGTAGACAGGGATGAGACTATTTGGGATACAGTGACCTGTTTTTCTAAGCCAGGTTAGTCACTTGTTGATGGTTTCTAATGGTTGCCCTTTCACAAGGTGTTACAAAGGCTATATCTATGTTGATAAAGAAAAGAAGTTCAGGGAGAAATCACTGACCCCAAGGTCAACAGACTCAGCCTGGCTTGTATCCTTGCTGCTCAGGGCTGGTTCCTCTTGATGGGCCATGTTTACACTACACTGCAGGTGGCTCTCAGTATTTCCTAGGCACACTGTGGGCTTAGACTAAAATAATTGTACTTTTAGGTTTCTTTTTTTAACTTTCAAAATACTTGAAATAACACAAGGGCTGTGTTGAAGCTAACTAGATTTTTTAAATTTTTTTTTAATTAACATAAACCAAGGCTATGTGTTGTGCACTGGGGTTGAGACATGGGGGTCTGTGAGAATGTTTGGGACTGCAAAGCCTGTTGGGATAATACCAGAGGAGCCAAACCACCCGGTATCACAGGACGTGCTACCTTCTGGGAGCAATCTCTGCAACAATCTGTCCTTAATGTTACCTTGGAGACTTAGCTAGAGCCTCCAGAGCAAGCTGGGAAGTGATCTAAGCAATACAGGCAATGAGAGGCTCAGGTGTCCAGCCTGCTCCTTCCCTTCTTTTAACCACGTAGAAAAATGCCAGTTCCCCTCTCCTCAGCAAACAAGGAACACCTCCCCTGCTTTCTGTTGCCGGTTGCCTTGTGAGGCTGTCCAAGTCTAAGCAGCAGCAGCAAATTCACCTGGAAGCCCACTAGCTCCTTTTCCATACCTCTTTCACCTGTGGTGGCCATCCTGAGTCGTTAGACACCTTTACCTCCCAGTGACTGGAACAAGCACACACATAGTGGAGAGTCTGGCATTGTGCTTTTATCACAGACAATTTTTAATTATTATACTGCTATATGGTTAGAAGGAGGGAGAAAGTCTTCCTTGTTAGAAATAAGAGGGAAGGAGCTGCATGCCCCTGCTACTCTTCCTTTTCAATCAGCATTTTAGGAGACCTCTCCATGTAGGAAATTCCCACAACAAGCCATGCGATGGGGTAGGTGAGACGCTTTTGAATGTATAGAGAAGAACGATGGGCCTGTTCCCCCAGCTATCACCCAGCCCCGCTGCCTCTCTCCAGCACTGAGATTTTAAGTACTTGGTGTCACTTTGCTGACATAGGTTTTCCAGGTGGCTGTGCCTGATGATTTGGGGCCAGGAGTGAGAGAGAAAGAAGCATTGCCCTGCAAAGCCAAGAAGGGTGCTGGAGGGATGGAGGGTTGGGAAGGGAAAGCAAAGCTGATGCTAAGCATGCAAGTCTGAACATGCATGTTTTGAATCCTGGCTTCGTGGGGGGGGACTTACCAAATTGCCATGTGTTCAGGTCTAACAAGATAGTTGGTTATTTCTCATAGCTCACACGCATATGAGACCCAATTCTTTCCTGAACTGGGTTATACAAAGCCCCATTATTTAGTGGAAGTTGTACATCTCTCTGAGGAAAGTGGCTGTGTGGTGGGACAAAGACTTGCCATCCTCTGAAAGGGAGAGATGTTAAGAAAATAAGTATTCAAAGAGTGAAATGGCTTGTGCAGATTAATGCAGTGAGTGTGTGTGTGCAGATGTACGCAGCATCTGTGGGCATATGTACCAGTTGGTTCTCTCTGATGCATTTGATGGTTTAAGTTATACCTGCCAAACCCCGGGCCTGATCCTTCTTCCTTCTTTGAACAGCCCATGTCCTCCTCCTTTTAATATGCAACGACCCTACTGCTCTTGCATGGTGGCAGAGGGGATTCACCATTCCAAAGCATCTTTACTTGTATGATTTACTGTATTTCACAACAAGCTACCTACTCTTGTGAGCACTGGTAGAATCAGAGCCATGTCTGTTCTCTCTCCATAGTACCAGGGAATTAGGATTTCTACATAAGACGTCAGGGCCAAAAGACTTTTAGCCATGCTGGTATCAGTGGAGGTATTCTGGCTTGTAGCTGCTGAAGCTCTGGTCTGGTATTACTGGGTTAGCAAGGAGTTTGATGTTGCACCCTCAGTGGACCCTTCTTATTATTTTTTTCTTTTGTGAGAAAATAAAGCTTTGAAACTGTTCAAATATTGTTGGACTTGTCTTATCATGTGTAATTTTGAAGCATTTGTTCCAGGCACACTACAATTTTTGCCATTTAGTGATTACCTTTAAATTCTGCAAAGCCTTTTCTCATGTGCCCTTGTGCAGTGCTTTGGGAGATTGTCTGATGTGAAAGGCACTATTACACATTGAACTGATTATTGTTGTTTGTTGCTGTTAACACAGACAAGAAACCCTCCTGGCAGGGAAACAACTTCTTTGCTAATAAGTATTCATAATTTGTATCTCAGCAAAAGATGTAAACATATATTATCATTAAATAGGCTGTAATTTTAATTGCCTATAAATGTTATTAATTCTGATTGTGATTATTCAATAGGTAATAAAGATAAAGGCTGTCAAAATTAATTAAGTACATATTCATTAAATTCAAGGTAGCTTCAGTTTCTTTATTGCACAAATACAATTAACACTTAATCTGAATCTCAGTAAGTTACATAATCATGTGACTCAAAATAAAGGGAGGATACAACCTTGGCCTTTTACTTTTTACATGGGAAAACATTAATGATGCTGACATTGGAGACAATTAGACAGTGTCGGCCAATTGTTTTTAGTCAGCTTTCTCTCACATCTGTGGTGTCTACAAGCAAGAAGGGCCATTGTTTCTGCAGGCCTCCGTCGCGCTTTGGCTCTTTGTGCAAACCGTCAATCTCTTGCTGAATATCAAAGCTGTGAGGAAATTAGAACAGACCAGCTCTACTGCACCACACTAAAGCTTAGCAGGGTGCATCCACTATGCTACTAATTAGGCAGTGGCCAACAAAATAACCTGTCAATGTGTGCTTGCCATTTCCCACACACCTGCATTTCATACACTAATAAGCGTACAGCCAGGGAGAGAAAGGGATAACTGCTGAAGTGTGAAAAATGAACAAAATATAACAATGTTTCTCTCCCCACCTATACTACTGCCAATTACCATTTAACATTAGGTAGAATCAACATGTCGGAAGAAATACAATACAGTATCTGAAACTAAAGAGGGGGTAGGAAGGGGCAAAGCCACACATAGCGAATGTATTAATGTTTGCTGCAGAACGTTGCACTAAGTGGAATCTCTCCTTATTTGTATAAACCAGGAGGTTGAAAATGATCATGATTAGGGTTTTTCTGTTCATGTCAGCCCGGAGAGAAATCCATATTTTAGTTGCTTACGAAAAATACATGAATAAAGACTGTAGCAAATGACATCCAGTGCTCTTCTAGCAGACCACATCCTTCATGTGTACCGGTGAGGCTAAGCCAACATAGACTGACCGAACTTCTGATCTCCGTCATATTTACTTTCAGCCAGTCGGTTGCAAGCCTCTCAGAAACTTTTGCGCACCGTCCTTCCACCTTATAATTCCTTCATTTAAAATCATATCAATCAGGATGTCAGTACTAGCTTGCCTGGTGGACTTATTACATTTGTGCTGTTATTTCCTATCATGAATCTTTTCCCTATCAAACACATGGTTAGAAAACTTCTAGAAATTACTTTTCAGTCTGAGTGATAAAAATATACAAAACTGCCCTGTTATTACTATTGTGAAAGGGGGAGGAGGAATGCTTATGCAGTGATTACAAATATTGTGTTTGAAAATGGCTCATCCTCAAAATACAGAAATCAGTTTCATTACAATCGTTATAACATAGCATCGCTAGGAATTCACACAACTCCCACTTACAAGCCTTTGTAAATTGCTAGGTTTCGTACAATGGTAATTCGCACACCATATATTTCTTTCCCTTTCCCTTTGCTTTAATGCCTGATCAGATTGCAAGAGTGATGATTTAGAAGTGATATGCACTGAAAACAAAGCAGAGCAGAAGTAAAGATATTAAGTCAGGTGCAAAATACCCGGGGCCAAGCTGCTAAGGCCATTACCTCCACTGAGAATCTGGCTCATATGAATTCAACCCTTCAGACTTGGAGCTTTTTACTTTTTTCCCTCTTTGCACAAACCCAAGGGGTATAAATGCAAATTTACTCATATGAAACATAGCGATTCCCTTGTAGGACTCCCTCCCCCTCCAGCCTGATGCATATACTTAAATTCTCTCTTCCCCGCCCCCCCCCCCAGGCTTTTTTTGGATCAGGTAGATGAATGGCAGAATTCCCTTCAAAAAGAGATTTATGGACATATATCATTCCTGAGCAGCCGTCCTACTGGGCGTCTTTAATGTATAGCTGAATTTAAAACAAGAAATGAAAACCAGAAGGGCCATGCAATGTGTGGATGAAGTTGTTTTCCTCTACAAGAAAAATCACTTCATCTCAATATGTAGGAGAAATGACTATATTGTTATGCTATCCTTGATGGAAATCATACAATAAAGGCCAATATTCAAATGGTATTTGTTAGATACTTTTGAACACCACTCTGCCTTTCATTAGACTTTATCCAGGAGCAGCATTTTCAATTATAAATAAAAACTTTCTCCGCCTCTTCCCACTTGAGCTCAAGTACAGAAGGCCCCTATTTAAAATGCAGCTCCTGAGCAGGCCACCAGGCCGCCTGTTCAGCTGCCAGTGGCTTTTGTGTACAAAGATGTTAATTGGTCCTAATCCCCTCCTAGAAGCTGTTTTGGTAGCCTGACCTGGCACCCCAAAGGACACCTTGGTGTGAAAAACTAAAGGGCCCATTGAAAAGAGAGTGAAAAGCAGCACTGAGCATTCCAACACATTTTAATTTCAGGAATTAAAAAAAAAAAAAGAAGGGAGGGTGTAGCCAGAGGGGTTACGGTGGAGGGGGGGGACGGCACACATCATCTTGCTGATTCTGAATCGGTCATACAAAGCTTTAGTAACCGTGAAGTAAGCTCTACAAACACCCTTTCCACATATACAAAATAAAGCTGAAGGCTTCTTATATTTCAGCTTCAGGTTTGGTTTCTTCTTCCACTTTGTTATTTCTAATGCATGAACTGTGTTTCGGAGGGCTGGAGAAACCCAAATGCAACCCAAGGGTCTGACATCCCTTCTCCTGTCCTTCTCGGGAGGGGGTGGGTAAGTCCAGGCCGAAGTCCGTTTCCCTGCGTATTCTGCTGGTCCATTATGTGGCACAAATAAACATCCAGGATCTGAAGTAGAGAAGACATTTTTATTAGGCACTTCCAGAGCAGCTGGGGGGAAAAAAAAAGGACGGAAAAAGGGAAAAAAGGCAGCTATTATGGCAAACTTATAATCAAATGTGCACAAGAAACGTTAGATATAAACACTCCCCCTTAGGAAGTTGTAAAATGCTATCTGTTCAGCATGCCATTGTACAAAGTGTACATTTACAGCTTGGGTGGTAAATTATGCTAATAGAATGCACAAACCTCAACCGTGAGGTTTTGAATTTTTTGACACAGTTCACAGATCAACTTCATAGGTCAAAGGAGTTTGCCTCCCACAGCCTGATAAAGTAGAAAGATATAAAATGTGTGTGTATTATTATAATCTGTTCAATGCAAGTTTTTAGATAGAATACATTTGGTATATTTTCATCGCCACGTTTGTGCGTAATGAATATTTTTCATTAGACACTGCTCTAGGCAAGGGCAAAACACTTAGGAGGCTCTTTTCATGGAAGTGTTTCAAGGTGTTGAATGTAAAAACCCAGTAATGAAAGCTTCCATAGCACATCAATGTACACAGAAAGGAAACTACAGTAGCAATTCGTTCACCAGAGAACAACTACTCAGATGTACTTTTTCATGAGCTTTTGCAATACAAGAAAAAAAAAAAAAAAGGCATATAAAATGATAGATTCCTTAACCAGCAGAGGCTTGCTGCTCAAAGAACAAGGACCCATCATTAGAGATGGAAGGTAAGACAAAGACATGACACTTGCACAATTACTGTAAAACAAACAAACCAACCCTCCGAATACAAAATGCCAAAGAAACGCGGAGTATCCATTTGGAGAGAACAGCAAAAAGTGGTGCAGTCTGCTGTCAATCTCCTAAAGCACTTCTGGTGATGAAATGGTTGCAAATGAGATTGTCAGCATTTTCCGTACTCATATTAAAAAAATTAGTATTTTTTTAATGTCAAATAAAGAAAGGATAGTTACCAGAGGTTAATCTTGTTCAGTCATCTCAAGGTGTATTTTTAATATGAATGACTGATTCACTGCTCTCATCGTGATAAAAGTAATTCTTTCTCTGGCTTGGCACTCTCTGGGTCAGCTCCTTACAAATGTTAAGGTAAGGTATATCTCAGAAACAAGGCAGGACCACAAAAACACCTTAAGAGATGGCTGGAAAAGCAGATGATCGAACTGGAAAAAAATTCCCTCAGAAGCTAAAAATTAAATTAATGGAAATGTCAAAACTTCACTGCATGGGTAAAAAGGCTGATAACATTCATTTTCCCACAATATATTTGTCATTTTAAAGCATACAGATGGATTTTAATGATTTTGGATGTTTCATGGGTTTATTTCTGTTTCAATTTACTTCTTGGCAATAAAAACAAAGGCAAGAAGAAGGAATTCAAAGTGACTCAGGGAACCAGGTTTTGGTCAAGTGGCAGGGTGCTTCCACATGTCCCCCTCTATGATGTGCTAGGGAAGCTGCTCAGCAAAGGCAGAGCATTAGCTGGTGGAAAAGGTGGCATATTTGAAGAGTTCCAACAAAAAAAAAAAAGAATTGGTTCTGCAGACCTAGACCTCAGCCTCTGAGTCGTCTGCAGGTGACTCGTGCTCTGTCTCCTGAACTGAACTGATTATTCACATTAGTAAAGTGAGCAGGGCTTTTCCCAGGGTCCACTGCTTATTATAAAACAGGCCTGAAGTTGCACGAGGTGAGGCAGCAGAAGAGACTGAATGAACTAACCCAAGAATTCCTGCTGCAAATCCCTCCATGTCTTCCCTAAACTCTGCAAGCTTCTCTGGAGCTGCACAGGATCAGAGCCAAAGACAAACTTTACCTCAAAGCAAGGGCTTTCCCTGAGAACCACATCAGATCATTAGGAAAAGAAAAAACAGTATTTATTTTCAAGGTGAGTAAAGAGTAACCGCTCCAGAGCACCAAATGTTTCTTGTTTTTCACTGGACTGCTCGGAAGAAGAGCTTTCAGATGAAGCCATGCTTATGAACTGCTGCTGGTGTGTGAGAATCTGTGCTTTCCACTCAGATTTACTGCACTAAAATAAAAAATAACAGGGAGAGAAGCAGCCTCTGAAAACCACTCCAGCCTCTTTGGGGAGGTGAGTGTATAGTGAATATGTCGAACTTTTTTTCTCCCCATTCCAATCATTTCCATCCACTCCCCCTCACTTTTACAGCTCTAGTGGTATTTCAATCTAGTTAATGTATGTGTGTTGTAAATGTCACAGGGGTTAATCTCTACCAAGCTTTTAAGAAAATAAATCAGCATTTTGACTGATTTGATACTTAAAAAAAGTTTCCACCCACTCTTCCTTTCTTCTCTTGACGTGGCAGGAGGGGTATTAAACTCTGGGTGAGCCTGTAAGGAACTGTTGGGTATTTTCTGTTATCCCTGCCAGGTGGCAAAGAACCACAAGGGTATACAACTCCTTTTTGCAGGAGATTAGTAAAATAGAAGGATTCCTAAATGAGGGCCTGATCCTGCTGGGTACTGTCTGTCCCCCTTGATTTCTGTAGCAACTGCAAAAAAAAAAGATGAAGTGAAGAATTTAAATGAAAGGACAAAAAAAAGGAGACAGAGCATGCAGTGGGATTCCTCACCCCTGTTGTTGAAACTTTGAGCTGCATGCTGCATAGCCTCTGGGAATTTCTAAAGTTGTATTTTTTGCCTTTGAATTTATATTTGTGGCTTTGCAGGGACGTTGGTGAAAACCACAACCACACCCACACCTGCTTAAATCAGCTCTCAAAGAGTGCTGCTCTCTCTAAATGTAGCTATGGCAGCAGGCCTGGCTGAAGGCAGGGACAGAATAGAGTTGCGGAGGGCGGCACATTCCCAGGGTGTAAAAAATATCCTCAGTCCCTTCTTTATGTATGTCAGCAACTGGCAAAACCAGGCAACTGGGAAGGAGGAGTTGTGGTGCCAGCGATGCCAGCTGCTGCAGTGGGGGGAAGAACATGACCAACAGCCACAGAAGCAGCAAGATCAGCTCTTCAAGGGTCCTCCTCCGTCCTGAGCCAGGGACCCCCACCATGCCCTATCCCTCGTGAGGGGCCTTGGGTCAGCTCTGGAGAGCAACAGCAGGGGTCAAAACAGAGTTGGCAGAACTGCAAAACTAACCTGATCTCTTCAGAAGGATGCAGAATATTACTCCCATGTTTTTATTGACAGAAATACCTAGAATGATCAAACAGGTAAATAATACAGGTGTTCTCTGAACAGCCCATGTACATCAATGAGATAGACTTCCCATCATCCTACTCTAAAAGGAAAGTATTAGTAACTGCAGTTTAGAAATGGGGAGGTTTAAGAAAAGACCTGGCACGTGACTTTCAGAGATAATCTGTCACAGAATCAGGAACAGAACATAAATATAATGTTTAAAACTTGGGGGCTTGACACTGTGTACAGTATGCCCTCCAAAATCTGCTGGCATTGAACCCAGGGCTAAGAAACCCTCTTAAAGGAGGTGTTACAAAACTCCAGAGTGTTTAACCTCTCACATGGGGTACACCGTCCCCCAGCTCAGACTCAGATGATAACAGTGGTTTCTGTGAATCAATTAATTCCGTCTCCAAAGTCTCCATTCACTTTACTCTTTACCTTTTTCTGCAAAAGTCTGGCAGTATCAAAATGTGTAGTTTTTCTAAAACGGATTAAAAATGAAGTGCCAAAACCCCTTCTTGTTCTCTCTAAATAACTTACATGCCCAGAAAACAGTGAATACCCAGTGAATACACAATTTAAGGAAAATGAATCTACATCTGTCCCCAAAAGCACAGCAAAGGTAGCGGATGTAGATTGGCTTCCTGTATTTGCATTTCCTTCACACAATGAGTGGATCTAGTTACATTTGTTTCACCTTTCAGCTATTTCTCCAATTTTCCTTTCTGAATGGAGGAATTTGTCCCTTTTTTTTCTCCCAGAGTCAATGCTGGGGAGGGAAGCAAAGAAGTTATCAAAGGGGGGAGGGTGGGGAGAACAGCCTAGCCAGAGCTAAGGCTGTAATTACTTTAGAAACATAAAGGTCTATTCTCTCATTGCTGAAAAAGGGGAATTACACACATAACTTCCATTAGCATTAATGGGACTCACCTACATAAATCCCTGGTACATCAATGGGAGAATAGATCCTGTATAACTATAGGTACTGTTTACTCAAAGGAAGTGTGTACCAAAGCATACTGCCTAAATCAGGATGGAGTGGGTGAACGCTCTACCTTACTCATTTCATTGTCATTTGTTCTTGAAGGGCAATTATCGAGAAATTATTAGGTAGTGGCATCTTAATATCATGCTCTCCTGCCTTTTTACTTCTTGGCTGACAAACGCAAAAGCTGACAGAATGTAAAATATTTTCATAATGGATTTTTTCCTAGTTGTTTTTCTGGTACTCCCCCAGGTTAGTTTTCTGCAGAGACATACATCATTTGTGTTTATCCCCCTCTGCTCCCTCTCTGTGTGTGATTATGAAAGCTGGGCTGGTTTATAGCCAGTAATGTATTCAAGGACTTTATCTCTTTTTCTTTTCATGGATATATGAGAGAAAGAATTTGCTCTTTTTTCTTTTTTTTCAAATTGGTCTGCTATTCAGAATGGTTAGGTGAATGTCTTGCATGACTGTCACTTCAGAGACTGCACGTAGCAAGGGATTTAGTGTTCACTATTACTGTTACGCACTGTGCAACAACATCTCATTGGGTCAGTGCAATCACAAGGAAGAAAACTGGGAGCACCAACTACCCGCAATGCCTTGGATTGCTCCAGATTTTGGAGCAGTAGGGCAAGAATAAAGACTGTTTAGAGCATTTGGGAACTACAAATCACTATCTGAAACTTTATGGCTATAAAAGTTAAGCTCCAGTAATTTTATAGGCTTACCTTGGCAGGCTGTCTCAATGCACTGCCAGCACCAGCATGCTGACCAGGGGGTTAAACACAGACTCCAGGCAGCTGTCTTGCTGAACAGAATGGCCCCTTTCCTATATTCCTAAAATATAGGTCTCAAAGTATGAGTAGTTAGTCCTTATTTAAATATCACATAACTTTGGTTTGGTTTGGTTTTTTTGTTTTTTGGTTTTTTTTTTTTTATTTCAGGGACTGTAAAACTCACCACAGAAGAGCATTAATCTTTGGAGGAGGCAAGTATCACCCTCACCCAGGAATTCAGTGAAGGGGAAATACCATTCAGTGCATGCAGAGCAGGACCTACCAGTGAGCTGCCTGGTCTGCTCCACACCTCTCCTCCTTAGTTGCTCTTCCCAAGTTTGTAGAGGGCTTGCTGGCTGCTCAGATGGTTGTATGGGTTTGGGAGGGAATGCCTTTACCTGCTGTTCCAAGGAGACTTCCTCTCTATAAGGGCCTCTTTAGCCAGCTTGTGGTGCTATGCATCCCATCTGTTGCCAACACAAAATCTAAAATTAAAGCAAAATGTTATGTGGGAGAATTTAGCTGAGGAAAATGTAGGTGATGCTTCATCAGAGGCGCCAAGTTTAAGTCTGGAAGCACTGCAGCAAAGTCATGCTTTGCTCTAGGAATTATCAGTTTCTATTGCTACATGCAAGGATAAAAGGAGGAGGAACAGAAAATAAAATCCAGACCCATTCAGGTCTGATATACATGCCAGGGACTAGACTAGAAGGAAAGACTGGATTTATAAAGCAATACAGCCAATGTGAGTGGCATGAGTTAGCTCAATATATCATATCTGGAGAGGAAAATCATTTGTGATGGTCTTGCAGGTCTTCCAGGCATCTGCAGAGATCATATCAAATCTATTTAAAATGTGAAATTTCTGGTTCTGTAAGTCAAAGTCAGTTATGTCCCTGACTTTGATGAGGGCACGGTTTCACTCACTATACAGGCAGAGGGTGCAGGGATGGAAGCTCTCACTGTTGGCTTGTTTTATTCTTTGGAGCTGCTCCTTTGATGATTCCCCTTTTAATCAGATGTATCACTCTGACTGTGTTCTGCAGTCCTTATTTCTATAAAAGTGTGATTGAGTCAATATGAGTTTTGCTTGGATAAGGACTGCAGATGTGACCTTGTATTTCAGTAAGCCAGGCTCCAAAGAGGCAATTCACTTTCCAAGCAGCAAAGCTGGGGAGAGTGGGACTAGCTGGCAGAGAGGTGGGGTATAACTTTAGAAAACTAGTGAAAACAGGGAAGAGGTTTTAAAACCAAAAAGCTATTTTAGTTGGAAACGAGTGCCCTGTAAATCTCTTACAATTTACCTGCTCAGCACAGTATGCAGCCAGTTGAAGCATAATGTATTGACTTTTCTTGGAAAGATTAACTTCCCTTTTCTACTTAGCTGCCTATTTTTATGCTGAACTTCTGCCTCTCCTGGAAGCTCATCATACGAGCTTGTAGCCAGATTTTATCTATGTATATAGTGATCAGGCAGGAAGAATATACTAGGTATGCTACTTTCTTCTTTTCATGTCTTAAGCGTAGAATACTTCTGTACCAGTCAAGCCTGATAGTTCAGCATCATATAAATATATTTCCTCATAAAAAGCAGCTAACCAACCTCCTCTCCTCCTCAGAAAAAAATCTTGGCATTCACAATTTGGCCCACAAATGATGTAATCATTTCAGATGGTGTCAGATCCAGGAAACATCCCAGGAACAGGTAATTCAGGTTGGTTTTGTTGGTGAGTATACGTGCAAAATCTGGGCACAACTGTAGTAGATGCTTATTGAACATGTAATCCTTATCTCAAAGAGGTTATATATATATATGGATATATATATATATATAACTAGACAAGACTGGGCTGCCACGCAGACCCATCTATGGAAAAGTCTGTCTGTGAGAAGGAATGGGCTAATGACTAGGTGATGCTCACAGAGTAGCTCTAAGGGGATAGAGGGTCTTACTGTTATTACACTGTCGGACAGCTGTAGAGCTTTAATTAATACCTGAATTACCTGATGTCCAGGTCCAGCATTGTAGCCACAAAGCTGTGGCTTTTGATTCTTCCTCAAAATGCATGTTTGTGCCCTGTGCATGCTACTAACACTTCGTAACATTTCCTCCAAGAGAGCAGAACCACCTCAATTTGGGGGTTTAACTTGTACAGGCAAAGAAAAGCTGCCCCACTTCAGCAATAGTCCTCAGTCAACAAAGACTGTGATCCCAGTTTCTGGTCTCAGCCATAATTATTGAACCATTTTTTCCTTTAGAAACACACAATTATCGAATTCATTGTAGATATACTGTATGTACTAACTTAATTTTAGCCGTATAATCTCATAATGGACATCAATGAATAGAGGATTAGTCAAAACCTATTAATAAACAGATATAACAGGCCCTCCAATATTTTCTTTCAAATGGCACAGTAAGCGTCAAGTTGTGCTTCTAGAGCCAAGCCTAAGTACCCAGCCTGCATAGTGGGCATCACAGCAGGGGCAAGAGGGAGAAATCACTCCCTTTAAATTGTGGATTAGAAGCAAATCTACCTCACAGGTCTGATTGCAGTTTTCATTTTGCAGCAGCTGCCTTGTCTTAACATCTCCCTCCTTTGAGGTCCCTGAGATCCCCTTAGGGGATGCTGTCTGAATCGTGTCCCAAGCCCACAAGAGTGCCTGTTTGCTTTTGCATGGAGGTCTGGGCTCTGCAAGGTTGCAAGGACTATGATGGTGAGCCAGGGCTCGTATGGCACACCACCAGCAACAGAGCAGCAGGGCAACCTCCGTCCTGCACATCAGCTGTGTATTTGCATTGCTAGATGCAGCAGAGCAAGGATACACAAGTGTACAAAAAATCCAAACTTGATCTGTTCCAAGATGGAGCAGGCAGAGAAAGGGATACTTCTTTTATGTATGTGTGGACACACATTTATATGTTTAAACCTTAGGAGGAATAAAACTTCAAGTAGTTCACACAGTAACTTCTTCCTGATGGCCTGATTCAATGCATTTGAAGTTGATACAATCTTTCTCCTGCCAACAGTGGAGGCTGTATTGGAGTTTAGGTGAGCTGTCTTTAAAAATGTATTTCAACACACATTGGAAAATTCTTTGGAAAAATGTGGACTAAGAGCAGAGATGTAGCTAGAAGTGGAGCCTAGCTGAACATCATCTCTGTGCCACCGGGAGTAATTTAGCTGCCTGGCTTTTAAAAATTAGCTAAGAAGAGAGTGACACATCCTAAGAACTATCCAGCCGCTTTTTCTAACTATATTGCTGTTAAAAAAAAACCAAACAAACAAACAAAACAAACAAACAAACAAACAAACAAAAAGAGTATTTCATACAGTTTTCATTCACCTTCCTTCCCAACACTGAATGACTTCAACATCTGCTGAGGTACTTAGGGTCCCTCACAGCCCCCACACCTATAAAGCCATTCCAAACACAGACAAGGGAATTCTTTGGGAAGGTCACATAACACTGCTGAAGAAACTGTCTGCCCTATCCAGCCAGCACTGAATGTATCCAGCAGGTTCCTCCCAGCCTTGAAGAGACAGCCCAGCCCCTGCAGCAGGTAGACCCTCACCCATATCCTGCAGCACAGTGACATTCTGCCATGCACCCGAGGCCCCAGCTGGCACAGAGGCACCCGCTGCAGAGCTGCCCAGGGCAGCTCCGGCCACCCCTTCCCCTTGCAAGGACAAGACGTTGATAAAGGGACAATGAGAAGGAAGGTGGCTCTTCCAACAGCCTGTGCCGTTTGTTTCACAGGACGTTCAGTGGATCACTAGTGATTGCCTTTGCTGCCTAGAGAGCAGACTATCCCAAGGCCGTTCCTTCAGGGTTTGTAATTCCCTTCTCAGAACCCAGAGGGGTAATGGGCAATGTCACAAAAAAAGATGCCAATCCCCCACCCCCAAAAAAAAGCCATAACCATGAGATGGATGGGGTTTATATATATGTCTGTGTGTGTGCGCGCGCACGTGCACGCATGTTGTGTGTGTCTGTGGCTTTCTTAGCTGAAAAATTTCAAGGCCGTTTTCCAGGACACCCAAATCCATTTTTAGCACCATTTTCAATTTCAAAGTTATACCAAAAAAACACTATCTTGAAAAAGGCAGGAGCACACTAAGATTATATTAGTATTATTATTAGTATTATTCGTATTATTATTGCTTTCATGTTACAGTAGGTCATAGCAAGACTGGAGGTAGGAACCCTAAAAACACCCTACATAAGGTCAGAGCAGGTGGCGTGTGCTGTTCCCTGGGGTCCAGTGGTAGCTTTTGCGTTGTGGTTGAGGCAGCTCCGTGTAGCGTGGAGAAGTGCTGGCTGGACCACAGCAGTACTTAAGAACTGCTGGCAGAGCTGAGGGGCAATAGCTGTCACTTTATTCTGCACACTTAACTCCTATTAGTATTAATAGAGCTGCACACAAACAGTGAGAGCAGATCATGGCCTGCAGCTATTTATGTATTTCTGCCTCATGTCTTGTATTTTATGGCATTGTTCAGTGGTGTCACCCATAAGCTTGCAGTCATTGTGCCTCTATTTTGACATATATAGGAGTGCACATGTCAAATTTATAAAGGCAAAAAGGAGGAATACATTTTGAATTGAAGTGTATTCTTCAATAAGGGAAGCAAATTTCCTTAAGTAAACGCTACTGCTGCAAACCCCCCCACTCCAAGTCTTCGTGTGGCCCCAAGAGCTGCTTTTTGTAGGCTGCTGGTGCCCTCACCATCTTGTGCAGAACTTGTTTATTTGTATTGCAGTGGCACTTAGAGCTTCCCAAGGAGTGAGGTCCATTGTGTTATGTGCTGGGCACACAGCTGAATTGGAACGAGCACTGCTTTCTGTGTGAGTGCTCTAGACAGAGAATAGATCATTAAGGTCACTTGTTTTCCTTACAGAGGCCGAGGCAGGATTGATTCCTACATTATATTCTATCTGTGTATGTATTTTTCCTTCCCAGTTTCAAATAGCCTAGGTGCCAAGATATTACTCACTTCCCTTAGGAGAGTCTTCTGTTACCCAGACGTCTCGTTCAGACAAAGTTATGCCTGAATTTTTTAAGCCCATGTTTTTTAAGTTTCATTTTATTATTTCCAGACAGGGAATATTCATGCAGAGAAGGAAGCTTGTCACAGAGGAAAGGGCAAGGAAACCTCGGCCCCTGCCAGAGCAAAGAAAGGATTGGAGGAGGCAGCCTGAGTCAACCATAAGAAGGGTCCCACCAGCTCTTTCTACCTCCACCCACTTCTAGACACTCCTGGCCATGTTTGAGACAGCAGCATTGAATCCATTCAGCACTACAGCATTGTATCTATTCAGAGACATGCACTTCAACAGGGCAACCGCGCTTAAAAACAGCCCCATTGTTTCTCCTAAAAGCCTCATTGAAATCTGCGTATATAACTAGCTGCTGTTTGTGAGTCAGCTATACTTGCACGTTACTGATTTGAAAGTGAATGCTCCTTGGAGGGTTATTTTACTTGAAATACAGCTTCTTGACAAAATGTTCCTCCTTTCTTCAACAATATCATCGTGAAGATTTCTCCCTCTAGAAAGATGATCAATATTGCTTTGTGAGCCAGGATCTGATAGGAATTTGTGTTGTTAAGGGCATCGGATCAGTGGTTTAATGAATCACACGGTTCTCTGTCCCTGTTTTTGCACCTTTACTGAGAAGCAGTTTTTCCTGGCTTGCCCACCAGAGAGAGACACAACCACTTGCACAAGCATACATACGCACACTCACCTCAGAATGCTCCTCTTGCATGCTGTCAATAAAACAGTAAAGGCAGTTGGACTCCGAAGAGTTGCTTTTCAGGGACAAGGAGGAGTTATTCCACATACTGCATTTTTCACTATCAGAGTATCTTGCAGTTGCAGATTTGATTGAGGTCTTAACAATGCAAGCACAGACTGAGAGTGCTGGCAGAGCCAGCAACCAGACCCAGTGACACCTGTCCCTCCAGGTGACAGTGCAAAGCAGGGCAGGATGAAAAGACATGATAAATCTGTGAAGCATAGTTCATGTCTGGGTTTGCCAAAGTTCTGGTTTGTTTCATTAATTATACCTAGAAATCCTCCAAACTATAAAAAGACATTATCAGATTTTGTAAATGAAACCCAGCAAATAGATCCGATGTCTAAATATCTAAAGCAGTGTGCCAGCCTTCACCCCTTTTGCGAGCCCCATATTGATGATCAGCAACTTATAATTAGCTGGCTTGGACCTTTGTTGAAGTAGGTGCTTCTTTCAAGGTACAGCTGTAGTCTGGAGGTTTACTCATCACCTACCCACCATCCAGTGATCATAGAATCCTAGAATGCTTTGGGTTGCAAGGGACCTGGTTTGGGTTGCAAGGGACCTTTAAAGGTTATCTAGTCCAATCCCCCTGCAGTGAGCAGGGACATCCCCAACTAGATGAGGTTGCTCAGAGCCCTGTCTTTCTTATGAGCCCCCTTTAAGATCAGGTACATCTGCATCCTTGCTTCATACAACTCCTGGCTGTATGAGTTTTCTTCCGCAGAGCTATTTGTGCGTAGCGCTGAGGTGCATGCTAAGACTGGCTTCCCGGGTGCATTAGGAAAGACACATTCGGCCCTCAGTGAGGGGAAAAAAATCCACCTCCACTTTCAAATGAGGGGTTAAACACAGCTGTGGCAAATCTGACTGCTTCACAGAATGTGGTAATGGAGTTGATGCCATGTGGATGGCGGAAAGTGTACATGATATTGGCCAGTTGTTTGATACTGCCACTCTAAAAGCCCCAAGAATTAGACCAATTTCACACTAGAAGAGGTGCCTGTTTCTCACATTTTCTTTCACAGTTGGAGTCCTGGTCACTTGTTGATCTTCTGTCCTCATAAAATCTTTCCAGTTCATTTAAAAGTTGGCTCTCCTGTGCATTTCTTAATTTTTTTTTTTTTTTTTTTTTTTGAAGCTCAAGGTTTGAAATGCTTCCTTACTTCTGAGACCAAAAGGGCAAAACTGGAAACTGAGCACCTTGACCCCAAAGCCTTGTGCTGCCAAATACAGTCAGCAAGAGTTTGTGGTAAATGGGGCTGCAGGATCATGCTCCAGTATTAAGTACTGGCTAAATGGTAATTTGTGCTCAAAGGCTTCGAAATCTTATGCTTTCCCTTCAGCTTTCTCCAATGCATCTCTACAAGACAGGCTAGAAGTTCTCCACTGAGAGATTTCCAAACTTCTCTTTATAAAATTTTACTCTCCTCATAAAAAATGGCTGGCCACATAAGGCTGCTAAGTTATTTCCTTCCAATTAAGGATATCTCTTCTTTCTACATCATTTTAGAAAACACTAGTCTTGACTCTTTTTAATATGTTTTTTTGCAGGATAACCCATGAAAAAATGGTGCTGCTTGTGCCTCTTTCCCTCTCTCAAAGTGCACTGTGCATGGACATGCATGGAGCTGAATATTTATTACATAGCAACATAGACCAAGTAGTATTATATCAGCTAGTGATTGTCTAGTGAACATTCTGGTTTAGACAGTGTCCAGTGTTTCAGCTGACCTTTAATTAGTCAGTTATGGAATACTTTGCTCCAGAAGCAATGTTTCTTCTACGTCTTTTAAAATTATTGTTCATGTGTGAACACAACACCTGAACTGAATTCTGTTGAGTTCTGGCCCTGAAATAATCCTGAATACAGAGGAAAAACGGTCCATACTTAATACACAGTTCTAGCTATGGAAAGAGCTGAATTCAAGTCCTACGCTGTTTTGTGGTGCAGAACTCACCAGTTCTAGAAAGTTACTTTAGGAGTTCACCAGCAGATTGACTCTTACATTAATCAAGACTAAAAATGTTGCTTACGAACATTGTTGCAAGATGTATTAAAAGGCGAGTAACTCATTTGGTTGGTATCCCAGACCAGGCTGCCAGGAGTTAATAGACTCGATATTAACCCACACACGGTTGGGTAATCCCCACGTTGTGCTGCCTGCCACCACTTGCTAGATCATACCCTGCAAGTATCCCTCGCCCTGTTAATCTGAAGCTGACAGATAGGAAGCAGATCATATGTAAGGATTTTATTTTGCATAAGTTGAATTGTGTTTTCTCTTTCTTCGGTACTTGTGACCTCATGATCTTTACACATCAGGAATTTACAGTGGGACATCTAACAGCTCATCATGAAAATGTCAAGAAAATTCTATCTGAAGGTTTTGTTTACTCTCTGCCTTTAAATCTTAAGCAATAAATTTCAGAGTAACCAAGGTAAAAAAGATTCTGCTTTCCCCCAAAGTTTACTGCACAAGAGCCATCTCAGGATCCTGATCTGAAAAAGCCAGTATTTGCTATATTCCCATCTTCCACTTTAGGAAGCCATGTAATTAGGCAGAAATATTTCCTCAGAGACCCCTCTGTGCTGATGCAGCTTTGGGGAGAGAGGTCACTTTATGCATTTGTTCCTTTCTTGTTATCAAAATGTCTGCCCTGGATTAGCTCTGCTGTTGGGATTCTCACTGCTTTGGCCAGCACAAATGGATGTTGCAAAATCTTTCAATTTTTTGCAATTGCAGATTTGCAAAATTGCAAAATTGCAATTTTCACTCTGCAATTTGTTTCTGTGTTACGTGCATATCCTCACCAGTTATGTATGGAGTACAGGCTTTTTCAAGGATTCTTCTTAATAGAAGCATGCACATGTATAAATATAGCCAGATATTAAACTTCTTGGAAGCTCTGAAACAGGTGAATTCTGTAAATCTTTTTTCATTAATATAGTCCCATAGGAGTCAGCAAGGGTGTTTTATAGTGGTGGTGTATCCACATGCATCTAGAAAGAGGTGTGTCTGATCTCTACACTGTGAAACCAAATGAACAGGTAGAAAATTATCATTTATCTTGGTTTTAATATCAACTATCTTGACAGTTCATTAAAGGACTTGAACTTCTGGCTGTAGAGTTTTCAGTGTTTACTATATGCTCAAGGATTGAAAAGCTGTTTATTATTGTTATTCATATTGAAGCAATGGTTACTGACTGGCCTAATTATGCAAATGCATGGCAGGAGGGCGTTTCTACCTGCAAATAGTACCGCATACACTAAAGAAGAGTGGGAGCAGAGCAGAAAGGGAAAGCAAATGGACAAAGTGCTAGAACTGGAGCTCTCTGATTACCAACCAAGGTCTGCATGTTCTGGCCCTGCTGAATCTGTTACCATGTGAAACTTTCTAGCAGAAGTTTCCCAAACACACAACTGTAGATCTGGAAAAAGCAGCAAATGCTTCTAAGTAAGGATCCTGACTGCCTATAGTTCTTAGAAGTCTTTTTTAAGTGATGTCAAGGTCAGGAGCTTGCTCCTGTTGACAAAACTGTGTTTCACGTAGATTTGGATTATCTGGAGGTTAGGAAACATGGTAATATGGTTCCAGTAGTAGGGCTGAATTAAGCTGGCTAACCTGCCTGATGAAGATGTGCAGTGTGCTGACAGAAGGGTGTTGCAGCAACAGAGGCCTTCAGCTGAAACAATTTTGTCTTTGCTAAATTCTCTTCCATGACTGAAGAGATTCATGACATACCTCATCCCCAACCTCTGACTCCCGTTTTATCAAGAGCTACTTTACTGTTACAGATGCATGTTGAGACGTCTTCGGGTCGTTTCAATCAAACTCCTCTCCATGCTGATGGCGACTCCAGCAAGGCGCAAGCGCGCTCCTGCCAGACCACGCTCTGCGAACGCCCGACGGCGACGGCGGATTGCTTACGGCTCCGGCAGCCCAGCCTTAAAGCCTCCAGGCGTGTTTTCTGGTCCGAGCCCCCCCGGGAGGCCCGTGGGGCCGCCGGCCGGGGCCGCCCCGCCGAGGGGCCGCCCTGCGCGACCGCGGCCCCCCCGCCCCGCGGGCCCGTGGGGCCGCCGCTGTCCGCGGTGCTGAGCGGCGCCGGCGGAGCTCCCGCCGCGCCGGGGCTCTGCTGCCGCCGGCGGCGGCCCCCGCGGCTCCGCGGCTCCGGAGACGGGCCTTCCCCGCGGGGGTCGGCTCCGCAGCGCCCTGCGGGAGCCGTTTCTCCCGTGAGAAAACGGAAGGGTTCGCGCCGGCGGTGCTCCTGTTGCGCCGGGGTCCGGCAGAGCTGGCTAGCCGCAGATACGTCGCCAGCCCTCAGCCGCGGCTGAAGAAAAGTCTCTGCCTCTTTCTGTAGCATCACTGGTGCCCGGGGCACTCTTGCAGAAAGGCGATCGTCTTTGTCTGAAGTTGTTACGCCTCGAGGCCTCATTGGCTGAGCTGGTGCTCTGGAGGGTTGCACTGAATCTTTCCGGGGTGTTTGATGTATTATAAATGTACTATTTGAAGATTTGTAAATAAATTAACATTTCTCTTCTATCTATCTAAAGCGGGAGCCGGGCCCCCCTGGAAAAGCCAAGGGCAACAAAGGCTTAGATAAGGGGGGGCGATAGTATGTAGGGACAAATGACATCTCACCTTTCCTGCCAAAGACAGTTACCACCGGTCTTTACCAAGGTGGACGGGCCACCTACACTTAACCTGGAAAAGGAACATGTATAAATTTATATATGTTCGACAAATAGATTCACGTGTTTGTCCGATAATACAACATACAGAAATTTAGGTAGAACATTAGACAATTTGTCTTAGCTTTAGATAACAAGATGGAGATAAAGCTCAATCCTTAGTTTTCATACTAATTATATCCAGATGGAAGTGAGGTTTGGCTCCTGAAGAGGTTTTGAGACAGTAATGCCATCCCATCACAGAAACAGCAGTCACTGTCCCCCAGAGCCCACAAAAGGTAAATACGTACTCAAAACTCCTATTCGCAGGAAGAGATTTCCAGAGACGTATTCTGAGTAGCAGGATTTGGGCATCTTCCATCAAAATGAAAATATTTCTTCTTTAGTTGTTTTTTGGAGCAGATTTATAGTAAATACTACAGTCATTGAGTTTCATTTTTTCCCCATTAATCCACTCCTCTCAGAAAACTTTCACATATTTGTTCTCAGCATCAAACATACTTCTTAGAAATTCACGATGTGCCATAGAAAAGTTTCTACTGCCTGATTAGATGGCCTTTTCTTCTTTTATGTTTACATCTTAGACCTTGCTTCTGTGAAGGTCTGTGCACAAAGTCCAAGTCATTTCACTGGAGGAGCTTTTCCACTAAATCTGACTACCACAGATCTTCCTGGATGGAAACTTCAGGAGCTCAAACTGGAAATGAAATACAGACTAATACATAAACTGGAAATACAGCTTATATGACTGGGGCTTTCCCTTTGCAACAGATAAATTAGTTGCTTAAAAGTTTAAAGCAATTCCTCTGGATTTTTCCCCACTTGGCTCTTCTAACAAAAAAGTTATTCTGAACACAAATGGCCTATACTAAGACTGCGGTCAGTAAGTATCAATATCATCTATGGAGACCATTTTCTCACAAAACACCATTTACACTCTATGTGACAAGGGATCTGATTTCATCAAGTAAAGGCAATAGGAGAACTGGCAAGTGGGAGAGAAGCAAACACACCAACTTTCTTAGGATCTTAGATTTAATAAAGGGCAACTAATTCACGTATCTCACACTGTTTTCCCTAAGACCATATTAGAACTATGCCAATGGAGGAAAGTATTAAATATGCATGTGAACATGTTTAAGTGGGAGTAAATATCAGTTATCTTGGTAAATAATGATAATGACAGTGAGAATATCTGAGAAGACACAATGCACTAAGAAATAATAAGCATAATCCCTTTCATTAAAAATGTTTCACTCCATGAGGCCAGTAATCCAAGACTGTTTCCATAAGGCTCTGTTGTTTTAACAGCTGTGGCCATGGTATAAAGTTTCACATTTGGAGCTTGAGCACAATTAAAGTCCCCCTCAAGACCTGATGAAACGGGTTCTTATTTACTAATTGATCTCAGTAATCAGCTGATCTTGAGGATGTTCGCAATGCTGTGTCCAGATGAGTATAGAGATTATCTTGGAGTGTGCACTCAGGATGCCCTGGATTGACTGTTTATCCCTCCTTAGCTCTTTATGGCAACAGAGACTTTATTCTCCTGCCTACTTCTGATTTCCATTTAGGATTTGCTTTATGAAAATTTATGTTTAGAGGCCTCAATCTATTGGTAGGCACAGTTTAGAGGTTTAAATTAAGGAGACGAGGCAGGAAAAGAGGGAAAGGAAGAAAGATCAGGGCTAATGAGAGGGAATGACTGCAAACAGTGAACTGGATTTGACTATGGTGGCTGTTAAATTTTTGGTCACAATTTCGCCTCACCTCCTTTGAAGCAAGAGTATATACAGATCCCTCCTTCTACGTGGGTTTAGATGAGTATCAGTATTCCCACTTCCAAGGAAGAACAGCAAGAAACTCACTGACCAGTGACTAACAATGATCTTAGGATCAGACAGAAATTCTGGTAGAAACAAGGACTGGTCTCCTGTTCTTAATTTCAGGATAGGGGCTAAGCCGTGAGGACATCCTTCCACACTTCTGTACACACACCATTTGTCCTTCACCTGTTCCCCTCTCTCTGACAGAGTTTTTGCAGCCAGGGTGAGGACTTCTTTCATTTGATCTTTCATATGATTATCTTCAACTTTTTCCCAGGTGTAGCCTCAGTAACCTTCCTCGTCTCTCTCTGTGTTCTGGCTGGCTTCCTTCCCAATGTCCAGCCTGAATCCCTGAAGACACAGCTCCTGACTTGCTGACTTGATACTTGCCAGCATGAGTTTCTTTCTACCCACCCATCTTTTCTGTGCACTAAAATAAGACAAACAAAATTGTGGAAAGGAATTTAAAAGGACAAGAACTCCATGAGGTTTCCAGAGCAAAATTTTCTCTGGATTGATCCCTGTGCAGCCAGGCTAATAGAAAGAGAATCACTGAATATGTAAGGGATACCCACCTTAGAAACAATTCAAGTTCGTGTTAGCATTCATATTCTTTTCTTTTGGGGACAGAATTGAAAAATCAGTTTCCCTTTGGTTTTCTGTCAATCTCACAGTCTGTTTTTCATGTACCTTTGGTGATGTGCTGCTGGGTTGTAAGAAGAGGTTTCTACCAGGTGGATGTACCCCGTTATGCGACAAAATTTGTGGACCAACTTTGTGTGGATTGGGCTGTGTTATTTGTCCTCTGCTACATCTGATGCCTTGGCTGGCTGCTTCAGCTGAAAGATAGAAAACACATTTCATTCACCCAGGCTGTGGCTGCTCAGCAGATGAGGCCTGTGATCCAGTCTTCTTGTGTTGTCCACACCACCACGTGTCAGGTAAAGGTTTGTATTCTGGGCGCACCTTATGGTGCGATGTTTCTACTGTTGCTTACAGCAGGGGGATCAAACAGAAGAATGGGCTGCAGATAGCTGAAGAGAAAAAGGCTCTGGGAATTTATTACTTTGTTTTTTCTCAGGGAGAATAAGAAAGAAAAGGCAGCACCTCTTGGCAAACAGTTATATTAAGTGCAGTTTGCAAGAGCTGTGTATGAAAAGAAGTTGAAAGGATTTTGATTGTTCACGTTGAAAGGAGACGAAGAAGAGGTAACGTGGTAAAAGAGAATTAAAAAAGACGTGGTTGCAGAAGGTAGCTTGGGAACGTCTGTTCTGCTGCTTCTAATGACAGAACTTGGGACTACTCATGTTAATCAAAAGTAGAAAATGAATATGCAAAATGCAATATTTTTTGTTCTATATATGATTGACTGTGGAACTCACTCCACTAGAAAAGTTTAAGACTTAACATTAAAATTAGAATCAGTCGCTTACATAGATGTGAAGAATAGCATTAACAGTAACAACTACGTATGGAAAGATAATAAACACTGTGCTTAAGTTTCTCAGCAATTATTAAAAGCAGCAAGGCGAGGCGTAAACTGTTCATCAGAGAGTTCTTACATCTGAGTCAGAAACACTTCACATTGGCTTGTGCCAGCCAGCACTCTGGACCACGGCTATGGTCCAGGGCCGCAGTTTATATTACGGCTGCTACATAGACAGCATCACATCGATGGATTTCACTTCAGCTTCCCTGGTAATTTTGTTAAACACTTGCCAGTGACTGTGACTTGATTCTGTTCAAGAGTTATTCTTTTGAAGTGTTCTTCTTTTCTCTAAAGGAATAAAATGCTCTGAAGTTAATCAGGGACCTTGTGTGCTTTTTTACATGTCACAAGGTCATGTATCTTGGGCTGATGACAGGGTTGCAAATGGAGACAAAGTGGTCAGAGGCTGCACTAATCCCTGGCATGAGGGATATGGAGGAGCAGCAAATAAAGCATGGCCCATGTTAAGTGGGTGGGCAAATGCTTTTGAAAAAATCCTCTAAAAAGACTAATTCCTCTTCTCCCTACATGGACCTGGCTAACATGGTTTTGTGTTCACCCTGGGTGCTCTCGAGCTGATCCTGGGAGTTTTGCCTTCCTGAGAGCCACAGGACCAGACACTCTGTCCGTGTACCTGTGAAAATATTCCTTGGCTTCAGCTGAACAAACTGAAGTAACGCACGCTGCCCTCAGTCTTTGTTATTGTTTGCTTACCCTAAGTCTTACATGTAGCTGCTGCTGAAGGAAAGTTTGAGGAAGTCTGCCTGCCACAGAAATACTTTCATGACTTCCTTTAAAAAATCATGCTGGGGATAGATTTATATTTTGTTTATTTGCTTTCCTACTAAATTCCACACTCGCACATGCTGCCTCTGCATGAGCCCAATATTCCTCAGTTTGAGCTCAGATGCTGCAGTGATGGGCACAAATAATGATACTGCATGAAACACAACAAAACCTTTCAGCAGCAAGCAGCTTCAGTAAGGTGGTTTGTGTTCATTGCTCCAGTAGAATGAAATTCAGCATTTCATTAAAAACAAGCAAGCAGTGTCTCTGGGCAGCGCACAGCTTCGGAACAGCTTTGGTGTAGTTGGCAAAAAAAAAAAGAAATGGGACTATTATTTCTAAGCAGGTTTTTTTTATTCAGGCATACTGTATATATTGATGTGCATACGCGTGATTTTTAACTTGTCCTATGCAGCAACGCAGCTACAGGTGGTACTCCCTCTCCCTTTTACAGAAATCAGATGATCATGGTCCAGTTTGTTCTCCTGCAGAAAGGAGGGGATTTAGGCACCCGGAAACCCCATGCATGCTGGAAGTTTAAAAGGAAACAACAAATTGCCTCCCTCCCTGTTGGGGTTCAAGGTTTTAACCTGAGTCACAAGCAGAGACTGAAACAGGACTGCGATAACCCTGCACGGCAGTGGAGAGCCTCCGGCTTTTGCTCTACCCCCAGCCCAGAGGCAGCCTCCCGTATAGGTGGAATTTGAAAGAGATAGGAAAAAAAAATTAATAATGTTGTGAAGCATTTATTTTACTTGAATGCTTAGACAAGACCGCTTCACACCTCAGGGCACGTCCTTATTTGGAAATATTCAGAAATAATTAATAATAGGAATAGGAATAAAAATGTCTAGCTCTTCTACTGAGGAGGGCTGCAAAGCTGTGAAATAAGGATTTCTGCTTTAGTGTTGGCAATTTAGCTTGACGCTGGTTTAAATTGCCTTAGGTGAGGAGCAAAGAGCTTAAACTGACCATGGCTCCAGCCCTGGGCCCGCAGGTCAGGCCAGCTACCAGTGAAAACAGGCCTCACGGTGCCTGCGTGAGGGGGCAGGAACCCCCCTACTGTCTCCGTTTAAGAAAATAGAATAGCAGAGAAATCCTCTTTTTAGGTGAAGGCACCTGAGACAGGTCTGGCAGGACACATTCATGCTGGTGTTCCCCGCGGGTGACGGTGCAGCAGCAGATTTGGGCAATGAAGCGGCCCCATCTCAACAGCAGAGAGGTCCCTGCAAGACAGGGCAAATTCATCACGCAGGACAGCCCCATGCAGGGCAGGGCAGCACGGGGAAGGTTTGAGCGGTGGCGATTGCCTCCTTGGCAAAGGCAAGCCAGGCCAGGGCTTCTCTCTTTGTCCAGGGCTGCGGGTGATGCTGCGCAGTCCATGCAGGCAAGGCAGAAACCGAAAACTATCCTCTGCCCCAGGGTCTCCCTGGCAGATCTGTTTTGCCACACTCAGCTCTTTTCTTTCTAACACTGCTTCCCCTCCCCTCCCCTTGAAGTTTTTCAGTGTCGACCAGCAGTTTCAATGTCACCTCTTCAAATATCACCTGCGATCCCCTCCTTCACTCAGGTTGCCCTTCCCTGGATCATTTCTACACGCTTAAAAAAAATACCAAATCACCATCGCCACCACATTCTTCCCTCTTAATCTCGAGCAGTGCATACGCCCTGGCTGGGACGGGCTCACGGCAGAGCCCAGTGGAGGCCGCGCCAGGGACCCATGGCCGGCGGGAAGCCGTGGGGCAGAAAGGTGCCCCGGTGCTGCAGGCGGCTTGGCCTGGGGAGCCGCAGTTCGATGCCTCGCTGTGGCCCTGGAGCAGCCAGGGCCTCAGGGGGGGCTCCTGAAAAACACGGATTCTGCCCCACCACCGGCTCCCCAGCAAAGGACTCTCGGGGCTGGACTGCCAGACAGGATGGAAGCAAGAGCCGTTTGGAAAATACTTATAAATATCCGTATTTATGCACGCAAGCATATAGATATATATTCATATATAAGTATGCATGTTTGTATACGCTTATATAGGTATGCACACATGTACGTGCGTCCGTAAGCGCCTGCCAGGCCCGGCACCCGCCGCAGGCAGGAGCAGAGGCGCGGAGGCGAGCGGCCCCCCACGCCGGGGCGGTGGGGCCCGGCGGTGGCACCCAGGCTGGCCGGGCCCCCGCTGTGCCTCCCCACGGAGGGCCGCGCCGACACGGGTGGGGGATCGGGCCCACGGGGCTGGGAGACCCTCGGAGGGCTGGTGCCGGGCTGGGTGGGAGCCGGGGAGGGGACTGGGAGTGCCCCAAACTGCCCCAGGAAGAAGAGATCCCGCTCCATGAAATGGACGTCACAACCCCCAGCTTCAAAATTAAAAATAAAGTTAAAAAAAAATAAAATTGGGAGGGTTATGTAGGGACAGGATTTTTTTTCTTTGGCAGCGCACATACTAGATGAAGGTAATTTGGGTGCTACGAATATAAGACGAAAATACACCTAATTCCGTCATCATATAGATATAATATATTTCACTCTCACCACATAAATACAAAACATCCAAATATCCAAAACATTCAGAACAAAAGTTAGTAGCAAGGGCTCAGCGCTCAATTCATTCATTATTTTTTTCGACTAGATGCCTAGGAACTTCAGACGTAAATAATTTACAATAAAATTACTATTTTCTTTCTGTCCAGCTCCTTCTGTCCAATTCTGGTCTATAATTAATTCTATACACTACAGCAACCATTCCACTTTTTGTAAATTTTTTTTTTTTTGGTTACAGTTTGGTGGCACGTATTTATACAGTTTGTAAACGCCATGTGTTAAACTTTAAAGAAAGAAAAGAAACTTAAAACCGAAGCAAAGAATATTTTTTTTTTTCCCCAAAGAACTAGCTAAGTACAGCATCCCTTTTCTGGCAAATTCAAGTACCGAAATTGAACAGGAAATATTCGATCCGGAATACTAGAAGATGAAATACACATGTTTGTGGAGAAAATAGCAGTAAGAATTAAGAAGGAAAAAAAATATTGTTACATAGATGTATTTTAAAGTACAAAAATAACAACAAAAGATACGCTTTTTATATTTTACGTTTGTTTTAAATGAATTGTGAGCGATATACGAGAGGGTTATTTTAGGAGGAAGGAAGGCTAAAGATTTTTTTTTATTTAGATGCGCATTGAAATTATTTGGAAAAATCAAATAAGGGAAAAAAAAAAAAAAAAAAGAAAAATTACCATCGCAACAGATCTGGATGCAAATCGAGTCGCGACTTCCATTATTTATCTGCAGATTTGCTTTTGCAGATAAGGTCCGCAGGACTGGCCCGTGGGAATGCAAAAAAAAAAAAAAAAAAAAAAAAGAAAAGGGGCGTTGTGTTATCTCGAAGGGAGAGACAGTTTTATTCAAAATCTCTGCAGCCACTGGTTTCTGTCTCCCCGCTTCGTGCGTGTATTTTCAAGGCAGTCCGTTCCGGCCCTTCCCACATTCAAGATTTATGGTGAAAAATAAAAAGTTGCTGGACG
This sequence comes from Morus bassanus, assembly GCA_031468815.1. Taxonomy (NCBI): domain Eukaryota; kingdom Metazoa; phylum Chordata; class Aves; order Suliformes; family Sulidae; genus Morus; species Morus bassanus. Next base: position 9,193,648 of record CM062575.1, on the reverse strand, counting down.
TTTTCCTGGCTGGTGTTAAGGGCAAACGGCAGGGACGTTACGGGGGACCGCAGTGCCGTGAGCGTGGGTGAAACGGGGGCCACGGGTGGAACCCCCGAACCTTTGTGCCCAGGAGTCGCTGAAGCCTGGGGCGGGGGGGGGGGGGGGAACCCGGGCATCACCTGGCAGCTCCGTCTTCCTCTCTCCGAAATCCTTCTCCCTCGCCCGGCATCGGCTAAAGCCGTCCGAAAGGGCCCGGCCGCAGCGCAGCCCGGCCGCTCTCCCTCTCCGTCCCTCTCCTACCGGTGTCAAAGCAAACGAACAGACAGACAACCCCCCCCCCCCCCCGCCCCGAGCGGACAGACGGACCCCCGGGCCGGCGGGGCAGGGAGGGAGAGCCGCGGGGGGGCTGCCCCGCTCCCGCCGGGCCCCGGGCGGGCTCCCGCCGCCCCCTCGCCTCGCCCCGCCGCCCCCCGGCCCCGGCCGCCGCCTCGCCTGGCCCCGGGGGCGCCGGGCCCCCGCTCCGCCCCGGCCCCGGCCCCGCTCCGCTCCGCTCCGCCCCGGCCCGCGGAGGGAGCCGCGCCGCGGGGCCGGGAGGCGGCGGCCGGGGAGGGGGCTGCGGGCAGGCCGCCGCGCCGCCCGTCCCATAAATACCGCCACAAATAGAGACTATAAATATAAATACGGGGAAGTTACTTAGAGTCAGTCCAGTGCTTTTTTCTCAGCGCTTTCTTTATTGTTGGTCCGGGAGTAGGGCTCGAAGGCCGACGAGCTCAGGTAGCGGGCCGAGAGTTCCTGCAAGTTGCCCGCCAGCGAGCCGGCCGCGGCCAGCGGCGCGGAGGAGAGCCGCCCGGCCACCGAGCCCAGCAGCGCGGGCACCGGCAGCCCGAAGAGCCCGTGCCCGGCGGCGGCCGCGCCGTGCAGCGCTGCCGCCGGGGGGGGCCCCGCCGCGCTGCCGGCGGCCGGCGGGTGCGGGGACCCGCCGCCGGGACCCGCCGCCGCGCCGCCGCTGCCCGCCGCCAGGCCGGGCCCGCGCAAGGCCGAGCCCAGGGCTCCGGTGGCGCAGGGCGGCAGGAGGCCCGGCAGCCCCGGCGGGGAGAGCAGCCGGCCTTGCTCCAGCAGCCGCAGGACGCTGCAGGTGGCGGCGGTCTCGGACACCACCGACCGCAGCTCCGAGTCTTTGCCCTGGTCCTTTTTCTGCTTGGTGCGCCGGTTCTGGAACCAGACCTTGACCTGCAGGCCGGGGAGAGAGGCAGGGTCAGCGGGGCGGGGAGGGACGGGCGCCCCCCCCGCCGGGCGCCCCGGGACCCCGGCACGGCTCCGCGGGGCGGCGGGGGGGGGGAGGGGGGGGGGGGGAGGCGGCGGGGCTCCGGGCGGGCGCTTGTTAAAAAACCGGGCAGCGTTTTAAATACGCACGGAGCGACGCCCCCCCCTCGCCCCCCTCCAGGCCGGCTGCTCGCCGTTCGGGGTGCGCCCGGGGGGAGCAGAGGGCGGCCCGGGGACCCTTCGCTCTTTTTATCGCGCTGCACCTTTAGCCTCACTTTATCTTATTTTACTGGACGCCAGTAGTTCTCTGGGAGCCGGATCCAGCCCCTTCCACACCACTTTGCTCTAAGCCAGCTCAGCCGGAGCCCCGGCGCGCCCGCGGGCCGGACCGCGGCCCCCGGCACCGCGCACCGCACCGCGCACCGCGCACCGGACCGCGCACCGCACCGCGGCCCGGCGGCGGCAGCCGCCCCCTCGCCCCGCTGGCAGGGACCCCGCAGGTCCGGCTGCCTTGCCTGGGTGCAACAACAGCCCTGCGCTTCTTCCCCAGTCTCCCGGCCTTGGATGGTCTCTGTCCCCTTCCCACCCATTTTAAACAACGTTTAACTTCAAAAAGGAACCCTGGAAGCCCATCAAAAAAAAAAAAAAAAAAAAAAAAATCCGCCAAAACAAAACAAAAAACACCCATGGCGGTTTCTGTAACCTACGAGCTATTGAACTTGTCATCCCTATCCGGCAGGGGAAAGAAAAAAAGCTAATTAGCTTGTCAGGGGAATTTATTGTTGTATGATATTTTGCAGAAATATGAAACCGGCTTTCAGAAGTTTGGTCTTCTTAGATGCTTCCCCGCACTCTCGCATGGTTTTAACCCCCGTGACCGCCCCCGGCCCGCGGCCGCTCCGCTCTGCCGGGCGGAGGGGCGATCCTCCCCCTTGGAAATACGGCCCAAACACTCAAAATACGGCCCAAACTTCAGTCCCGTCCCCGCACCTCTTTTACCCGGGACGGAGCGCTCGGGCCAAAGGTCTCTAATCCAGCAGCGCCCAGGGGAAGGTGCCAACGTCTCCCCCCGCGGTTTTGCAGCTATTTTCCGCTGGCTGCGGGCTGGGAACGGCTCGGCCGCCCCCCGCGTCTCCCCGGCCGCCGCAGCGCGCCTCCGCGCCCGGAGGCAGCCGGCACCGGCACGGCGGAGCCGGGGGCACGGAGCGCCGCGGGGCCAGGCCGGCCCCGGGAGGGGTTTGCCTTCGTGGCCAAGCTCCCGCGGACCCCTCGGGCCGGGCCGCCGGGCCGCCTGCAGACCGACGGGGGCTGCGTGAGGGGGCGCGCAGGGCCGCGGGACCCCCCTCCGCCAGCAGCTCCCCTCCGGGGCTCCCCCTGCCCTGGCCGCAGCCGGTTACAGGTGGCGGGCCTCCGCCGACCGGACACGCGTGGGCACCTCGGGGGGGCGGCCTCTGCCTCTCGAGCGGGCCCGCGGCCCTGCCCGACAGCTCCCGGGGCCTGCGCGGTGGCGCGCAAGAGGCGCGCAGGACCGTGGGGCCGGCCCACCCGTGGGGCCCGGCGCGCAGCGGGGATGCCCGGGCCAGGAGGGGGGGTCCCGCGGAGGGAGCGGGGGCCGGCGCAGGGCAGGGCAGGGCAGGGCAGGGCCGCCCGGGCTCCCCGTCCCGCTGGGGCTACCTGAGTCTCGGAGAGATTGAGCTGGCGGGCGAGCTCGGTGCGCTCCCGCCCCACGACGTACTGGCAGCGCTGGAACTCCATCTCCAGGCGGTAGAGCTGCTCGGCCGTGAAGGAGGTGCGGGTCCGCTTGGGACGGTCCAGATCAAGCCCCTTAGGCAGAATAATCTCTCTGATTGAACCTTTGGCATCTGGCAAAGAAAGGCGCAGTCAGCTTTACACCCAGGCAACCCTGCTATCTCTTTTTTCCCTTTTTTTTTTTTTTAACTTTTTTTTATTATTATTTTTTCCGAGGGAAAGAGCCGCCGCCAGCGCCTTCAAGACCGAGACCCGATTCAGGATGCAGCAGGGTCCCTGAGATTGCGGCACTGCACCTGGCCACTGCACCCAAGGAAGGGGGGAAAAAAAAAACAAACCCAAACCCACCAGAGAAGGAAGGAGGGGGCAGTGGGGGCCCAGGGCTCGGGAAATAATCCCCTCAGCCCATTTAAAAATTGGCTTGAATACGTTGCACTGACAGTACGACACTGCGGCATCACCCACGGCCCCTCTGGGAGGCTGGGGAGAGATCCTCCAGGCCGGGCTTTGTGCCTGGAGGGCAGGGCTGCTCTTTGTTGCCCCCGGGCTCCGGATTAGGGCTCGCTGGAAGACGCCACACACACCCATCCGCCCCCCAAATATAAAACCTTATTATTATTTTTTTTTTTTTAGAACAGGTTTCCCATGCGAAATAAAAGCAGGCAGGAGCTTTCAGGGCATCGGCAGCGCTGCCCCCGAGCTGGCTGACTGCCCACCGTGAATCTGGGGACACCTCCAGCCCACCCAGCATCCCGGGGAAATGCTTTGGGGTTTTGGCAAACAGGAGAAGAAGGAGGGGGGAATAAAAAAAACCAAAACAAGGCACCAAACTAGCCCGCAGGAAGCTCACTTTTCTGGTAGCCCCGACCGAAAGAAAGAGGGACAAATCTTATTAACGCGACTGTCAAGCCAGAGCCAGATTCATGTTACATGAAAGCCTTCCCAACTTTGCTTTCCGTAATTTTACCTCTTCGGTACGTTTTAAAGCAGAGACAACCACATCGTTTTAATCTGACCCCTCTCTGGGTCAGTCGGTCGCGCAAGGATTAATTATCGTTTACAAGGCCTGCGTCGCACTAATTTTGTTCCGATTCTGTTCTCTTTCTCCTCCCCCAAAACGCATCCTAATAAAACTGAAATTTCTTCAGGTTTGGGGTTTTGGGTTTTGGTTTTTTGGTTTTTTTTTTTTTTTTGGAGAGGGGTAGGAGTAGAATGATTTAATTAGTTTAGCCTGGGTAGGAGACGAGGGTTGAGGAAAACAAAAGGTCTAACTATTAAAGAAAAAAATTAGAAGCCCATCGTCGTTCCGCCGTTGATTTCGAGGCTGATGGTTATTTAAAACCAGCCCTTCCTGCAGGGATGCTGGGCGCGGGGAGGGGGGACGGCGGGAACCCCTGCCCTCCGCAGAGGACCCTCCTGCCCGCTCGGGCAGCCGGGCGGGGAGCGCAGCCCTGCGCCCCGGTACGCGGCTGCCGGGGCGGGATGCGCGGGCGCGGAGGGAGCGCGCCCGGCGGCGGGGGAGCGCCGGCCCCGGAGGGCACCGGCACCCCGGGAAGGCTGCGAAGCGGGAGGGGGGGGAAAAAAAAAAAAAAAAAAAAAAAAAAAGAAAAAAAAAAAACAACCAGAAGCAGGGCTGGCGCAGTGCGGGGCAAAGCCGGGGCGGAACCACCGCGGCTTAACTTTCCTCCGAGCCCCCGGTGGAAATTCATCGAAATAAAGGCGGGCTGGAGCGGGGCTGCGGGGCGCAGCCCGGCCGGGGTGCGGGAGCTCTCCCCCGGAGCCGTAGGAAGGTCTTTCAACCCAGGGACGGCCGAAAGGCAACGCAAGAAAATAAACACATCTCCCGGGCGTGGACGGAGCTCACCTTCCCCCACCCTCGCCAAATACCTCAAACTCATACCTCTAACTAGGATCCTCCTGCAATAGTCCGGATCAGCCGAACTAGATTTACTTTTATTACAATCTTCCGTAGCTGCAGAGGCAGAAAAAGTCCCTTGCTGATCCTTCAAAAAAGAAGTAGAAATATTTCCTTCAGACCCTTTGCTTTCCTTGCCCTCTTTATGTCCGTTCTTCGAGACCCGGTTAGCTTCAGTCTCTGAACTGCATCTAACGTCCATTTTGTCTTGTTTCCCAAACATGTAGTGCAACAAAAACAAACAAAAAAAAAAACAACAACAAAAAATATAGAAGAGTAGAAGAAGAAGAAGAAGACGAAGTCTATGCTGGATATTGCACGGCTTAGGGTCAGATCGGTGGGGATCTGTAAAGCACCTTGAGTAAGGAAGGTCGGGTTTTATCCCACTGGAAAAGCAGCGGCTTCCTCAGTCCCAGCGTCCTAATGTGACTGTCCAGCTTCCCAGAGCGCCCAGTGATCAGGTACTCAACAGTACAACTCTAAAATGATTTAATGTCTGCGTTATTACAGAGACATGTAGTTGTTAGACACACAGAGGGACGCGCACTCGCTGTTTCAATTGATTACGGGTAATTTTGCAGCCTCCACATTTAGGTTACCTCATGAATACACTAAATTGTTTGGATAATATATCAGATCGTAATGGATGGTTTGTGTGCTTGTCCCCAATCAAGCAGAGTTTAGCCAGTGAATAAACTGAAATGATTGGTCTTGCTTTCAGGAAACACACAATCAAAAGACTGAGACTTCCAGAAAAAAAAAAAAAAAAAAAAAAAAAAAAAAAAAAAGGAGAGAGAGAGAGGAAAAAAGGGGGGGGGGGGGAGAGGGGAAAAAAAAAAACTTTTGACAAGATTCACCCTGAATTGTTAGCACCATTAGCAGCCATTATTAACTTTCTTCAGTATGCCTTTGACCTCCCGATTATATAGTGGCTTTCTCCAAAGCACGCCAAATAAATCTGAATAAAGCTGCTAGGAAGGGCTGGAAAAACGCAGTTGTAGAGGGGTGGGGAAAAAAAAAAAAGCCCCCTGAATTCTAAACAAACAAACAGATCCCTGGCATGCACACACACAAAAAGTTCTTCCTTCAGGCAGATCTCTCCAAGGAAGCAGGTTATCTTGGCCAGCAGAAATCCTCCTTAACACATCTCCCCACAGACAGCCATCTTAAACTCCTACCTCTCCTTATTTCAGTCCCGATACTTGCTTTTTGTGCTTCTCCCTCTGTGTGTGTGTATGTGTGCGTGCATGTGTGTGTGCTAATTCTGCACCTCCACAAACACTGAACCTATTCGCAGAGCCTGCTCATTGAAAAAAAAAGCAAAAAAAAAAAAAAAAAAAAAAAGCCAGCTTTGTGTGCAGTGGATCCAGGAGGGGGGAGAAACGGAGAGGGGGAGAAAGAGGGAGAGAGGGAGGGAGGGAGGCAGGGAGGGAGGGAGGGAGGGAGAGAGAGTCCGTGAAAAATCTCAACTGCGTGATCCACTAAAGGAGAAAAAAGTTTTACTCTAGCTATTTCATTGTCTCTGCTACAATATCTTTGAGAACCGCAACAGCCAGTAATCCAATAAGACCATTGATTAGGCTACAATGATTCAATTCAAGCAAATGGCCTTGTGCAAAGAGCATGCTCCAGTCCTTCTTGTCACCTTGCAGGGCAGAAGCCCTCTTCATGCTGCTCTCCTTATTCATTCCTTTATGGGAAATGTAGAGCAAAAGGAGTGAAAGATGGCAATTATCTAATTGGACTATTAACAAACAATTCTCTGAGTGTGGCTGTCTGGCAGTGGTTCTTGGGCGAGGTGAAAGGCCACATGTTGCACTGGCCCCATTCACAAAGAGTTTAGGGGCCTGAGAGAGAGAGAAAGAATTTTCCCTGAGAATTTTTCACACAAACGCCAGAGTATCCATCAGGCGTGCTCCTCTCCACCTCGTCCTCCGCCTGCCTGGGCCGCTGCCTGGGAATTTTACCCACCTGAAGCAGGCTGGGGGAGCCATGCGTTTTACTGCAGATGGTATCAGCCGGTAAAAGCAGAACGTGGCGCCTTTGCCAGGGCTGCTCAGCCCCACGGGTCTCATCCTGCTCCTGCTGGAGGAATAACAGCCCTCACTCCATGGGACCCAGTCTTTGTCCAAGGTGGTGTAACAGAGTGAAGGATCCAGTGCTGGGGCCTGATCATCATAAATAAGAAATTCAGGGGAGACAAGAAAAGAAGGGGGGAAAAAAAGAGAAAGGAAGGGAAAAGAAAGGAAGAGAAAGGAAAGGAAAATAAGAGAAAGAAGAAAAGAAAAGAAAAGAAAAGAAAAGAAAAGAAAAGAAAAGAAAAGAAAAGAAAAGAAAAGAAAAGAAAAGAAAAGAAAAGAAAAGAAAAGAAAAGAAAAGAAAAGAAAAAAGAAAAGAAAAGAAAAGAAAAGAAAAGAAAAGAAAAGAAAAGAAAAGAAAAGAAAAGAAAAGAGAAAAGAAAAGAAAAAAGATGGCAGTTCATAGATACATTTCAATGAGTTGTCTTTAGTGGAAATCTGACATCTTGGACATTTCTCCACAAATCACAGAATAATTTATTTTTATTACCATTGTCTGAAAAGTCAGACTGAGATTGAAGAGGTGCCCCTAAGATTTTCATCAAGCCCTATCATTTCAACTATATTTATACATACAACCGGACGTAGAATGTCCTTATTATGAACCAGGTTTTATTTTTCCTTACAGCCAATGGATCTCAGCAATCTCTGGTGGTCTGTTGTTATTAGTGACTACTTGTATGGCAGTCATACCCAGGGGCCCCAAATAAATCACAGCCCCATTGTGCAAGGCTTGATGTAGCTATATAGAGAGGATGGAACGAGTTCATTTCCTCCATGAATACGCAATGATGTGCAAAGGCCTGTTGTGTGAAGGGGTGTTCATGAAACAGTACATTTAAGAGAGATTCGGTCCTTTCAGGGAGGTGCAACAAGTGGATGCTGATTAGCTAGAACATTTTTCATGCAGCTGAAGTATAGGTTTCTGTTTAGCAGGTAAGCTTTGTTGTGTGATACACATAAACATATACATGTGTATGTATGCTTAGGCAAGGTAGTATCAACAGTCCTGGCTGGACATGTTTGTTTAATGCTAAATAAAACAAAGTTCTATTTCAAACATTTTTTACATAACAGATGTTTTTTAGACAGAATAGGCATAATGATTCCCATGAAAGGTCTACTGTGAAATACAGAGAGCAATTATAATTACATTTGCATAGATGTGTGGGAGTATGCATGACATTTCCCCCCATGTTTTTCGTTATGCTAATGTCTAGGCATAGGCCATAATAATAAACATGGAGCTATTGAACTCAATTACACTGTTTGAAGCAGAATATCTGGAGATTAAATATTGTATTTGTGTGATAATCTGGTGGTTTGGTGGGGTTTCTTTTTCAACAAGGACCTGATCCAAAGCTCAGTACAGACCAGGGGAATTTTGTTCTCTATGTGTAATACCTTAACAAATGCATTGCAAACCCTTTTTTGTCCACAGGATTCAGTGGTATAAAAAGGCTTTCCCCTATTAAATCAGTTAAATTTGCTTTCACACGTTATGAACACAGTACTGTTGAAGATCTAGAAATTCAAATAATGAGTCTAATCCTGCAGCAGACTTGTAGTGAGCAGACAAGTCTATCCACACACAGCTCAGTTACTTTAATTGAGGTCTGCTCATCTGCAACAAATAGCAAAGTCCAGAAGAGCATTGGGAAATTCAAGTTTTTACCATTTATAAAGTCAACATTTTCATTAGTCTAGCAGTCACTAAACTTCCTTTCACCTATTCTCATTTTTTTTTCCCAATAGACTTAAAATAAAGCATTCTTGAATATTATGTTCTTTCAGGACATAATATGTCCCCTTCTTACTGTCGTAACTCCAGGGATCTCCGTAGCTTCAGCACGCTTACATCGACACTCACGTGCCCCTGGATAAACCGATTAGGGGTTACCTCTTTTCCCTTCAAATAGTGCTTAAAAATGACTTAGCACACTCCACAGGTACTCCCTGGCTGTACTTTGCTATGTAGACACTCTTGTTGCTTTTTGAATATGGTTTTATTTGTTTGTATTAGCATGTAGAAGACTGAAAAATTTGTTCCTCATTGACTGCCACTATTTATATTATTTTCATCTCTATTTGATGGGTAGGAAAGATACCCATTATGGTTAGTTCTTCCTAAACTCTTCTTTGTTGAAGAAATATTTCTGTCCTAAATTCTGTTCAAGGCTTGCATGCCAAGCTGGTTATCGCAGTCTGAGCATGGTGCTAAGCTGCTATTGAACTTCAGTGCATGTGCTTGAAGTTAAAAGATTCATCAAAAGGGTCCTGTGTATAATTCACTTAATTTACTGTATAACATGGATTCCTATCCAAATACTACTCCCTCTGAGTACAAGCTTTTGTCCACTTGGAGAGTCACCCCTCGCCCTTCTTCGCTATCTCTGCATTGCAGAGTCATCCTAATAGACTTTGTCTTTGGTGGTTGTTTGCAGATCTCAGCTGAAGAGGAAAACAGAGCCAGCCCAGCACTCACAGACAGGTAGGTTAATCTAACAACCTGCTCTGCTGCCTGCAACAGGCACCCATCGCTGCCCAGCCGGGGCAAATGTAAGAAGAGGAGTAAAGGTTTCCCCAGCACCCTCCCAGCCCTGAGCTAAAAAGGCATGGCTCAGAGATCTTCCGAATCAGAAGACTTATCTCTGTGTTTAATAGCCCTAAATAGATTTTTCTTCCATTAATTTGCCTAATTATTTTGATTCATATTATTTGCTTTTGAATTTATAGATGCGTTTGGCAAGCAGCTTCTAGGCGCGTTTTTTGGATACTTGTTTAGCACAGGGGATATGAACTGGTACCTTGGGGCTGAACATCTTCCTGGTTATTTCCAATTAATAGAGAATATGGTAGTTATTCATAATGACACATTACACGTGGAAATGTCAAGGAGTTGTTACAAAGAGGTCCTACCACACATCCAGCACCCTTGGTCACTGTTAAAGGCAAATGAAGGAGAAACAGAAAAACCTTATTATTATGTTCACAGATGCTACATTTCTCTTGGACAGGACATTTCTGCTCAGTGTGAGTAACACTCTGTGGGTGGAGAAGAAGATGATCTTCATGAAGACAGGAGGTTCACCTGAAGGTTCTTCTTTCATGCAGGTCTCAGTGCTGTGCTAATCACCAGGAACTTTGAGCACCTTCTTGAAACAAAGTGCACAGCATAATTAACAACTCTGTTGCTCTTGCAATTATTCACTGCTTGGGGGAAAATTGCCATACAATTTAGGATGAACGCTGGAAATTTCAGCATATACATACTACTGTGTATTCAGGGGACATTTAAGAGGCATATGCTAAGCCCTTATCTGAAGAAGTTGTTCTAGTGGGAATTGGCTCCATCTCCTGCAGGTGAGCCAAGAAAATGGTCCTCTTCCCACACAGGTGAGCAGTATCCTTGAAGAACAGGACCATGTCTTTATCCAGAAGCTTTACACTGTCTTTGAAGAAAAGGATTGAAGTCTTTGACTCAGTTCAGCTTTCTGTGTGAAGTAGAAGATAAGGCTGTCATGTTTGTGGTAGTCTACATGGCTAGAAACAGTAATAATTCCACTTCCCAAGGACTGATGCCCAGGTACATTTGTGTTGTTCAATGGCATGTGGGTCCATGGATCATGATATAAAAGACATCACTTGGTGTGTTTTATGTGAAATTAAATGTCACAGGCTCACAAGAACTCTAACAGGTACAACAGCAAGAGAAAGACGTTTTCTCTCTGTCTTACAAGTGGGCAACACAACTATACACCATACCAACACACCATGGTATGAAATGGGGATGCAGCTCTCTTTCCAAATAGGCTTCATCAGCCCTTATGCAGGTGTTGTGTCCTTCATGCCAGTGCCCTATATATTCCTCTTCGAGCAAACATTCTGCAAGACAACTGTTTAAAATAAGTAAGCATATCCAGACATGTATTTAAAATAAAGTATCAGATCAAGATAATACATGTTATTCCTTGTAGCTGTTACATTCCCATGCTTTGCTATACTCCTGCTTACTAGCCTGATGCAGAATACAGAACTAGCTGCTTCTTAATTTTCCTGCATACTTTGCCAGTAATTGCAGTATTGTCTCTTCCAGATACTAAACTGGGCATATTGGCAGGACTCAGCAGTGCTGTTCTGGATGCCAGTAATAATGAGCATGGGTATCACACGTGTATCATGATTAATCACGTTGTGGTCATTATGAGCTGCTCCTTACAGTTATCAATCTGGACAGTAGATTAATACAGAGCTTCATTGCCTGTATCATGCCCATGGCATATGCGAGCCATCTGAACAATTGTGAGACATGAGCCTTTTCATGAGGGAAAACTGTGAATTAAGAGGAAATACTGTTTGTTCTCTGACAGCAGATTGAGAGCCTTTGGTCTCAGCCTCAGCCGTGTCACTGACTCCCTTCGTAACCACCAGCACCTGAACACTCAAACTCCCTCTGCCTTCATTTCACCCTCTCCTGACAGGGGTATGAGCTTTACCAACATTGCTTGAGCACTCATGAGTTTATTTTACCACTTCAAAAGCTGTTAGCCCACGAGCCTTTACTATTGGTGCTAAAGTCTTGCAATCCTATTCATTCCTGTAGTCAGTTCAAGCAAGCTTGAAGGTTTAAACAGCACAAGAGGAGAAGTTTGCAAGGGTGATGTGTTCAGGGTAGTAGATGTGATCTGTACTCTTTTCAATACTTGGAGTTTTAACATTGAAGACCTATGCATCAAAAGCAAAAAGAAAAAAAGTCAGATTTTGAGTTAGAACAATGCAGTTCTTTCATTTTGAAAGCTTAAGTCAGATCAGATTGAACACAAAGCATGTTTCCAATACTCATGATCATGGTCTCAAGGAGCCAGGGGAAGGCTGTAGAGGACAATCTTGCTGAGCTGAGTCTGGTCCTTGGGTACCATCTAGTAACTAGAATGATGTGAGAGACCAGAAGTCATCCCTTCACTCTGGAGTGAGATAAACTCTGCCATCATCCCAAGGCTGGTGTAGTATGGTAGCCAGAAGGCTTGGTGAAAGTCTTCCTGAAATTATACCTTTTGATTTTTTTATTGCTGGTTTTACCTTATTATCAAGCACTTCTCCCATGTGAAAATGGGAAATATCAACGGAAGCCACAAGTACAAACCATAAACAAAATCAGATCTGTTTTGGAAAGGTTTGTCTATCTGGGTGCTTTGGTTACATCCAATAAACAAGACTAAATAGGAAATTCTTGAACTATAGGTCTTGACGGTTAACTCATACCATAAAGAGAAATGTAGCCACATTTACAGGAAGTTTTTGGACTGAATGTGTAGCTTGAATACTGGCAGGATTTTGTGACCTGAAATACAGTAGTGTTTCAGATGAACACCTGAAGTAATGGTTCAATGTACTTCCTAACGTTTTGTCAGGGAAAATGATGGAAAATGTAGGCAAAAAAAATCAGTGCAGTTAGTTTGTTAAAACCTGTCAGAGATTGTGGGTCAGTTTAGGGTGACTTCACTTTGTGGTGAATACTTCATCTGATGGATTTAAACATGCTGGGAGGCTGAGCATCACCATGGCAGACAACTCTGAACATGGCTAAATGCAAGGTAATGCAAATCATCAGTGATTAGCTGTATAGCTTGAATAATCTGAAAAGCCCTGAATTTCCAGTAATGTCTGAGGAAAAAGAAGCTGCACCAGGAATCATCAGTGTCTGATTTACCTCAATCTATAGCAGCAGCTTAAAAAAATAAAAAGATTATTTGGTTTTATTAAATAGAGATAGAGCAGAATGCCAAAAAAACATCAGGGTAACACAGGATTATGCCACAAATCCACATTAAGTCTGTGTTCATTCTTTTTATCCTCTTCTCTCATAAGGTATATAGCAGAGTCTGAATATGTTCAAGAAATGAGAATAAAAATAATTACAGAGCTGCTAGGATTGATGCACGAGAGATGGCAAAGTCTAGAATTATTTTACTGGGAAGAAGATGAAAGTGGAGCTGACTGGAAGTCAAAATTCTCAAGCACATAGCACTGGACTTTCTTTTTATTTTATCACATGAAAACAAACATCTGGTTAAATTAAAAAGCAGCAAATTTAGAATGAAAAGTAAATGCCCAGATACATGTCTCATCACCTATGGGACTTGCCGTTGCAGGAGGTTACTGGGGCAAACACCTTGGCTTGGTTTTAAAGTGAATTGGACATTGTTAGGATTACCTCATTACACAAGGTTGAAAACAGCGATCAACATGATTGAATCTTACACCCTGGGCTGGACACTGATCACATGAAGGAGTGATGCAGAAGCAGAAGTGCATTGGTTTGGGATTTAGTTTGTTCTTCCTTGAAATATCAGGAGTAGGATATTCTGTAATATATCAGAAAGACTGATGGCACTGGGTAGGAAAAAACCGAGAGTAGTACATTTTGGATAGCAGTTAACATTAATACTTACTACTGTGTAACTTGTGCCTCTGGTAAGAAAAAAAGTAAGAGTGTGACCAGTGGAAGAGACAAGCCATTTGGCATAACCACATTGCAGGGGGGGTGGGAATTTAGCGAAACCATTTTGTCTTAGGTTCCCTGGGAAAGCACATTTTAACTTGAGCTTCAGCATTAGTAGGAAAGGCAAAGGCATAAGGATTATTGGCTCCAAAATATGCTTCTACCAAGCAAATGGACATTTTGCCACTAGTTTTGTGCAAGGGTGGGACTTTGGAGGTAGAAAGGTACAAGACATATCTAATACACTGCGAGGCTAAGAGAACAAGCCATCTTCTGCTGGTACATAATCCAAAACGTGGAGGACAGCTCAGCAGGTGATGTTCTGTAAAGCCAAGTCTGTGAAGTCTGAAGCACTGGCAAACGCTGCGGGACTGTGCTTTGCGTTTCCGCAGAGCACAGGCAAGGAGGAGAAGAGCAAGAAGAAGAGATCTTTTGTACTGGTGGATGCCAGCATATTTCTTTGACAAAGGGATCTACAGAATTTGGAAACCAAACTCCTTGAGCACCTTTATGGTAGAAGGCGCATTCCACCTCCGGGCGCAAAAGAAGGATGATTTATTATGTTTTCAAGTTCCTAGAAGGAAATAATCTATGTAAGAGGATAAGAAATCCTGGAGTCCAGATCCCTGCAGGCTGAATTCTAACATTCACTTTTGCATGAGAGCCTGGCAGGAATAGTGCTGGGCCCATAGTAATTGCACTGTGAGGAAGAAATAATTTGGGCAGAAACATGGCAATAGTAGTCTTTTTACCATATCACTCAGTTTCCTATTAATAGGTATTAAGAGGTTTATATATTGTTACTCTTTTCTTATTAATCTATATAACCGAGATACAAATCTCAAGTAATAGTATGATTCTAAAGACTGGGATATTCCTAGGATATCATTTGGCTATTTCTTTTGCTAGGATGTTTCTGCCACCCAATAACACAAGAAAAATGATGTTATGTTGATAGTATCTAGAATCCCCATACCTGTTTGTGTTCCCAATGGATTAGATACTGTGCAAAAAGACTGAGTATGCTTTAAGACATTTACAACGTGAACAAGACTGACTGGATAAGAGAAGAAATACGGTTTATTTTATTTTTATAGATGGAAGAAGGTGTTTTATTTTATAGATGGAAAAAAAGAAGCACAGAGAATGCTATGTTTTCCCAGTGGTGCCAGAGGGACTGAATGCGATCCTCAGGGCAGTGCTCTAACTCTAAGACCATCCACCAAGAAAAGAAAAAAATATTCAGGAAACAGAGGTGTTATTCAGCAGGGAAGCTGAAAAATTTTCAAGGCCACATTGTTGAATTCTAAGGTGTAGAAATGATGCTATCCACTCCCAGCCTGTTAATATGGCACATAGAACATCCACGTGATATACAGCTGTGAAGGACAAATGTTTGGCATGTTTTCAAAGGGCATGTTCTTGAAACGCTTACCCAGATCCCCACGTACCAGGTAAGAGAAGCAGAGGTCCAGCCATGGCAACCTTTTCCAGTTCAGGAGGATGCACAGCTCTGAGGACCGATCCTAAGCTCTTCCACAGAGACATGGTGCTACAGATGTTATTAAAACTGCTCTTGATTTAGACTCCAACTCCAATGGCTGCTCAGTTAGAAACGTACTGCCTGGTTAGTATGAAACTGTTCCACACAATTTTTTGTCTTAGTTTCATCTTTTTGCCTGTTACACCTTCATTTCCTCCTAATGAAGGGCAGAATTGGACCTTTCGGTGTCTGTCTCCTTTTATCATGGGAACTAATTCACCACTGTGTTGGCAGCGCTCCTACTACTGTCAATGGGAATTATGTACTTTGAATGAAGGAGAATGAGGCCATAACTGTTTAAGAATTATGCTATTAAGACAGCACAATGTGTTTTATTTTTATATAGAGCAATGCATATGAAGACTCAAAACCGCTTTGCAGAGAAAAGGGATAATAGACTGTACTTCACGGAGTAAGTTTGGAGTGGTGCTCTGATTCAGAAGGAAAAGGACAAATGACTGTACAGATGCGAAAAGAATAGCAGAAAAGCTGGACCTTGCAGCCAATAAAGCAGCCAGCAAGTTTCCTGACAGAACAGACATGGCAAAGGGGAAATGGAAAGATGAGCTACTGAAAAGAGCTCAATGTCAGCTGGACAAAAATATAAAGATTTTAGATAAAAGAAAGATAGAACTTCAGGCTGGAGTAACCCCCTCAGTCCTCCTCCTGCCAAATACAGGCCAGTGCTTAGCCTTGAACTAAGCACCACAGGTCAGCATCCGTTTACATGGAACACATTTTCTTCCTGTTAACTTATGAGTCCACCTGCTTGTGTCATCTCAAGACATGAGATGTGTTGAGGAGATGCTGCATGATGCAGCCACCCACCAAACAGGCCACAGCAGCATCCTGCCGGCACTGGCTGGGGGGAAAAGCAGGAGGCAGGGCAAGACGGGCAGCACAGAGGCGTGCTGTCCCCTTTGTTCCTGTAGGGACTCTCCAGTTAGGGAAGAGCATCACCCACTTGCCCAAATTTGTTGATAATTTCTTATCGGCAGGTTGCTATTGACCTAGGCTGCAAGCCTGAGTGCAGTGAACGGCCATGGGCTACGTTGTGGGAAGGCTGCTCGATGTGAATAGCTGCTTCCTTATCAGATGGAGTGTCAGTTGTTGCACTCCTGTGTGGGAAGGCACAGGCAATGGTCCTTTCAGGCAAATGAATGCCACATCTGGATTTCTTTTCATTTCATTATGTTCCTAACCTTTGTGTACCTCCCTCCCATGGCTTCCTTTTTAATGGGATCCATCCAGTTGCCTGCAATCTGACAGGAATAAAAGGGACATGTGCTTGTGTTGCAGCCATTTCCATGCCCGCAGCTTGTGCAGCGGGATGTGAGTCCGCTTCCAGGCAGCTCCAGTCCTGCCAGCAGCGTGGCAGACATAGCACCCTGCTCAGCCTGGGGTCAGAGGCCTTGGGAGCTGCAGCGAAAAACCGTAGTGGTGCTGTTTGCTGTATCTGACTACGCGCCACGGGTCTACATAAGCTGCAGTTGCTGAAGCAGCTGAAATATAGATGAGCCCAAAGGCTCTCTTCCTGTAGGAGGAAGTCTCCGGAGGATCTGGAAACATGGCATGTGCTGCATCTCCCTGCTTGCCTTCCACCCCACTGCCTCCCCAGCACTTCCTAGCTGCTCTGCACGGCTGGGTGCTAACACTTTTGCTTTGGAGGGTGCTTTTCAGCTGTTTGAAACCCTGCCTGCAGCAGGGCAGGTGGCCCATGCACCGCAGGCAGCACAGACCCTGCCAAAGGAGTTTTTAGGGCAGATGAAGTGTCCAAACAAAACAGCCCAACCCAAAAGCACTTCATAGAAAGGGCCACAACAGACGATCGTCTCAAACATCTCCCTCGCATCGCACTGTGTTAGAAAGCTCAGCTTGCTTAGTTTGATTCACTGGGATGATTTTGCTCCTGCACCTTCCTCTGGAGCTCAGTCATGCAGGATAGCAGGGCTCATTCTCAGAAATGCTAAGAAATGTTTGCACAAAGTTGCTGTTTGATGAATTTGATCCCTAGGGCATGCAGAAAACTCAGAGAAACATATTTTGCCCAAGTAGATTTGCGATCAATAACCTCTTTCAGCTTTATTTTATCCATAGAAGCACCTTTCAGCATTTTCTATTATCAAATCCCTGTCCAAGCATTTACTGGGCAACTGCAGCGAGGTAAAGGAAATGTTTATGGTATTCATTTTTGCAGAGGTAAGATGGAGCATGGGCAGGTGAAACAACTTCCCTAAAGTGGGTTATTGAACTTGGAGCAGTGCTGCAGTAGAGCCTTGCAGGGCTTTGCTGCTCAGTTCCATGTCTGCAGCACTTCTGTCCTGAAGCCCCAAGTAAAACAAGTCAGACAATACAGACTAGTAATATTTGAAATAGCTAATGTGAATCATTTAAAAATATTTGTTAGATGTTGGGATTTCCCTTTCCACCCTCTTTTAAAATAATATTTTAATATAACATCCGGCAAGAATCCTCCTCCGCTGTATATAAAATTTAAAGTCTACTATTGAAATGAAATGCAAATAAAACATTCAAAGAGTTCCAATACAGCAAAGCACTTAAGTATATGTTTATCTTTAAACATATCTGGAGCCCCATTGACTTTGACAGGACTACTCATATGCTTAAAGATAAGCCTGCTTTTGTTGGATTATGGCCCTGAGGATGTAAGTGCTGGGGGAATCATTTTCATGCTCTCCAGAAAGGGCTTTAAATCACTTTTGTTTAAGGAGAGCTAACTGGGTGGACGTAAACATACCTAACAGACCAATAGATCAAGATTAACTTTTATGCTGAGCCACTTGACACATCTCTAGAAATTACTTACTCTTGAAGTTTGGTTCTTAAAGAAAATAATGATCCAATTATTTTTTAAATTAAATAGAGCTGTAGGAAAATCTTGATACGTCTATGTGGGAATTTTGTTTAAAAGAAAAAAAAAAGGAGAAGGGAGACATAGCCACGTTAAAGGGAATGCAGTAAGCATGTCTGAAGGGCAGGAGAGTTAGGTGGATTATTAGATTTCAGCACTTGAAAGGAGAAGCAGTGTGGTACATAAGAAAACTTTGACAGATCGTCAGCTGTTGGTTTTGCTGTTTTGCTGGTGATGCTCTGAGATCGACAAAACAGATGGGCAGCAGGGCAACGTGGCCCTAAAAAATAACAGTTGGCTCTAATACAGTATCTTTCATTTGTGGATGTTTAAAAGTCTAATCCAAAGTCCATTGATTTCAATCAATGGAAATGCTCTCATTGACTTCAGGGAGCTTTGCCTCAGGCCCCGCACTGCTCACCTTGCCGCGCTATGCAGGCACTCAGGTCTGTTCAGATGTGCGGAAGGTCAGCACTGCGCATCCCCTTGGAAGGTGCACAGGCACCGGGGTTGGGATCTTACCCCTGCCCATGACATACATGCCCCTGCACCTGAGGAAAAAAAAATGGACACAGTACTTCTGTCCCAGAGTCTTCGTACGTTTTTACTTCTTCCCAGTCTGCTGCAGGCCATGGGGACTCTGCCACGCTGGTGTGGTCCCCACAAGCAGGGCAGCGGTGCTGCCTCCCGCTTCTCCATCACCTCCCACAGCCCCCCGTGTGCCACTGCTGCCTGGGGCACCACAGGGCCTCAGGACTGCATTGCAGGTGCAGCCATGCACTTCCACTTAATTCTTTCCCAATGGTGCGTGAAATCATAACAATAAAAAGCAGTTGTCAGTGTTGGGGTTTTTTTTTGAGTAAAAACCGGAATTGTTAATACTTCATGAAAACATTGCTTTTTAAGCATTGCCGCCTCTGCTCTGTGCCTTGTTGGGAGTCTAGGTCAGAAAAGCAATGGGAAATACAAGATAAAAAAGCCCTACCATCTAGGCCAAGCACAGCAATATAACATCACTTCTGCGGTAATGACAATGGAGAAGGAACAGAATGCTGTCAGGGGATAATGGTGTCCTGCTGGCAGATAAATATGAAAGCCAAAGCAGAGACATTTATAAAATAAACAAGCATCAGGGAAGATGAGACATTTATTACAGCTCAGGAAATAGTGGTCTTTAACAATGGTCCATTCTGGTTTCTCTCGTTATAGAAAGAAAGTGGTGTAAATGAATGCTTTGTCTCATGTATGTTTTATTGTTTCTCAGGCAATTACCAGACTGTATTCGGTTTAGTCTAGGGAAGGGAATTGCACATCATCTGATCGGAGCGCCGTTTATGGGGGCAAGCAGGCCAGAAGGAGACATGCTTGTTTCGTGTCTAAATCTGTGCAGTCTTTTGACCACCAACCAAAGTGATAGGCCAGGCCGTATCACACCGATGTATGATGTAAGCGGTTTTACATGATGACAGAAAGATGCCCTGCAACGTGGTGACATCATTTTGGTGGCAGAGCCTGGTTAAGCAGTTTCTCCACCCCACCCCTGCACATCGTCCTGTTGTGGCTGCTTCTCTCAGGGGGGCCAGCCTCAGCATTAAGTATCTACATGATGAAGCAGATGGAATAAAACAACCTCCAGAAAATGCCTGGTTTCTCCCAGTTAGAGTCCTCTGTGTCTCTGTTGTATCAGCTGCACAGATGGAAGGTGTGCTGGAGGGGCAAGTGCAGGGGGGTTAAGGTGAGGTTGGAGACAGGGATAAAGGATCCCTACATCAGGAGGAGTTCTGCCAAGGAGAGGGTAAGGGGGACCATACCCTTAGTCAGAGGGCAAAATTACATTGAGACCATGACATAAAATGCACTACTCTGACACAGAAAGCCCCTGTATGCTGCCATGCCATGCATTTGTTCTCTATGGAGTACCAGCCCTGTGTAAATGTTTCACAGAGAAAATAGCAGTGAATGCAGATTGGGGCCAAATCAAAGCGAATCCCAACTTCTCCTATCACTTCAGTGAAAAAACCTGCAAGAAACGTTATGCTTCTTGCCATCAATGTGCCAAATGGGGGGAGAAAAAAGAGCAAGAATTTGGACATAATTAAGTAGTCAAGTTCCTGTCTGGAATGAGGCCCAAGCTGAACGTGCACTCTTTTATTAACCTTCTGTAGGAGAAAAAAAAAAAGACATTAAAAACATGGTGGGGTCATGGTGACAGGGGTACAGATGAAGAAGGGAGAACACGTATTTAAGTTGTCAGAGGGATGTGTGACTTAAAGCTATGGGATAAAATAAAACATAAAAAAAGAAAATAGAGTTGACCATCAGAAAACATTTTGTAGCAACCCTTTTTTTTCAATATTCTCTCTCTTTTCTGAGCTATCTGGTGGTAACAACCTCTCAAGACTGCAGAGTAATTCTCATGGATTGTCTTTAAATTTAAAGCTGGACTGAAAAACGTAAGAAACTACTCCTGAGTGAGGATAGATTAGATAGCCTAATAGACCATTTTCCTCTCTAATTTCCATTAAGGTGATTAGTTGGAATGTTGCTTGCAGCATATTAGTGAAAAAAAACCACTGGAAACACAGTCGTATAGTGGATCCAATATCTCAAAATAATGTTTGTAGTAATAACAGTGATATAAAAATCCATCTCAGGTATTTATATAACTCTAATTAGTGCCTGAGTGAATCACAGTCTTTAATGTATGCATCTTGCAACACTCCCCAGGAGAAGAGATTTATATCAACTGTTTAAAGGAAAAGGAGCAGATATAAACAGGGATTTGGTTGTCTGGTGTGCAAGGGCAATCAGAAAAATTATTCTGAATTAACTGAAGCATGAATTTAATTTGGATCCTTCTGCCAAGTTACATTTTGCACATAATCCTCATTCAGAAGGAAAGTGTCTTCCATTGAGTGCAGAGTATTTGGGTCTCGCTGCATACCTGTTGACATCAATATCCATTACCAGTTTAGAACAGATCAGTTGCACTGCCCAGGGACTATTAAAAAGAGAATTTGTTTGCATTTTTTTGTATGCTCACGGTCTGATGGGCAAGCTGCCAAGCGTTTCAGAATTAACTACACAAAACCATCACCTCCTCTACCGTGAGGAAAACGGAATTGGCAGGGCTCGGTTTGGTTATTCAGTCGGGTCCTGGGGAACCCTAATTCACATAGTGTAAGTGGGATGCCACAACTAGCATAGCACAGCTGGACCATGGGCCACAGCAAGGGCCATCTACCCCAAAAACCAGTTTTGGATCGGTATGTTAAATAGATCATGGATGGAATAAAGATTACTAACAGTCTTGGGAAGACGGGGAGAGGTAGTGCTTTCAAATAACTTCTGTTTTTAAGGTAACACTTTCATGCTTTCGGGTACCTGCCGCATAACCCCTTCCAGTTTACCCTCCACAGTGGCCGCACCCTCATTCCGGTGCTCCCTGCTCTGCATGGCAGAAACATCTCTTCCTCTCCCTGCGTCCTGCTGGATCAGGCACCAGCCAAAGGTTGGGGGGTTATTTTAAGAAAGTGGTTCATTGGGAAAACGGTGTTTGATGCTGAGTGTTTCTAGCTTTATTTTAAACTGCGGTAAATTAGCGGCAGGAAAATAAAAATCAAAACGGATTCATTGGAAAAAAAAAAAAGGGGGGGGGGGGGAGCAAACAAAAAGCTCTTCTGAAATGCGGGCGATGCCGAGGCCCAACCTACCGCCGCCGCCTCCCAGGCAGCTCTCGGGCAGGGAGCGACCCCCCATCGCAGCGCGGGTGGGAAGGGGGGGACGGCCGGGACTTCCCGCCGCCCCCGGCCGCCCCCCCGGCCGCCGTGCCCCGCGGGGGGCTCCGGGGGCAGCACCCCCAGCGGCGGGGGAGCGCCGGGGCCCCGGGACCCTCCGAGACGCCCTGGCCTGGGCGGCGATTTACCTGCCAGGACGGGCGGGTGGGCGCAGGGAGAGCCGGCCCCGGAGCCCGGCTGGCGCAGCCGTCCGTGCGGTGCCGCGGCCGGCTCCGGGCGCAGAGGGGGCGGCGGGAGGGGGGCGAGCCCGGCCCCACCGGCGGCAGCCCCGCTCGCCCACCTCCCCGGGGCGCGCACCGAGCGGGGAGCGGGCGGGGGAAGGCGGGACGCTCCCACGCGGGACTCTCCCACGCGGAAGCCTCGCCCGCGCTGCGCTCCGGAGCGCGGCCCGTGGAGAGGCCCCGGCCCGGGGAAGCGCACCCCGACGGCGCCCTCCGCGATCCGGCCCGCGGACCGGGGAGCGGGCGCTGCGCGGGGGCGGAGCGGGCACCCCCGGGCCCTCCCCAAAGGGCTGCCCCGCCCTCCGAACGCCCGCCCACGCGCGCTCCGCCCCCCCCCCACGCTTCCCGTTCCCACGCGCGTCCCACCCGCCCTGCTCAGAACACCCCCACGCACCTCCCGCCCGCCCGCCGCCGCCCCACGCGTGTTCCTCCCGTCCCTCCGCGAACGGGGGGGACGCTCCGCGCTCCTGCCCCTCCGACGGGGGATCCGCGGGTCCCGCCGGGCCCCGGCGCGGGCGGAGGAAGCCGCCGCCGGGATTGCCCGGTGCCGCTGCCCGGTCCCCGGTGCCCGGTGCCCGGCCCCGACCTCCGCCCGCCGGTTCCGGGGGCAGCCGGGGGGCACCAGGCCGAGCCCCCCCCGCCCGCCTCCCCCGGCCCAGATGCTCCCGCATGAGCCGCAGAGGTTTCTATTCAGGACACAGACACAATGGGGATACAAACCCCATTTCTTTTCTTTTTTTTCGTGCGTGCCACCTCCCACGACGGAGCGGGATTAGGGCTGCGGGTGCTCAGCACACACGGTGATGGGCTCAGGCTTCTCCCCGGCCGGGCTCGCCCCCAGCCCAGGACCACCCCCCCCACCCCGCCCCGGCCCGCAGCGCGGCCAGAACCAGCCGAGGAGAGCGAGCACCGCGACTCCCAGTACCTCGGAAAAAAGCGTGGGCTTGGGTTTTGTTCAGCTGAGGGGAAACTAGGAAAGAAAAGATAAACGTCAGTTTGAGCTCCTAATTTTTCCTTTATCCCGTTGTAGAGTAAGAGTAAAAAGCATGGGGTTTTTTCGGACAGGAAAAGAAGAAAAAGAAGAAAAAAAGAAAAGAGTGCGGGAAAGGAGGCAAATGCAGAAAACGAGAAATACTGCTTTACCGTGCTCTTTGACATCCGAAACGAATTAATTTGTCTCGAGTAAACACAATTTTGGAGAGATTTGCGAACCTCCACAACACATTTTATTGACTCAATAATGTGCCCCGCACGTGGAAGCACAACTAAAATCGGTTTGGGTGACGGTAGTCTGTTCTTTGGAAGCATTGCCTCGTATCTAAAAACCCACTTTGATATTAAACGGCTTAGGAGCACTGAACAATTTAACGGAAGGATTTTTTTTTTTTTTTTTTTAAATAAACCGAGACATTTGACAGGTCACTAGTTGCTTTAAAATCTCTTCCCGTAGCGGACGGTCGAATTTTACCTTCATCGAGGGGTGATTTTGCGGGATTTGCTTTTGCCTTTTTGCACAGCCGGTGTCAGGGCTTGTTTCTGAAGAGCAAAAACCACTGATTCCCCCTCCCTCCCCATTTTGTCCATTAAATTGTTTTCTTCTCTGTCGTCGACGGTCTCCGGGTACCACCGCGGCAGCGCGGGGAGCGCGGCTGGGGAAAACCGACCGCAATAACTGAGGCTCTTTCGGGTGAAGGAAGGGCAGCTCAAATACAGTAACTCAAGTGGCGCCATCAGATGTTGCAGATGTTGTATTTGTGCCGGTTTCAGGGCTCGCTGGCGCCGGCCCCGAGGGCCGGGGGCGGCCGGGGCGGGGGATGCCCGGCAGCCGGGAGGGAGCGCAGCCCCTTCCCCTGCGGCCGGGCCGGCCGGTCCCCGGCACCGGCTGATGCCTGGAAACGGGCAAATGTTTCCGGGATCTCAGACCGGAGCTTCGCCCGCCTTATTTGTTATTTCACGGGTAGTTCGGAAACCCACATCAAAGCGTTAATCCCGCTCCCGAGAGGCGCTGGACCGCAGCCTCTCCTCAAACCCGACTTCGTGACTCCTTCCACGGGGCAGGCAGTCGTTACTAGGAGGGGACCTACGGGTGGACCTCCGCAGCAGCCCCCCAAGCAGGACCCGGCCCGGCGCTGCCTTTCCCTCCCCGCCGCGCCGCCGGCGGGGGAGCCGCGGCTGATCAGCCAGCGGCCGTCGGCCGGGGGTGCACGGCCAAGGGGGGTGCTTGGCTTTGGTTTATTTTCTTTATTTTCTCCCCAGGTTCGGGCAGGCACCCCTGGGGTTTGCGGGCCGGGCCGGGCCGGGGGTGCCCTCGCTGCCCGGGGGCAGCATCCCCCGGTGCCGGTGTCGCCAGGGCCGCCCGCGGCTCCGCGCCTCTCCTCGGACATCCCTCGGTAAAACCGGCAGCAAAGTCAAGAGGCAGCAAACCCACCCTCGCGCCCTTTCCCAGCCCTCAGAGCTGGAAAACTCAAACTAGAGGACCCAAACTGGGGAACCCCGGCCCTTGCGAGGGGGCAGCTCGGTCCCCGAGCCGCACCGCCGCCGGGGCAGCGGGGCTGCGGGTCCCCCGGGGCTGGCCGGCGGCTCCGGGCTCTCCAAGGCGCCCCGGCTCCCCGGGGATGCCGGGCGGGAGCTGCGGAGCCGGCACCTTCCTCCCTTCCCCTTCACAGGTCTCCATCACCCCCGCCGCAGGGCGGACAGTCTTGCTGCTACTACTTTCTTTCTCCCTCTCCGCTTCCCCCGAGGACCCTCCGAGCCCCGCTCGCCCCCGGCGGTGGCCGCTCCCCCGGGGCCAGCGGAGCGGCAGCGCCGGGGCTGGCGACGGGCCCCTCGGCGGCGGCTGCGGGCTGGGGACGGCACCGGCACCTTCACCCCCCCAGCCGCAGCAGCGGGGAGCGGAGGGGGGGGCAAGCGGCAGTACGGCATCCCCGGGGGTTACATCCTTTCCCTCGGGCTTTCAGGGACCTTCTGAGACCTGCTTGCTCGGGCACGGTGGTGAGTTTTTATTTTAGCCGCACAAGGGCCTCTCCTTGGGGCAGAGCGAGCGTCCTCCCCTCACCTCTCAGGTCGGCATCTGCAGGTATCTAGTTGCTGGGAGCGCCTAAATGCAGGAAGAGCCTCTTTCTCCCCATTAAATGTGGGGGAAGGAGGCTTTTCCAAGAGGGATGAAGATCATGGAGCCCAGGGTTCCAGCAGTCGGTCCTTTGGTAAAGCAGAGCGTTTTTGTCCCAGCCAGCCCTCACCCCAGCAATTAGGGTACCACCCTGTCCCAGCTGGAGGGGTGGATTTGCTGCTTCACTACTTGTAGCAGAAGCAGCCCCCTCACCCTCCTTCAGCCAGGCTCTGTGTTTCCCTGGCATAGACCCTAGGCTGGATAGTTTTGCTCCTGTTAAAGTCACAAATATCTGAGAAGTGGAAGGCTTCCTTCATACCTCTGTGGGGGCACTGGTGAGATTCAGTGACAGCTTGGAGGAGATGGAGCCCTCTCATCCCCACCCAAGAGAACACGGAGATGCAAGCACAGCCACGGGCAGGTCTTTCCCACGGCTCAGCAGCTGTGCCCTCCCAACCCATCCACTGGGCTTTGCAGGGAAACAGCAGTTTTCCTCCCAGGACGGAGCACCACCCTGCCTTGCATATCTCAGCATGGATATCTGTGCATGCAAGAGTGCAGCCCTCCAAATCACTCCTCCCTCCTTGCCCATCCCCATCCCAGTTGTCGGGATGTCCTGGTGTCTTCCAATCCTTATTATACTCCTTGCTCCATGTTTGCCCAGACAAGCCTGTGAGCTCAGATGCTGTTTGGAGGGGAGGAGGCAGGCTTTACCCACTGGACTGCACTTATTTTCCTTGTTGGGGCCATGGGAATGGATTAATGGGGAAGGGTGGTACCTGCTGGGGTCGTCCATTGCTCAACCTCTGTATCACAAGTGCTTGTCAGAGCTCTCCTGGGCAGGGACCTCGGTGGAAAATCTCTCAGAGACCTTCACTTTATTCCCTACCAGGAGGGGCAGCTCCCTCCCTCGCTTCCTCAGTGCATTCTGAGTGACAAGGATGAAAGGAGAAACTGGGCTAATTCCCCCCACACACACACACACCTGTCAAAATATCCACAACCCTTCCCAGTCCTTCCCACTATCACCATGTATCGCAATGCTTCACTGCCTGGAGCTGTGCCTGGCTCCAGGAGGAGCCCTCTGGGATTTTGTGGCAATCCTGAGTGTGTGCCTGTTGATTTCCATGCCTAGCAGTTAAGCCACTGTGGGCCACCTCACTGAGTGCATGCAAAAACTGGCTGGTGCTGCAGGAAAGCCTGTGCCAGAGATTTGCGAGCACTGTGAGCACACAAGTGTGCTGGAGCTCAAAAGAAGGCTTGGAAGAAAACATAAGGTTGTGATGGGAGCGTGGTTTATGAACTCAGGCAATCATACACCATGGTAATTTCTTACTGTGAACCCCTCTACTCTTATAGGTGAGAGAGGATGCTGCAGGTACAACAACAGCACAGAGCTGCAGAGACTTTCAGCCATCCAAAATGCAGCAGTTCCTGGGAAATGTTGCTGGTCACACCTCTTGGCTCAGGCATCTCTGCTTTCCTTGCATTTAACATTCATAAAGACAGAGGAAAGAAAAGGGCTTGGGAGGGCACGGAGTTTCATCATGGCCATCACAGATGACTGCCTCATTGATACTTAGTTTATATGAAGTCACTGTATGTGGACTCAACCAACCCTACTGCACACACAATGCACCTTACAAAACACCTTCTCACATGGGGTGACGAACCAGAACTCTCTTGTAAAAGAGGCCAAGATGCAGAAAACATTTCAGGAAAAGAAGGGACTAAAGGAATTGCCAGTGTAAGAGGGAATTGTTAAGCTGCCGTTCCCAGAAGAGCTTGGGTAACTGCCCGAAGAGCAGAGAAACCAAAACCAACTGCTTTTCCCCTCCTTCCAAAAAGCCCGTGAGTCCTTGCCAGTCTTACCTAAGGGAAAATTTTCTCCTGACCCCAGCTCTGGTGAGTCCACAGATACCAAGGTATTAGGTGAAATGCATTGGTCATGGTTGTTTTGGTGTTACCCGTGCCATTAAGTGCTCATTCCTAAACGTATCCAAAGGAATACCGTCAAGGAAAAGAGAGCTTGATCAGGAGCAAGCCAACCTTCACCTGCTCAATTAGGCAAACTGGTATTTTTTTACCAAACATCAACAGGTTAAGAAATAAAATGCATATCAGTGCAGGCTTTAGAGAACTGTATTTAGATTTACAAACAACATTGTAACTGGATCAACAAGCTATAATTAGAATTTAATAATCCAAGTGGAGGAGTAATATGCCCGCTGCTTGAAAAATTGGAGCCTTTCTTTTGCAGTTCTGAACATTCAGCTCTGCAGATTGGACTCCAACTTGCTTGACACAATTACTGTCCTAGTGAGGCAAACATGTTACAAATAAGAACAATGAGATCAACAATAGTCTAAGTCTAATACCATAAACAAAGGGAATAATTGGAACACCTCCTGCCCCACTGCAATCTGCGCAACTGGGACAACCAATTAGCATGGCTATTGGAAAAAAATATGCAAGAAAATGTTATATTTTACAGACTTTTGAAAAGACTTTAAGGCTGGCAAATATGTTACAGGCAATCCTGTGAGATGCACTCATGACTATTAGATTCAGTTTTTGCATCTATTTCTAAAGTCTGCCTGAGCCAGGAGTGACACTCAGCAGAATTGATGAAGGGGGAAAAAAAGACCTGTGTAAACCAGATTTCCCTCACTTTATATTAAAAATATTTAGGATTCAACACAGGGTTTCAACACAGATGCGCTGAAATGGATACACTCCCTGGGATGTGTTGGTATCCCAACTGCCTCTGGCAGGAGGCGAGCACAAAGGAGACCCCTGGCAAAGCTCCTGCCATGGACTGACCACTGAGCATTGCAGGTCAGGCCAGCTTCCAGTCCCAGATATTAAAAGGAGACCTTGCCTCTCATTTTGCTGGCTAAGCACATGTCGAAAGAGATTACCCACCCGGCTTGAGGCAGGACCTCTTTCCAGCCGTTTGCCAAGCTGGAAGAAGGCAGTCCAGCTTCCCAACAGAGACGCTGCGATGCTGCCATCTGTGACATTTGGGGTTTCACAAATGCATCTGGGATCTCTTTTAAATGAATGAAATAGTGGCTCAGGGGAAAGCTGGTACAAGCAGCTCTGATCCCCGAGCAAGGGGAGGGACAACAGAAAGAAAAGTGCTTCTCGGAAAAAGTTTTCCTCCTCCATAGTTTCTGCCACAAAGATAGATATATTTTCCCATTTTACTTAGAACAGGCTGAGAATCCTATTTTAAAATTCATGCAAAAATCCAAAGATTAGTTCTGGAGGTATTACATCTGTCTGAAAATAAACTGTGCGCTATTAGCTTTCTTTTCCCATAGGTTTATTTCCACAGGACAGGAATAATTGGAACAGGATCTGGCTGGAAGGTGATTGGCAGGGATATCCCAAGTCAAAAATTCCATTGAGAGGATGTGATCGGTTAATCTTTAACAAAACCCTTGACAGAGAGTATATATTCTGGTCTATTTTAAAATTGTAACTTGACTTCTTTACATGCGCTGACTCATATTTGGCTTCTTGAAGTGCTTGGAGATTGCCACAAAAGTAATGATGTTGGGAAGTGTTTAAAGAGACTTCAAGGTGAAAGTCTATGCGTATCCTATTAGCCAGAGGTGACTAACCCAGACATGGTATGGGGATGAATGGCATCCATCGGTAGGGCTCTGAGGCCTTCAAGTGTGTAAGAAACACCCATGCTGTCCCTGGGTGCTGGGACGTGCCCTCAGCCTGCTGAGCTGGCTGAAAGACATGGAAAAATCAACTCACGTGAAGAAAGCCAATTCCCTGTTGAGGGTGTTTCTGAAGAAATTCGGGTGTGTTGCTTATCCCAGCAAGTACCTGGGACATCCTATAGTTCTGAAACAGGCCTGGGAGCTGGCGTTTTAATTGGAGCGTGAGAGTTTGAGAGGACCAGCTGAGTCTGTTTAGCTCCTGTCTCCTGGGCCAGCCAGGATTGCATGAGTTCTCACATGTCTTTTGGGAGAAAGCCATGGTCCGATTTAGGTACCTTGTGGTAGAGATCTCTTAGAGCTCATCACCATGGCATGTGCAGAGCTGAAACCCTCCCCCTCAAAGACGCCCCAGGTTTCACTGTCAGGGATACCCAGGCAAGACAAGCCATAGCAGTGTGTTACAGCAGCTGCAAGCTGCTTTCCCCGCTGAAACAGAAGCAGGAGGAGCGGAGAGGCTCTCCACCACTGGCACTAATGCAGGGCCTGCACAGCTCTGCGTGACAGGGAGGCAGCTCGGGGGAACATCTGTGTGACAGCGGGGAGAGCGGGCGAGGAGGATGTGAGAGCAGATCCTCTTAAGCTAGGCAAGGGGAGGTAGAGCTTGTAGGCTGTCATGATGTCTCTGTCTTGCTTTCATCTCGTACTAGCCTAGTGATCAGACAGAAGTCAGTGAGATCCAGATGAGATTCAGGGGAGAGATTAACGTTATCTCAGGTTCTTGGGTTTTATGGTTAAAATGACATTCCTCAAACTAGCTGGATGGCTGCCGTCTGATTAGGAGGACAGCCAGCACGTATTTGCCCCAGTAACACTTGCAAAATGTAGTTTCTCTGGAGATTTCCTTTCTTGCCTTCTCTCCCTTGCCTACAAAACCGGGGGCTGCTCCTTTGGTGCTGTTCTACAAACAAGAGCTCTCAAAAAGGAGCCAAGGTGCCCAGGAAAGCAATGGCAAGCACACACATGGCACAGTGCCTCCAGCGTACCTGATAACCATTTTGGGCTGCTGCCCGTGCTGACCTCTTGCTACTGTTCACAGCAACTTAGGATCAAGTCCTTCAGAACATGCACCTGGTCTATTGACCCAGCATCGACAGATCTTTAAATATTAATCCATAAGGCAGCATGTAAGGGGAGGTTACACGTTTGTGTGTATGTTTGTGTGTATTTGGTACCAGGAATTCACCAGCAAATTCGTAGGAGCCTGCTGCTAACGTCCCTGATGCATTTACGGACTTGCTTGCCAAAGAAGGACTTTTACGTAAAGTCACAACCATAGAACTGTGTCTTCGTGCAAAGACATGCTACAGAGGCTGAGCGAGCTGGGCGTCAGCTGCCAAAACTTCCCTGCAACGACGCTGGCTCGCCCTCACGCCAGCCCGGCGTCCCGACTCTCCCCAAAGTGGCTGTGGAGCGTAGATGCCCATTTTGGGCCACCCAAACTCCCGGCGGGGCCGGGCGGCGGGGGGGGGCAGCCGGGAGGGCCCCCGGCGGCTCCGCGCCCGGAGGGGCGGCGGGTCCCCGCTCCCGGCCCGCGGGCTTTGAGCCCCCTCTTGCGGCAAGTCGCCGGTATTTGGGACCGGCTTTTCCCCCTCGGCGCCAGCCCGGGGCCGCTCCCGGGGCCGGGGGCCGGAGCAGGTATCCCACCCCCCGGCCTCCTGCTCCTGTTGCCTTGGCTGACGTCCTGTTCCCTTTGCAAACTCCCAGAATCTTTCCTGGAAACGAATTCTGAAGGTTGATAAAAGGCACACGAGCCAGCCCCGGCCTGGAGGCAGGTTTTCCCAGCAGATGCCTCCTCTCGATGAACTCCTGTTTCTCTCAAGGGCTTGGAAGTACTAGAAATTATTTCCTTGTCACACAGATACCATCTTTCGCTCAGGAAGTCCATGAGCTGCAAATTGCTTGAGGCTAAAAGGCTGTTCTGGGAAAATATCACTCCACGCTTGCCCTGTTCTCCTACCCTCTCCTAAGCAACTGCTGATGGAAACAGGAGCGGGGGGAGATGCCAGGCTTGGTGGACCTTGCTCCCGCTCTAGCATAGCTGTCCTCATGCCACTTTAGGCAGAGCTGACAGCACTGCCAGATGTGTTGTTTAGGAACCACTTTGCAACGGGGTTCTGCAAACAGAGGTGTTTATTGCCAAGGCATGCCTCTTCACAGAGCTTTTTTTGGCTGTGAATCCAGTGCCCTGGCTACGCCACAATTCACCCCCTTCTGGGACCCAGTGCAACTGTTTGCAGAAATCTGCTGTAAACCAAGCAAAGTGGGAATACACACGTAGAGGTGAGAGCATCTTAAACTGGCTTTCTTCTTCAGGAAGCTTCCTCTTAAAGCAGATGGATGTGCACTGCAGTCTCACTGGCTCAGCTTCTTACATGCTGTGTCCAACACTTAGCAAGGCCACCTTATACTTTCTGTTCATAAGAACCTGCTTTCTGTTGCTTGCAATAGGGAAGTTCAACCAGGTTTTGCTGCACAGAAACTTTCTCCAGCACAGTGGGGCCATACGGCCGATTTATTCACTCTTAGCTGGGTCAGTGCCTGCTTGTATGAATATCCTGGGTATGTGTCATGTAGCACACATGCTCAGCTGAATCTGTGCATGCCCCAGAGTTGCTCTGGGAAAGAGTTTGGCTGGGAATGATTTGCTGTTGCCTGAACAATTCAGATGTCCTTTTCCTGACTGACTTCTTTTCTGAGGGCCACTTGGTGGTGGTGGTGACCACAACCTCAGCCTGGTTCCCCTGGAACTTCCTTCAAGGGTGTCTCATGGTGATGGGAGGAATTGCATGGTCCCAGGATAAGAAGGTGACCACTGGTACCCCCAAGGAGAAGCAAGTTGTGTTTTTTTCCAGAAGCATGATCACAGCTTAAACATTCAGACTGAAATTCTCCATATTATATATCTGCTGCAGAACCTGCTTTTACTAAATAGACCTAAAGGTAAAATAAATATTGCATAGATGTTTGCAAAGTGAACTGCACCCATTTTGTGTACTGAATGAGGCCATGGTCCTGACGAAGGTATAGGATGACTTCATGTAAATTGAAGACATTAACTCCGTGTAAATGCATAAGGGGATGTGTCTAGGTTACAGCCTTAACACAGCCTTTATACTTTCGAATATTCAACTTAGCCATCTTAAACAAGTCTTTAAAATAGAGCATAATTCAGCCCTGGGCTGGGATTTCCCACTATAATATCATATGTTGTATGTGTTGCACATTTCTCCTACAAGACAGCAGAAAGCAGCAAGTTCTGGGACAGGGAAAGTAAGAGAGAAGCCAAGCAGGAGACAGGAGTATGGTTTGAGTGATGAGTCTACAGCTAGAATATCTGCAATGACTTATTAAAGAAAAAAAGCTAATTCTGCTTTCATATCCATTAAACTGGATTACATGAGTTTAAATGAAAGCAGAGTCTGACCGAATTCTGCTACAAATCAGCTATATAAAAGCATTAAGTTGAATGCTTAATTGGTATAAATGGCATATTTCTGCTATTAGTGTTGGACTGCAAACAACCTCAGCCTCAAATTAATGAACAAAAATTATAATAATTTCAAAAGGGTGAAAAAGGTCCAAAACTACAAAGGGCACTTCCCAAGATAATTTATTTTTACTTATGTAAACATCTGACTGCAAGGAAGGAGAGTGGTTCTCTGTACTGCAGGAAAGAAATTTCAGGAAGGAGGGCCTCTCTGTCCTTTGGCAACCCCCTTCTTGTGCGTTGGAAACAAACCTCCGTTATGTCCAAAGCTCCTGGTTTTAAGATGCCTTATCCAGCCTGCAACATTGTGCAGGTTATAGCAAATCTCTCATTCAGTTTGGAAATATTTTTGAAAACATTGACCTGTAGCAAACTCTGGCAGCTCTGTAGTGCCTACCCAGGGCAACTGGTAGAGGCATCAGTAAATGTAAAGAAATCAGTTATTCACCTGAGAGCAGTATTCAGAGAACCACACAAGCAGGTAACACACCAGAAATTACTGTGTACCATCTAAGCACTTAGGAGAGGATATAGTCCCCTCTGGGTGAAAGAGGGTTTTGAGCAGCTCAGGTATTAGCTGTTCAGAGGTCAGGTTTGCTGTGTTGCAGCAGCTTGGATTGAACAGTAGGATCCAGGGTCCTGGCTCCAGCGTCAGGGAGCGAGCAGCTGCAGGTGAGGGCTATGGAAGAGGATCTTCTCCTCCCATCCAGATGCAGTGTGAGATTCAGGTGGAGCAGCCACACACCTGATGTTCTCTGCTTGGGTCAGGAAGTGAGAGCAGAGGAAAGGAGGCACATGCTCTGTGATGGTGCTCGGTGCTGCCATGATCGGTGCCCAGCATGGCTTGGCCTTTTTTGACTGTTGCTGTGAGCAGGCACCCAGGCCATGACATGAATTCCCTCACTGGGAAGAGGGGTGCAGGGGCAGGAGTGATCCTTTCCTCCCCTGTCCTCTGGATGGGGCACACTGAGCACAGTCACTGGCACTCAGAGTGCTGCAAGCCTCAATGTGTCCAGAGATGTTTCTCTGCCTTCAAGGTTTCTTAGCAAAGGAGGGTTAGCCAAGGTCTGTTAAGAGATACCACCTAGAGCTGGGTGAGTCATGGAAGCATGACTTTATGGGTAAAATAAGGGAAAATTGTGGTTTGGGTCAAATCACTCTTTACATGAAACAAATACACAAACAAAAGAAAAATGGGTGTCTGGCGGTCCTGTCTCCCGTGATCACCCGTGCCACCCCCGTGTCCAGTGCGAGTTGATGCTCCCCAGCGGCGGCCCTGGTGCATGGAGCCAGCACTGCCCCCCTGCCCCTTCTGTGAAACAAGGGCTCAGGCCATGCAGAGCTAAGGCTGAGGGCGCAGAGCTCCCATCTATGCTTCTGGGCTCTGAGTGTGGGTTGTGATGCAACCTTCTTATGTTTCCCACTTCTGCACAGCCGTCCCAACTGCAAGTGCCCCATGACAAATGCTTGCAGCTGCAGGAGGCATGTTCAGAAAAAAATACAGATCCTTGTTTTTTGGCCCCAGATTTCAACATTCCTGCTGTCTCTCTGACCTTTTCAACCTGGCTTCTTGCTGGAGTTTTAAAGATCAGCTCCTATAACCCTGCAGGCTTTGCAGCCACTCTGCTATGGAAGATTTGATCTAATAACTGATTAATTTCTTAGAGATGGCTGTTCTCTAATAGTTGGACCTGAACAAGAAACAAAACATACCATGGTGTTAGAATACAT
The DNA here is from genome assembly GCA_031468815.1 of Morus bassanus. Taxonomy (NCBI): domain Eukaryota; kingdom Metazoa; phylum Chordata; class Aves; order Suliformes; family Sulidae; genus Morus; species Morus bassanus. The sequence goes on along the minus strand of CM062575.1, from coordinate 9,159,659 downwards.
AGAATTATAGAAGAATTTAGTTCAGAAGGGCTCTCTGGAGGTCTCCAGTCCTAACTGCAAAGGTGGATCAGGCTTCTCATGGCCCTATCCAGCTGAATGTTAAAAGTCTCCATGGGCTGAGATTTTACAGCCTCTCTGGGCCCCTCTTCTGGTCTGTAACCACAGACGTTGTGATTTTTTTTTTTGCCCTCTTGTACCTAATCAGCTTTTTCCTTATAATTGCCTCTTGTCCTTTTTCTGTGCACCTCTGAGAAAAGTTTGACTCAATCTTCCCTGTAATCCTCTTCAGATGATTAAAAGCAGCAACTGGTTCACCCATAAAACTTCTTTTCTCTGCACTAAACCCGCCTGGTTTCTTCAGGGAATCTTCATCTGTCATATGCTCCAGACATCTAAACATCTTAGCAGGCCTCCACTGGACTCTCTCCAGGATGTTGATAAGATATTGCATCTATCTCAGTTTAATGAGCTGTATCAAACAGGGCAATTGTAATTAAATTTAATTTTTTTTCCACATAGTGTTCTTAAAGACTAGCCATAGTTCAGCTGATACATTTTGGTACATGCACCATGAACAACTGCTAAATCGAGGAGCTAGACAGTAACTGCTCATCAACAGGTAAAGCACATGAAGATTAGCTGGAAAATCTCAGTAAAATATGTATCTGACCCTAAAATACAGCATTTACTGCAGCTGTTTATAGAAAAAGAGATGGACGAGACAGAAATACTCCCAAATATGGTCCAAGAAAATCCCTACAGAGGGCCCTCTCTCTCAAGAGCACAAGTAGTGAGATGCTAGCTCTGAGGCAACATGAATGGCCTCTTTCTCAAGAAATATTTGCTTAGATGGCCAAAAATAATCTAAATATGAGCACTTTTAACTAAACATTCTAGTAAAAAGTAAGGATCACAGCTCTCCACCTTTTCCTGTGTGTGATATCCGGCAAGAAACTAGGCTTTGGGAGAGAAGCAGCTGTGGCTTTCTGTAACCCCACAGCAGAAGCGGTGTGATTGCGGAATGCAGTTCCCATGTGTGCCCCACTGAGTGATAATCTATGCCAGAGAGCAGGCAGGCATTAAAATCTCCTAATTACCTAGTACCAACTCCCCTCTTTGAGCAATATGCTCTCGTTAGACCTAGCTGTTGTCTACAGCAGAAGAGTCTGTGGATCCGTAGCTTTTGCAGGACAGTTATTTCTGAAGTGGCCTTTAGCGGTGGTGTGGTATATGCCAGCAAGATTTACTGAAGGCATAATTACACATTACCCTGACCAAAGGTACTGAAGCCAATCTATTGCCTTGTTGAGCTCTACAGCAGTAGTTTTGCTGGCAAAGAGCATGAGCTGTGGTTTGGCCGCATCTTGCCAATACAGTTATAGCAGCAATATTTTATTGAGGGGACCCTAGTCAGGCAGAGTTTACTGAAGCAGTTACTCTGTGTTTCCAAGCTTTTCATGTAACTGGGACCCGGGACATGTTGAAATGAGATGATGGGCTTCATGCTCTTGCTGTGTACTGTGCCTCTGAGCTATTTAAGATGTGGTTCATCAGCCAGAGAAGCTGATCTGCAGGTGTAATGTGATAGGGGTTTGTTTTGGGGCAAACATTTCCTCCAGTTGCTAGGGGTGGTCTTCTAACAAATTATTCAGCATTGTTACCAGGTATTTCTTCTCTCAGGGTCTTCTGAGCACCAGCAGCTTTCAGGAAGGGAAGGGGCTGAGTAGGGGAAAGGATCCCTGTGACCTCTCCTTAAGGATACGGCGATCCAGGGAGAACATACTCAGTTCTGCATACTACTGAAATTTGGTGCATATGTGTATGCCTCTGCAGGGAGAGGTCTTCTATAATCTGGAAGAATGTCCTGGCATACAGACCGAGAAATCCTGGCAGGCACGATGTGATACCCAACAGCTAAAGTGAGCCTATGCCACTGTACCACTGGGTAGAGGTAAGCGGCTGAGCAATAACCTCTTGAAGACAGCTTAAGAGGACAGCACAAGAATGGCTACCACTGCAGTTTTCCTTTCATCAGCAGTTAGCCTGAAGAAACAAGGAAAATGCAGCAGTGTCCACAAGACAGCCTGCCAAGATCCTTCGTCTCGCTCCCTGCTGAGGACTACTGGCAGCTCTGTTGTGTGGGAGCACTTACTTCCCAGCCAGGCTCCTGGACTTGGACATACCCCTTGGGTGAAATACGGCTGTTGTGCTCCATACCCGCTTCTTGCTTGTAGCATGAGGAGGGCAGTGGTGGAGCAAAGGTGTCCAGTGCTGTAGGATTCAGGAGGCTGTGCTACTCCTCACAACCAGCACTGCCACAGGCATTACTGCATGGGGACATGCAGTCATCTCCAGTCCTGCTTCCTCCCTCCTCTGTGTGTGCAGGACCTTCAGAGTTCATCTGACATCTCCAGCACAGCATCTATACAAATGTTTCTCTCAGCTGCTCACCCTTTCCTTTCTGATACATTTCTCATGCCTTTTAGTTTAGATAAAAGACAAATCCCCCACTTCCCAGTCCAAGCTTGCACTGGCTATTGCTCTACTCTAGACCCCTATCTTTTAGAATATGATACAACTAGCTGGCTTTGGCTGCCTGGCAGGATTCAAACAATAACTCTCCCTGAATTTATACTCATCCTGCAGTTGAGCTACTCCACCCATATATCTCAAATTCCCAAGCGACCCTGGGGAAGGTCAATGTCATTTAGATGGCTTTTTGCATGCTGCTTGAGCTGGTGATGGACAGCCTGGGTGCCAGGCAGTCTCGGGAAGAGCCCGCAGTCCCTGAGTGGGTCTTTGTGAATCTGCCAGGTTCATTACACATGGGGCCTGTGGCCCAGATGACTCATTCAGAAGTGCTACAAGATTTTTCTTTTCTCTTGAGAAGAGTGGAAGAAGAGACTTCATTCCACACTCAATTTCTATAAGAAATCCCTCAGAAAAGATCGGCAATTTTGCATGCATTCCTTTCTAACCTAAAACATTTTGCAGAAGGCACTTCAATATTGCAGTCTTACTCGTCAGCCCAGATAGGATCACATCACCAAGGAATTGTGGATTAATCTAATCAAACATGAAGCTACACTTGGCAGATCAAGAGCTTGAAAGAGTGTTCCCCACTAAGGTGGCAAAATGTTGTTTACTGAGTGACTAAAAAGCATTTAAGAGCTATTCCCATGACTGCTAAAAACGTTTAAAGGACCAGTGTTACGAAGGGTAAACTAGTTAATGGTGTATTAGCTGAAATGGGTGGGATGGGATTTGAAAACTTCATGTATGCCTGCTCAGAGCTAAAGGAAATCAGCAGAACTGAAAGAAATTTGAAGGCAAGTGTCAACTCAATGATGTCCCAAGGCACACCCATCTGTGAAAGTATCTTCCACCCCTTGAATCCGCAATGACTAATGAGTGGTAGGATAATGGATTTAAAACTATTGTAAGAGTACTTCACACAAAAGGGGAAGAGAAATTACTTAGTGTGTCATTAGGAAAATTGGGATGAAAATAAGTGATGGAAAATTTAGCCTGATTTCAAGAAACTCTGAGCCTCTGATATTAGTCTATGTCCAGTCCAATTGCCAGTGATGGGAAGCAGGAACAGATGTCTGATTGTCAGCATCCTACAGACTCCTTCCTGTGATTTATAAAGTGCCGTGGATGGCTGAGGGTAGAAAATACTGTAAGCAGTGTACTTTGGGGATTAATAGTCCTTAATGACCTCAGAGCTGTTCCAAATACAAGTTTGACCTCAATGTTATCAATAATATTTGGCCAACACTACAGCCTGCAAAGGACGACTGCTTATCTGTGTTCTGTTTAATTGAGCATGTATATGACATTGGAAATAAGACAAGTAGATGGTTTTTTCATTAGTATTTCACATGCTGAAAATTGAGAGGATCTATGTCACTCACAGAGACAGTCTCAGATGCCTGCTGGTAGACATTTACCAGTAAAAGCTTGTTCCTGTATTTGAGGTTTTAGACTCCCCTCTTTTAAACTGCTTATATACATATGGTGCCACATTAATAATAATAAAGGATAAACATATTTTTTTTAAAGAGCCAAGTAGACTTGTCATCTTGAATCTAAGGGGTTTTTGCCAGTCCAAAGAGTGTAAAATTGCTCTGTTGACATGAATCATGATGCTTAACTTTCATGCAGCACGTAATCTCACATGCTCTAATGTTAATTAAATTCCAAAGAAGCAGTTTTCCGATCTCTCCACAGGGAGCTTGTTTGCCTTAAAATGAAACTACTGGGCTGAGATAGTCTCCACTATACTAGCATTACGTTCACTACATTAACTCAGTAAAGACTTTGGCATAAGACATGTAGCTGAACCTCAGTAATCCCCTTTGCTTATCTGGAAACCCAGGGCTCCTGCACTGTGTTTCATTTGCAGCTGGGACTTACACTGGTGACTCATTGCGATATTAACCTTTCCATTTGTTATAACACCCTGAAGCGTTATCACAGCATTCAAAGGAGTCACGCAAATAAATGAGCAATGTACACATTGCTGTGAGGTGATGGTGGCCGGGCTTTGTTTGCAAAGCCTTCTCCATGCTGGTTAAGAATTGTTGCACTGCATCTGACAGTGTTTGATCTTACTTCTCCGTGGCCCTTTAGAAAGGGGCTGGAGGAGCATTGTCTGTCCACAAGCAGCTTCCCCTCCCAGTCCCAAATGTATTCTCACTTAGCACATGGTTCAGATAGCAGAAGGAGCAGAAGGAGGGAGAAGCACCTGCCACAGAACTCTGCTGCATTGGAAACCTGAGCTTTGCAGCAACCAAACCCGCCACGCATGCTTGCACCCCTGGCTCCTGGGTGCAATCACACATGAAGCTCTGGGAGAGAGAAGACACTGAGGTTACCAGTTCCCTAAGGAGGAAGGGGTAATATTTCCCCAATTTGGGTTGTGTGTCTGAGGGGGAAGCTCTGCTCCTTCTAGACTGTTGCTGGTTGCTCGGGTTTGGGGAAGGGGTGAAAGAAGAGGGGCAAGTGAAGTCTTTCTACATAGGCAATGATTTGGGGTGGGGGAGAAGGGATGAAGAAGTGGTTGGTTAGCTCATGAGTGAACGAAGGCTGGTCCTGCTATTTAGTCACCAGGTGAAAAAGCCTCCATCAAAGGTGTTTTCTGGCTATGTGACTTCATCCGTGCTAAAAAAAGAGGAGGAACAGGGACTAATACCCAAGCCTTGGCTGGTCCTCGGGCATATGAAGAGTGTTTGCCTCTCGTAAATGAAATTATGGGACCACTTGCTTGGCTTTGGTGCGAACAAAGAATGAAATAGGCAATGATCCTATTCAGGGTGAGAGTCCTGGACATCTTTGAATCCACTTAGCATTATATGCAGCATCAGGATGCTAGTCCTGAGTGCTCTCAAATATTCGCAGAGGTTACAAGCTCAAGCACTTGACCCAAGCGAAAGCTGAGAATTTTAAAGATGGATACAAAGGAAACAACACCTTCCCCTAGGGTATCCAATAGACCCCACACAGCCAATTAGTGCATTTCTCTCTCCATCCCAGCAATGTGAGGTGTAAGGGGATAGTGGGAAGAACAGGAGGTATCAGGGGATACTCATACTCCACGGGAATATGGTTGGGGTCAGGAGGAGAAAAATAATTGCCGGGTGCCTGAAAAGTATGTGTCACTCATCCAGCAGGATATATATGCTCTGCACAAATATCCTGTGTCTGTGTTGGGGCTGGGCTTGGGCCAACACGGATTCTGGGCCCTGCTGTGGGCTGAAATCCCACAGGGACAGGTCTCAAAAGCCTGAGGGATGGGAGGGATAGCGGTAAGCATGGTGAGTGGCAGGTGGAGACAGTCCTTTGAAAGTGCTCACAGACATTACTACTGAAACCTTACTGACACCCCCATAGCCTTCTTCACTAAGTGGGGTGTCTTTATGTCTGGGGATCAAATCTAAATTTTACACAGCCTTGAGATTGCTTTCTTAATGCAACTACTGCTGCTACTTGTATTTTGTTGTTTTGGGGCGGGTTTTTTTTTCGCTTGGAGTTGATATCACCTTTAAACAGAAACACTTGTTTTCTTGGGGACCTTAAGTACATAAGTGCATTCTGGAAATACTTTCCGGGGGCATATGCTAGAGCAATAGATCAAATCCTCCGTGATCATTGTTAACATTCAATCTTGAACTGAATGTTTTTAATTCTCGTTGTTATGAAGTACTGCAAGGCTGAGGTCTTAGTCCTTTATCAGACAATATTCCCATCAGAAACAATGCTGGATGCAAATAAAAGCAAACAATTTAGTCTATAGCCATTTTTTCTATAAGGCACTTGGCATCCTTCAAGTCACTTGGTTCTGTTCAAAAAAGGATAAGGCCTTACACTATTGAATAGTTGTCAGTACAGTATGCTGAATCCAACAGTGTTTCATAGAAGAGAGGTAAACACAGCAGGTCTTTGACAACATGGTAGATGACTTGATGCAGGAAGAGTTTTCCGGATTATTGAAAAACATCTCACTGCACAAACAGTGACCTTCTTGGTTTAAACTTTGTAATCCAGGAATATCAGATAAATTAGGAATTCTAACATAAGTATATTTGTACTGGAATAATTAAACCTTGCAGCTGTGGTCACAAACTTTCCTTTCAAGCAGCACCTTCAGAGCACTCACATTTGCCCTAATCAAAGAAATTGGAGTTGGGAAAAGTGCAGGTTTGTTGTCCATTAACATGAATATGAAATGCATATTGCAAAAATGGCTCTCAATAGAAGTACCAATAATTCAATTTGGAATAACTTGTGGTTAGTGGGATTTGCTTTTAAGCAACTGAGTTCAAATATGTAATACAGCAATAGTGGGAAATGGTTTAGATTAAGCAAATAATGTAAAAATCATTTCTGGATATATTTTTATTAAATTTTCTCATTGTCACAAGCTCAGACCCTGATGTTGCAAATGGCTGAGAAGCTCCTGGGAATTGCTAAATACTTTGCAGTCCTACCATGTGTAGGAGGAGGCTGAGAAGATTTTAAAGCACTTTGGAGGAAAGAGGTTTATAACGGAGATGTAGATGAAAAAATCCGCAGCACAAATGATGTCAGAATTACCATACTGGGCAGTGAAAACCTTTTTTAGAAGAACATGAATGTGAGTATACTGCTTCAGACATAGGGCCCATTTGGCCCAGTACCCTGTTTCACTTTTCCAGCTGCAAACTATTTTCAGTTCAGGGGGTTATTGAACCCCATGTAGCTTGTAGTTAGTATTAATGATTGTCCTTCTAAACATCTCTCCAGTCTCTTCTTTAACATATGTAAACCCAACATCCTTTGGCAAAGAATTTTCCAGCTACGTGAGAAACCATCCTGTTTTATTTGTTTTGAAGCAGGTTTCTACTTGCTTCATTTGATGGTTCCCGATTTTGCTCCCAGAAGAGACTACAAACAGTTGATCATGCACCTTCTCTTTCCAGACCACCCATGAGTTTGAAGACTGCTATTATATACACCCTCAGTTATTGGTTTTTTTTCCTTGGCCAAAGGCATTACTCAGTCATTCCTTGTCTGAAAGCTGTCCATACCTTCAGTCATCCTTGTTGCTGTTTGAAATTTTCCCAGATTTAATATGTGCTCTCTGAGAACAGGGTACCAGAACCACATTGACTCCTCCAGCTATGTGCAAACCATGCACTTGTACAGTACTATACAGATGTCCAATGATTTAGTCTCTATTTTTAACTCATAATTCCCAACATATGCTTTACCTTTTCACCACCATCAGGTGTTGGGCTGATGTGTTTGTGCTACCATTACATTGTACCCCCAGACCTTGCTGCTGAGTGGAGATGATCAGCCTAGAGCCCATCACATTGTATGTGAAGTTAGGATTGTTAATCCCATTTTACATGTATCTACATTGATTTTATCTGCCATTTCATTACTAGGCATCCTCAAGTCCTCCTACAATTCCAATCTGCCCTCAGTCTCACTGCTCTGAGCCACTTTATGCCATCAGCAAACATTGCCATCTCCCTGTTTACTCTCTTTCCAAGGTCACGAAACATGTGGAACAGGGGAGCTCCAGCACAGACCCATGCATAACTCCACCAGCGATCTCCCGTTGCCTTTTACTCCTGCCATCTGTTCCTCTCTGTTAACCATTAATTTCTTCCTGTGAAGACTTTCTCTCTTATACCATAGCTGTTTAACACCCTTAAAAGCCTTTGGGGAGGAACTTTGTCAAGAATTCTCTAGAAATCCAAGTAAACTCTATCAATTTATATAACAATTGTACCCACTCTCTACAAAACTCTCCAAGAGAAGCCAGCATTGGAGCACCCCACTGCCTACAGCCACTTTGCTCTTCCAGCTGCCCTTTTGACTTCTCTGTGTCCCTTGCTCCTCTAGTAAGGACACCAAACCTAAGTACAATATCTCTAAGTACAACTTCTCAGGAATTTCTGTTGCTTTTGATTAATTATGAACATTAACAGCTTTCAACCCTGTGTTTCAGGTCAATGGGAAAAAAAAGAGATTGACTGCAATAAGAGGATTTATAAATCTGTTGTCAAAAAGCAAGACTGAGTCAACAAGGCAGATAACCAGAAAAGTAGCAAGCATTCAGGCTTATTTTTGTCTTAGCCCTGAAAGTCCCTTTTCTATAGTGGAGGTTTCCATATTGATGAGCATATAATACCTTGTGGTCCAATTTGCTGAGAGTTTGACCTAGAAGAAATCACCGTAACCATGTAGGATTTCTTTGCAATATGGACATGTTGCTTGTATACAGCTCAGTAGGTCTTGGCTGCACAAGGCTGTTTCAATTTTTAATGAAAGACTCCTAGAGATGAAATATTTAACATCTTTGTCTGTAAAGTCCAACTCCCTTTACTACCACTACTAACACTGTAAAGGGCAGTGATACTGCTTATTGCTCTAAGTGTTTTAGAGTGATGGATGAAAAGAAAGGCTTTATTTTTAAAGTTGGATATAGTTTGCAAAGATCACTAACCTTGAACTGAATCCTGCTGTTCTTACTTACTAAGGTCAGTGGAAGTTTCAATTAATAGATTTTAATCAAGTGAGAACTGGGCAAAACCTTATTGACTCTTTTTTTGAGAAAAATCCTTTAAAATTCAAGAGAACTCCCCTACAAATTTTACATGGTATATATAGAGAGATTCTTTAAGCCATCTGAAAGACAAAATCATTGTTCTACAGTCTGCCCAGGGGCAACAACAATTAGTGCCAACCCCTTCTTTTGATTCATTTTAAATTTCCCTGTTCATTTCTGGGAGATATCTTTGAAGAAATCCACCCCTTACAGTGTGCATTTTCCCTCCTAGGAGGTGGAAATGTTTCTACTGTATCAGTGAAAAAGTGTAGTTCAGAACAAGAAACTTTAAACATGAGTTGGCTCCAACGGAAACCCACAGAAGCTGGTAATCTGTGTGCATTACAGCACTCACTGATCAATAGTAATTCAGGGATAGAGTGGCATATCCTCAGCTGAGAAATATTTCAAGGCTTGATTAGTTGTGCTCCTTTTCCATTGGGACTGTAGTGCAATCTTCACTTACAAAGACATGTGATCTGAAAGCCTGAGGCAGAACAATCCTTGTTTTCACAGGAGAAGCTTTTCTAGGATGCAAAAGCTTTTACATCCTCATCCTTGTTTCTAAAAGCTGTGTCTTCTCCACAAAATTAAAAAAAAAAAAACCAAAACAAAACCAAACCAAAAAAGCGAGCTTAGGATGGCATCAACATCACAGTCTCTGCGAGGTAAAAGGGCATGTAAAAAAATATTTTGGGCAGTGTTTCCTCATGCCTGCTTCATACTGTCTCTTGTGATCTATGCTTTTCTTGGGGCTCTCATGTTTTCCCACATTGAAGGTAATCGGAAGGTCAATTTAAGTGAAGAATATAGAAAATTTCTGCAGAATCTGTGGTACATCTCCAGAAATTTATCAGGTATGTACTGGAATTTCAAAATGACTTATCTGTACAGGGAGTTTCTCATCCTTTTGCTTTCTGAATGAGATTTTTGGCTTTTGAAGACATTCTTCAAATACTGACAGTTGAACCTGCAAACAGGATATTCCCTCTGCCCAGCTAATGACTGCTGTTATTTGCTTGTCTTCCTTAGCTGTGATTTTTGACTGCAAGCTTCTCTGGTCCCTGTGTTCCTGCCTGAAAAGAATTTTCCTGAGGTGCCTGTGTTCTCCCTTTTTCCCAAGTTACTTAAAGCCCTTAAAGAGCAGCTGAGATTCCCATGGTATTTCCCTCTGATTGCTGGGGTCTGAATCCTCTGTCTCAGAAAGTCTCTTCCAGCTCCCTCTTCCCAGCTCTGAGCTTCCCTACCAGCCCTCTTGTAATGGGATGCTTGGAAGGAGGCAGGTGCAGTGCTGCACCCCAGACCCGGTGGTGCTGATGGAGGGGGTAGAGGGGAGGAGAAGGGGTAGAAATCCTCTTGGTTCTGTGTCGGGGCATGTACACGGGCTTGGACTTTCACTCAGGTAGCTGTGCTGACACCATGATCTGTTTGGGGCAAGCATCCCTGTAGGTAATGTCCTTTCAAGCAGAGGTCAGCCATGGGGAGGAGGAATGAGGGGTGCAGTCTCTGGGATTCACAGCAGGGCGCTGGGCAGTGCCACCTGAGTGGTTCATATCAGTTACGTACTGACGACCCCATATTTCTAGTGTCTTTGGGTCAAAAGAAGACTAAGCTCCTGGGGAGTCCAAAATTAAACAGGACATTCAGGCTGGAACTTGAATATTCGATCTTCCTGCCCTGCTTCTTTATGCTTATTTTTGTGTCATATTTTGACTTTGTTGGAGCATAGCTTGTTTATTTGTTCCTTGTTTCTTTATTAACTGAAGCCACTGGACCCATCCGATTTTCTTTTTTGGGGGGGAGGGGAGAGGGTAGGGTAAGGTGAATATCTTTATCTTCTAAAAGAGTATAAGCAAATCCTCAGCTGGAGTAAACTTCACTGGAATAACAGGTTGGCTGCTTCCTGAGTGGTGGTCTGCAAACACTCACCGTATCTCCTGTTGTTACCGTGACAGATAACATGACAGAAAATGAGGAGATATTTAAGGAAAAAATCCATGCACTGCTTAACACAGCTGAACGAGACTGGTTTGTCAATCCAAAAGATATATGGACTTTCTTTGGGTCTCTTTTTTTCTGCTGCACAGTATTCACAACTGTGGGTAAGTTCAGAGGTAAAGTAACTCCCTGCAGAATCAGTTGCAATTGCTGCTTTCTCTAATGTATTTCTTCCACGGAATTAAAAAAAAAAAAAAAAAAACACCCAAAAAACCCAACCCTAAAAGCCAAAACCCCTTGAATTTTTCTTCTGAGTATTGACAATGAGTCTCCAAGGGGTTCTGCAAATGCAGATTGCAGAGACGTAGCTGAGTCACAGAAGCAAGTGAGGCTTTAGTAAATGGCGATGGTACATGCTGCATCATTACATGCATACTGTAACAGGTACTCGTATATGGCACATACACAAAACTATTATATTAAAGTAAAAAGAAATCTCAGTTTTTCAGTCAAACCTTATCCTTCTCATCATTGTGTGTTATGCTGGGTAATGTTTCCTTCACTGGAAGAGGTAATTCATTATGCATATATTGTTTTTCAATTGCTCTCCTATTATTTATGTGTAACCCAGCTTTGTAAATCTATGGCTCTGTAATTAACCATGCTGTTGTTGTTCACACTTCTCTGGGTTAACAGCACATGGTAATGTTTAAGTCACACCTCTGAAATCTTTCATTCTGACTTCATATTTCAAAGGAGGAACTAGATCAAATAGAAACATCTCTTCTGGTTTTGGCTCCCTCTGCATTCCTAAATACAACTCCTCATGCTCATTCCCAAAGCTACTTTTATCCCTTTGCTAATCTTTCTCAAATGCTGGTAAGTACAGACACAGACTATCTAAATTTGTCAGAATCAAAGCTGGATGGGAAACAGTCCCACAGCATTGTATCAAATTGCAAAGACATCTCTCCGCTGCATTAGGATATACTCAAGATCCCAGCATGGGTATGCATCATAATGCAAAAGAAAAAAATGAACCTTAAAAAAGAGCTTATCCTGTACAAGGAATAGTGTGAGAGGTAGTATACTCACTTGGAGCACGTAAGAGACCCTTGTGTGCTGTCTCAGTCACAGCAGAAGCTTGAACCTCAGACTCTGATGTCTTAGGTGACTGTTCAAACTTAACTTCTTGCAGCCCCTGAGTTTGAAGACAGTCATCTAGGTTGTCAGGGACACATACTGGAGATGCAGACCTGAATCCTCACCCCAGAGAATATTTCCTAGTACAAACACAACAGCTAGGAATGATTGAAAGAGGATGTTTTATCAGAAAGATTTGACTTCAGCAAACTAATGAAAAACCATACTGTTGGAAACTTCTTGCCTGGGTACACTTCCCATCTCCATTAACATGGGACTTTACAAATATCCCCATACACACTGACCCAACATTTATTTCCCAACTGCCATTATTTTTGGCCTTCATAACACTGAGTATTAACACAGCTTCCTCAGGTTTTGAGCTGAGTTTTGGGATAATAGGAAACCTGGAATATTTGTTGCTAATAGATGGCTATTTCCATTGTGGAGGGTTTGTTGTTTGCAGTATTAGGAACTGATAAATCTCTTCAGATTAGAGTCAGCTTAGCTACCTTTAATTATGTAGAAACAAGGCATCTAGGCTGAAGATCAGTGGTCTGAACTGCCGCCTCTTCACTGCCTACAGAGGTTGCCTAGTGGCTCATTTAGGCTAGATTTCTGGATAGCTAAATTTAAGCTCAAGATAAGTTTTAACCCTTGAAACTGCACTACGTATTTTTAATGCATGGAAATTGAGAAAAGAAGAAAATCACTCTGTACAATAACTACAATAATTAATCTTCCCCAACTGCTTCAGCAATAAGTATTCGCATTCCTAGTTAGCCAGTGGGGAACAGAGTGACAGAGAATAAATAGTTTTTCAGTGCCTCACAGCAAGGGAGGGACCAAGGTTGGATTCAGACCAAAGGCTATGGCAGCCATTAGTGAAAACAAACATGAATAGATGAAGAAAATGAAGGAAACCATACCTCAGCATATGAGCTAATAGTCTTACAGGCTAAGTACCTAGCCTGGAAGATCATCTAGAAAAGAACAATGTTTTTGAAGGGAGGGAAAAAATACTTTATGTCTTTTTGGAGGATGAGAAGAAAAAATGGTTGTTAAAATTTAATACAATTAATACAATGCTGATGTTTTCTCCCACTGTAATAGAAAAGCACTAACTTAAATTTTAAGTTTCATATCCAATACGTTAGAGGAAGGAAACATAAATACCCAAATTGAATTTAGGGAAAGGGCGTACCTTCTGCTACCATTTTATGTATCATAAAGGCCATGCATCTGGTCGTACTTCCCTATTTGTTGTAACTGATATTTGTAAGCTTTAGTACTCTAGAGTAAACATGCATTTCCTCATGTGACAAACATATGCTTCCTCACTTGATCCTTTGTTTTTCTGAATACATTTAAGAGACTGAAAACTGTGAAGTCAGTACAAACACAATGTCAACACAACATATGCCATTAGAGCTAGATCTGACGGACTAGGGACTATTTGAAATTCTGTTACTAGCTTACTGTTTGTCACAGGGAGTTTTGGCAAAGAAATGAAGTTTGAAGTATGGGTCTCATTGTCCCTTTCTGATCCATAGTGCTGTCCTGGTTTCAAAATTCAGACAATCATCCAGATCTGAATCTTCCCAGAGCTCAGGGTGTTTGACACCCAGAAATCATTCAGTCATACTGTGAGATGCTGGAGGCTGTCCAGAAGATGATCCCCCAGCTCCTCATGAACAGTCCGTTAGCTTCCCCCAGCACCAGCTGTTGGCTCTCTGAGCTCAGCCTTCAGCTCGACTTCCCTGTGGAGGGATCCATGGGCCCCAGACCTCTCTTGTTGTCTTGCCTTTTAGATCCTTCTTAACCCAGATTCACAGGTCAGGAAATCTTCATAACAGTCTCCAGCAGGACAGAGGCTGCACACCGGTCTTGGGCTGGCCCACATCTTTTGCTTCTCCTCCCTAAATGTCCTCTTGTTGTCAGGCAGTTAAGTCAAATAGCCGAAAAGGTGCAGATAAAGTAGGAAGAGTTAATTCAACAGAACTGGCAAACTCCAAACCTCCAACTGCTTGAAGAGATAGGATGCCTGCATTAATAACCAGCATTTGAAACTCAGAAATTTTAATAGCTTCAAAGCAAAGCCAAAAAGAACAGTATGCTCTGGACTAAAAATTGACTTTTAAAATTGACAGCAATAAAAACTCAGAGGATGTGAATACCTAATAAATCACAATGTTCTCTCTCCCTTTCCCTTCTCTTCCTCTTTTTGTTTTTGTTCAAGGTTATGGTAATACATATCCTGTGACACGGATTGGAAAATATCTCTGTATGCTGTATGCTTTATTTGGCATCCCTCTGATGTTCTTGGTCTTGACAGACATGGGAGACATCCTTGCGACTGTCTTATCCAAGTCTTACAAAGAATTCAGAAAACTACAGTCAAAAATTCTAGCCTCTAAACTCTGTTCTGGATCCACATGTAACAAAGAGGATGAACTGAAATCCAGAGCACAGTCTAAAGTAGTCATCAATGAGCCCTTGACTATTATGGAAGTGCTGAAAAGTCAGCCAGGTGTTAAAAGGAAGCCAATCAAATATCGCAATGCTGAAATTTTTGAAATGTTAATTGCCAGAGAAAATGAACAAGCAAAACCAGCAAGAAATAAAAGCATCGAGAGATGGAGTTCATGTCCCGAACTAACCAGGGGAAAGGCAATGTCCAGAGTAATTGAGAATTTTGACAAAATAGGGAAACAGTTAGAAAAATTAGATGTGCCCATTGTATTAATGGTGCTAGTTATCTTTGTGTACATCTCCTGTGCAGCTGCTATTCTTCCAAACTGGGAAACCAGGTTGGATTTTCAGGAAGCCTTTTATTTCTGCTTTATCACCTTGACAACTATTGGATTTGGAGATACACAACTGGAACATCCCAAGTTTTTCTTGTTTTTTTCCCTCTATATTATTATTGGCATGGAAATTGTCTTCATTGCTTTTAAGCTGGGCCAAGACCGCTTAATTGGTTTGTATAAAAAGGTGATTTCATTCTGTGGGGAGAAAAAGATGCCATCAAAGAAGGTATATCCAAAATAAGAGCAGTCATTTCTCCTTCACTTGTAAGCATTGGCCACTGCAATGAGATGAAACTGTTCCTGTACATTTCTGCCTTGGGCAGGCAGGAGGCATATTTTATTCTGATTTCCTCTGAGAATCTACTGTAAAATGGCTGAATACCTAAGGAGACACTTGATGAAGGCATCTTCAGGGAGTACTTTCCAACAGGGTCCCATCTCCTAAATAATAAAAGAAGATGACGCATGATGAAAAAGCAGAAGGCTCTCCCTGCCAGTGCTCCCTAGCATCTTTTGGAAAGCTCTGACTTTCAGCAGCCTTTCTGTCCTCTCTCCCACAGCAAGCCAATTTAGGATTTTTTTTTTCAGCACATGTCCAAGCAAGGCCCAGATCACTGTCTCGTCCTGCCACCTTGTCTGCAGCCAGGGACAGCTTGGTTGTGGCTGTTGGTTCTGAGCTGTGACAGCATGCTACTAAAATAAGATTCATCATCAGAGAGAGTTGGGGAGAAAAAGTATGAACCCAGCTGCTCTTCTGTCATGACTGCATATATTGCAAACATTGCACCTCTGTGCAGGCCAAGGGAATTTTAAAATGAAAGGAAGAACACCGAATTTGCACCTCTTTCTCTGTCCCCTGTCCACAAATTGGTCAGAAACTTGTTCATCTCTTCAGGGCTGAAAGCACTCCTTCTCCATCATGATTTATCATATCTGTACTCAGCCCAGAGTTGATTATGCATCTCATGGTGTCCAGCTACAGAAGCGCTTATGACAAGTTCTGCTCTTGAGATGGCCACCTGGGGGAAGGCACGCGGCAAACCTGAAGGTGACTACAGCCATGGACTGAAGCTCCTTCTCTTTGTTGTTAAAGAAGCATCATGGTCTGGGGACACCAATCCCAGAAGTCCTCAGTCCTAATCCAGGTTTTACTCTGCACAGACTGCTTGACTCCTGGGAGTTCTTTGGCCCACTCATAGAAAGAAAAGCCTACCTGTTTCACTGGGGTGTGGTGAGGATCCTGTAGTTATATACTTGCGGAGCTGTTTCTTCAAGATTTTGCTTATATTATTCATAATCTGAATTGAGCTATCAATGACAGATAATTTTTTCTGTTAAAAAAAATACAATCTATAAACTATAGACATTGACTTTAATTAACTGCCTCTTAACTTGTAAATTATATGCATGCCCACTGAATGTGAACAACATCTTTACATATTAAAGCATGCTTGATTATGACAGAATGTACATTATTCTCCATAGTAAATTTGCTATTTGAAGCTAAGATTTTCAGAATATTTACATGGCAGCTTATCTCTGTCACACTCCATGTACATGGTAATGTGTATTCAGCCCTTAGTATAATTAGTTGCAATTAAGCACTGATGATACGCAAAATATATAATAAAAGATGACATATAGAAAAGTGCTTTATAAGAATAACAATAAAGAATACAGCAGCTGGAAGGAACTCTGGTTAACTTTTTCATGTTTGCCATGACTTTGGCTTCACGTACAAAGTCCCTCTGTTCAGACTACTCTCATATTACTTTATTTTATGTCTTTGGATTAAAATCAGTGTAGAACTGTGGACCCATGCCAAAGTTCTCAGAAATCAATGAAAAGACTCAGATGATTTAATGGGCTTTGGATCAGAGAACTGCACTTCCTGCTCCTCAGGATTTTCCCCTGTGATACGCCTAATGCTGCCAGCATTAGTAAGAACTGGTCTTTATATCATTTGACTAGTGTCTCTCATATCAGTGAGATCTCATTTATGCAGAGGGATAGATTTCTCATTGACGTGGTAGCTTGATACCTTCACATTTACTTTACAGACTTAGTCAGGGAATTTTGGCTAGACTTGCAGTAAGGATTCTGCACCAAATCATTCTAGTTATGGCCAAGGGATGGCAGTAAACAGCTTTCCTTCATATAGAACCCGCCAGTTATGGTGGATAAAAATATATTTTATAGAAGGAGAGAGAACAAATCACATCACCATGACCCTCTTTATAATGACGGTGCACCTGCCTCTTGAATACAATGCACAGCTCTTGTCCTTCACCTCCCAAAGGATATGTAAAATTGGAAAAAGTTTATAGGCCAGGAAAAAGGATGAACAAAGGTAGGGAACAACTTCCATATGAGACATGTAGAGTAGCTCTCTAGTCTGGAAAGAGGTGAGAGACTAAAGGAGAGATGTGTAACTTTATGAGGGCACAGAGAAGAGAAATAGGGAATGATGGAATGATTGTTAAATGTCTTTCATTATGAGAGCAAGGGCTGCCAAATGAAACTAGCATGTGGCAGGTTTAAGAAAAGAAACAAAAAGAAGAGAAAATGGTACTTCACACAACATATAATTAAGCTGTAGATACTCCCTGGCATGGGAGGATGTGGCGATTAAAAGTTCACATTAGATCAATGGGAGATAGGACAAAATCATGAAAGAAAAACTTGAAAAACAATTAAATACAAAGATAGCACTTTTGGCTCAATAATTACTGAGTCCCAAATTGGCAGATGAGGAGGAAGCATTTCTACAGACTTTCCTGTCCTCGTGTTCTTTCTCTGCAACCTGATATCTCTCAGAGACAGAATACTGGTCTGCACGGTCTTGTTCTGACCTGATTTTGGGTGCCTGTAATGCGTTGAAGCAGATTGTTATATAGCTAACAAAACATTCAGTAAATCTGATTTCTGAAGAGATATTTGGTTTCACATTTGCATCCAAGGTAGATAAACCAGCACACTCTGATTCTGCAAAACATATCACAGAAAAATGTGATTTAGGCAACACAACACAACCAGCCTGCAGCAAATATAACACGGTCATTTGTCTTGTGTTGTGGACCTAAAGGAAGGTGGAGAGCACCATGGGTGATGACATATGGTGACGCACCCCCAAATGTCAGGGATAAAAAGGTATTTATATTTTCTCAGGTGCACTGAAGCATTGCTCCTATACAACCAGGAATATTTGGCCCTAATTTTCTTACTATCAAAGTTGGAAGACAGTTTCCCAGATGACAGAGGAGTACTCAGCAGCATTGCGCCATCAGTGATAGCAGCAGTTTGGTCTGTATAACAGTATCTGAATATAGCTCAGTAAACACAGCAACAGCTAATGAAAATGAAACAAAGTAGTGAGTAGTGCTCGTTTAGCGAGCCTCAGGCAGAAATATTTACAAGTTGACTGCTCTTAACATGGTCTAAATCCTAGAAGAATTCACAGTGTCTGCCCCCAGAAGTTTTTATTCAACAAAATTGACGTTGAAATCAGCTTTGCTTGCATCAAAGCAGTACAAAATACTGCTTTTCATAATTTTTTCCATCACGTGCTGCATGAGATGGTGGGTTAGCTGTGAAGGGCTTCAGGGAAGAACTCTTCTATCAGGAAAGACGTGACTGATGGGGAAAGAGTTGCTTGATGTGTAACCCACAAAGGATATGAGTTATTACAGACCCAGCTGGAGAGCTTTACAGATCAAATGCACTTGGCGCTGAAGGATGCTGGATCAATCACTCCTGATTGGGCCAAGATGGCAGCTGTCACGAGCACTTAGGAGCAGAGAGGAGGGTATTCCTGGCGTGGGAATTATAGAGGGAGGGATGGAGGAATGAATGGAAGGGGCAGAAAATAATCTTTGGGCAGAAGGGTTAGAGGGAGAAAATGACAGCAACGGTAGAGGAAGCAACCATTTTCTGTGTAGACAAATACAGTGAAGAGATGGTTGAGAGGTGCTGAAAATATGTTGAGGGTTGATGTTTCTGGCCTGCGGAGGGTTTGTGCAGCCAGCCCACAGTCGGAAACCCCTCTGGAGATCAGCATGGTGTCACTGTTGTTGGGCTCCAGCACAGGTCTCACCACCAGCAGCCACAGGGAGGGCAGAAGAATCTGTGCAAGGAAGTCTCCTGAGAGATAAAACAGTAGCAGAAAGAAGGTGCAGGGACTGAACTGAAAAGCCATTAGTGACACCATCAGAAATATTCCTCTTATTCTCTGCTTTGTCATTCAAAGAATGGCAACCCATTCAGAAGCATGTTTTACATAAGCAATACGTCTGAGGACTCAGGAAATTCTTAATGGGATGTAGGACTTGTCATCTGTGTGCCAGTAGCTCAGATGTAGTCCAGATTTTAGTGGGCTCAACATTAATAACATCTGATAGCACTTTGATGGCCTTTATGCTTTTTCAACTCGTTCCAGGTGGATACGCACCCACATCACAAAAACACTCTCATATAATGAATGCTAATAGCACGCGTGGTGGCAGGCTCAGCAGAGGCAAAGGCTGAGACTCCAGCTGAGAGGAGTCCCTGCAGTCCCCTTTGCTTCCAGGTTCCCAGCATACCTTGTGATCCTAATTTCCAGACCACAGGGTGCATCAAATGTAGCACGTGTGGTTGTTGCATGCAATACGAGTGTTTTGTGAACCCAGAATGATGGGTCTTATTATTTTCCCTGGGTTTCACAAATGGAACACTTTTTGTTTTTATTTCTGTTGTTATTACTATTATTGAAAAGCACCTTCACAGGCTGTACTCAGCTGTTCTACCAGGATATATTATATTCTAAGAGCAACTTAAAGTATTTAGTTAGGCTACCTTTCCCTTTATTCCTTATCCATGCTCCACATGTATGGTAGAAAAAGTATTTCTCAAGCCATCCAAACCTGTATCCTGCATTACACACAAAGCAAGGGAGATTTGCTTGGGATAAATTTCAAATATCTTTGTTAAAGTACATAGGCACAGGTGGTGGCAGAAAAACTAGGAATTTGCTCCATCACTCATTGCATGTTATAGCTGCGTGAAGACAACAGAACTCTCATATATGAGGCCAATATTTTTAGGATAGCAGCCTGAGGTCTAAGTGCAAAGCTTCATGGACAATGAAGTCCATGAATGCATTGCTTGTGCATGCCAAAGGCTGGTTGTCTGCACGTGGTACTCATTAGAGAGTTTTAGGAAGTGCTTGGACAAATGTTAGTTGGTTTGTGTGCTCATGGTTTTGCATGTGAATCTGAGCTTTTTTTTTTTTTTTTCTTAGAGTTAGAAATTCAGTCTCTCAGTAGGTAAAAATCTAGTTCCTCTGAGGTTAATTCAGACCTTTTCAAGCTGATAAAGCTCTCAGTGTCTGGGCATAGCCAGAAACCTCCTGACACTTGTGCATAAAAATATGTCTGAGAATTTTCAGGGTGTACCAAAGTCCAGAGGAAATGGAAGAAAATGGGCAAGAAGGGAAGGGAAAGCAAAGCAAGAAGAAAAGAGCGAAAAGATTGACAGTGAAAAATTAATTGCTGTGTTAAGCATCTACTGATGAGAAATCAGGGTAATGATGTTGTCTAGCAACATTGACTCATTACATTATCTGCTTCCACAAAGTCCTGTGTGAACAGCAAAACTGAGAGAGAAGACACCACAAAATTAGCATATAGAATTGCCAATGTATTTGATGATCTGCTGGAAGAGAGTTATTTGATCTGCCGTGCGATGCAGACTGTCATCATGCTCTCAGATCAGTGCCCTGCAGCGGAAAGCCACCCGTTTGCTGTCTTTTGTCACATGTGACAAAAGATTTGAGAAGCAGTGCAAGAGTTGGATATTGGGGCTCTGACTGTTGGTGTAAGACACTCATGGCCTACAATTTCCCAGCTTTACACTTTTCTTGTGGCAAGTAATAGAAGCTGTTGCTGCTAAAGGAATTTGGGAGTTTGGGTTATTCAGTGTATGTATGAAGCCTTCTGCCCACCAGCTTAATATTAACTTGAGTTTAGGCTGTTTTCATCTCACACAACCATCCAAAGCCTCAGGAGAGCATCGAACACCTAGATTTCACTGATGCTTAATGGATAGTTTTCCAAGTACACTTGCCAGCCAAAAGCACAGGGCTGCTGTGCTTCTTGGACAATAGAGCTGGTTGATGCCTGGATGAAAACTTCTGATGACACTTAAAGGAAGTCTGAAGAAAGTAGAAGTTTTGGATTTTTGTTGGGAAAATATCATAGTAACCTTTTCACAAAATGTTTTCAAAGCAAATCTGAATTTGTAGGAGGATTTTTGGTTGAACTGCAAAATGTTGATAGTCAAAAGAGGACTTTAAAAAAGATTTTAGCAATTTTATCTTTGATATCTCCCTGAGATGAGCCATTTGTGTAAGAAGAGAAGGACCTGGAAGAATAAAGCTCTTTGTAATCCCCCTGTGCTGTCACTATAGCTCCAGCTTCTCACACAGACAGTGACATGTCAGGTCACTCTGCTGATGAAGAGGTCTGGCTTTCTCCAGGGTTGAGTCCAAGTTTTTCCATACACCTCAGGAGAAGAGCAAACCCCTTCAGACAAAGCAATACGTGGCATTCTTGTTAAAAGACGTTTCTCAAACAGTTTAAACAGTCTTATGTTAAGACAGATTTGTAGTTACTGAGAATGGAAAAAACGAAGCAAATGAAGGCTCATGAACTTTCCCTGGAGTTGAAGAGCAGGACATGATTTACTGTACTAAGAAGTTTGATCTACTGTCTGGGTCTGTAAATAAAAAGTACGTGCTTGGGCTAACATTTGACAGCCAGCAGCACTTCTTTTCTATCTGCTCTGCAAGAAAAGTTACACTGCCAAATGGGTTTTACAGCAATTTGCTATGCTGATGAAACAAATATATTTTGTGCCTAAAGAGATTAAGGACTGGTGTGTATACATGTTTTTACTTTATAGAAAAGCCACTTCTAAATGCTACCTAAGAAGCAGAGGGCTGAATTCTGATCTTCTTGAAATCCATGGCAAAGCTCACAGTGCCTTTAGCAAAATCAGGTTTGGAAACAAGTGACAAGTAGAACATGTTTTGCCATTAATCCCTTTGATCCTGGTTTTAGAAAAGCCATTTCATGCCTAAACTGTCATGTCATAGAAAGGTTTTTTCTACACAAAAACTGGTTAAATTCCTGACGGCTGTTGCTTGTCTCCTTCTTCTCATGCTATTTTTCTTCACTATCAGCAGTGACCTGCAATCAGGACACGATCACAGACTCTGGAGACATGGAAAATTCTCAATGAAATAAACCCAAGTTCTTCTTGGTCAAAAATAGACAAACATGAAGATGTGTCTTATACCCACATGAAGCACTTTTGTGGTTATTAATTATTTTTCCCATGGCCATATTTTGTCATTGTTTTTGGGCAGAGCTCCCCATCTCAGTTCCAGTCAATGGCCCAGCATGCCTTTGGATCCTCAGGCAGAACACGAGGTGTGTGACGTGCTCCCTGGGACACTGAGGCTTACCCTGTGATGGGCCAGAGATTCACTTCTTCCTTGGAGAAGCATGGAGATTTCCTCTGTTGGCCTTGTTTTCCATTAAAAGAGAATAGGGAAACAGAAGCCCAGATATTAAGAATGCTATAAACACAGCAACTAAGGAAGTCATTTAACTCAGTTTCCAGGCAATTTTAAAATAGATTTTAAGGACAATGTTCAAATAAACACTTTGACCAAACCTTGAGCTTAATCGAAGCCCAGTGTTTTTAAAATCAGGCATTTTGGTTTTTTCATTTATAAGCTTTTACTGATGGGGACAGGAAACCATGTTAGAAACTGTTTTCAGTATTCTCACTGTTTGGAAAATGGTGTCATAAAAAACCTTTAGGGAGTCTGTTCCTGTAAAATTATCCAGCCTACCACTTCAGACAGAAGGATTTGAAATGGTTGATTTTGGTAAAAGCTTCTTTGATCTAAAAAAATCTCACCTGCTTTTTAGTCTGAATAGCACCAATGAGGAGCTATACAGCCTTTCAGAATAGCTAAATTACAAATAAGTGGGACAAAAGATTTGGGCCCTGATTCTGATTTAACTTTCAGCAGTTTCAGAGGGAAGCAGCTCTGTCAAAGTCAGCAAAATCATTACATTATAAACTCAGCATGGGATTAGGGTCAGACTCCTTGAATTCTGTTAATAATTATTATTGCTGGTGTTTATTATTTTTATTATGGCAGTTCCTTGGAGCATCTTAGATAAGGACCTTAAGTAACCATCCTTTATCTAAGAGTTTCTAGCTGCATGCCTGCCGCAGCATGCATCTCTCTCTATAACTAAAGCAGACCTTATCACTTCCTGCCTGTGCTGGCTAAGCAAGAAAGAAAAAATCTTTATGGCGAGTGTACAAATATGTGTCACTGGGTGATTGAGTAGATCTGTGAAGCAGCTGCGGTGTATTTCAAAAAGGAAGAAACCTAGTGAAATAGGAGCCGTGAACGCAGAAGCCTCATGCAACACAGTGAAATTTCACGACAAGGAAAGCATGTGCATCGCCCGGTTGTCCTGCTCCAGCTGTGCCACTTCACTTTACCAGCTGCGGTCCAGCTCATGGGCACTTGACCCAACCAACTGATCAGTCAATGCCTGACCAACGCATTAGTTTTGGGTGTTAGTATTTAAAAATACCTATTGTGATCTCTGCATAAGCCTCTTGGATGACTCCTCTGAATATTGGGAAAAACATGAGTTTGTCAGTCTTCAACTGTTAATTTAGCATTCAGCAATGATCTGGGTAGCTCGCATTCAAAGTGCTTGCAGCTGCCTGGAAATCTGGAAGAGTGGAGTAATCCAACAGAACACGAATTGGACAAGCATGGAGCAAGTAAGACAGTTTACCCCTCTCCAAAGTCAGGAAAGAGAAATGTGATAAACTTTCAAAATTGCAAATCATCAAGCACGTATTATGAAACTGGACTAGAAGGCATGTATGTAAGAGAAGTGCTTATATAGAAGTGTTTATGGTCATATTATTAGATTGTCAAGATTCTGTGATTTATAGTAAGACAATCTATATTCATGAGTCCATGAGGTTCGCTTGTTCACAGATGAGCATTGCTTTTGAACCAAGCTGGAACAAGTGCGGAAAAGAGATCGGTCAGGAGAGCAACCACACCTGAATGCTTGTTATTTGTTGAGAAGAGACAGAGATGCTGATAGATATCCTCTCAGGGGACAATATATGTTTCAATTCAGAGCCTGCCTGGCTCGATCTCTGATACATATGTCAAAATTGGGCAGGAATATGCTAAACTGGGAGAGACCTTCATAGCAAGTCCCAGAGCCTTTTAAACCAAATAGGTTCCGTACCACCTCCTACTTGTGCAAGGTAAAGAGAAGCCAAAATGCAACAGAAGAGCAAAGCAGAGAACCTGGTCACAGCCTCTATCTCTCTGGGTCCTGAGAGCACTAACAGGCCATAAAGTCCCTTCCCAGGTCCCCTGGGGCTTGTCCCACCCTGCCCAGGAGCAGCCCAGGGCCATCAGTCCCTGCCCCAGCGATGGCATAGGATGCCGGTTTCCAGCTCCCCACAACCCTGTTCTGCCTGACCATGGACCCGCTGAGCTGGGCTGACCCACAGGCTGACGTCCCAGACTGGCTTCTAGTGCTCATGATCTCAGCAATTTCTGTATCTACATATTAAGCATAAATTCTACACTGTTGTAGAGTTTTGGTCACTGTAATATTGGGGGTGCCTTCTAATTATTTATCAGCACACTCTCCTCATGGGTGCAGGAACTCCTGTCTCTGTTCCATGGAGAGAAAACAGAGGAGTGGAGAGATGAAATGATCTTGCTTAAGGTTTGAACATAAATGTGGTGGGTGTTCATGTGGGCTTTTTTCATTGTGATGTCCTCCTTTTGCAAGGAGGAGCCTACATGTGTAAAAACCTCACATGCATATCTGCTGGAGCTGGGGTCTTTGATTACAGGAGAATGCTACCCGCCTTGCAGGTGAATTGCTTCCACACCTTGCCACTAGGTTCACCTTCACATACTCTCTGACTCCTCCTGCTCTGGGCACACAGAGTTTAACTGCTCTTCCCATGGCGGTAAAAGCTGATCTGTTGATCCATTACATGCATATGATCTGTTGCCTCTGCTAGGCATAGGGAAATCTTCAGAAGGACAGTCAAAACAAATAGGTTGTGGCAACAAGTAGGTGCTTAAATTCCTGGAAAGGCTTTCGAAGTCATTGTGTACTTATGCCCTGACATGACTCAAAGGCTATTCTGAGTGAAGGATATCATTTACAAAGAATTCAGCCCAGGTGGTTTAGCAGGTCATGTGCTTAGCTTGTAAAATAAATGGAGTCATAAATACTAATAAGTATCCTGAGTCCTTACCTAACAACACTGTGCTAGGAACGATTTTTCTGACTTCAGCTTTTCTTTTTGTTCTGGAGCCAGAGGCCTTTGGTGGAGGCAATCAGCTACGTAGGGCAGATAGGCTCTTTGGAGTACCAGGGACCCGACACACTGACAGCACGCTTGTGTTTACTGGCAGCGCTTCCAGTTTGATGGTTGGTTCTTTGAAACTCATCTACATGTGGTCATCATCAAGATGCAAATCTCAGCTATTACTTCTGCACCTCCCCAGAAATTTTGCATTTCTAATTGTCCTGAGGGACATAAATTGTTTCCTAATGGGTGAAGCTCTACTTTCTATGTGTACCATACTGTCTTGGTGAATTAATCATTTGTATTTGAGGAAGTTTATAGGCATCTATTAAATATAACCTGGAACTTCACATTCAAGTGCCTCTCTCAATGCTTCCTGGATGCTTTACGTCCCCTGACGTGATTCAGATGGATCTTCGTGGTGAGAGGATAAGGCGCTGCTTGCATAGCTCGGGTAAACTCCCAAACTCAGAGTGACTGACATCAATTGCAAAACTCTTCAAAAGAAAAATGAAGACCTTAAATGTGACCCCATCCCTGAATAATGCAGCTGCTGCCATTTTAGTTGTACTGCTAAAGTCCTGGGGGATGCCTCAGTGCATTTCAAAGATGATACCCTCATTCAAGCCAAGGGAAGTATTGACTCAGTAAAGCCTGTGGAGTAAAGGCCTTTAATTGCCTTCTTCTCTGTAATTGTGCGTGCAGGAGATTCCTAGTGATTCCCAGCTGTGGGCACTCCCCACATCTGCCTCAGTGTCCATTGATATGGAAAGTGATTCACTGGAAAATAATATGCAACAACAATACTCTATATTTCATACAGAGTATAGAAATAATGCTCTTAAAATTATTAAAATAATAATTTCATGAGTATATTCTAAACCTCCCTCAAAGCTCAGCAGTTATAATTATTTTATGAAGTGGGGTGAGGAGGGATGTGAGGGAGTGAAGAGGTATGCCTGAGGTCACCCACTGGCAGGGTTCCTGTAAGCTGCCAGCTCTGAGCTCCCAGTCCTTGACCAGAGATACTTCATCTTATGAAATTTATATTTTAGTCCTGCTCAGTGCTGGACTCAGGGGCTCTTAGTTGCCATTTCTGCTCCCTACCCTAGGCAAGGTTGGTGAAAAGAAAGAAGGGGAATGAAAGGTCATCTCTCGTTGAGTTGACTTAAGAGTAATCCGGAATCACACAGGATGCTGTGAATTAGGCTGCTGTCCTGAGAGGGGGGTGCACTGCTCCAAGTCTTCATCCCCATCTTCAAAGAGGGGAAACAAGCGCACTTGTGCCTGAGTCTGGGTGTCACAGAGCTACTCACCGTGAGCAGAACAACTCTGCTCCAGTGCAAGCAGCTTGCTCTCTGCTTTGTCTGGGCAACAGGTATGAATCCAAGGGAAGGTGAGAGGAGAAACAGGGCAGAATTGTTCATACTAAAGTTTGCTCTTGCACTTTGAGTCAGAGACCAAGTTGTCTCCTGCTGCTGAAGACCGATTTAATACTTTGGCTTTGGCTATCTGCACCTCTCGGGGCTTGTGCCCTTCTCAAATCTACACCTTCACTGCTTCTCTTTGGTAGCACTGGCATGAGCAAGGTGTGAAGCAAGCACTGATACCAGTAAATACAGAAATTTTCACACTGTGACAGCACATTTGGGATGGGCGAATACCCCAGACTTTTGCTAGGCACTTGCTTTTTATGTGGTGTTACAAGGCAAGATGTGCTGACACAAGGTAGCACTGATTAGTGTAACGCTCCCAACATAGCATCAGACTTTGAAGGAGCAGAGCTGAGAATTTCTAAAATACCTTGAGGAGTCCATGGGAAAGAGCTTAGCCTGCCAGAACCTCTCTCCTAATGGTCAGATTTTTCAGACAGCTTCATGGTGGGGGTTAAACGCTGGAGGGATGCATAGGGTGCTTCTTCCTGCCACACAAAAAGTCATCTCATTGGCATAGGGCTGGTCCAGACTGCACCAGTGGTCCTACTGGTGCCAGGACCTGCTGAATATTGCTGTATTGCTATTCTTTGCTGCATGCCTCTGCCAGGTCATGCTCTCCCTATCTGAATACAGTTGAAGATTTAGACCTCAGCCTATGAAGCTTGCAGAAATAAGAGTGAAAGGCTCAGAGGTATTTACTTCTGGGAACATTTAGGACAAAAACTAAATTATTCAATCCCAACACAAGCCGTCCTGGTTTTGGATTATATTTTTCAGTATTATGGTTGCCACTGAAAAATACTAGAAATGTATTTATGGAAAATTATCTTTTTCTTTAACATTTCTTCCTAGAAATGTCCCTTTCTTTCCATTCTTCACTCAGTAAGAGTGATGGGATACTCTCTCTGTAGCATCCCTTTTACAGTTCTACTTCTCTCTGGAGGAAAGTAAAGCTGTTCTTAAGCAACTGCGAAATGAAGGATGTGTGATAACAATTATGGTCTGATCTCCATAATCTCAGCCTTTGGAAGTGAGGTTGGACTATGTGTTTTTTGGTATTATTGGGGAAGGACCTTCATCCTCATTTTCTTTCTTATGGATTCTGCTTTTTGTGCTTTTAATGGTGGTAATATAAAATAAAAATTGGGGGGAAAAAGAATTTATTGTTAAAAAAATTCTCATTATATTAGTGTAGGTAGATTTTCTTTTTGTATTTCCTATGTTCACTTAGAGATACCTGTAATTGCAAATGCTTTGTTTGTATTTTTATTCTTCAGGCTTGTTGGTCATTTGGGCTGGGAATAGCAAATCCCTTTAGCTCGGTTACATTAAGCCACTAGATGGTGCAACTAGACCTCGTTCCTTCGGCAGGCCAACCACCACCAGATGGCACGGCTGAGAGCTGGAAATGCTGCGGGGAGACGGCTTGAGTCAATCTTTCCGTTTAATCTAATACCGACAGCCATTTGACACCGCCTCAGGATCTGGTCCTGCACTGCTAGTGTCGATCTGCTTTGGTAACCAGAGAATGACTTAGAAAATTTTATGCGATGTTAGGAACAAGTTTCTTTGCGTAGGAATAGTGGCATTTGCCAGTGGGGACTTTAGAAGGACAAGAAGATGAATAAAGTTTAGGAAGGAAAGAATAACAAAATACTTAAACTTTACATTAAAATGTTCATCTATTATTAGTTTTAATGCAAGAAGAGACCACAAAGATCATTTAGTGTGATGCCCCGCATTTACCGACATAGAGAGAGCATAGATTTTAGGATGCTCCCCAATCAACACTTATTTTAACCTCTCTTTTAGACAAAAACATATAGGATGTGTTGAAACATCTGAAATTTCTTAACCGCGGCCATATGAATGGGTAAACTGAGGCACAGAAGTCTTAAAGCCATGCAGCAGCCCAGGGCCAGAGTCAGAAACAGCAGCTGGGTCTGCTGACTCTGCAGTGGTGCTGTTCCCCCTGCCTCTCTCCAATTCCTCTTCTGTTCCTCAGGAGGTGAAAAAGAGTTTCCTCCAGTGGAACCTGGGGATTACTGCCCAAAGCAGGGATAGAGGAGGTGATGAAGTGCCCCGTTCCTAAGCCAGACCCACCCAAACCCATATAAGAGACAGCCAATGAAAAATGAGGTATTTGCAACCCTTGGTCATGTACGAGGGAGGTCAAAAGGGGTACAACCACTGCCCACGTAGCTGTGCATGTCGCTAGGGGGAACCCCTGGCTGATGGCAAGAGAATATGATCTAGAACTGGGCACTTTCTTCTCTGTTTTTATTTTGCATCACTGTGGCTGAATGACCTAAAGCAAATTACAACCTTCCTTGGCTTCATTTGCCCTCATCCATTGAAGTGTGGTAATAATACCTTTGAGGACTGTGGCAAAGCCTAATATGCTTTTTGTTCAATATAGGATAAAAGATTTAATTAATACCGGAGGAGGGACTAGATTCTAATTCTTTGTTCTCAGAATTGATCTCTACAGGCCTTTCTAGTGTTAGAAAATGAACATACAAAACATCTCAGACAGAAAGACTTATTCTGAAGTTTTTCTGTCTTAAAGTGCCAAAAAGTCACTGGACAAAAAAAAAAAAAAAGGATATGAAAAAGGCAAAACAAACCACCACCCATCAAACTAAAATTAAAATAATGGTCAAAACAAACCCTAATACAATCAGAACAATGTTGACTTCAGGGTGTGCTGGAAGACAGGGGAGCTCTTGGAAGCCATGTCACCAAGCATCCCCTGTGTACAACTGGTGGTGGAAGATGGGTAATCACTTTGGGAGTTCAATAGAAAGGTGTTTGTTATCATTTCAGGATTAAGAACAGAGCAAGAAAGAAGAAATAAATCCTTTGGTACTTGGTTTTCTTTAAGCAGTATCTTAAAATAAAGAAGCTGCAGGAGCTCCTTTCTGGAAATAGTTGAGGAACAAGAGTAATGTGAGGAGGGTAGGAAGACTCCAGGAGTTTTGTTTGAATCAGGAGTGCACTTGGAAGTGAATCTCTTGCTTGTCCCCACTTGCTGCACTTGGATTTGCACTCCAGAGTGGGCACGTGGATCCCTGGTAAACTGCAGGGTGCTCACCAAGAATGCGCCTGAAGCACTGCCATTGCTGATGGCTGCTGGGTTGACAGGAGCAAACCAGACCTAATCCAAAGTAAAACCCCTGAAACACAGACAGTGTGGACAGGAGTCCCCACTGCCAGCTGTGCCACCCTTCAGGCCTGCTCCTACTGTGCTGCTTAACTTGCTAACGTAGACATGTAGTAACTGATGATGAATCCTATTGCAGGCAAGGTCCAGAAAACTGTCCTCTGAAGGTGATAACAAATGGTGATGTTCATCCTACCTAACTGGAGTGAATGGAGACAGCAGAGGCATGCAGTCTGAGTCATGTCAAGACCTCCTCTGTGGTCAGAGGGGAGAAACAGGCATTTTTTACCCACCTCTCAGCACTGATGAAGGAGAGAGCCCAGATGTCTTCCTTCTCAATGGATGAAACCACATGAGATATTTCTGTGCACACATTCTAGCAACCAGGTATGCTAAGACCATGATCTGATGTTGTAAAGTGGTGAGCATTGGTACCATGGCGCTTAAGCTCTTGCCTCTACCTTGCCTTTTCCTCCCTTTCTCTTCCATCCCACGGCCCTTCCAGCCCATCTGTGCCCAAGGTTACCCCACACCACTTGTCATGGCACTTCTGCTTGTGCGGCCAAGCTGGGAGTCATATTAGTGAATGGATCCAGCTGAACGATACCCCGAATGCACAAGTTTTCTTTTCAGGCAGATCAGTTCCCCCATCTGTTTCACACCATGCCCATGAAAGCAGCTGCGGGGGAGGATGTTCTCACAACAACCCCTTAAGCTGGTGTCACCATTGAGCCCTTCCAAGCGTCGCATAGCAGCCTGGGGGTGAAATCTATGTCTCCACTCAGATTTCACACTGAAATTGCATCCCTGAGATAGACCCACAATGCACACAATGCCATTTTTCTGCTTTGGAGTACTGGCCTTTGTTAGAAGCCTCCAAACATCGTTTTTGCTTTACAGGTTATGTCTGAAGCAAACTCAGCCATTTCCATCCCACTGCAAGCAGCGATTTTCCTATTCTGTAGCCAGTCAATATTTGAATTGGCAAGAAGGTGATGTTTCAAAGGACAGATAATCTTTTGTTTGTTCTCTTCCAACCTTGCTCATACTTGGCCCAGACTTCTGCTTAAATGTCGCTGGTTTCTCTTATTATTACTATTTTTAGTGGAATTTAAGTTGCAATGGTAGAGGCCATGGGGCCTGAATCATTCCAGCTTATAGTCTTGGTAGCATGGCTGATTATAACTACATGAGGCAGATCTGATGTAAATACACGAAATGTCAGCTCTGGCACCGCAGCCCCATCCCGGAGTAACACTGACCTTACCACCCCTTTAAATGCTGCTCCAGCTGCTGAACTTTCCCTGCCCTGAATGCAGGAGGAAATATAATGCACGGGGAAATATGATGGCTCCCAGCAATGGCAATAAATACATTGCGGATGACTCTGTTGAAATTGGGAAGGAAAAGGAGATGTTGCCCAGTGGCGACATGCTCCTAAGGGTCATTCCCGGGCCATGGAGTACAGCGTGCGACCTTGGGGTACCTTTCTGCAAGGAGTGGGGGAAACGGGCACAGATCCCTGCCAAAGGCCCCATGCTGCCTCTTTCGCCTTCCCCGCAGCCGGCTGGCACTGCACATTCGCAGGGGTTTCTCTGTATTTGCTTTTGAAGGGGGGGGACAGGGCAGGTGCTGAGCGTGTGGAGCAAACACAGCGGCCACCGTGCCCTCCCCCTGCACCCATCCTCCCCCCCGCCTTCTCCCCTCTCCCCCCTGCCTCCTCCCGAGCAAATCCCACATCAGTTCAGACAGAAATCCAGGCAGAAATTAATGTTGCTTAGCACAGCGTGAACCTGCCAATGAAGCCTTCAGCAAGAGAGAGAGGGCAGCAAGAGCGCTGTGCCGATCGGGCTGCTGTGCAGATCCAGGCCTGCACAGGGGTGCAAGGAAGGGCAAAACCTGACCCAAATTCACCTCCCTGACACAGATTTATCACTCTGGGCTTTGTCAACATTCTCATCTACATTTGCACAAGCTGTATCTGTGACTCCGTGACTTGGAACTGCAACAGGCCATATTTTCCCAGGTAGTGGTTACTGTCAGATAAGAGTAAGAGAAAACAGAAGCGCAGTTCATACACAGAGGGAGATGGTGGCTGTATGTGTACAGAAAATAAGTCCAAGTATTAATTTTGCTATCTGCCCAATGAATGTTGCTTCTTTTATTAGAAATGAATGACTGGAAATCACTAACAAAATGCTCAAGAGTTATACCGGAGCAAGCAAATTATTTTGGTGATTATTCATTAACATTTGTCAATTAATTTGTGTTGGACAAACACAGATTTTAAAAAGAGCGAGATCTGTTCCCTAAAGGTACCATTTGAACACCTATCATCAAAGCACTGTGCTTTAAATAGTATCATATATCCATAGTCAATTCCTGGCAAGGCTAACATGACCCAGAAAGGAAATGTTTAACATTTAAAAGATGTCTCTGTTTCTGTTCATTATCTCCTCTATACACTTCAGACCCAGTTCTCTTTCTGGTTCTACAAGTTCTGTATACAGAACTGACAAATAGAAACAGAAGCATGTAATCCGTGTAATCAAATAGAACTAAATCACATAGACAGAATTTGCTAATATCATCAGCAATTTACACTGAATGGCTGGTTGCCTCATAAAGAAATTCAAATTAATTACAATATTTGATAAATACCAAGAAGGTGTGCTCTGCTCATGCAATATCCACAGGCTCCAACTGCAGAATATTGCTTCTGCTTTTCTAAACATTTTAAATACAGTACTGCTAAATGGTTAGGTACCCATGTTCAGTCTGCAATGGAACAAACTGCTCAGCTCGGTGCTGTCTAATAGAGGGGTGCTGCTAATAGTAACCGTAAATCCCTATCGATGTTTTAGTATCTGTACGGAGGTAGCTTATAGTCCCAGTCCAGGACGAGAAGCCCTTTATGCTATGCACTGCACAACTAAATAAAGATAATGCCTGCCCCAAGTGGCATATAATCTACATCAAATGGAAAAGGGGCAGGGAGAGCTGCATTAAGGAGCACAAGGGAAAAAGTGGCATCATCTAATGACCAAGCAGGCAGAAATTTCTACGTGCCAGACGTCCATCTGCTTGCCAAGATTTTTCTGCTCATTATGGGCTGATGGAGGACAACACCATTTCTTTAATTCTTCTTTGGAGAATGCTTTTGGTGTCAAGAATAACAGAAGAGAAAGCACAAGATATTTCTTAAAAACATAAAATCTGAGCATCAGCATCAGAGTGGAAGCATCCTGGTAGCACAGAAGCAGCCAAGGACACACCTTCAGCCAGGCTCTGTGTTTATTTGTAGCAGCACGGTTTACTTTGGTATTCATGGACACAGCCACTGCACTTTCCAGCAGGTGCAGTAAATGCAATTAGTTGCTATGGATATTGATCCTGCCTTTAGAGTCAAACTTTGATGTTGTTTTGGGTTACCTGAAAAACAAAGATGTAGCATGATGCTTTGCCTTAACTATGATTGCAAATTATTTCTTTTGCCCTTGATTTTCCCTTTATTACTTTGCTTTCTCTCTTTTATTTATTCTTGTGAAGAGAGCGTCTATGCAAATATTGTGATTTGAAAATATAGGCAATGGAGGCAGTCTGTTGAAAGCTTCTTTCATGTAGATGCCGGCTTTAGCAGAGCTAAATTAGAGGTCATTTTCTGCAAAAAGTGGAAGTTGGAGTACTTGATTATTTTTGACAAAGAGAAAGCACATGAGAAGCAAAACATATAGTCTTTAATGATTGGTGGAATTAGAGATATGTTCAAGCTACATTTGGATTCAGAGTGAGACTGGGAACAGTCCAGAATTCAGCAGATGTCCAGCTTAAAGCAAAAACAAGGGCTATTTACAAACACCAAGATGTGAGTATTGAATTTGCAGAACTCCTGAAGTTTACAGGAGCTTGATTCTCAGATTCTTGGCTTAGGTCTCCTCTCTCCGAAAGTATATACTTACATGGTAATCTAAGAAGATACAGAAAGAAAATAAAGTTTCTGGAGTAAGAGAGTTATACTTGTTAAGTTAATGGAAGAGAAGATGCAGTGCTCTGTGAGATAATTTTGCATCTGAACACTGCATTGAACTACCAGACCTGCATTTGAATGACTACAATCCAAACAAGATATTACTTCACTATAGCCGGGTGGCTGAGAGCATGTTGTTTAATACTCAACACAAAACATAGCAGAAGGATGCGAGGGCTCTTGCAGTTACAAACAGGGAAGGAAATTCCAGTGTTCACCCCGGGCCTGATCTATGGTCCTCTAGAAAAAGAGGAAAGCCTCTTCAGAAATGGTGCTACTTCAGGTTTCGTCTGCTGTAGATCTGTAGTAGACGATCAGTGGTGTCCAGTAGATAGAAAAGTGGATAGGGAAATTTTGGTGATATAAACAAATATGTGGGCAAAATATAAGCTACATTTTAAAAATCAATATTTATTTTTGGAAATTTATCAGTTACAGATATACAATGTTGAACAACTATGTTCTGTTAATATTTTGGTGCTTCATAGTTTTTACCAGAAGCTTTTTCTTATGGTAATTGTTCACAATGTACTGTTTCAAACATCCTTCATTTCCCAAAAAAGGATTTTTAATGAGACTACCAGGAAAAGTTATTGGGAAACACATCATTACACAGAAGCCAATTAACATCTTCATCAGTTCTTCACCTTCTTTACTGCAGGCGATCTAGATAGTTAATTATAATTATAGCTACAGATATAATTTGCAGCTTTCAGTGGATATATCTAACCTGGATTCCTCATGAAAAAGACACAAAAAGAGAAGGAAAAAATGAAGGAAGATATGCACTCCTATTAAAATCCAGAACCTTTTTTTCTAATGTCAGGGACTTAAATAATGAACTAGACCACACTGGCAGAGAAGATATTAATCTCTAGTACAAGTCAGTGTGCTGCTCTGTCCATTTACATTTAAATCCAGAGTATGCCCACAAAATGGCCAAAATGGGATTTATGCTTCAAATCTGCATATAATTCTTGTGTCAAGCACCTGTAGTACCTGGCTTTTATCCCACTAACTGTAGTAATTTCTGAAAAAGCAAAGCCTACTTTCTTTATGTAACAATTTCCTTTGATAAAAAACAAACAAAAGTAGCCTGTAAACCTGCAAGAGCTTATTCATAAAGCTATTCTTGTCCATAACTTCACATATATGATGGGACCCCCTAGAAGCTAAGAATCAAGCAAGTGTGTGCAAATATTTGCCGGCTTAGCCATAAAGCTCAGTAAAGGCCCTGAAAGTTGAAGGGAAGAGGTTATGAAAATGGCTCTCCCTTAATTTAGCTGAATGAAGCAAACAAACCTTTGGAAAATGAAAATGAGGAAATCAGATAATGAATAAGTATAAAGGCTCATTAGAACTTAGACATGCTCCCCTCAAATATAATTATGCTTAATATGATTTCATCAAATGTCACTGAAGAGCTGGAAACTCATAATGATGAAACACTTTTCGCTCCTTCTGCCCTTCAGTGAGAAGCTCTCGTCAGGCTTTATAAATATTGACAATGACTGACTCTTCCTGCAGGGAAAATCTGGTGACTGGAAAATGTGGATGCTTAATCTAATACACAGCCCAGCCAGTGTCAGACACTGGGTGCGAGAGCAAGCGTCTTGGCCTCTTGGCCCCACACCACACCACTCAGCTGTTGTGCCTGCATCCCACACATCTGCAGAAAGCTGCTGCTGCCTGGCTCTTGCTCCAGCACCCCCATGACAGCCATGCCACGTGGCACATGACATCCTGGAGCAGAAGAGGGACAGTGATGCTGCCCTGTGCCTCTAATGACACGTTGCTGGCAGGCACTTACGCAGGTGGGACCGCTGATGACGCTCAGAGTATGTCATCTCCACTCACATCTCACATAGCAGGATGCTAAACATTTGTCAGATCTGAATATCTAGCTGTGGAACTTCCCTCCCCCAAAACATTTAAACTTTTCGGTGATTAACTAACCTGCATTGGATCAAAACTTCAATTGTAGTGAGCTGCCATGGAAAGCAGAGAAACTAGAGTTATTTATGACCATGGAAGTGCTGACCCCAAATATTTCATATGTGATTGGCTTTGTTCACACAGAAAAGTTGAAGGGGAAATTATATAAAACTATATAGGTTATGTAAATTCATATAAAGCCAGGATTGTATGACAAAGAAGATATTCCATCTTCCATGGAATGCTTGATATTCCATGGAAATCCAAGATATTCCACATCACAGAATCCTGATTTTATATAATTTCTCTCTTTCTCTTTCAGAAAGGTAGAAATGCTATATAGTAAAAGTTTAACACCCTTGATGTCATGCACAGAGGAATCCCTTCATTCCCTTTGTAGAAACACTCTCCTACTCACAGGCTTGTCCCTGGATAAAGATGGATGCACTGCAGGTTTTTCAATGCAGCGTTCAGCAAGTCACATTTTTCTGTTTCATGGCTCCTGTGGTCTTATCCATCATGTTGCATTCTACTAAATTAAAGGAAAAAATCTCTGGTTGCCAAACTAAGCCTTTTTAAGGCTTTCAGGGAAGGCTCTGGGCTCAGCTTAGTTTTTACAGTTCATGGCTTCCCAGTTTGAACAAATGTATCTTTTGACTCAGCAGTAGCTTTATTATTTATAGTTAACTTTTCAACATAAAAGGGCTGACTTGCTCCCTTCCCCGACTCTGTGAAGAAGCTTGGTACCCCTCATTGGCCCCCAACAACCGAGCGAGTCTCATCTGAGAGATGCTGCAAACTCCCTTCTCCATGAGGGCCCTTGCTCAACTCTTTCCCACCTGCATTAAGGTTGATAGCATTTTGCTTACTGATACCACCTGCTTCACACCTACGCACCCCCCTTCCTACATGCCAGACACAACTAGTCAAGATTTCTTGCCATTATATCCATTAATTACTAGTTTGTTAAACATCTGACACCATGCCAACTTCACTCCTCTGTTAAGTTAGTATCAATATTTGAATACAATGGCAAAAAGAAAGGCATGTAAGAAAGTATTTTATTGAACTGCTTTCCCCTGGAAGATCCATGGAAATCCTCTAGCCCATGTGTTATCCCCAAAAGTGTGTTCGTTCGCCCAGTGTGCAAAACACCAGACTACACACAACTACGCGCAAAGACGGGTGCTAGGCGGTAACTCCCTGTAGCTAGCACCCCACACCAAGAAACAACAAGGTATTTATACACTTCAATGTGTCAGTCACAGCTAATATTCACACCCCCCAGCTAATCATTGGTTAATTTCTTTCTCACTTCACCTTAAAGGTACACTCCCTTTAAATTTACCATGCATGCTCAGAGACTAAGGGGCTTATTTGGGGGGTCTGTGTCTGTGTCTGTGTCTGTGTCTGTGTCTGTGTCTGTGTCTGTGTCTGTGTCTGTGTCTGTGTCTGTGTCTGTGTCTGGCCTATGGGTGTGATTTTTAGTATTATAATGAGGATAGTTCACCTAAAGGACACTTAGTTTTAGCTCTTATCAACATCCCAATTAGTTGTTCTCCTTGACTATACAGTTTATCAACCAGTTCTCAGCGTCTTCTGAGGCGGGATGTTTGCTTTTATCAGTCTCTCACTTCTTCAAGGATATAGTTGTAAAACAAATGCTTCCTTATCTTTTCCTATCTCTCAGCTCCCTTCTCTGGCTGCTAAATTCTGTTTTGCCAGACTCACATGGTTCATTGTTATTACTTAGCAGAAAATTCCATTTTCTTTGGGATATCACATGTACCATTGAGAGCCCATCTTAGGACTCCTGTGGCCCTGAGGAGCTATCACTAACAGCAGATCTAACATCCTGGGAAAGATTTGGTCCTTAAAAGAGGAATCTCACAGCAAGCTTGCCAACAGCCAGGACTTTCTTCACTGCTTGGAGCCTTCTGGCTCATACTTGCTTCCTCTTTTACTGAATGCATTTAACATAGCTTCTGCTCAGTCAGAATCAGAGAGTTCATTAATACTTTTGCTCTTTGTGTCCCCATGGAGAATATCAATAAAGACATCAGGGAAAGCTCAGTCAAATATGCTGCAACATAAATGTACAGTTGCAATGCATACGTTATATGAGGTTTCACATCTCCTTGTTAAGTAGGGTTAAAAACACTTTATACATATAATGTACCCACATATATATATGTTTACATACAAATGTGATATTACATGTCCATACTCACAGACCCCTTCACGTACTATGCAAAATTACCTATCACATTAGGACCGGACAAGGCTTACAAAAGCTCAAAATACCAACAGAAAATAGGAAGTAACACAGCCAATTTTTATGGCTTCCAACATGAAATGGTAACCTTTGTTTTTCAGTTACGACAGCACAGGCCAGACATCACACATATAGGCAAACCTTGCTATAGCTAATGGCAATATATCCATTAGCAACACCAATTTATTCTCTTTTCATTTTTTTTGCTTCTAGAAAACAAAATAAAATAAGAAGCAAAGTAGGCTTTATGCTAACGAAAATGCAATTTTGAATTTGAATGCATGGAATCAGTTTTGGGCACTGATCAGGAAAGAATCATTTGCTCAGTGTTTTGGGGGTCATTAGTCTGTAAGATATCACAGTGCAATCCAGCACAATCTAAGTTTGCCAGTGATGGTTCTCATAGAGTGTGCAGTTAATTAGCCCCTCTGAAATTCCTGCTCAATCCCTTGTGGATTTTTTTTTCTGAAAAACCTCAGAAAATCAATATAAAAGTTCCTCTCAATGCTTTACATCTCCATTTTTCAGTGTAGGACCAGGAAGAGTATCACAGATTATTGAATTATTGAAGGTTATTCACAGCTCTTTACACTTGTAAACACATACGCTATTCTGATCTTTAGTATTGCTGCCTTTAATAAGAAAAAAAGTAAAGGGTTTGTCCTGCTTTGATGTTCTATTCCTAAAGTCAATGCTGAAGAAAAGAGGATGTGTAAGAACGCCAACATTTGTACCTTCAGGTCCAGGCTGTAAGCGCTACCAAGCACATTGACACTAGCGATGAAAACACCGTGGATTTCAATGGATCTTCAGGGAAACCAACAGCTCTACTTACACAAGAGCTAATGGCTGTACTCCAGAGTCCTATTTTCTGCTGTTTCTTTCACTTACAGCTTCTTCCTCTCCCCGTTCACCTCCTATCCTGCCTTGCTTGCAATGTCCATCGTTTACTTCTGCTACCTCAAAGGCTTTCGTGAACAACCATTATGAAGATACACTCTGCCAGCTGCAGCCCAGACATGCAGCCTCAGGATCAAGTCTTATACCTATGCTATAAACTCAGTCTCTCACAATGATTTTCTTAGCAGACTGACAACATGTTTTCTCTTCAGCTGAGCAGGACCATCAAGCAGCTGCAAACAATTACAGGCTGTGAAACCTTTCTGTATTTTTCCTCTGCTAGTGGTAAGGATCTGTTGGAGCTGAGTTCCCTTTCAAATGTGTAAACTGTGCTGCCTAGGAATACTCTAGCTACCTCTGCTCTAACCAGCCACTGTTGGATTATTTCTAGGCATTAAAAAGATTTTCTTCAAACAAACACATTTAGGATTTTCTAATAGCAATTTAAACCTAATCTGAGAATGTCTGGATGTGGAAAATGACTTCTACATGCTGAGGATAGTGTTCCATTACCAGTAATTTATTGTCTTTAAGAGCATCACTGGAACATTTATTGACACAACAAAACACAGACATTTCTGGTTTATTGTAAAATCTCATTGCGCTCAGCCATTTGTGACTAAGCACAGCAGTGCATTTTATATTCCCAGACAGGGCTTCCTATTTTTCCAAGCGTCTTTAGACTCATATAAAGAGTGTATAATCCAAGGGGCAAAAAAATCTCCTGTTGAAAACAAATGCAAAAACACAAACACTCTTGGTGGAAGAAAATCGAATGAGATTTTTAAAATGGAATTTGGCAGAAGAAATTTACTACAGCATTTCCAGTAGGGTATGCAGGTATCTAAGTGATTATAACAGATTTGATGAAGCAAAGGATTTCAGTCATTCTAGATAATAAATCATGTTCCTCTGTGTTAAGAATTATAATTCAACCAGCTCATGTAAGTTATAAACTTAGTTTGTGTCTATTTACTTGGCTCTAGAACAGATATTCCAGAGAAACGTAATTTCTATTAAAAGGTTACACAAAAGAGCACTGTTAGAGAGCAATTATATGTTTTTAAATACTTAAATACTTATTATTATTGCTACCATGTTTTAGGATGCAGTCCTCCAAAGCCATATCTTGAAGTCAGGGATTATATGTGTGAGTAACTGGTAGGGCTGTCAAAGTATTAGGGTAGAAATCTTCCTTGAATTTCATCCATTAGCAATGGGTGATGGAATAAGTCCATGGATGGTTTTAAGCTACTTTAGATGCCCTACAACAGTCAAGTTTTTGTTCCAGGTGTCTAAGGAGGTCCTGAGTGACTCACACATGTAGCTGAGAGGCACCCCACATTTCACTGGTATTTTACTGCAATATTCAGAATAAACTCAGAACCAAATTTTGCAAGAATTCAGAGCTGTCCAATGCCAATTTTTAACCTTCAGATCTTTCAGAGACAGTTGTGTGCATTTATCTTGAATGTATTTATTTCTTGGCACCTTTGACCAATTTATCCTTCAACCTGACCTCTATCACCTTTCAAAAGGGAAACCCATTGACTTTGTAGGTTTGTCTGGGAGAGCCACATTGCTCCTACTTGCAGAGTTGCACTTCCCTTGGTTTTTTCTGATGTTCGTTAGAAATCTTTTGTTGTGTTTGTGGCCAGATAGTTTTAAATAAAAGAAAACAAGCTGGTTATTTGATGACATCCTTCATGGAAGACTTTCAAACATAACTTATGTACATTAACTAAAAAGGCTGCGTAAGTCTATCGGAGATTAGGTAAAGAGCGTTAACACATTATACTGAGGCAACAAGTGATTATGTCATGGGTTTATGACTTGTCCCAAGTCATATGGGTTAGAATAGAGAGAACTGCTGCAGAGGGAAGTTCAGAGTGCAGTAAGGGCAGCTGCCCTCTGAAAGCACCCGTCGCCCTCCCCTGAGCTCTCAGGGAGCCCAGAAGGGAAAGAGATAGGTTGCACAAACCTCTCCTCTTCTTCTGCCATCTCACCTTTCCCATATGACAAGGATATTTTATTTAAGGTCTTGTCCATCTGCAAAACTATGGCGATTCCAGACCAAATATTTAACTTTCCTCATTGACTGCATTTATATATAACATATTACATACAGGTATGAAGAGATTTTATTTATGCCAACAATATAAATAGGGCCATACAAAAGCTTTTCATCTCCCAGCTAATCTAGTATCTTTGTTCCTGCTTTATGCTTGTTTGTTTTCTCACAATCTCTGAATGTTTCTCTGTGCTTTTATCCCGTAATTATTTCATTAGAATCCATATGGCTGTTGCATCAGCACATCACATTCAGCCCAGGTGTCGCTAAAATTATAATCTATGGGAAGCAATCACAGTATTCAGCAGCCTGCAGGTCACACCTGCTCTGTGTGGTTGGCTTGTTTTTCATTATGAATTTTCCACAGGGTTTAATCCAGGATAATATATTTAGATGTAGGTCTGCAGCCAATTCAAGGATTTTAGAGTGGATTCACTTTCCACAATGGATGGGATTTGCTCTTAATGGAGTAGGCCAACATTTTGGAGCCACTTCCAGTAATGATGATTGTGTATTTGGGGGATTCTACTATAATATCATAATTTTTAAACAAGGCAAATGGAACGTTGTTTTATTTTATTGACACTCAACTCATCCTTTAGAAAGACAAAAGCCACCTGCACTAAAACTGTGTTAAAGAATAAGGAATGACTCCACAAGAAGTCCCAGGCATCCCACTGCTCGGTGTGGCAGCCCTGATGTGACTGCTGTGCCCTTGTGATGTGGTGTGCCATCAGGTGCCAACAACACCCACCCACCACATGGGATCTGGAGGTCCCTTTACAATGGTGCGTGGATATGGCTGACCCAGCCAGCAGGTCCTGAAACAGTTCATCTTGGTCATGCTGGAGGATTTTGCAGTGAACAGTCTGTCAGAGAAAAAGCAGGCATGAAAATCCCGGACAGGAGAACTCCAACAACCACCTGGCCAAGACTTTTACTAAGCAAGGACCCCTGGTATGGCTTTCAGGACCTTGCAACACACTGTGCTTTAT
Organism: Morus bassanus; assembly: GCA_031468815.1. Taxonomy (NCBI): domain Eukaryota; kingdom Metazoa; phylum Chordata; class Aves; order Suliformes; family Sulidae; genus Morus; species Morus bassanus. The sequence continues at coordinate 9,117,432 of CM062575.1, read as the reverse complement.
CGTGATGACCCAGCAACTGAACTGAAATGCAACCAAGAGGTAGAAGTTCTTCTTCATGTGTTTTACCTATCTTTCTCTCTTTCTTTGCACAACTTTCTTTGTGCTAAATGAAGGTTTACAGATCTATGGGAGGTATGGAGCCATCTCTTCACTCCTGGCAGTTTCAAAGGTATGTAGAAAGAGGAGAGCCTGCCCTGGCCGTCAGCTATTTCCTCCTATTGGAGGCAAACATTTCACATAAGCCCCTTCATTAACTCTTGAGTTACGTCTTGAATGTATAGAGATACTTGAGTTGAGTTCAAGCAGGATATTCCCTATAACTGATTCAAGACCTGGCAAAAGTGTTTCCCTGCCCAGCAGTCCTGCTTTATACATTCCCACCTCTGCAGTTCCACTTCATGAACTTTTTTTTTGCTTCTTGACTGTTGCTGTCTCTGAGCATTTCCTTTCTTCTACCGACTCCACAGCCGATGGTGAATGCATATCATACTTCAAACTTGCCTTACATCACTTTTGGGATCTCTTTTGCTCAGGAGACCTCTGTATTCATGCACTTGACCAGTTCTGCAAAACTAATCGGTGCTAATGCAGGCAATGTGTTACACGCCAGCAGAAAGAGGAGGTTGAATCCACTTTCTGATGTAGACCTATGTTGTGGCAAAGGGCTTACGATGTGCATGAAAGCTGGCTAATCTTTTAACCAGTTGACAAATGTTAAAGGTGAACAACTACTTAAACCAAATTGACCTTAAGTCTTCCTGTACACTCTAAGTTACTGCACAGGCTAACACCTGGGCTGAAAAAGCAGGAAGGTATTTGCCTCTGAAGCCCAGCCACCGAAGGAAAAGCTATTGCTTCCTTTCCCCACAACCTGCTCACCCTCAGCTTTGCCTTCAGACTTCCCAGGGTGTGTGGCTTGTGCACTATTACCTGAATGAGTGATGCACAGTGGCATCTTACACGCACACATATATATAAGCCCGCGTACGCGCGCACACGCGCGACCATTTATGTGCATATGCCTGTGTGTCTATAAATACAAACATATACTACATTCTTATTACTAACCATATTTCTTAATATATGGAGTTCACAGTTTGTGCCTGGAGGGGACTGTGTTTTCTTGCAAAGCCACCTAAAAGGCATCAATTTCAAAAGACATGTAAGTGGCCAATATAAACACAATTTACATGCAATGACTGAATTCCTCTAAGCTCCAGGGATAGTAAAGATTTTTGGTCAGATGCCTTTTAGTTTCAGACAGATTTCTGAAGAAAATAATTAGGTTTGTAAAACTGAGGCCAGCATGTCTTCCCATTGATCACAGAGCTAACTGTGGGTTGCCCTCAGGGCTGTATTCACTGCAAACAGAATACCAGCTTGGAAAGAACAGCTAAAACAAGGTGATATTTAGCCTAGTTATTTTCCAGCTTTAAATATGCTTGGCAGACCCTCTTTTCTTGTCAGAGCAATGAAACGTGTCAGAGCTAGACCTCACCATCACTAACCTGTGGTCAGTAATACCAGAGTGGTTAGACAAAGCCTGCCACGGAAAATGCTAAAAATAGCTTCCCTGGCCGTCTTGCAGCACGACGGCTCTCCAAACAGATCCTGAGCAGAGTCACGTTAAATCCTCAGCATCAGGCGGCTCTTGCTAGCATTTGCTCTCAGGAAGAAAAAATATTCTGGGTGCAAAAAGCCAGCAGAGAAATGATGATGTTCGGGGGTGTGGGACCGGAGCAAACTGCCCTTCCCTCCTCTCGTGTCACAGACAGGCAATAGTAACATAGCACTGGAAGATAGGAGGAGAAATCAAGGCCAGTGCTGATATCTGACCCTTCTTTCATCAGTTTCAGGTTTCTTTAGGTTAAATTTTCAAGCAAGTCGAAAAGGTGAGGATATACACCTGAGGCATACCAGGAAACCATTGCACTGATCAAGCATTACTGGCATTTATTCTGCCATTACTTTAGCTACTGTACCCATATATAGTTAAATATTGTTTTCATGCTATAATTTTCATGCCATAACTTGCTAGCTTAAGTCTTATAGGCTATGTGTTTTCTTCAGAGGTTTAGATAGGGAGCAGGGTAAGCAGTGGTTTTCTACTCAATCACTTCCCCAACTCCAGAATAGCTGAATGTTGTTTCTAATGTGAATAGCAAAATAGTTTAAAAGTGAATTTTAGAGGAGGGATGTTGTGCTGTAGAATAAAATTTCCTAGTTCTGAAACACTCTGAAAGTTTCAGACTCTTATTGAAACTCCTGCAATATTGTTTCCCAACCATATCAGCTTTTGGGTTCTTTTTTTACAGTGTGGATGGTATGGAGAAAACCCGAAGGGACTGCACCTCAGACTGCTGCTGCTACTTTGGGTCAAGACTATGTGTGAACAATATTTTAGAATAAGTACTCTAGCTTGAAAAACTTTACTTTTTAACAGGTTAGATGATTTACTGCATAGAGACAGCCTATGCCATTATATGTTGTGGTCCAGGATTTTCTCAATGTCACATTTATATGTCTCCTGACGTCTATCACTTCCCGTAAACATCACAACAAAGCATCACCTATTCATCTTCATCTCTCCTTCTATTTCTCTTCCACTACAGCCTTCCTACATCTCTAAAAAATGTCTGCATCTCCTGCCACGGTTTCTTGGTGCACGGGGAAATGCCTGCCCTACGTTCCGACATTAAAATAAACATTGTTTCTGGGCAAAGTGATATTTGCTTCTTTTTAGCAGAGACACATGAGCTGTGCAATATCTCTTCTTCCCCCGCACACCCTTTCTCCACCTTTCTAGCTTTCAAGATGAACCCCTCATGGTCTCAGATACAGTTATCACACACAGAGTTGTTCAGCTCAATAAATGTTTAGCATTATAGATTAATTGATAAGTGACCCAGTTAAAAGCAAAATTTCTTCGTTTTTTCTCTCTCCTCTGACCATTACATGCCACAGTGAACAATCATATATATAAATATACACATTCACACATACACTTTCTGTAGGCTATATGGCAGAAGATTAAAATACAATGCATATCCTCAATGCCTGGAGAAGAGGAGATGCATTATCCAGTGGAACTAAAGAGCACAGTCTTACTACAGAGTAATTAGTAGCACGACTGTAAGGCACAAAGAAAAAACATCTTGAAAGAGCTACAAAGGTTGAAAAAGCTGACTAAGTATATTACTTGTCATTAGTAAAACATAAGCTGCCAGGTATGTCTTCCAACTTAAATTGTAATAATTATTTATAGCAGGAATTTTCCCCAATAGCAATAACTGCAAATGATTAATTCATACAGAAAGCTAAGATAATTATGAATTATTGCAAATTAAACTCCAAGCACTAAAAATAAATGTAAATCTTAAAAAGAGAAAGCTTTAGAAGGGATTACTTTTCCCAAAGAAGCCAGCAAGGTAGTGCATTTCTCAGCCTGCATGGTGAGAACAAGAAGTGGTTTTTTTTCTAAATTTCATCATTTAGGGAACCTGTAGGCAAACCAGCAAAATGTCACTTCTCCCAGTGCTTGTGACGACATCGTGCCGCTTCCCATGACAGCATCCAGGACATCTTGCCCCAGATGAATTTTCAGCTGAGGTCAAAATTTTGACCGCTAATAAGTACTGTTCTCCAACATTGTTTCCAGGCTGGTGATCATTAGCAATATCATTGTCTGTGTGTTTATGGCTGTTTTATTTGTCTGCATAACTCACTTGGCTATGCAGGCTCTATGGCACCAGAGAGGTGATTCAGGAGAGTCTACCATTCAGTCTGCCAAAGCCTGAGATACCTCAGGCATACCTGAGTCAGATACCATATTAAAATATTTTTTTTCATCACCAGCTTTATGATGCTCTGTGCCTTTAAGCCTATGCCCAAATATGGGGTGTTTCACTCAGAGAGGAGTATTGATAAGTCCTCAAAATTTTGATTCCTAAATACATATATGCTTTTGGAAATCATTTCAGAGTTTATAATTATTTCTTATTCAAAATTAATAAAAGTGATAATATTATTAAACCTGGGTACAATAAGCACATGTATATTTTAAAGGATAGTCAAATCAAATAAAAGGTAGAGACTTAACAAAAGAGGTGGAGCTGACCAGCATTTTTCAAAGCATGAAATTTTGTTCAACTGTTCTGTCAAAAGCTCAAATAACAACTGGAAAAAATCCCATGGCTTTTCTTCCCTCCTTTTTGACCAATCTTAATTAACAATTATATAGTAGTAAAACGTTCAATAGGAAAACACAGGGCACTAGAACAGGCTGCCCAGAGAGGCTGTGGAGTCTCCTTCCCTGGAGACATTCAAACCCCGCCTGGACGCGGTGCTGTGCCCCCTGCTCTGGGTGTGCCTGCTCAAGCAGGGGGGTTGGACGAGATGATCTACTGAGGTACCCAACATTCTGTGGATCTGTGAAAACCAAATCATCAACAGCTTCCCAAAAGTAATTGCTGATTTGGCTGTGGTCCTATTCCTTTTCTGCTTGTTATTTGGTAGACCAAAAGGTCACTGATCAAAGATAAATAAATGTCAGTGAAGGAATCACTATTTGCCTGAATACAGTTTACACCTGCAGAGCAGCAAACCTAGCAGGTTCCTGCTCGCTTCCTAGAGGTAACCACAATTTCATTGGCTAGATTAGTAAAGCAATAGTATCCGTGCACGAGTAGGCATCTTTACATGCAAATAAATGTATTCAGATGCTGTCATGCTAATCCATGCTAATAGTGCAGGCATGATTTTGCATGTATATTTTAGCATTATTTATCAAACAATCAATTGGCTGAAGGCAAGAGAAACTAGGACAGTAGAAAAGAGGAGTGATGTAAAGTCCAGCAAAGCAAAGTGGCCAGATGCTGTCAGTGTGAGTGCCAGCACCGCAGCAATAGACAGATGAAGAGGAGAAATGCTCTAGAAGAAAGGACTGGGAGGGGAGGCAGAGGGAAGGGGAGTTCACCTTGTCACGTAGATGATACAGAGAGAGAAGCAAGTTGCTTCTACAATCATGGCCCTCATCAGAAATGGCTGGAAAAGCATTTTCTTTCTCTCCACATCTGCTTTCTGACAGGTGACAGGAACAGCAGCACTGCTGTCAGTTAACTCTCCTGTGAACTGCTGGGAATACAAAATACCCAAACCCATGTTTTCCTGGCAGAATATTGCTATTGACATTTCACTGACATGCATCCCGTGTTAATGCTACTTCTGCTGCTAACCAGAGCCGGTGTTCCCCTTCTCCTACTGCACTCCACACAAGTTCTCAATGAAACGGTGTAATTTGCTGTCTAACTGCCTTCAGGATCCGATAGTTGGAAGATTAAACACTTCTCCTCAGTCTAGTCCAGTAGATCATACTTTTCTACTTCCTCTGAGTACAGAAGCAGAAGCTCTGTTTTGGAAATTCAGCTTCACACATGAATGTGCCCAACTCCTGAAGTTACTGGTTAAAAAAGTTTGGAAAAGACAAATCGTTTATAAGCCATCATTCAAGAATCAATAGCTTATCAATAGGCTTGGGCGATATTTGTCATCTACCAGAATAACAGGCCCCATATAAAAACAAACCAAATGAAATCAAACCTACTTGCATGCAAACAAAAGAGAGATTTGTTATCAGCATATCCTCTCCCACTGTTCCTTATTTTTAGAAAAAATCTGTGTGTAGCCAATAACACCCTGTACTGAAAATTTACTCCCATTCCCAAGGCCTGTTAAACTTCATCCAAAGATGGATTAGGACCTAAGAGAGCAATTTAGACCCTAAAAGTTTATCTCACATTGGCAAAATTCCACAGTGTAAATGTCTTTTGTTATTCCTGAAACTGGGTGTTTACAGCGTTGAAATGACTGCTGCCGCAGAAGCACCAGCGTGAGTTTGAGCACTGCTTCCCAAGAAACCTGCATTAGTAATGAAATCGCATCACATTGAAAATGGACAATGTAGTAAAAGAAATAATAGATTTGCATAGTGATGATGTCATCAGCTTCAGTCTGACGTTTGGTTCCGGGAACATTAAACTCATCAGCGGGCTTTACCAAAAGTGAAGCTCAGTGAAGACAGTGAAGCAAAGAACAGTTCACAGAGTTCAGTACTGGGTGACTGAAGGAAAGCGGTGTATTGTGTGATATGAAAGACAATGTTTTAAAAAAAAAATGCAAATCGTTGTTAAAACATGTTTATTGATCAGTTCAACACAGTTAATGTCTTTTCTAACACAGACTGAGAAGAAAAGACATTCGTAATGATGAGGACCAAATGCCACAGGCTGGGTACAGCACTTGGAATTCTGTGCAGAGCAGATGAGAAAAATGAGCAACTTGAATGCCAGACGGTGCAAATTCCTAATTTTAGGAAAAGAATCAATCAGTGGCACTACTTCGCTTTGGCTCGCCGATGGGGCAGACCGCTCGCGTGTTCAAGCCTACGAGCAGCGACTTTTTTTTCCCCCTCTGAGCCTGTTTCGGCCCCTCTCGGCGTGTCCCAGAGCCGCAGGCAGGGAGCCCTGCCCGCAGCCCCGCTGCTCGCCCCGGAGCATCGCTGCCCGGGAAGGGGAGAGGAGGGGAGTCCCCCCCTCCCCTGCGCTGCTTCCAGCGCTCCCCAGGCTCGCACGGGGACCAGAGGTGCCGCCTCCCTCCTCCTCCTCCTCTTCCTCCTCCTCCTCCTCCTCCTCCCCGCTCCTGCCCTGCCGGCTGGCAGCGTGCGGCTGGACGGGGACCTGCGCCGGGAGGAGCCGGGAGGAGCCGGGCGGCGGGTGCGGTGCGGAGCGGCGGGGGTGGCGGTGCGGGGCCGGGGGCTGCGGGGTTCCTCCGCCCGCCGAGGCTCCGGCGAGGCGCGGAGCTGCCGCCCCGTCCCGTCCCGGCCGCCCCTGACGGCCTTTGTCTCCCCGCAGGCAGAGCCGGGAGCATGGCTTGGGGCGAGCTCAGCCTCCTCCGCTGGCTGCGGGAGAGCCGGCAGTCCAGGAAACTGATCCTGCTGATCGTGTTCATCGCCCTCCTCCTGGACAACATGCTGCTTACGGTAGTCGGTAGGTAGCACGGTTTTTGGTTGTTTTCTTGCCCTCCCGATTTATGCCAGCAATAATCTCCGGTGACAGATGTACTCCCTGAATGCATGATTAATGCTCTCAACAAACATTTTCAAGCGCTGATTTTTTTTTTTTTTTTTTTAAACACAAATGGTATTCTAGTTCTAGTAAACACACTGCCACGCGCATCACAGTCTCACTTTATTTCTATGTTAAATGCAGGATAAGGAATAGTATAAAAAGGTCTTCATAATTCCTTTTTTTCTACTAAACGCCACTAATACTTCACGGAATGACAGATAACAGTATTTTTAGCTCATCATCGGTTTTTCTTCTGTGGTCACACAACTGAAACAACAGGCTAGATAACATTGGAGGTGCCTGTTTCCTTGCGATATTTCCTCTTTCCCCCACACTGCTCTTAAAATGATAGGTTAGTGAGAAAACTAACTGGGCTTTAAGAAAAGCACTTCTATGAGTTGGTTTAATAAAATAATCCAGGTTTTGATCAAAGATGCAACTTTTACTGGCTTCAGCAGCGTTGTGTCAAGATTTAAGAATCTACTCAAATAAAACACTTGAACATTTTTCACTGGTAGTTTTAGAAGTCCTCACCGTCAAATGTTTATATGAATTTAAAGAAAAGGGTTCAGAGAAATTGGTGGTGCATGGATGCACACATACACACCCCCCCCACACACGAATGCACATGCTTCTCTCGGAAGTGAACCGGGCTGTGCAGGGCCGGCTCTCGCATGATGCTGCTGTGTCAGCTTCTGAACCAGACTCCTGAATTTCGTGGGGGACTTCCACTTAAAAGCTGATGACATGTAGACCTTAGCTAAAAACATATATATTTTTAGCAAGTCGATTTTGGATTTTTTTTTTACATGAATATGCTTTCTTATAAAGTTATTAACATTTAATTATTTATTCAGTAATATGTATGCTAGAAGCCCTAGAAATCATTATAGTTTCCAGACTTATTGAAAAAGTGGGCTTTTTCAGGAAGAGATACAAGACAAGGAGGGGATATTCTGTCATGAGTGTTAAATTGAATGAACCTGACATCTGTTTTTACAGATTCTGAAATGCTAATTTCTGAGATCCTTATTAATGCAATTAAATTGCAGCTAAGATCCTAAAGCATCTAAAGAAGGTCCCTTCTGGATGATCTTTTGTCACTGTTTTGGCTGGTATAGAGATAATTTTCAATGTAAATTTTTAAAAAATAATGAGATTGGCAAACATCAACACATTAGTTCTGTTTACTTAATATAGGAGTGTTATGGTTTTTTTCCTTCTTATGGCTGTTACTTATTAATGTTTTTGTGGTTTATTTTAGAAATATGTTTTATCACATTTTCTATATTTTAGTTTAATAATAGTTTCGATGCTTTTCTCACCTTTCATGTTTTCACAATCTAATAAATGGATTTGCGCAGTCGTACAACAAAGAGACTCTTCAGACATGGGTTTTGAAACTTCTTATATTTTGCTTTCTGAATGATATCTGTATAGAAAGTCTTATGTTTATGAAAACTGGCAAAAAATAAAGACTAATGGAAAAGAACTTTTTGTTTTAAACTGCACTTCTGAGTTATGGGTGTGTTTCTTCCCGTGAGCAAACTTCTATTTCAGTTCTGTGTTTCCACCATTCAAAATGCTTACTAACGTGCTCTGTAGGAAAGCCTGTGTTTCCTAATCGATGGCAAAGCAAACAAGAAAATTTGGTGATTCCGTTTACAAATAACCTGATAATAAGATGCCAATATATTCTATTTGTTTTTCCAGTGCCAATAATTCCCAGTTACCTTTACAGCATCAAACATGAGAAAAATGCCACAGAAATCCAGACTACTAAGCCAACAGTAGTCTCAACAGTGATGGACAATTTTCAGAGCATCTTCTCCTACTACGACAATTCAACGATGGTTACTGGAAACGAATCTGATAAGACACGACCCAGAGAGCTGCATCATACTCAGACAGAACAAATGATAGTAAATGTGACTGCTTCCCCATCTGACTGCCCTAAGGAAGATAAGGACCTGCTGAATGAAAATGTTCAAGTCGGTCTCTTGTTTGCTTCAAAAGCAACAGTGCAGCTAATCACTAACCCCTTCATAGGGCCGCTGACAAACAGGTATGTTATTTCTGCTACGTTACTCAGTTAGGAATTTAAGATGTTTTAGTCTGGACTAGTATTTCAGACAAAGTATTTTTAATTCTATTGTGATCCTGGATTACTGGCCTTCTCACTTTATCTGGAGGAATATTTTAGTGAAATACGTTTGATGAACACTTCTAAACACCTACATCCTTTCCAAAATAAACTGGTAAGCTGCACACGAGCCATCTGATACATTCAGTATCGTACACATTTCTTCCAGCTACTGAGATCTCAGTTTTTCATAGAAACTCCTGCTGAAATGGTGTTAAACATCTTCAATACAGTTATATGGGGCCAAAGGACACCGCAACATAGTATTTATGCAGCACTGTGAACTGATGATCTATCTGTTATACCTACATTAGGCAAATGTGATGTTGAAAGTGTAAGCAGGGTTCAGATCCCTCCCTTGCTCTGAGGGAGATGCTCAGCTCTTGGTGCAATTTGGTATTCAATAATTTGGAGTCGTCTGAGGTAAGAATCAGTGGGAACTTCGTGTGAACTTCAGTGAAAAATGAACAAGTGTCAAACTTTGCTGATGTCATGTTCATCACCAAGTTCAGTGGATCACAGATTTCCATCAGTACATGATCTACCCCAGCCTTCAAACTGTTCTCTCTAAATTCTTATGATGTCTCGAATGAAATGTGTTTAAATGGTACTTTATAGAAAATCTATTTGAGCAAAGATCAAGGATATAAACACTGGCATCAATGACTTACAGCCTCTCCCACAAATCCGAACACTAATGATGTTTACATGGAGATTAAAAAGTATTTATCATATAATTTAAATTTTTGATATTAATAATTAATTTAATTGTTAGTGTTTTGTGTAACTGTTCCCCACAGAGGCAGCTGCAGTCCTCCTAAACAGAATATGAGATGAAAATCTGCAGGAAATAAACTCCAAATTGTGTTTAGTCAAGTCACTAATTTTCATATTTCTTGTTTAATCTGTTTTTATAAGAAAGAATTTTTCCTCTCAGAAAATAATATGCGGCAGAAATTTGTCCTTGTAAAACACTTTTGTTTAAGCAGTCAATGCCTATCATATGTGACAATACCCAAAACAACCAACACACTTTAATACTAAATATTCAGGTTTTGAAGCCAAAACTACCCTTCTTAGGTTTTATAGCGCTTATATATATATATACACACATATAGTCTGAGTGTTTAATTTCAACCTGATAGAAGAGTATTCAGCTGAGGGCTAAGCAGCAGTTTGACTCACAGTGTTATGAATTCAAAACCTGTATTCAATCTGTGGAATTGATCTAAACGCAAAAGCTTTAAATGAGACAGTTTCATTTCTCTCTCATTTCACCTTATCTCCTACTGCATACCACATACACAGGTATAAGTATGCCACTGCAAAACTGCTTTTCCACAAATATTGCTGCAAGTTGAGGAGCAAAACAGATTCTTGTTACCTGGATTTTCTGTAGTGTTTTGTGAGGATATGATAGCTCATCCACCGGCAAAGTAACATAACATCAAATAATATTTTCATAATAGCTCTTTAGGTATTCCTCTAGATTTTCCTGAATGTCTAAATTATTGCCCTATTGATATTTACTTTCCGCTGTTACTATCATCATTTCCACAACCTGCCAAACCAGGAGAAAATGCTCCACGTTGTCAACAACTTTTTCAACAACACAGTTACATCATACTGTGGATATGACCTCCGCTCTTTCTTCGGTAGACATCTGCCTAAGTAAGAGGGTGCATGGCCCCTGCTGATACCTCTCCGGGTGCCTGCACATCTCCAGAATGGAGCCTGGTGCTGCCTGTGCCAAGGCACAGGGTAACACCTCTCCCCTGGAGCCAGCTGCCAGGACATGTGTGGTACATGCTTAGGTTTGACAATGGGGCAGTAGATGTTCTTGTAGCATCTCCCTTTGCTGCTGTTAGGAGCAGGGTGGCAGCACACCAGTGTGAACATAAGCGCTGTGAGCTGAGATTTCCTCCTGAAAACATCCTGCAGGTTTTTTTGCATGGCTCTGAGTGTGTGATTGCAATCACAGGGGCAGGTTTGCAAGCTCAGATGCCCAACAAGCATGAGAAGAAAAATCAAGGAGCACATCATCCCAGTGTCCTGTGCGACAGACTCGTCTCATACAGCAGAAATGAATGCCTTAGTGGCAAAGAGGCCCTAAATTAGATTTAAGGATTACTGGTTTTCCTTCATGCGTTATTTGTATCTTGGTACCAATATATGCCTTTCTTCTGAGAAATGTTTAGTGGGAAATATCAGTTAACACATTTATCAATTAACTGTAGAAGTCATTGGCAAAAAAACCCCCTAAAGTCAACATTTCCTAATAACAATGTGTATATGATCAGCTAAAAAACAGTGTGAAACTTGTGATTATTATAAATGAAACAGAAAATATCTGTTATCATTATAAAGACTCTTCCTTACCACTGATAAGCTGTTCAGTGATAATTGTTATTGCCATTATTAGTTTTGCAAAATTTCAGCAAAATATCACAGCTTAAGGAGAACTGGTTGCTTAGTTCAAGATTAGTGTGCACAGTTTGCTAAGATGCCCAATAAGGTTCTTTTTCAAATAGGTAGCACACTGTGTTCTTGGTTTTTATTTTTCAGTCAAATGTAGTTGTTCAGGAGTGGTTTAGATTATTAATCAGGTATGGAGTTACTGGCTTTCAGTAGGCACTGGTTTTGAATGCTTGAGTTTGTACAGGATGTAATGGGATGTTCTATTCATACAAGTCTGTGCCAATTATTGCTTTATTTTAGGTTTTCTGGAAGTTTTGCAGGCTTTTTTTCCCTTTTCCTGTAACTATTGGAGGTGTAGATTTTTAAAAATACCTTTCAGATTGGTTTCATTCAATAAGTAAGTTCTGCTAAAAATATTTCTTATTTAAAGCCCAGCTCTTTCCGTGGAGTACCAGACAAAACACACACCTGGCTTGGTGAACTGGTTCGCAATTCATGAAACAACACAATTTACCCTTGGTCTACCAAAGTCCTAGCAAAGGAAATGCTAGGTGATGACTTTGCCATAGGATGTCAACAACACACTTCCCACCATGGCACAGTTTCAGGGCAGAGCCGATAAGATTTTGTGTGTCAGATGCACATTATGTTTTTCCTTGTAGTGAAATTAGTAAGAAACTATACAAATAGCACAGCGCTTGATACAGGGCACTCTGTGAGGAGGATGCACTGGCAAGGGCATATTGAAGGCTCTGCCTAATCCTTTCCAGTGAAGAGAGTGGGCAAAAGTCTGCTGTGCCCTCTATAAATGACTGATTTGCTTCATTATTTTTTTCAAACTCTTACCCAGCTCTATGAATGAGGCTATAAGCCCAGCTGTGCGAGCCCCGCAATCCACTAGAGCCAATGAATGTCTACCCTGCCATGTCTCTCCCTCCCTTTTTTTATCAGTCTGAAAAAATACATAGTTTTAACCTCATGCTTATCCATATTGGCCTCAAAAATCATTAAAAAATGAACAGATATTTTTATCATCATTTTTACACCAGCCTGACTACAGCTTTGAACTTTGCATGAGAGAGAGAGTGGCCAGGACCATGACATATTTATGACCAAGGTACATACAAAGAATGAGGCAGAGAAATAAATAGCATTTGTAACTACTTAGTTACAAAACTGCTTAGTTCAGTTCCTATGTAAGGTTTCCTTTCAGGTTTTGGCAGGTGATTGAAGTGACCAGTTCTGCAGGCTGGACAAAGCCTCTCTGCCTACCCTGTGCTACAGCATGGAGGTGGAGAGTGCGTGGACCACACTCCCTGTCCCTACTGACCTTGCATGTTCTTCCTCACCTTCACACACATTCAGCAGTTCATTGGTTCATAACCTCAAGGAAAATATTCTTCTTACCATATATCCTCCCCAGTCATCACAAGAAGCAAAGAAGATAGCCAGACTACCAACCAGGACAGACTTAACAAGGGGTACTCACAGTGATACTGGTGTAGCTGTGTAACAACAAGCTGAAATCAGTGAATTTGCAGCACTGTAATGGATGGATAATTAGGCTCTAATCATCCACAGCTGCTAACCTGGTCAGTGTAACCTTTATTTTACTGCTGCACAGGACCCATCGATCAGTTGCCTTATTGTAGGGTAACCTTATTAATGGGTATAACCCACTTCCAAACAGTCCTGCAATCTGGGGCCAACATGGCACTGAAATAGAGTAATTTAGGCATTCTCCATCAGTGACAGCCTTTCCTCTCCCTTTTTCAGAGGTCAGAAATACTTGTAGGAAGCATTCTTATCTGTAGGTAGCCTTTGTGAAACATGCTGGACTCTTGCTTCAGATTCTCTTGGAGGTTTTTGAAAGGAGTGCCTGAGAAAATGACACGCTTGAGTGTGGTAATGAGAAAAAAGAAGAGACAAGACAGGCTGTAACATTCTTTTGTGCTGCACACATGCAGAGGAACAAAATTTAGAGATAACTGTGATGGAATACATCACGTCATGGCCAAGAAGTAGAAAATGCATATTCACAGGTTTCATATGGAAAGAACATGAATGGCCTAGGACCAAGGGACAGAATCACTGAATAGCTGGCTGTTACAGGTAGTGCCTCTCCTTTTTGTAATTATTTATGTTATACGGTGTAATCGTTCAGCAAAAACTCCCAGTCTGTGCTCTCTAATATCTGTTGTACAGATCAGGGAATGCAGCTGCAGATTAGACATTTATGGTAGCACAACTGTCAACTAATTAATGCTGCTATTTCAGGACAAGGCAGGGGTTGTTAAGAGGCAGGGTTTACTAAGATTATGCAGGAAAGGACAATCTGCATATCTACCTAAATGTCAGCTGGATGTGGGTAAGACTGTCCCCTGAGCAAGAGCAGCCATGCCTTCTAGAGGTTCAGCAGTCTCATGCAGGGACAGCACACCAGAATCGTGCATCTCCAAATTGTGGGTGAAGCTCCAGGCAATTTTTAGCTTTTCAGAGGATTATAATGACTTGTTTAATTCAGCACAAATGCCTGTCCTGTGCTGACCTGTATACCTTTGAATTATCTTGTATGATGGATCACTGGCAATGCAGATTTTGGCTGAAATGACTAGCTGTGCCCACACAGAGCCTAGTTCTGAAATGACTGATTTCTGTGTGGAGGAAAAAGTATATATTAGACCTCAGTATGTGCGATAAAGCATCATGTTCTGCTGGGTAGCAAGAGTAGGACTGAGTTCTGCTGAAGTTCTGCCCTCATCACCCTCTGTATCGCTTCACATCTTGCTGTGACCCTGTTTCTCCAAGATAAAGGAAGAATAATATCTATGACTGCGAAAATTAAGAATAAGGCTTGAAGAGTATTTCATTGGGCATTAAAAGTGACTTCCAAAATATTTGTTTTCTTACAGTCTTCAGCACCAGAAACTTTCCAAGTGTAGGAAGCCTATTGGAAGAACTGAAATCTGCTTTAGCTTGATAGAGTATCGTTTAGAACTAGTATGATAGCCCTTCTCTTTTTTTAAACTCATAAATGTTTATGGACGATCTCACAGCTCATGTCTCTGATCCAGAGATGGAAAAGTGAATGTGGGAGCCAATTTGGATGGCATTTGTCTTCACGTAAATAACTGAATTTTAATTCCATGTACTTGTAGCAGAAGCAAACTGCTGTCTCATGGCCCCTGTGTCAAGTCTAAGAATTGCTTGATTTCTGCGCTGAAATCAGACTTCTCCCCCATAGTGTCCATCCTAGATACCTCTGGGATGGCCTTGACAGACATAACCTTACTTTACTTTGCAATGGAAGAAGGCATAAGGACATTCAACTTTTGCTTTCATACCACAGAGAAATATCATATTGCTCGCCAACAACAGTAGCCATACCTGCAGGGTTTTTTTTTTATCTGTACTTCAGTGCTTTCTTTAACTGAAAAATTCAAAATCAAAGCAATTATGGTCAAATTCTCTGTGGCCTGTTCTACCTGAGCCCATTGGGAAGGCAAGTGCCCACTTCAGGTCTGAGGCAGGCAAGAGATTGGTAGCAGCTGATTTTTTATTTCCTCATGTACATAGCAACATCAGTGGAGATTAGCATCCCATTGTATAATACCTATTATACACACAGCAAAGCTTAGAAAAATCATCCACCTTAAATAAAGCAGATAAAAAAAAGATAGTATTATTCTTTTACAGGTGAGGTATCAAGGTGCTGAGAGATTAAAATTATTATCGTAAGGCCACAGAGGAAGTCTGTGATAGCACCAGGGATTTAATTTGCTTTGGAGATACCAGTCCAGTCAAGTACCACAGGAGTAACTAGTCTCTGCTGGATGTTTGTAACACCCACTTACAAATTTCAACTAGAAAAATCTGCACATTACATTTTTGTCATATTTTAATGTAGTGATGATATTTCAGGCAAAATTGTTCTTCATTAGAGATTTCTGTGGTGTGTAGAAATGTGCATGCTAGATATCTTTCATTCACAAAACTCAAACGAATGTTATGATAAGACACATAATGAACATCAAGCCCTGCACCTCAGAGAGTTTTCCATTATCCAAGGTCCTTAGTTGTATAAAAATTGTATTAACAAAAAAACAAAGCTCAGAATAATTATTTTGGTTTACCTATGTTGTGACTGCTATTATTAAAAATTAAAAGGGCCATTATAGACTCTTCCATTATTTGATTGACCTACTTCAGCCAATACTGCCAATATAAATACACGATACTGTCAAATCATTGGAAGTTGAAGTCAATCAGTGCTCCTTTGAAAAGTGTCATCCATTGTTGAAGAATTTGGCCATTAAATAATGTCTTTGCAAATATATTTGAGGTGCACAATCCTACAAAAAAAGAAGCTGTGGATAAAGTGTGCTGAATAGAATATACAGACTGTCTTCAGAGCTACCTGAGTAGTGTTTTTGATTCTAGAGTAGGTTTTTAATGGCGTGAAAGATAGTATATTGTGATTTTTTTTTTTAAATTTCCGTTTTAGCTGCTCAGAAAATGTATTTACTTGCCAGACAGAAAATTCTTTATTTCCTGGAATCTTGAAAATACTTATAGCAACCAGGCATTTCTACAAGCTGTTTAGAGTCCTAATGAAGAAGCAGGCTGATGAAGAAAGCTTTGACCAGCTCCATTTTTACTCCTAAACCTGTGGAAAGCAAAAATATAATTCTCAGGCTCTATGGGACTCTTCCAATGCTCCAGGCTAAGGTAGAACTCCCAACAAAGCTGATGACAAATTTTTCCAGTAAAAAAGGCTTTGGTTTGACCGTGTCTCATTAGAGTCATTGTCTCATGAGGATGGAAACAGATGAGCATCAAAACACTACTGGGTTATTTCAAAGTTCAGCATGCTCAGAGAAATCTTCCCTTCTCATATCCTTGGCAACCCCGTGGAGGCCCAGAGGGTCTTTATTGGGAACAGTTATGGTTGAATGAGAACAGGGCAATCAGATTCTAATGAGAGAAGGTTTTCTTCCAGGGATTTCAGATACAAAGTCTGCTGTGCCAGATGAAAAGGCATTTGTAACATGGACAAGTTTGATCATGTGGTCCACAATAAATAGTTCAAAGCCTACCAAGGAACTACAGGTTGGGTTTTTGCAGTGTGTGCACTCATGTGAGTAAGTCTAACTCAAAATGTCAGTGAGATAATCCCAGAAATGTGTATGTACATTTTGTTTTCCAGAATAGGCTACCAGATTCCACTGTTTGCTGGCTTCTGCATCATGTTTGTGTCAACAATCAGTAAGTGTTCACATCTTATCTGCTCTGGCCCAGATACAACTTTTAAATAAATGATCTATAATAATTATCACTAGGAGTTCTTCTTGTTGATGTAGAGGGACTGATTTCCAGGGAAAATTTAAGGGTGGTGGCTCCATGTGGATGGTGGTGCTCATGAGACTTGACAAGTGCACTCTTATGAATGTGCTTTAAGGAACTCACCACCTTCCATCCACCTCGGCAGGTCTCTTCCTTAGCTGAACCTTTCTCTCAGGTTCTTGTAATCCAAAGTGGTGCTCAGACAGTTTTAAACAGATAGCCATGGAAGGGCTATCAACTATGAGAATGCCATCTTTCAGGGTCCTTAACAACTAGCTATCATAGGGGCTTATCAGAAAGATCGTGAGGCTGCAGTGGCTCGTGAGTAGAATATGAGTCAACAGTATCATAGCGTTGCTAAACATCGCTGTGGGATGTGCAAACAGGAGCATAGTCTGCAAGTCAGCTGAGATAATTTGTCTGCTCTAAATGGCACTGATAAGGCCTCAGCTGGTGTTTTATGTTTGGTTTTGGCATGGCACTTAAAGTTGTGGTCCAGATGGAAAGAGTACAGAGGAGAACATTAAGGATCATTAGAAGCCTGTGAGAAATGGTGAAAGAAGCGGGTTTGCTTCACAAGGCAGATGTAAGACATATCAGAGTCTATGACAAAAAGGAAGGGAACAAACAGTTTTTCATGTCCACTGTACGTAAGAGAAGGAATAACAAGCTTAAAACTGTATCATCAAGGGGACCAAAGTGCTGGAGAAGATCAACTGGTCTTAGAGTCACTGACAACTCTGCATTTTAGGAACACATTAGACAAATTTTCGTTGGGTTGGAGATAAGAGTAG
The DNA here is from genome assembly GCA_031468815.1 of Morus bassanus. Taxonomy (NCBI): domain Eukaryota; kingdom Metazoa; phylum Chordata; class Aves; order Suliformes; family Sulidae; genus Morus; species Morus bassanus. Next base: position 9,099,610 of record CM062575.1, on the reverse strand, counting down.
TGAGCCTAATTCATGGTAGAGGGGAGTATTGTTGATTTGATGACATCCTTCCTTTATTTTTCTTGATTCTTCTCTATCCACATGGGTGGGGATTTTTGTAAGACCTGGTGAAAAGCCTGAGAGGCACAATGCCAGAGGACAGGTGGGAGAAGTGCACGTGGATCTTGTGTTTAGCTAGTGCATAACAGCTTCTTCCAGCTATAACCCATCTGGCAAAAGTCCTTAGGTGGCCAACAGATCAGAGCTGAAAAAAGCTTTTAAAAACTCACTGTAGATTTAATGACACTGGCCATGATACAGTCCCTACAAGCAGAGATGTGCCTGGGTTTCTGGGATACTCCTACTTTCCAGTGCTGTGGGTGAGAAGTTTGGCTGGACAAATTAGTGCAGCATCCAGGAGCTCTGTCCCAAAAAGCAGAGTGGAGCCCAGGGTAAAATCTCTTGTGGTGAGATAGAGAGGCACCTCCTCTGGTGCAATTTCTCTGGTGATCTGCTGTTGGGAGGATCAGGAACTTCCTCCAGCCCTTGAATGGGTGGAGCTGGCTTCCCTGCACCTTCAGCCAGCTATACTGCACAACATCTATTGCAGAGCTGGCAACACCAGGGTAAAACCTCTCTCCACCTATTTGCTTATTGGAGGAAACATTGGGGTGTGTGTGTTAAATCCTGCTTTCCCTGAATGCCTGGGGCTTCAGACTGGGCAGCCTTAAATGAAGCAGTGTGGAGAGGCAAGGCTGGAAAGAAAGGTCTTATTACTCCTTCTGTGTGTGGCTGAAGCAGAGCAGGATATAATCAAATCCTAAGTAATTAGTTAAAACTGCTTGTGTGCTTGCATTTGGTGTTACCGGGAGGCTTAGACACCTGAGAACAATTCAACACTGACATACCTAAATGCAATAAGGGAAAATAATGCAGTTAGCATTGAAAGTGGCACAAGTCACTGTAAACACTTGACTAAATTGCATGAGGTTTTTGTGATTGTTTCAAGAAATCTAACTTTTTAACCTTGTTAGAGTTAACCTAATTTTAAAAATGTACTTCTTTTTTTTTCTGTAGTGTTTGCTTTCTCAGGAAGCTATACATTACTGTTTATTGCCAGATCCCTTCAAGGAGTGGGTTCCTCTTGTTCTTCTGTGGCAGGTAAGAGAAGAGATGATAGAGTGAAATACAGATCACTGATTCTGTCATTTTTAGTAATTTTCTAAACTGTATTTTGTCTGCAGTTTCAATAATTAACATAAAAATATTCAGTTAAAGCAATTTCAGTCTTTTCCTGTCTCTTTCATGTAAGTAGCTCAAAATCAAATGTCTTTTCAGACTTCCTTGGTATTTGGGTTGTGGTAAGGTAGAGCACTAAATTAACTGCACTCTCCCTGGGATTTCTGCATGTGCATCTTCAACATTTTAAATTCATTTTTAGCTATTTTAAAGGTCATTGGGAACTTATGTTGGTACTTATTAGAGTAGGGATAGCGGCTCTGTTGCTGAAATTTCTGTTATAAAATGTTGTTTTCAAGGACTTATCATGCTGTCTGCTAGTTTAGACTCAGGTTACCTGGACCAGATTTCCAATACAAAGTTATAAGTTTTAAATGAGTAGGTGAAATGGAGTATGGGTTTTCAGCCCAAATTATTCAACCATTTCTGAGATTGGAGGAAATACAGTTTGTTAATGTTAAAACATTTCACAGTCCTTCCTTTGAAAAATTTCCCACGATGGCAGCAGGAATATAAATTTGACTTGGAAGGGGAGGTGAATAGAGTTTTTTGTCAAGAATGTGTTTCGGCTTCCTCAGGAAAATTCCCCCTTCCAAGTTGGACTGGTCTATAAGCAGGGTTCACATACACTTGATAGAAACTTAACAAGAATTTGGCAGCTGGATTCCTCCTAGGTTCCTTTTGCAGTGATTTTGCTCCAGCCCATAACTGGGCAGTGCTGCTTGGGGCAGCTGGGGAGATGCAAAGCCCCAAACTGAGCTTTCAAACTGGGAGAAAGAAGCACCTTATGCTGAAGATGGGCTTGAAGCTGTGCAACAAACACTAATTAAGCAGAGAGATTTAAGCCTGGATGAGTAGTGGGAAGAGTGGGGATGTGGCTAAGGGAACAGGCAGGGGCTGGGATGAGGAGCCAGGGATGGGGAAGGCAAAGACAAGCAGGAGGGCTAGAGACAAGAAAATCCATCTTTATTATTTGTACAAGTTAAGATTACAAGTCAAGCTTTCCAAATTGAAGTCATGCTAGAATAAAAATTATTGTTCAGCTTTAACTCAGTCCCTGCGCAAGTATGTACTTTGAGATACAGTTCTTAGATGAGTACATTACTTTTTTTTTTTTTTCATAGACAGCCTGCAAAATAGAGCAGAAAAGGCCAAGAGACCATCTAGTCCACCCCCTTCCTGAAGGCAGGATCAGCTTTGTATCTGTCATTCCTCATGCATACTTGATAGGCATGTTCTTAGAAGCCTCCAGAAATGCCCTCAGCATCTAGCTTTGTGCTTAACTACCTTTATTGTCAGGGTTTTTTCTGATGACTCATCTAAAGCCTCCTTACTGTCATGTAAACCCATTTCTGCTTCCCATACTTGAGAGAACATGAATAACAGTTTATTTTCTTTATCTTTGTGGCTCTTTTTCATATTGCATGACTGTTATCACATCTCACGTTGTTTTTCTCCTCTCTGGTTTTAAATTGAAAGTCCTGCGGCTGTCCCTCACAGATATTTTTCTGAGCCTTTGCTCATCCTCATTGCTCTTCTCTGGGTAGTCTCCAGTCACCCCCAGCTTTCTTCCTGTGCTGTACCAAAACCAGACCCAGCACTCAGAAGAAGCTCTGACTCCTTACAAGTGCCAACAGGAGTGAAAGTCACTTCACATATCTCACAGGCAAATAAGTTCACCTCACTTGCAACACCTGCTTACTCATGTTCAATTTTTTCTGTAGTATTGTTCCAACCTGTTGTTTCCCACCCTGCGTTTGTGCATGTAATCATTCCTACCTATGTGTAAAATTTTGTGTTATCTTCTTTGTATTGCCCCCTATTTTTTTCCAGAATATTTCCCCAAATCTCACAAATTCATTGTGAATTCTGATATCATTCTCTAGCTTGCTATACAACTGTTCATGCAAAGAATTTGATGTCATCCACAATTTTCAATAAGCATGTTAGTCCACACAGGACCCCTGCTCTTTTGATGCACATGATGGATGATATTCACTTAATGATCAATCATGCAATATCACATTTTCTTTTTCTGTTTACTGAGTCCTACTTAAATCTTGATTTGAAAACAGAATTATTAATTTCTGTGAGGACTCTTCTGCAGCATTTACGTCTACAGTGTCCAGGTGCTTCACAAAAGCACAAATTAATTAAGCTTGTTTCCTTTTGTGAAATGAAGGTTCATCATCAAATGCAGAAGTGAGGCACATGAAGATAAAGGCCAAAAGAATCCTTTAATTTTGGATGCTGAGCTTGAAATACTCCTTTTCAAAGTAATCAGCTCTGCTCATGCCCAGAGCACAGCTAGCACTGACCACAGTTATAGCTGTGATTGGTTACCAGACCTTTGTGTCAAGCACTGTTACAAATAACAGTGAATACTTGTCAAAAGCTTTGTTTCTGCTAGTAGAAAAGCATCATCTAAAAGCTCTGTGACAAAGACAGGGGCAAAGAATCTAGCAAATCAGGGCATCATTAAATTACCCGAGTAATACTGTACAATAGATCATGGTGTTGGAGACTATTTACATTGCCAAGATCCCTTTTGCTTCAAAGTGAATTCTATGGGGAGGGAATGTACATATTTATATTTATTTATGCGCGCGCACACGCGCACACAGAGATACTTGCTGTCATCTCTGTATAATGTTTAGTAGGGCTGGCAAATGATGACCATAAACTGTAGTACACAGATGCCTAATTTTGTGTTGTGGTTTTTGTTTTTGTTTTTTTTTTTTTAATTTTAGGGATGGGTATGCTCGCCAGTGTATACACAGATGATGAAGAGAGAGGCAACGCAATGGGAATTGCATTAGGAGGCCTTGCTATGGGAGTATTAGGTCAGTGAGCTGGAGGCTCTGCTGGCAAGAGAAACCACCCCCAGCCTTCCCAAACCATGCACTTGTGATCAATGAAAGCAGCAGAAGAGTCTCATCAAGAGTAATGCTATCATGCTGTCTCCAGATTAGATTCATGGTGCATGTTAAGAATAGTTTTTCCCACAGCACCACATTTCTTATGCAGATACATGTGTCAGGCAACAATATCTGAGATGTCTGGGTTTTGTTTACATGAAAGAGTATTTTGGGGAGTGAAGAATATGGTTATTGTCATGATCAATGAGCTTTGTGGGGATTTTTCAGTTGAGTTTTTTGGTCACTGAGTGCCAATAGCAGGATGCCCAAACGCTTGCAGAGGATGTTTGTTCAGGGTCAGAGATGTGGCTTCACAACCATGTCATTTCTTTCTCCCTGGCAGTGGGCCCACCTTTTGGGAGCATCATGTATGAGTTTGTGGGGAAGAGTTCTCCTTTCCTGGTGCTGGCAGCACTAGCTCTGTTAGATGGAGGTCAGTAAATGCGAAGAGTCAATATCACCATGTAGCACATGCCTTTCATATTACTACCATCTACCCCCTTCTTGAAGAAATGTTACAGTATTGGTTTCTTTTCACAGCTGTTCAATTATTTGTTCTGCAGCCATCCAGAGCACAAGCAGAAGTAAGTATTAAGGTAAAACACTGTAGGCAATGGATAACAATTTGCCTTTCCTAATCCCAAACTTTTGTTTCACAGAGTCAGAAGGGGACACCGTTACTGACGCTTTTGAAGGACCCGTATATCATTATTGCAGCAGGTACCAGATCCCTTTTTTTACTTTCCTTTAAACCAACCGCTGGTGTTATACGTGGCATCCTGGAATGCCTCAGGCTGAGCTGGTTTAACAATATTGTCATTTGCTGGTTTCATTTACTTAAAGCTCAAAATAAAAAATAATGTTACTAATACAGGATTAATATACCAGTAGAGACATAACAGGCAGAAAGTTTCAAATGTAGATGTCTTTCCAGCTGAGAGGACACTAGTGGCTTGTGGTTGCTTGCTAAAGCAATGAATTGCTTCACCACACTGAGATGTGGCCGTGAAACTTTCTATGAGGCAAGTGAATAGGGCCAAGGCTTTTGGAGGGAAGGATTGCCAGCACTTCGCAGGAAAGCGTAGGGAATTACACTGAGCTTTGTTTCCGTTTGAAGAAGGAGTGAGTTTGGTCTCTAGGGCATGGATTATATTTCAGAAAAGGTCTGGGTTGAATGGTGAATGGCGTTTTTTTTATTACATGTATCGTTTGTCTAATGAGTCTTTCTGTCTCAAGGGAAGTTTGCCTTTTTGCATTGCATTTTGAACGTTTATTCTGAAGTCTGTAATTAAGCCTGGCCCTTAAATGTTCAGAAAATATCTGAAAAGAGATCATAATTTTTACAGGTTTTTTCCTTAATCCTAACCTGTTTGTCCAAGAAAGCAATTCTTCCAGGCATTTTTTGGGTTCTCTATTTCTTGGTGGTCTTAGGGAATGACTATTACCCTAACTCTTTGACTAGACACTTGGTCAAGCTGTGACTAAAGTTATACAAACGGTTTTGCTTGAGAAATTCTTGGAGCATTAACAGACCTTTTCATAGAATGAAGGTATTCGAGGGAAAAGAGTAGCAAAGACAGTACCTGTCATAAGAGATCAGATCTATCATTCATCTACTTCAGTACCCTGTCTCTTACAGTGCTTAAAGCAGGTGCTGCAAGGTGAGGTTCATCTAGCATATAAAGTAGATTTCTGGAGAATAATGTAATCCCTGCCAAGGTCTAATCTGTGACAGAACTTGGTTTAAACCACAAAATATGACCAGGGGACTGATTTCAAGGAGTACTTTTCTTGACTAAGACTTAGCTGCTCCTGCTAAACTAGTCTTTGCCAAGGAAGAGAAAAGGTACCAAAGACTGTGGATCCCACTATTTTGACTGTGTCCCATGCCTGCTAAAAGCACGGTAGACTTTGTTCCCATTTTCTAACACATTTGCATGGCATTCTTGTTCTGCAGCTATTCTCTTCTCTGAAGCTGTTTCAGCTGATGTTTCAGGGCTCTGTAAAGCAGCACTGCAGTCTCAAGGCAGCAAAGTAGTGCAAAGATTCAGGGATGGGTAGCCTGGAATCACGACAGTGTGTGTCAGAGAGACCTTACCTTTACTGCTCTGGCTCTCTTTGCCTCTTGCTTCCCTGCACGTGCCTGCAGGCACTGCCAGTGCCTCCTGTTTCCCCTTCCTATCTTCAATGCACAGCAGCTGGGCATGACCAGAGGAAGGGAAAGGAAAGATGTACAGAGAGGTAGAAACATAAAGACCCTCTCTGTTCCAATCCCTCCTGCTCTCGCCAACTGCTCTGGGTGACCTGTCCCCCTCCCACTAGGCATCAGTGTCCAGGATCTGAGAAAGTCCCTGTGGTGCTTTACCGGTGGGGTTAGGTACAGCACCCAGGGTCTCTGCCTCCCAGGACAGAGACTGTCCAGTGCTTTGACAGTACAGATGTTGCTGATGTTCTCTAACCTCAGCCTCTTCTCCCCCTGTTTTATTTCCCTTGCAGATGAAATTTGTTTTTTTTCAGAGCTGAATGCCAAATACCAACTATAAATTCAGCCTTTTATCTGGCCTACCAATGCACATCAGTCCAAATGCAGATTTCTTGATGCACCAGGAATATACTGTTTAAATGTTAATTGTTTCAGTTTGGAAGTTGTTGCTTTTTTACAGTGAAAAGGGTCTGAAAGTTTCATTTGCTCTCCCTTACCCCAAGGAGTTCAGTGTTTTCCTTGCTCTGTTTTCTAAGATGGGAACTTCTGATCCTGATATTAACAGGGGAGGGGAGGTAAGCAATTGGTTGGGATGGCAGAGTTAGCTTCGTGCTCTGACACCTTGAGGCAATCTGGCAAGGCATGCCACATTTCTCCATATCGAAACCAGGATAACATGTCTTCTGCTTCGCAAGGATGCTGTGAATGTAAATGTCCCACACTGTGTATGATGTTCAGATACAATGATTAGAGAGGAGGACTTTAAAAGTCCCACTGGGTTTGCACTGCTCAGGGAGATTAGAGGTTTTGAATGGCTTTTAAGCCAATTAATGACCTAATTAAAAAATTGACTGCGTCTCTATTGGGCTGACTTGTTAACCATGGATGAAAACCAGGGCCATTTTAGGCACGCTGCAAATGGACTAACAGTTTAAGTATTTCTTGTGCTCTCAATTTAAGTACGTTAATTTCATGGTATAAATTCAGATTCAATCTCCTGAGTGTGCATCATACGCTTGAGTCATAATTGTTTGTATTCTCAAAGTACAAGCACTTTCTGACCAATTTGGCTTATCTATGGCGCAATATTAGTTTTTAATATGAGGTGGTTTGAACTCAAGCACGGTGTTCCTCTCTCTCTCTGAAAGCGTGACTTTTTCCCCTTGATAACCCATGTTGCCTGTGAGTTAATAATGTTGACTGTCTGCACAGACAGGAAGCCAGTGCTCTCATTCACTCACTGTATATCGCACTCCCTACGGCCAGTCCTACTGCCTGGTCGCCTTCAGTGCCAGCAATAGCTATTGCAGGATGCAGTGTGGCCGTTCCTGTGGAACATCCACTTACCACTCCAGGTGGGGAGGTCACAAAGATGTGGGCATCAGAGGGACAGGACCAGATGAGATGGCAAGCTCAGATGCAAACCTCTACAGGAGAAAGGAAATGTGAGCAAATATAGACTCTGCCTTCTATGTGGATTGTGTCAGATGTGGTGCTTCAGATTCATTGCCATCAGTACTCACTGGTCCAGGCAAAAGAAATGTTACTGACACTTTTTGTCACTGGTGGTGGGAGCTCAATGAAGTCAGTGTCATTCTCACAGCCAGACCTCGCTGACAGGGATTAAAGAAATGTTAGGGTGACAAAATTGCATAGACATAAAAGTTTAAATTATCAGATCCAAAAAACAGAATTCAGACAGGTATCATCATGAGTACCTGGGTCCTTAAGAAGGTGTGCAACAGCTTTTCACTGGCTACCTGCTTTTTCACAGAAAAATACCAGTGATGTCTACGGCACTCTGCCAAAAGCCGAGTGGGTTCTTAGCTGCGGATCCAGCTGGAAGGTTGCAATTTCACACCTTCTGACAAATGCAGGATGTTTAATCTAATTTAAACAAGAAACAATGTAGGATTTATGCCCTTGAGACATGGGCCTCTAAAGAGAGGTCCATGCAAGACAGAGGAAAAAACTATTTTATCTTCTTTTGAGGAAGCTTTGCTAAGGTAGCACAGTCTTTATTGGACTTTGCCCTGAGTTTGCAGAGTACCAGCTCAGGCTCTCACTTTTCTCTTGGGGTACGTCCTAAAGATCTGAAATACCTTTGCCACCATGTACCCAAGTACTTTGGTAAGCTCTGGTGATGCTTTCTGACCTGATGAGAAGTAGGTGCAACACACATGTACATGCACACCTGTTTCTCATTTCTTTGTGAAGTTTGTTAAGAGTACAGTAAGACCTTTGCTATTTAAGCCATCTCTGTTAGAAAGGCCCTGCTTCCTCTGGCTGCACTTTGTGTGGCCTAAAATGTTTTTCCAGCATCAAGGAAGCCATTTGAGTGTGGTGCATTTTGGCTCGGAAGAGGGCAGCCCCGAGGTGTTTTACTGGGGCTCCTTACAGACACCACAAGCTAGTGGGAGCTTGCAGCAGGGTGGAAAGGTTAGCTTTAGATATAACCTTTCATCTTTAGGGTAAACCAGTGCTGAACTGTTGCTCCTTGCCCCAGGAAGGGAGTGAGTCAGCTAGCCTGCAAGTTCATTTTAGGAACTGTTGGATACAGAGTCTAATATTTTCTGACAGGTTTGAGCAAAGAATGACATCAGTGCTCATTTTGTTTTGAAGTGTATGATGAGGAACTTATTCCAGGAGAAATGATGTTTCTCTGACCTCAGAGAAATCAAGCTTTTTTTTTTATTACTTTTTTTTTTTTAAATAAATTTGGATGGTAAATGACTGTAAGAGTCTAGAATATTTTTCTAAATTTCAGAGATTATAAATATTATGAAGAAAAGTGGTAACACAAGTTTGAGGCTGTCACTTCTAGTGACCCCCAAACTCCCCTAAAAGCCATTTTGTAAGGGATTAGCAGAGGGGATGTGTCCCGTTGCCCTGCATTAGGCTTTGACTGCCTCCTTGGGTTCTTTTGAGTAAGTGGGAAAGGTGTCTTGAACCCAAATAAATACCATGGGGTTTAATAATCACTGCACTAAAGTTGAAGTGCACTACTGAGGATAGATGAACTTGGCACAAACCCACTGGAGTCTGGATCTGCAGGCGGTGGCATAGGGCAGAGCTGAGCTGGCAGGCAAGACTGAATCAGCACTTCCACTGCTTGTTATCCTTTGCGTCTGGGTGACTAAAGGCCCAGAAATTCAAAAGAGATCTGGAAGCATTTGAAATTCATAGGGCTGGGCAAGCTCAGCTAGACCCATGCTTTGCTGTGTGGACTTAGTGACTGCTAGCTATAGGATCTTGACAGAGAATTCCCTTTTGTAGGAGATAGACATCTCTGTGGCTGTCCCTTGGTATTTTTAGGATCAAGACCTCTACATCTCATCATAGTCACTCTGAGATGACGGAGACATAGGGCCAGAGCCTGTGCCTCTTACACAACAGGGCTCCGATTTTGCCCCAGGAGACTAGATAAAGACCAAAAGATTGTAGTTTTAGCTAATCATTTGTACAACAGTCAGACCTCATGAACTTTCTAAATGTCATCAAGCTCACTGTAAACTTTCACATTATGAAAATAGCTTAACCTTTATTGTAGAGTTTTTAGGAGAATAGAAATATATAGAAAGTTAGTCTTCAGTGATTTTACATTCTGTTCTATTTAACATTAATCAACATCTGATGCATGACAAACAGGACTGTGAAAAGCACAATGTTTTATGTAAAAGCATCCATTCTTTGCATGGCTTTTTGTTCATAGTAAAAAAAAAAATTACTACTACTTTTTTTCCTCCCCTTCTTTCTCTAAGGATCCATCTGCTTTGCAAACATGGCTATTGCTATGCTCGAACCAGCTTTACCCATCTGGATGATGGAGACCATGTGTTCAAAAAAATGGCAGCTTGGTAAAGTACAGTTTATTATTTGCATCTCTATATTTTGTCTAATGAATGTCTCAGTTCTGGTCCTGTTAATGACGGTCTCCTTATATGCTTCAGTGCAGTAATTTTTTTTTACTCTCTTTAAATTTTCAGTGTTATACCTGCACAATTGCAAACATTGGTCTATTAGAAAAATAGGTAGTGGATTGATGTTATTGCAATAGAGGCTGTAGTAAGGGGCAACACTCACATTGAAAGGAGAAATAGATGCAGGCAGCCATGGCACTCTGCTTGTCTTGGCTCCTTTGGGAGCCCCAGCAGCGCATCTGGCAGTAAGTGTTGGCTCAGGCAGCTGCAAGATGCCATGTGAGCTGCAGAGCCAGCCCAGCGGGACAAAACAATTTGTTTGGGGTTTTTCCCAGAGGGAAACCTTCCTCAGTTCCCAGTTTGAATTGCCAGGAGCAGGCAGCCACAGCAATCTGCAGCAGGTGCACTATGTTCGGTGCAGAGCATGCCCATGCCAACACATACTCCTTCCAGGGCTGCTCCTGGCAATGTGTGGAAGAGAGATGGACTTCACTTAAAATGTAGCTACCAAGAACATGAGTAACATTTTCTTTTGAATCCGATAGATTTGACACCCTTTCGGTGGTTACTTAGTCATCCGATTCAACAGAAAGCAATGGGAGAGCCCCATCTTGGACCACCTTATACCCTGTAACACAGTCTCGGGAAACCAATGTCCACAGGCAAACTGGGAGCTTGTCCCATGTATCAGGTTAGACTAGAGAATAAAATTGGGGCAGTTACTTTCTCTTTGAGATGAACACGGGGAAGGGGAAGGGGGGGGAAGGACTAACTTCTAGCGAGTGTCAAACTGTGAGTGGGAGGTTGATGTGAATCGTCTTGGGTGGGGGGGTGCCTGGCCGGTGGGTACCACAACACATAGTGCTGATCCTCTGTATCGATCTGACTGATGCTTGTCATTTTAACAGTTTGTAGGAAAGAGTTACCATTACAAAGACAGCATGTATTTGATAATGTTAATGAGCGTTCTGTATTGTGCCATTTCATTAGGGTATTTTTTAGTACCAATATGTGGCATTTGAAAGAAAAAGAAAAATTCTTTATGAAAATGATGTTCAGCTAGCATCCAAATAATATCCTTATTCTATCTTAATGTAGGTGCCCCTATGCCATAGAGAAATCATAAACCTTAGTTCTTATTAATGCAAACCCAAATCTAGGGTGGCCATAGCTAGCAGTCCTTAATATGCTGCTGTACTGTTGAACCTGGTAATGACTGCTAGCCTGTAAAACAGCAAAATTAATGAACAAACTTAGATATTTTAAACCTCATGAAGAAAAAGAAAGATTGCTTATCTACCTCCCTCACTAGAGTTTCATATTACCGGTGCAATGGAAATGAGATTTAAAAATCTCTTAGTTGAATAGAGGTTGCTAGAGGGAGAATATCCATTTTAAATTAAGACTAATTTTACCCCTTAATAAGTAATTGACTCCATTATGCTTTTTCTGATTTGACAGCATTAATTAAAGTTTTTAAGCCTCTTAAATTATATCTTGAACTGCAGGGTTTTAAGCAAATGATTATCTTATGCAATTTGGAGATCCAGCTGTTTGAAGCATGATCTGAAGAAGGTATAAAACCCCTTGATTTGATCAATTAATGTTACTGTGCATAAAGCTTATTTAGAATATTACAGTTCTGCTTCAGTATACCACAGCTTCCACACCAACCTGAAAGTCTTAATTAACAAGCCTTTGCAGTATTTTTTTTTTCAGTTGTCAAGGTGTGCTATATGTGACCTTTTGGTATAAAAAGATAGCTCCGAGCAGTACTGAAGTAGCTGCGGTTACACAGGTGAAAATGTTTCCCCAGTATCACCATTGTAACCCACAAGGATTTTAATCACAGGATATTGCTGGGCTAAAAATTACCTCTCCATTTTTTTTTTCTTATGAATATCAGAGAGATAGGAAGGAAGATGGATAGGCAGGAAATGAGAAAATCTACGTTGCCTTGGTGAAAGATGAGGAGCATATACACTTAAAGGAAATGGTTTGATTGTGTACTGTAATGTCACAGCTGCTTTCTAAATCTGAATTACCTGACTTAACAATGACCAAATGGAAGGCTTGTCATGGCATGTGCTAATTTGTCAGACTTTCCCAGTTTTGTCAGGTTTTCCTTTTTTTTTTTTTTTTCTTAAGAAGATGCAAAATATAACAGGAACAACAGAAAAATACCATGTCTTTCTTCCAAGACCCAGTCAACCCCATTCCACAAGGATCCAGCGTTAAGCACAGCCACCCCATTCCTCGGCCTTGCGGATATTTTTCATACAATGTCTTCTCCTCAAAGGCAGTCCCTGCTCTCACACACACCTGCATCATCCTCCCAGGCACTCTCCAGGCAGCCAAGGCAATGGCACACCGCGCTCCCCGTTAGCATTTCTTCCTTTCCCATTTCCCCTCCAGCTGGGTCCTGCCCTGTGACTTATGTGCAGGGAGAGGATGAATCTTCAAGTACAGACTGTAATTGGCTTTTAAAACAGAGATATTGCTGGCCACTGTGCAGCCAGCACCTACTCCAGATACAGCTGCTGCTGTGGAAACCTCAAGACTAGAAGCAATTGCTGGTCCCAACAGTATGTTTTTCCAAGTGGATGCGGGGGAGATGGGAGGCTCTGGGTACCCTCCTGTCAGGGTTGGAAGGATTTTACTGGAGTGCCCTCATCCGCAAGTCATTACAGATAATTAGGTTTTTTAATTTAAACCAATAACTGATATTTTTTTTTTTACATTAACTTTAATTAATTAAATTAAATATGTTGGCTAAATAATTTCAAAACTGTGTTTTTAAGGTTTTTTTACCTTTATATTGTTAATATATGCTTGGCTTCAGTTGCAGCTTGACCAGGGGCCATATCGTGGCATTACAAACTCGCCTGTAATGTGAGGCCTCGTGGCATTCACAGGCATGACTTACAAAGCCACAGCAGCAGTCCTGCTGTCCCCTCCTCCAGGGAGGGATTCACCCACCCCTACTAATCTGGGCTTGCTGCATGTGCTGAGCATATGCTCCATAAGCCATGCAACTGCGAAAGAGTTGCTTTCCTTGACCTATCCCAAATCTTATTGTAGTAGATATAAACTTTCTGCTCTTTGTTGTTCTGTCCCCTCTCCCATACCACTTCTTGTAGTTGATGCTGAAAAACTCTTTTCAAAGGCGTCATATCACTCCTGTGTTTCATAGATTATGTCCTTAGATTTCACGAGATGGCTGCAACAAACCGGATATTTGATTTTTTTGGGCTATGCACAAAGATTCTATTAGATGCGTTCAAAACAAAATTGCAGTGTCTGGAATTTATTAGTTTCTTCTAACACTTCACTAAAATCCTTGCTGATAAAACATCTCATTCATATTTTTCAGGCGTTGCTTTTCTTCCAGCTAGTATCTCTTATCTCATTGGGACTAATCTTTTCGGGATACTTGCGCACAAAATGGGAAGGTATGCTTAATTTAAAAATACTAATAATCTTCTAGTCTGTTCATGTACTATTTCCACTGTTTCCCAGGGCAGTTTATTGATAGTGGAAATTATTAAAATTTGTTCTACAGTAGCAAAATTGCTTTTTTGAACATGTTGCTACTTTGGTTGTTTAACTTGGCACTTCAGGCATGACTCTGAAATGTTCAAGATCAGCTCTAACATCTCAGTATCACCGATCTCTGAGTGATGTTTCTTCTTTGATAGGTGGCTTTGTGCTTTACTCGGGATGCTAATTGTGGGAATAAGTATCTTATGCGTAAGTAGATCATGTATTCTTCAAACCATCTAAATGTTCATGTGTTCATCTTCAAATTTGTGCTTTCCCCATGAGATTTTGCTAGGTTTCTGATTTATGATATGTTATTAAACAATGTGTAGTTAATAGGTTCCAGATCAGAGTTTTGAGTGCCTTCAAATTTCAGTGCTTCAATTATTTTGAAGGAAGGCTGGCTCTGAAAGGAGGAGGATGATCCTTTCTTTAAGCTGCCGCTCAACAGTTTATTCTTGCTCATAATAGTAACTGTGTCAGTGGTTTAATGGCACAGTTCTCTGAAACAGTAGCCCAGAACAAGGATAAAACTCTAACTCGCACATCTGTGCCAAGTGTGCCATAACTGCTCTGAGAATTTATCTTAGAAAAAGAAAACTAACCTCATTAGCATGTGTGGTGTGACTTAATTAACTGCCTGCAATTTCACTTGTAGGTACCATTTGCTAAAAACATTTACGGGCTCATAGCACCAAATTTTGGAGTTGGATTTGCGATTGGTAAGAAAAATTCCAATGACTTCTTTCAGTGTGTCTGCTATGTAAAAATGATTTTATATGAAGTTACATGGGAAATTAGTTTTGGTGCCATTCTGATCTGACAGTGGTGAAGCCTGAGCTGTGGCCCAAACTGGTAAGTAGAGTAAGAAGGATTAAAGGACGGTGCTCAGGCAATTTAAACCAGGCTGCTGTTAGACAAGCTGGGTTCTGAAGTCTGTCCAGAATTGCTCCATTGACCTGAACAGATCTTTCAAACTGTCCATGAATTTAAACCTTGTTTTCAGGAATAAAGCAATGCACTGCCTAAAAACTGGTCTTTCCTGTTGTTCATAGGGGAAAAAAAAAAAATAATCCAGGCTTAAATATTTGTTCATCGATAGAAATTCCCAAGCCCATGAGCATGTACTCTTTTTCAAGTAATATGTGTGAACTTTGCTTATGCTGGACCACACAGTCAGGTTGGAGTGGGGCCATGTCTTGGATTTCAGCGCCTGGCTGGTCAGCAAATGTTCTGGGGCATCTTCATGCAGGAGGGATGTGTAGTTAGGAAAGAAGTTACAGGCACAACTACAAATCCCCAGTATCTCAGCAGCTTTATCAGCTGTCTTGTGCTGTTTCTTGCTAGCAATGACAGTGTGGCTCAAAAGACCTGTTAAAGTCACCATAATAATTTTGATTGACTGGAGGCTAATGTAATCTTTTAGGCCTAGAGTAAGTGTAAGTTCACACAAAATAATTTTCCCCTAAATGAAAGGTACTTGGCTGGTCATGTGAGAGAGGAGACTTTGCATGGACAGTTACTGGGAAACTATTGACACGCTTTAAGCTCGCATCTGTCTTATCCTCTGGCAAGTGTCACATGCACACATCTATACATGTCCATACATGACCTCAGACACAGTAAAGACCTTAAAAAGTACAGATAATACAATCTATTTTAACACAAATCTTTTGCTTATTTAAGAATAAGCATCCTTCTGGTTGCTTTTGCGTCCCTTTTTAGCACATAGTTGGCCAAGACATTAAAAGAAAAAAAAAAAGCAGTCTTTTCCTGAAATATGTTTCCCTCCCTCACAACCAGGAATGGTGGACTCCTCCATGATGCCAATTATGGGCTACCTCGTAGATCTGCGTCATGTGTCAGTCTATGGCAGCGTGTACGCAATAGCTGATGTTGCCTTTTGCATGGGCTTTGCCATAGGTAAGTCCAGCCTTTTCCTGCCTACAGTGCACCTGACAGTTGAGAGAAATATGCTACAATGGTAGGCGTGAATCCCAGTGGCACTCACAGGCTTTATGAGCTGGCATGGTTATTTTCTACAAGAAATCAGAAGCAGAGGGAAAGGACACAAGGAACTGTGTTTGGCATGTGTTCCCCTCCTCTGCCGTGATGCTGCTTTGTTAGCTGTAAGAGGCATGAAGGTGGCAGGCACCGAACCCAACTAGGATATCCCTAGGAGAGAGGTCTTGCAACTTTTAAAACTAACATCGCAGCTGTGCTCCTAATAGTTTGTGAGAGGAATAATTCCCCCCTGCCTCCTTGAGTGCATGATACAGATGCCCTGGGAGCCCCTAGGAGCATCTATAATTTCTTCAATGAATGTGGATTATGGAGCCAGAAAAGGTTGATGTTGTAATTACAAACATGTCTTTACATTCCTCAAATCAATTTGTAAAGCGGGAGTTTTGTATATGAAATCACTGTTGTTTAAAGTGACTGCTGCAGATTGTATATCCCAGCAGTATTCAAAAAAAGTTTTTATTTATACAAGGTCCCTCTGCTGGTGGTGCCATTGCAAAGGCCATTGGATTTCCATGGCTGATGACAATTATAGGGATTGTGGATATCCTCTTTGCTCCTCTGTGCTTTTTCCTTCGAAGTCCACCTGCCAAAGAGGAGAAAATGGTAAGCATAACACAGTTTCTTTCTTTTGTTTTGGGTTGGTTTGTTTTGTTTTGGGTTTGCTGGGTTTTTTTTTCAGTGAAACAACTGAGAACTTATTTCTTCAGCTTTGCCTCTAACTTCCCCAAAAAGGGACCAGCACAGTTTATTTCACCCTTATGCGTCACCTTTGGAATGAACTTACCCTTCTTTGTACGTCCAAGATGTAGAAATAAAAGCTTTTTATTAGTTATGTGTTACAAAGTCACAAATTTTGATTATCACAAAACAGGGTCCAGCAGACATTCATCTGCAGCAGCACATGCTGTGGTGGAGTCAGAGTAAAACGCATTTTTGTTTTCTTCTAAGTGCCAGAAATGTACTGGCGAAGTACTCAACGTGTTTCATTCCTTTGTGTGCCTGTGCACCTGCCTGTACAAATTAACAGCTTCTCATATCCTATCTGTACCACAGGTCTTATCCTGACTCCTTCTTTCTTCATAAACTTAATTTTTTATAGAGCAGTCAGTGCTCCCCAGCCACTCCATGGTGCAAGAATGCTGCTTGCCCAAATCAGCAATCTTGCCCAGTCCCCTGAGACCCGCAGTGGGTATCTAGGGACAAGTCTCAGAGCAGGTGACTGTATTCTGATACATCCCTAAAATCAAGGGCTGAGACCCAAGTCAAAAGTGACGGCGATTAACAGACTTTTTTTTTCCCCTTTTTTCCCCATTAGCATTCACATTATTTGCATTATGACTTGAGCATAAAATGTAGTTGCTAATTGTTTATTTGGGTGAAAAGAAAATGTAATTTTGCATGGCTGTGGTCTTACTATGCAGCACCACATCTCTGCAAGGTAAGAATAGAACCTGCTGCATATGCTGCTCACGCTTTGTACTGGCATGAGCAGAAGAGAAGGTGGAAAATGAATCTTGCTGAAATAGTGCCGTATGCAAGGCCAGAGACCTTTTGTTCTGCACATATTTGGACTGCAGAATCCCAGAGATTCCAGTAAATCCCTTGTCATGACCTTTACAGACTGCACTGATTTTTTTTTCTTTTTTTTCACACACTGACCAAGGCTGAGGAGCAGAAAGAAAAAAAAATTAGAACTGCTGAACTGCTGTTGTTTGCCAGAGATATGAAGTTTATCATGTGCTTCCCTGGTCACTGACAGGGTTTCACATGTAACATGGTAGTCACTGAAGGGACAGGATCTCTCCCCAATGGCTTAATCACCTTCCAGCATCTGCCCTACTAACATACCTTTAAATGCAAAGTGTCTCCTATTCCCAAAGCAGCTTGTGTCTTGTGAACTGATGTGCCATTTCTTTCAGTTTTGAAAAGAGTCAAAAGGAAGGTCCCTACTTTGTGCTCTGTGTAATTAATTAAAAACCAAACTTAATGACACTCAACATGAAATACGCTACACAACTGCTCTGAGTACAGACTCTGATCGTCCCAGGAAAAATTCATCCTGAAGGATGTAATATTGTGGCTGGCCCCTAACTATGATAATGTCTTTTAGCTTGCCGTGGGTGTAAAGCTGCAATATTTGGACCACCCCACTCAGCAGAGCCTAGTTACGCTGTTGTGGAGCTTCGCACCTTCGAAAGGGGTGGGAAAAGCAAAGCCAGTAAGGGAGACCCAGCTTGAGGCAGTAGGACTTCTCTTGCTCATCCATCCAGCTTTTAATAGATGGAGATTAAATATAGGAGAAGTAAATTACTGTAACTGGAGAGCAGGTATATGTATTTCAATTTAATACATGGGCTGAGATACTGGTTCTAGTAAGATAATAGAAATTTGCTGGTGACATCTATATGGCCAAGATCCCACCTCACACAGACCTAAGGAACTGATTTACTCTAATTGAAATCGGTTTGGGTTCTACTTCCAGGGAGAAGAGGTGAATCCCTGAGCGGTGGGTGCAGCTGGGTGGCTGTGTGCTGGAGCCAGCCACAGACCTCACCGGGATGCTGAGCAGACATGCTAATATTCATGCTCTTGTTTTCTTTCAGGCAATACTCATGGATCACAACTGTCCTGTGAAAACAAAAATGTATACCCAGAACAACATCCAGTCCTACCCCATAGGTGATGAAGAAGAAGAATATGAAAGTGATGAATAACATGAAAAGCCATATGATGTTTTTTGGTGTACAAAATGCAGTGTTTCATGTGAAACTTCCCATCCAAAAATAGGTTTTAGTTTTACTGTACATTTAATAGTGAAATGGTCAAAAAACCAAAAGTATATTGTTCATCGCCCGTGGTTATAAAGCAGACTGCTAACCGCCTTATGGGGGGGGGGGGAAGCTTTTATAGGGGATTTGTATAGTGTTAATCTTTATTTTCTGTATTTAATTTT
This sequence comes from Morus bassanus, assembly GCA_031468815.1. Taxonomy (NCBI): domain Eukaryota; kingdom Metazoa; phylum Chordata; class Aves; order Suliformes; family Sulidae; genus Morus; species Morus bassanus. The sequence continues at coordinate 9,080,833 of CM062575.1, read as the reverse complement.
ATTTAATATTACACTATATTTTTGATTAAATGTGTAGTATACACCTCTATAAACATGAATTTTAACTATTTGGTTTTTTGAAGTCAACACATCAACACACCTATTTCAGTTTGTTTGGAGTCACAAGTTACTGGCAAGAGCTTGGGTCTTTCTTATCTAATTGAAGAAAAATAAAAAAAAAAGCAAAGCTCAAAGAAAACCTATCCCATTTGCGTCCTCTTAAATTGTATCCTTGTAAGTACATTGAGAGGAGCTGAAGGCTGGAATTCAGACTGTAGACACAGCTATGACTTTTGATCAACTTTAGATCATAGATCAGTAAAATAAAAGGCACAACAACTTTGCCAATTTCAGAATGGAATGCTGGGGAAAACAGTATTTTAAACAGATGGGTGCATTGCTGTTAGTCAGTACTATTTAATGAAGTTTTAATTAGCTAACCAGTTGTGTAATATGGAGCCCCCAGACAATCACACAGCACTGGGTAAACAAGTAGGTATGAACATGCAGTGTTCCTTTCCCTTAAAGGGAGTAAGAACAGCATGAAGACATTTTTTGTATTTCTATCTTTTTAATCTTTTATTTTTAGCATATCTCAACTTTATTTTAGATGCATCTCAAGTGACCAGTTAAGAAAAGCTGCAGTATCACAGTATTTAGTCTTTGCCTGTACTGAAAGTAAGCCGATAACTTACGCAGTTCAAACAAAAAAAAAATTTAAATGCATTTGTGTACACATCTAGAAGTTAAATATATATTTATTTTTCAAAAAATGAAGTGAAAAATATCAACTTTGCTACCAATAATGAAAAAAAAATACCAGTTTGTTGCCAATATCTCTTAACATTTGGGGCACGGCCTAATACAGGAAAAGCACTGTATTAGGCAGTCCCTATCTGCACTGAGAAAAAAAAAATCAGACTTTTAAAGAAAACATTTTAAAACAATCCCAATGTCCTTATCAACTGTGGTGTATCTTTTCATTTGTAAAATTAAAATCTTTATGTGCCTTCTTTCATGTAATTGCAGATGTTTTATGTACTACAGCATAGATACTATGTTTACATATAGTTTTGTAAAGTGTATATATTATGGTCAGAAAATATGAAAAATATAGTGGATCAAACTTCAAGTATTGCTTTGTCAATAATTATGCATTCAGACCGCATTAAAATAAAGTTATCTAAAAGAAGCTCATGATCTATTGTAAGAAGGTAAAAATAACAATAAAAAAAAGAATCCCCCTCACGATTTGCCTTACGCATTGTGGTTTACTGTATACTAGGTGGGTGAAAAAGCCAACAACTATTTCTGGTCGTAGGGAAGCACTCCTCCTTTCTAGTCCACTTGTAATTGAGGACAAATATTTTCACTCCAGGTCATAAATACATGCCCCTTGTTTAGGAAACCACAATGCTTCCAGAACCAGTCTGTTATGTGGCTGCTGGTCTGAGATTTAACTGTTGGGAAATAGGTAAGGCCAGGACATGCAGTACCAGGGCATGCCCCTGTACAGGCTGCCAGAACAGGGTGTTCAAGTAAGGGTGAAGAGTCTGAGAAAACATCACAAGAGGCTTAAACAACGTGAAACACCGAGCGATATCATCCTATGGTTGATTTGAAAAATCCACTTCCAGATTTTATAGTGGTATATTTTCTGTTGCATTCTTCTGAATACATAACAGATGGAAATCCTTCCTTCAAAGCTGAGAGGTGGTTGGAGACAGACATTAATACAGCACAAACCAAGATTCTGCAGTATGCTGAGCACTTCACTGCCACTGAACACATGACAATTGTGCATATTGGTGATTATTTACATTAGATTCAGATTTTAATGTTGTAGATCATTTGGATACTTGAACCTTTGCCCCAAGAGAAGTTATTTTACTTAGCTTCACTGAACTCTTTTGATCAACATCAAATTATTAATCCAATTAATTATGAAACTAATATACCAATGTTAGAACTTTAAATTATCACAGGACATGTTCATTTATTTGTCAGGTGATCAACCAACATATTGCTTAAATTCAGAAGTGTAAAAGCAATGCAAACACAGCAACTTAAACATTAAAAAAAAAAACATAGAATGGCTTTATGGCTTGGTTTTGTACTTCTGAGCAGATCAAAATTAGGGAAGAGTTCACAATCTGCAACACAAAACGAGTATGAGAAGGAGGTTCAAGGACAGATGAATTAATTGATCACATTCCTCTTCTGCAGATGGAGCCAGGTTTCTACTGGGGCCTTACAGACCAGCATCTTGCCACAGCTTGCTCAGCAGACCCACAGAGCTCAGCCTGGCTCCCCCCAGCTCTTGCTCCACACGAAGTCAGAGGAAGACAGAGTTAAGAGCCATGCAGACACCCACAGTCAGGTTCTCTATGCCACTTTCCCCCTCCCCCCGCAACATCTAGCAGTTGTTCTACATTTTGGATTTTCTGTGCCATGGAGGAATAAGTAATCAAACACAAACCCCTTTTGCTAAGAGTCAGGAAGCAACTTTAGTCACAGAAAATACACACAAAAAATTTGGGTTCTTTCATATTTTACATATTTTTATCTGCGTCACTTTAAGTGTGATAAAGTCACTTCGCTCGTTTGCTCCCACAGCTTAGTCCTCCCTGTAGTAGTAAACTTCCATGCATGTTTTATTTCAAATTTGAGCAGGGAAAAAACCCAAGGATATGGAATTATAAACAAAAACTGATCAGATAAAAATGAGCTAGTATACCAGTAAGGATTTGTTTAGTTACCCAATAACATTTTCTAAAGGACAGGGCAAGTCAGAAAAATTTTTCTTGGACAATTTTTTCCCCTAATATAACTCCAGTGGTGGTCTTTATCACCAATAATCGAATGGCAATATTATTTGAGCAGTGCTTGGAGGTCAAAAAAAAAAAAGCCAAATCACAAACATCCTTAGCATTTTTTAAGATTATCTAGCTACATAAAGAATCAGCTGGAATCACCGATTTGAAAGAAATCTATGTCTACTATTAAACTGTGTGGAATAAAAATAAATGCATATCCAAGTAGAAAGAATGCATAAAAGCCCAATTAATCCAGCAATCAGTAGTTTTATTTAATGCAAAATTTGTTTTTTTTCCTCTCCTAAAGATTTTTTCTTTAAGTAGTGGCTTTCGATGATAAACTATTGCAATACAAACGTTTAAAAAAATATTAACACAATGCGAAGAAGTTGATAATTTAGCAAAACTATTTTATTAAAGCTTATTCTCATGATAAAATAATAGCCAACAAAATCATATTAGGCAGATCTTCTGCAAATGTGTGTAGCTGCCACCTATTCAGATATCATTAAGTCAGGATATTGATGTTTTCTGTGGTATTCTTTATTTTCAGCTATTTACAGTCAAGCATGAAGCAAAGATTACATCAGGAATGTAGTATTTCAACTCTCCCCTTGAGATTCATCATTTATTGTAATTAATGCCAGATAGGAATTTATGGTTTCCTTCTTATCACTAAAATACAACTATTTTGCCCTTTCCCCACTCATTATATTTAAAAATATTGCACTACATTTAATTTCTCTTACAATCATCGTTACCAATACTATGCAAGGAAAACTATATCCAACTTTTCTTACTCCCTGTATTACACAAGTCAATTTAAAACCTTGAATGCATTTTTTAAATCAGTATTTGCATTGTTTTCACAGCTCCTTCCCGTGTACCAGGGTTTAAATGAAGTACTTGGATATATTTGAAAACCTCTATAGTAGTCCATAAGAGCACACACTGATGGAGATTGAACGCAGATCACCACCAATGGTAAGCCACTGAGAAAATGGAGTGGGGAAGTCTTAATATACATCTCAAGCAAGTATAGGTTAAATAACTTTTAGTCAATATGGGAAGCTAATTTTGTGCGATTATTTGCTGAAGCTTAATTTCAGAAGTGTGTCACATGCCTATTTTAGCATGGATAGTGTTTTCCATACATCAACTAAGTATCAACTGCCCAGAACTCACAAAAAAGTGCAAGTAGTTGCATGCGTGGAAGTAACCGTTTTGTTTAGAAGTACAAGTATGCTTTTCCGTCTGTGAAAACCATTGCTTCTTAATTTTGCCCATCACAAAATAAACCGAGAAGCAAATTTAATGGAGAGGTACATTACAAACTGCCTGAAAATTCAAATGAGTTATTTTACCATCTTAGATTCACCTCCATTTCCACAAAGGCATTTTTTTTTCTACTACCAGTGATAATGATAGCAGTACCTAACACAGTACCTAAAATAAAGATGTTATTTTATACGGCATTTCTATACATAGAAGATGAAACGAAGCCATGTTTACAGGAAATAAATAGGAACAATGGCCTTAGCCAGGTAATGCTAAGATCCACAGTTTACACGTAGCACAAGACCAGATAGTTCTTTTCAAAAGCTGCTGGCTGAAATTCCTCCTCATCTCTACTGGACTCACTTATTTTGACTCAAATAAAACATGTTATATACACTATAGGACGTTTTTTTGACAAAGGTGATCCTTCTGCTCAGACTGTCTCTTCCGAGAAGCTGAATGCAACTTACCACTACATGATTACTCAAGTGTTGAGAGAGAACACATTTAGCTATTTCGTAAGTATTTTGTATCATTAGCTTTCTGAAACGATAAAGTCTGCAGCAAAATATATATTTTTTAAATTCCTTAAACCATCATTACATGCTTTTTCATAGAATGCAATAAAACCTCCAACTACTGAGAAGAACAATTTTCCTTTATCAGATAATACAACAACAATTAAATATATAATTTTGCTATGGAGGGCAACCAGCCTCTTATCTCAAAAATATTCCCAATTATTATGAGATACCGGTATGTACTTTGATATCTAGTATTATTCAGTCAGGACGCAATAACGCAAAGTTCTAAGGAGGCTTTTTTTTAGCATAGCATTACTACATTTCATGTTAATTACAAACTATGAAACATTCTTCTATTTAACAAAAATATGGGAAAAACTATATGCAATGTTAACTGTAGCAACTATTAATAACCGACAAAATGAAAGACCTTTTGTTTGCTTTCATGATATGTTTGGCAAAAAAATACACAACTACCTAGAAGACGTACAATAACGGTGATCAACATTTTAAAGCCTGGTCCCTCAGTGACTTCTGTGTCAGTCATCAGCTTAGGCATGCAACAAGCTTATAACTTTTTCATCATACAGTGGAAACTAAACATTTTGAAAATCCTGCCAGTTTCCTGTTGAAAACATTAGCTCAAGAAAAAAAAAAAAAAAGAAAAGCAGGGAGGCAAGTAACACATTAAGGGCACCACACACATTAATGTGAAATGGTAAGGTTACCTAATTAGAAAAAATAAAAATAAGTTATTAAAAATAAATTTCCAATATAAACCCCAAAACGTAGTTTTAACCAGCCAGTTTAACAAAATGACGGTGCTGTAGCTGGAGAAGAACCATTATTAGCTGTACTCTTACACAGGCAAATAACTGTGGAGAAGCAGGACATGTGCATTATACCAGTGTTTTAATTTGTGTGTGTCTGTAATCAAGTGCAAAGTATTCTTTTAGTCCATTCCTTCAAAGGCTAAATATGTAAATATCAGTCTATTGATTGAGGTGGATCAACTGGTTCTTCAGATATGATGAATGTTGGCGCCTCCGTCAGACTGACATCTTCGTTATCTATTTCTTCCGTTATATGGGGTTCCTCTGAATCTTTAGTCACTCTTTTGGACTGCCGCTCTAATGACATGTTCTCCAAAGACTCTATATCCTCAATGCCTGCTCTGTAGTGGATCATCAGCAGCGTAAGAGCCTGCAGTCTTTCGCCTGACTTAGCCAGCGCAGCAGAAATCAAGGCTTTTTTCCTTGCATCGGTTGTCTCTTTTTCTTCTTTAACGAGTGAATTATTATTTTCCAGCTCCTGGTCTATTTCATTCTGCAGCTTATCCAACATAAATTCTAATTTCTGAAAACGCTCCTCTGTGGGTAAACTTCTGTAGAGATCACGTCCGATTTCTTTAACAGCAATGAAGACACTGTCATCTAGGCCACCCTCCTTTCGGACCAACTTTATCCCAGTACCTGATGCACGTTTTGAAGGACTGCTTGGCCCACTGATTTCAGTATCACTACTTTCATTATCAGAAGTGTTTGGTGTGTGCTTTGGTGAAGGTTCTACCACCTCTGTTCCTTGCTCAGAAAGGCGAGCTTTGGGGACTTGACGAAGGTTTAGCAAACGGGTGCTTGTATTGATTATATGCCTCGTCAAACCTGTAGTTCTGTTAACAGATTTAGATTCTGAATCAACACGAGAGGATGCAGCTTGGGGAGCTTCCTGTCCTTCTGCTCTACTACCTCCCACAGTTCGATCAACTCGCTTTTCAGCTCCTACACAAAAGGGCGTCTCAGTTAGACATTTTTCTTGACATTTTTTATGGCAAACATAAGCACAGAGCATGCACTGCGAAGCCGCTTTGGTCCATACTTTCTTTTTGCAGTAATCACACCAAGTTGGATTCTGAAACTGAGTATCTTGAAAGTTATGCTTGTTCTCTGTAAGAACAATTTGTCCCAAGTAAGGATCCTCTTTCTGAAGTCCACGAGCTTCTTCTTCCAAGTGACATTCTCTTTCTTTTTCCAGAAGAAAGTTTGAATCATCTATTTCACCTTCTTTTAAGTATTTAAAGTGTAAAGTTACATCACCATAACAAAATTTTTCATTGAATCCCTTATGGGTTGTCAAATTCCGCAATGCTGTTCTAGTGACTGCTGCTTTAGGTGTAGGAGCATCCAGTTTAAATGTTCTAATATATTCCATTGAGGATGTAGCTATACAATCTAAAGCAATTTCTTCAAGTCTTATGCTTGCATATCCTAAGCAGATAAAACCACCTGCTTTGAAAGGGTCTCTGCACCACAGTGCAACATTAAGGTACTTATGGTATCCTTCTACTTCAAATAGACAGGAGGATGTTCTCGTCCTTGGCCATCGGCCTTGCCGGATTTTATAAGGAATTTCTGGTGATTCCCATGTCTGATGATCATCTCCACTATCTTTGTAACTACGTGCATTTTCTGAAAGTCCATCTTTTAACATATCTTGTTTTGGTGCTGCTATTACTTTTGATACCGTTGGGTCTTCTATTTGATCATTATTCTTTACTACCTTCTCTGTACATTTATCTCCATTATTTGCAGGTGGAGGTGGCCTCTCTGGTTTTTCAGAAGATAGACCTCCAGTTTCTAACAGATTTTGAGTTTCACTAGGAGGCAAAATAGGCTTACTTTGTGGCCTAGGCGGCACAGGAGGCTTAGTACTGGATCCTTGTGATTGTTTACCTGATTGCTGTGATGCATCTGAACCCTCAATAGGTTTGGGTGTTGCCACTTTAGCTCCATCTTTTTGTTGTGTTTTTGATGTTGTCTGATAACTTCCTAAATGTAGTTTTCGATTCAGAATCGGAGATATAGTTCCAAGTGGTTTAGCAGCAAGTATTACTACTGAACGTTTGGGACTCGGAGTTATTGGCAGATCTTCTTTTTGCTCAGGTGATTCACAAGCTAAGTCCTCAAATTCTGAATCAAAATCTCTGTTATCAACATCAGCTGATAAACTAGCTTGGTCATCTTCTGGCTGTGTCAAGAAAGCAGTGTCTTCCAACTGTCCAAATCCATCCTGCAGTGCTGAACCATGCTGATTATACCCAACAGGCCTTTCATAAAAGACTAAAACTCTGTCCCCAGCCTGTCTAATAAGCTTCAGCACTTGGACAGTTGATGTGATTTTAACACCTATTAAAAAAAGACAAAAATTGATAAATTTTAATTATGATAATCTAAATGGCCAAAAATAGTTGGCAAACATGTTTAGATCTTTAATAGTGGTAATAATACTGTTGGTCACTAACAGAGGAAGTCAATTATGACAGAAGAGCTTAACTGAAATGTAACAGATGGATCCTTTCCATTTTATTCATACCAATATATCACTTCAGGAGCTGGACAAGAGACTAACATAAATACTCCAGTTTGATGTTTGTTATTAATGCTGTAATCTTATAGAGTAATGTTGATTTTATATGCTCACATTTTTAACTTTGGTCTTAGTGTAAGTTTGGACTTTTCAGCATTTAACAAAGGATTCAAAAGAGATGGGTACCTTTAAATACAGTTATATTTAAAACAGTGGCAGGCTAACAAAGAAAATAGTTCCAATATGTTAACAAAATATCGGCATGATGCTACATTGTCAATGTGGCTGAGCAGCAAACTGAATCATCTTACTCATCAGAAATTTCAGAGCCATTTAACAGTATCTCCAGCCTACGGTAAGATTCAAGAAATTACACGCAATCTACAATACCTTAATGAACACACATTCTAAATAAAGCTCTGCAGGGGATGATGTAAAAATGACATTTTCCTTGTTCTAGAGCAATCATCGATTGCCTGTTCAAAGCAACTCAAAACCTTTTTAAATCACTGGAGCAATGTAATGGGGATTTAGGCAGTACCTAATCAAAACAACTCATTGTAGTGGTTAAGCTCTGGTCTGTAAAGCCTCTCAGGTAAAAACTAAAAAAAAAAAAATAAAATAAAAAAATTAATGTGACTGTGCTAGCAGGGAGTTTAAGTAGTTCATGTCGTAAGTGTATAAAGTTCTATGTTCATTGTCTTTCACCACACTACGTCTTCTATAGTATCTTAATGACTTAGCAGAAGCAAATATAAAATTACCTCTTATTTATACAGTTAATATTGGAGAAGAAATGTGTGTGTTGTCACATGCAGGCATATCTGGGATATATATAGCTCATAATTATGCAGTTCTTTCTGCATTTCTTTCTCTACCATTGACATGATGGAGATAATCTCCAAATTCATAATATAACCTAACAGAATTTCTTTCACCATTTTTCACCTAGAGTGATTTCAGTTTACATTCTATTTTATCAGTGGTACCTACACTTACTTCTAAAATCTTATTAATATACAGTGGTATTCCCACTCCTTTTTAGTCTTTATAAATCCCGGGACAGTATACAAACCCCAATAACTTTAAATTAAGCTACTTACGATTCCTACTCCATAATGTTTTATTTAGTAGAATAGAAAACGTTGCATTATTTCTTAATGATCATAAACAGGTTCCTATCTGCTCCTTCCACTAAGCTGATTAGCCACTGTTCTTGTTAGTGGTTTATTTGTCCTTCTGTCCACTGCCATATTCTGTAGGTCCCCTCCAATTCTCAAGTTTAAAGCAGTAAGATTTCCAGTGTCAGTTTATGATTATGATCTAGTTCTCTGTGGGTGACAGGGTCCATATAAAACAGAAGTATTCAAGCTATATCTGGAAAAGCTCTAATTTAAAATTGTAGAATGTAAACTAGTATCGATCCACTTCATAATGCCGAGGGATTTCAACAGAATCTTTATTAAAAAAATAAAAAAACAAACCAACAAAAAAAAAAACACCACACAGTGTCCTCCCCCACAAAAGTCAAGAGTAACTTTTTGCCTCAACGCAGCACTCATCTGCCAGTTACAATTTGGCCAAAGTCTTCAAATATGAGACCTTCAGAGTAGATTTCTAAGTAACACTTAGGCTTCTACATGTCAGAGCTGACAAAAATTGATACTAGAAGTACAAACATGCTATCGAATACTCAGCAGATCTTCTGGGGTCATTTTGACATTTCAGACAATTACTCTGTTAGTCAAAAATATGTTTATACTACTTGTTCCACACTCTATTTAGTACTTTTAGGTTCAAAGCTGAGTATGCATGCCTAGGATGTAAAATATTATGGTTCTCTTTGTAAAGTAAGCACATTTTATAACATCGCTGGAAGAAACTAAGTAGAGAACCTCACACCATCACTATTAGAGCAGTTAAAATATATTTACATTCAAATGCTTATTCAACTTCATTTTGGCTTTTATGTAGCAAAGAGTAAATAAATATGCAAGAAAACGAATCAAGTGAACGATAAGCTTAAATACATAAATACATAAATGTTAGTTTTTATTGTGAGTGCCAAGCATAACTGTAATTGTTGAGAAAGGCAGTCTAGATGAACTGTATGCAGACACGTCCTCCCAGTTTGCAAGACTTATTTTGAAAGCTGACATATTACTCACTGCCAATTGCTAGAAGTCTGTCTCCCCTCTGTAGATCGGCAGCTGCAGCAGGTGAGTTTGGAGTCACAGTTTCAATGACAACATGACCTGCATCATCTTCCTTGGACTGCACAAGGCGGAGTGTGAGCCCAACACTTTGCAGATTCCCTTTCACTAGTTCTGCCTAAAGAGAAAGAAGTTAGAAGTTACGAGTATATCGATTAAGCTGACTGCAAGGATTCATGGTTACTAATGATTGATTAAATAAAATTATACAACTGATACTATTTAAAAAATTACATTAGGACATCCTTTGACTTCATGAAGCACATTATTGCACAACAGATTAACTGTCTGCCAATCCAGTTTACAACTTTGGAGAAAGATGGAACCAAGTGTCACCAGTTCTGAAGAGCCAAATATGCCAAAACTAGAAAGCAGTGCAAGGAAGTGCCAGCAAAATAAACAAACAAATAAATAAATAGTTTGTGTGTGTGTGTGTACACATCTGTTCAATAGTTTATATACAATTAATAACAATACTGAGCTAACCTGTGCAAATACAAGTCAGCAGGAAAGGAAATCATCTTCGCAAACAGCCCAAGTCCTAACAAAGCTACAACTAAACACAACCTTAACATCCAGTTTATTGGGAAGAAGTTTTAATAAAAGGAGCACTGCACCATCAATCTAGGTATCACTTTGAATATACCACATCTGCATTATAAAACTTGTTACTATGAGTAGCAGCAGTCTATACAAAAAGGTGTTTGGAGTGAGAAAACTGTTATGTACTCACACATTGCTAAAGCATATTTAGAACACATCGAAACTAACAATAGCCTAAGAAGTTTCTTCGAAGGCTCAAAACCCTTTCCTCATTTATCTTGCAAGATAAATACAAGAGAAAAATCTAACTCAATAATCTCAAATATTTTATTCTTAAAAAAAGAATTACTCGGGTGCAATCTCTGTGGTATAGTTTCATCCCACACTCATGCACAATCTCTTATAATTTGGATGTCCCTATTAAAGAATATATCTAGGTAGTGGTCAATTGTTTACACACCTCAGTGTCTGATATCTTCGGCAACTTTTTTCTTAATAAAGACTGTCCTTAATGAATTTAAAAATACACTTATTTTTTCCTAAAGCACATTCCTTCTGCACTCTTTCAAATGACTGCTATCATTCCACCAAAGTACATTCTGTCTATTTGAAAGGGGAACTCATAGTCTATGTTTCAGCTCCAAGGACAGAAATTTAATTTGCTTTTTTGATTCCCAAGAACTGAGAGACAGATATTGTTTGTAGAAAACCTCCATAGGAAATTTTCTATTTGGTTTCAGTTTACTGAGTTTAGGTAGACCGACTTCTCCCTCCATCCTCCTGCATTTACTTTGTTGCTATTCAATTGTCGATATTTGAACTGTCTGGAGTTGATCCTCCTCTTTTGAGGACACATTTGTTTGCTTAGTTTTGTGCAATGGCTTTCCACAGATGAAGTGGATTACTTTAGTACGTGACTCCTTGGCTACATGGCTTTCACTCCTTTCCTATAATCTTAATAGCACCACATCTTGGTTTTTTGTTAATTGATGTTCAGTTCTTTATAGAAATAAAAATGCTACACTACTGAACAGTTTGCTTAAAAACAGCATGGAGTTTAAAGAAGCAGACTTACATTAACTTAACTTTCTAAGCTTTGTCACTAATTTTCTGCTTTTCCCACAGTCATTTAAAGACAATATTTTCTCTCAAGTTTTGTTAATGTCTATTGTGAACACCCAGTAATGTAAGAACAACAATTCTAAATATAAGCTTAATGTGGTTCCAAGATTCAAGGTTCTTCTATAATGCAAACAAGTAAATAGTTGCTTACAGAAACAACTGTGGTAGGGTTTTTAGGGTTGGGGGGGGGGTTCATTTGGTTTATTTTGTTTTAATAAAGGTTGTTCCCACTTACACTAAAGAAACTCTGATACATAATTAAATTTTAAAAAATTAAATAAACTTAAGTGTTAAGAAACAAAGAAAAAGTATTAGAAATACCTGCGGAAGAAAAGAGAAACTTTTTTTAAAGACAATAATTACTCTTCTGCTTTAGTCCTTTATTTAAATGGCATTTAATTGACAAATGTTGCACATACTGTATGGAAACAACATGAACAATTACTATATCTCAATTTCAAATTTTATTTCATTTCAAACTTTTTTTTTTTTCCAATTTCAACCAACATTTCAAACAACACTAGTTGACTATTTTAACTGCCAAAACCCACAAATGACATGAATTTGCTGTGGCAGCATACAAACCTGCAACAAAAACTCCTTCCAAAAAAATCACTCCCCTATGCTATGTAACTTTGTATATTATTATCAAACAATGAGACCACCATTATTTCTGAGATTTGCCACAGAGTCAAAGTATTCAAATCTCAATTTTCCTGTGATAGTTCCTTTGAAAGTCTTGCTCTGAATTATTAAAGTTGGGAAAAGATTTCCAAATCCTTGTGTCTGAATAGATAACAAAACTATCATAATGAAGATCAGAAACTAAACTCCCACTTAAGGAACGCTGACAAACATGAATATTACAAAGGACTAATTTTTGTTAGTCCACTGAAGTATAAAGCTTTTTAGTGAGAGAATTTCAGGAAAGAAATGGATGCTTAGACTGGTGGAGGAAAAAAAAAAACAAAACAGGGTGATTTTCCTCTTAATACTAAGTTATTCTGGCCATTCAATTACACTCCTTTAGTGATATTTTGATGATATAGTTTCTTCTGAAATCTTACATTAGTTCTAGATCTTAATGCCCAGAACTTGAGTTTATTAATAAGACAAGATGTTTTAAAGTCATGGCTCATTCAAGACAGCCCATTAGTTTTGCATCACTGCAGAAGAAATGTTGCTGTAAGTTTGTTTGCAACATGGCACAACTCTTGTGTAATCAGTCCTTAAGCAGATCAGAAAAACATCCAACTACTGAAGGAAGCTGGCCATCCTAACACTTTTACAGGAGTTACCGCATGCAAATCTGCTTTTTTTTTTTTACAGTTGGATATTTTCTGATCCATTCAAAGAGTGGCACAAAGAAGTGATAAGATTTCTAAAGACCCGTTCTTCAGAAAGCAACAAGCCTTATTTGAAAGAGAATGTCAGAAGGAAAACAAAAGCTGGTACTGCAACATCTAGCTTTTTGAAGAAAGGCTGCAATGACCTCTAACCACTGTTAGTACTTGCAATCACAACAAACTGTGTGATGAGCAGATACGGGGAAAGGGCATTAGATAGTAAAAAGGAAAAAAAAGTTACCAAAAAGTTTCTTACTGTTTGTCAGTACAGACCCTCATCCTCTTGAGCGTGCTCTGAATCCAAGGACTACTTTGAGCAGATCTCAATAGTGGATAACCAACAATGAAAATATGCTCTACTGTAAAAGACTGGAAACCTCTGAGGTGATTCCCAGCATTTCACCCTTCCCTCTTCCCCCAGGGCAAGACCATATAAAAGAAACGAGGGACAGCTGGGACGAAAGACACTTGGGTATCTCTGAACATTTGGCTCCCATGCAGGGACACCGACCACAGATTACAGCGCATATGACTCACTCATGGTGAGGAGACTTGCAATATTCTAGCAGTATCTGATGGAAAGCTGTTTTTGGAGCGAGAGCGCCTTTGAACATAACAAGCAAAGTTAATCTCAACTTTTTATTAACTTTGGCACAGTCACAAGCTTTCTCACAAAGTAAACTGGTTTTATTTATCAACCCAAACCAGATGAAGTTTCCTTGATTTTAATTTCTGGCAACTCCAAGTTTCACCAAATGATACCACCAGTATCTCATGCTGGCTGTTTCAGGCTCTCAAACACCCCTCACCTCAACAAGTACACTCACAAAACCAGGCATCTTTGTATACCCAGCACAGCTACTTTATGCCTTTCTGTCTCTCCCTCAAATTAAAACTTGATAAGAAATGTGAAGAGCCAAAGATCTACTGGAACATGAAACATCAGAAAGACAAAAATCAGCTAAATGACACAGAGATTAGAAGAAAATTGCTCATAATGAAAGGACATTTATCATCAAGGAAGCTTACTGCAAGGGAGAAAAATTAACAGCTATGCCTAGGAGAAAGGGAAATTTTAACCAACTAGCTATATCATATTAAAGCAAGTTTATTTTAATTTGATCTAATTAATAGCTCTGTTTTACTAGTTCCTGCAAACCTTAGTGGTTATTAAATAAGGAGCATGATAAAGCAGATAATTCTACTTGCTTGTCAGTGACAGGCATATGTTCAGGGTAATTTATATTGAAAGAGTTAGAGCTAAACTGTGTCACAGAACTTAGAAAATATACCTTTTTTAAAAAGGTAAGCAACTCCCAGACTATTTATGAAATACTGTTGAGATTAAGATGGAACAGAACAGGAATGACTATCTCGGGAAAAAATGAAAAGTAGTAATTTCCTTAGTGTTTTATTATTCAAGAAAATAAAAGCAAGAAGAGGCCACAAGATGTCCATTCACTTTAAAATTAATAAAACATTTTGATGTGGGGCTGTGAATGCCTGACTTTTACAGGACAAAGTCTATAAGCATTGATTTCACAGTTCAGGCTTTAGTTCATTTATATGCATCGGTGTATGAGCCACTGCAGAGCATAACTGCACTGCTACTTTCAGTTCAATATTGAAAGTATGCTCTGGAAATACAATGCAGCAGAAAATTATGTTGTGTCTCATAGCCTTTCCTTACCTCAGCCTTGTCATTCTGAAAGCCTAGCAGATGTTGGATGTCAGTGAAAAAAAAAAATCTATTTTTCCAACCTTTAACATACTGATACTAAACTCCATAGCTACACAGTGATCACTCAGAAGTTTTTAGCTTGCTAACACCATTTAAATGGCCAAATATTTACCTAAGTGTCAATACAGGATGCAGTTTTAATCTTCAAATGCTTCATTAAATTATCAGTCTGAAAGAATTTGCAAATGCAAAGGGATGAAAAATAAACATCCCTCTTAAAGGCAACAAACAAATGTGATGCCATCTCATTTACTATTTGCTTCCAAAACTGTACCTACGAAGTTAGGTTATTTTTGAATACAGAGGTAAGAATGTCATCAGTAATACTGTAGTCTCATAACTACAATGTAAGTTAACTTTAGATATAGCACTTCCATTCAGAATTTCTAAGACAAGACATAATAATGTCCATCAGTAAATTTTGATATTACAGCATCTAGAAAAGCATGTATGACCACCTCTTACTAGCAGTGTAACGTCATTCAGCTAAACTTTTAAAAACTATTAGATGCATACAAAAATAAAAAGTCACAAAATTAAGCCACAGCATGACAATTAGAGCATAAGGCTTTTGCTTTTAAACCAACTTATTTTCAAGAACTAAAAAGAAATTTTTTTTAAAGCTTAATTTTATTCTGTAACTAATATTCCATATTTGCTTAACTATTTGTAAGCATTAACATAATAAAGCTTTATCAGAATTTAGTAAGCATGTCATATTCTTTTGAATACATGCTAAGAAAAGCTTGATTACCCAAGACATACAAGAAATCTTATTTCATGGACTTTATGACATCAACTAAATAATAATATTTTTTACAAATATTTCTTATTCCCTGCCAGTGGTATATAACACACTGTATGTATCACACACTGACACCATGTCAGTGCTGTACTGTAGATAAAAAGCTTATTTTTCTCCAACCCATCAGAGTTACTACAGTGGATCTGAGGTATTCTTGCAAGGTATGGTCTAATGTGTTTTGGGGGAAAAAAGAGATAATGTCTATGAATATGCCTGTACAGTATTACATTCTCCTAGACAACCCTACATGCTGAGAGGAAAGGAAGGAATATTTCATGTAAAAAAAAACCAAACCAACATTCCAACATTAAAGTACAAAACTAGGAAGCAGTTCCTTCTATTCTGAAGACTCAGGTATTTGTATTATTAGGAAAAGGGTTTTGGCATATATCTTTAAAATACAGGCCTTAACTTTATTGCTTTTTTCAACCCTATTATTGAATTCAGTCATTATATATGACCTGCACAGTGAAGTGATTGCTAGATTATTTATACGGGCTAGAGGAGACAGTGAAGGGAAACAGGTATCACCAATCTCATGATATGCTCCTTAGTAACACTAGACTCAAAGGGAGAAAAAGGAATTTTTTTTAATGTTCTGAGAGAATTTCTGTCTATGCTTTAGAGAAGGAGTAGATGTTTTTCTTCTCTTTGTGACACAGCCCCGAAGGCTGGAACTACGGGGCCAGAGTAGCACAAGCCTTTTCCAACCTATTCTCCAGCCCTCCTGTCCACATGGCAGGATAACCCCTGAAGTGTTGCAGGGAAACTGTCACAAAAACAATCTTGCATAGAAAGTGTCTGATGTAGACCTTGACCAAGGAATCTGTGATGACAGAAACACTTTAATTTCCCAGGCATAGACAAAACTCCCAACAACAGAAAGAGAAAGTTTTCTGAGCATTTGAGAGCTAGCCTTGTTCTTGGGATGCTTAAACAGTTCAGTAGGCGATATAGTATGTATTGATTATTAATTATAAACTGTTCACTATTACGTCTTATACATACGTAGGTGTATTGATACATACGTATACTCACACAATTGCACACAAATCCATTAAGAATTTGGTTCGTAAACTTGGTAGACAGGCTGGGATTCCCAACCAACTCCCTGGTTAGTTTGCATTCAGATCTACTGCAAAAACAGTTACAGACCCACAAAGGACGAGCGCAGGAATTGGCTACCTAAAGCTGGACATGTGCCTCCATCTCCTTAATCTTTGTATTTCCTTTAGCAGGTTCAGACATGCGAAAACATGCTGACAGAAGTTTTAAAAAAAACATAAGCTACATTAGTATCTATAGAATACCTAGACTATATAATGTGACAAACAATGAAAAGAAAGGAAATAACCTACGTAATAAAATTAACTCTACATAGAAAATTGTCTCTTTTAAATATTTATTTTCCTCCCCACTAGAAATAGGCATTAATTGCAAATCTCTTAAGAAAAAGGTTGAAGGTAATCTAATGCAAAAGCTAATATACTTAAAACATCAGTATATATCACAGCTAGAAGCAATAATGTATTCTAAGAAACCAATATATACTAGGAAACACATTTACAGACTTGGAAATCAGTTCGCTGATTTGTGGATTAATTTTTTCAAATCATTCATGAAATGTGTTTCCTAAGATTGCTTGAACAAAATTCTGAGTTTTATTGTTTCCACAGCTGAAGCTAAATCTTGAAAGTCTAAAGTTGATACAGATTTTGGAACAGTAACAAGACTTCTACGACAGTAATTAGCATACTCTTTCTTGCTATGTGATGCTTCCTCCATACCAAAGAAACATACACCTTTAATATCTGACTTGATTGAAAAATTTCATGTATTTTTCCCCCATTTCCAAGTTTACATTGATTCAGTTAATTTCAAACATGTTGATTTGTTCCCCCCCAATTTTTTTTTAATATCTTGTCAAAACATATTAGACAAATATGCTGAATTAACATGTATTTGTTCTAGATATACTAAAATGGGGGGTAAGGGGGGTGTTTGTTTTTTTCAAAATAATTTATAAGTATATTTAAACATTTTAAAAATATATGAATAAAACTTTCAATAAGAAATTAAAAGGAAAATATCTGCTGCTTACGGAAAAAATTCATTTGTCGAACAGCAATCCCGAAGACCCAAATTATTGTTCTTGCACAATTCATTTTACAGTACACAACAGAGCAACTGCCAAAAAGATATTCGTCTGCCCATTTTGTTTGGAAGAAGTTTGAAAAAACCATTAAAAACTTAACATGCAGAACCAAAATAACTGTGGAAAAAGCTAATAACTGCAGAATGTGCTTTCACCATAAGTAGATACCACCAATAAAAATAAAACTTCACAGCAAACAGGACTGAGTTATAGTGAATATAGAAGTATAAAAGTTTTATCAGAAATCTGTCTCCACAGGGATATTATGGAATTTATTCAGGTGCATAACCACATTTTCTTAATCCATCCTATACCACTTAGCTTGACAGTTAAACCACCCCTTGCCTCTACCCAATGCTCACTGTAGTGTTTGCAGTGGTTTCTGGATCAGGCTGATATTTCAAGTTTCACACAATTTTAACTACTTGCTTTTTGCTTTACCTGGTGTTCTGCTTTCCTCCACTGCAGCTTTTACTCTGCTCTGAAAACCCATTACTCTAGAGAGGTGTTTCCGTACTCACATAGCTGTCCTCAGCAGCCATTCACTTGCCTAATCTGTCATCCGCTAAAAAAGTCAACCTTTTATGTTGATCACCTTTCACACCAAAAAAATCTGAATAATGCATTCGGTCTTGAAAACAGTCTTCATCAGTAAAACAAAGGAATCAGCCAACACTCAAAATAATCTTGAGAATGATTACTCAATTTTTCTAGTACAAATATTTGCAATATCAGAATATATGTCCTTCAGCTTGTTTAGTTTTATTCAATATTGTCAGTTTTGCAATCACTGCATTTTTATAGATATATTTGCGTTCTGTATCATATCAGCTGAAAATGCTTGCAGATTGGAGTATACATAACCAACTGCGACACCAATTACTAACTGGCAAATCAAGTGCCAATGGCAGTACTGACCATTCATACTGTACATAGCTTTATGGGACTGGCTACACCTTTGTGCCCTTTTGGTTGTCACTGAATGGATACTAAAGTCATTAGCTTGTGGACTCTTCCATGTTTCCTTGAAAGGAGTTTTATTACCCAGTTGTAACACAATGGATTGACTCAGGCATTCATCTACCATCACAAGCATCTCCAAGTTTAGTGTGACTGACACAACTTCTCAAAGGGAGCTCCGACCACTGATTAAAGCAGAGGAATTACATAGCCATTTCAAAAGGTACAGTTTAAGTTCAAATGCTAGAAAAAAAAAGCATTCAGGGAGAAGTTAAGACAAACACTGGAATCCTAATAGCACCGGACCTTTTAAAGACCTTTCTTAAGTTGTAAAAAACTCTGCTCCAGAAAGAGAGGTTTGTTTGGTTTTTGTTTGTTTTGGGTTTTCTTTCTTTTGTTTGTTTTTTTTTAAATTGTGGTTACTGTTCTCCCACTCAGCAGATGATGCACATGACCTACACACCACTTGCCCATTTCTTCTCCCCTTCACTAAGAGCAATATAAACCAAAACCAACCAACCAAAAACCCCCACAAACATACACATGAAACACCTTTGCCTTCAAAAGACTTGTTACATTTACTGGCATCTGGAAATGGCCAGTAAGTAATCAGTTCTTATGCTCTCCTGTGACTAAAACACAGAAGTGTATACACTGACTTTAAACCTGTTAGTCTGTAGTCTGATGTCAAAGTGCAAGATGAATTAGCCCATCCTGAGTTTGATGCTGAGACAGCACTAAATCTTAGTACAGATAAGTTGGTACTGCTGAGTTATTTCAGGTATATCAGTATTATAGTACTGTACTGCAGTGTGGACCTACCTTCAGTTGCTTTGAGAGTGTCTAAGATTTTTTTACTGTTCTCCACTGTTATTAATCTCTTCTTGTCCATTTCAAATATCTTTAAGCGTAACAGAATTTTCTCCAAGCTATACTGGAAGCAATTTTTAAGGGATAGAATTTCCCATGAATGGGTACATCACCTTTAAGCCACCCCAATTAATAAAATAAAAAAGAAATTGTGGCACACACTTTCTGTTTAAACAATCAAATATGATTATTAATGAAAAAGTCTGTGCACGTGTCTCAGAAAGAGAAATCAGGGTTATAAGCAATGGACTCACTACCTCTGCTTTCATTAGCAAGGTCTGGAATAGTCACCAGTTTTGCATTTTGTGGAATATAAGGAACAACAGATTTTCAATGACAATAAAACAGTGAAAAACCAAAAGAGAGATGTTAGACCTTTTGCTGTTAATTCTTCCAGCTATGTGAATTGTGGTCTGTGCATGGGGAGACACAACTATCTCAGATGAAGGTTGCAGTTTTCATGTTTGGGGTTTGGTTTTTTGTTTTGTTTTTTGTTTGGGTTTTTTTGTTGTTGTTTTTGTTTTGTTCTGTTTTGGTTTTTACTTTTAGGAAGAAGCATATTTATGGATAAATTTCTTGAGATTTTTTTACTAGTCATCTTACATAGCAAGCTAGTGGACCTCATTATTTTCTGTTCTACACGATACCTTACAAAAGGAAGAAAAATAAGTTACAAACTATGATGGTAACTTCATTCTGAAGTGAATTACATATTGGACCAAAATCATATTTAAAGTAATAATTCATTAAGGCCACAATACTGCAAATGTTACGCACATGTCTAACTTCACCATCACGCACTATTTGTCTGAAATAAGTGTGACAATTCGTGGTAGTAAAGTTAACATCTGCACGTCTGCCTGATGAGCACTAAAAACATTTGACATCAGCAAAATCCAGAACAGGGTAGTTACTGAACAAAGTAAGGAGCTACATCTTATTTTCCTCAGTACTTCTAGCACATTGCAGATATTCTCGGACTACGCTACTACTAAAAAAGTGTACAGGTTATATGACATGCAAAAAGTAAACTGTTTAGCAATTATCAAGAATTGCTGAGGTATTCTTACTAAACAGCAATTACAGGAGTTGAATGGAGGAGTTAATGCCAAACAAGGCAGCAGAAAACCTGCATTTAACTTCAAAGTGTCAGAAGCAGGTAAAATGCAGACCTCCAGTTTTACGTGGAGCTCTTCTTTGGAGAGCAATTTTGTACAAACACTAATACAGCTCTTCTTTAAGTGCTCTTACTCACTGACATCCTTTTAGTCTTTATTAGACCCAACTGCAATTATTTCCTTCGGCCCTGAAAAAATGGAAAAGATTGATTTCCGCTGTCCCCCTCCCAATCTTCTACCACCATTTACGTCTCTGATGGAAAAAAGGCTTCCTCCAATATTGCTTAAGCATGACTCCGTCATCATATATTTTGTAAAAACCTCAGGTAGTCTAATAGCGAATACTGAAATAAGGTTACTGAAACTGGATATGAAAAAGAACAGAGAAAGTTCATTAATAATACCCTGCATGACACCAAAACAATACAAGGTTTCAATAAGAAGTTAGTTAAAAACTTAGTTAATGGTTTTCTTTGTATAAATTTGTTATGAATCACTGCAATGCAAATTACAGATAAAGGAGATTGAGAACAGAGTTTATGCACCATGAATATGTGCATACGAGAGAGGTCAACCCAGGGTTTTCATTCATCTCTGAGATGAAAGCAAATAAAACAAAAAACATTCAAGTGTATACATTAAAAGCAAACCCTCTAAAACAGGTAGTAATTACTTGTATTTATCTTGGAAGTATGTAACTAATAGTGATAAAACAGTTACTATTAATCCTCATGTAATCAATTCAAAATATTAGACTATCAGGCAGAAGTTCTTCATAATGGAAATAGTACTCATGGTGAAGAGCCTTCTCCACACAGAGAAACTGCTTGACAATTCTGACTATCGCACCCCGCAGCATTAACCACCCGATTACTGACATGGATATCGCCATCAAAACTAAAAATATGAAAAATTATTACCCACTGTAGTTATAGTAACATGCATCACAGATGCTAGTTTCCATGGAAATAAAATATACAATACTACTTTCTAATGGGCTTAAAAGTCACATTTTAAAGGGCTTAGAAGTTATTTTCTGAAGGAAAAATATTGATGAAAAGAATAAGTGCATTATTTATAGGCTGATTTTATTCTGGAGCACGAGTGTTTTCTTTAGAGCAACAGCAATGCTAATTGCAGAGTTACATCTGGAGTACAGGGCATCTTCTGAAATGAGCAGGAGCTTTATAAATACTCCCTGCCTGGGAATCTTCAGCAAAACACGGGGACTTGAGACGGGAACAGAATCACCGCTCTGAGGAAGAGCTGGGTGCTGCCAGAGGCAGTGGCAGGGCCAGGGAGCACCGGCAGTCCTGGGGAGGCCGAAGCAGCAGACGCCACACTGCTCTTCCCTGCTCTCCCCCAGCCCTGCAGCCAGCTGACCCCTTATGCTACCCCTGACTCTAACAGGATTATCAGATTAAGCTTTGTACCAGGGTGAAGGAAATCAAGCAGTGTCATTTGACTTAAAGATGTGATATATTTAAACAGTTACTTTCACAAAAGTGCGCAAAAAATATGTAAATGACTATACTCTTACAAACAACCCATTATCATTTCGGGTAATACAAATAACACTCTTATCAATAACATTGTCTAAGCAACAGGGACCTCACATGTACCTAGAACCAACATAATTATACAATTTGAAATATCATAGGACTTAAGTGAACACGGTTTGTTATTTCTGCACTGCCTAAACATACTATCTTCAACAACTGTTAACATTTCTCAACAATATTAATGGCTAGATGGCTATTAAAGAAAAGCACAAGCCTGAATAATATCCTGCATGACCCGATCATTTTTCAGACTCCCTACATTCCCACAGAACTAGCTAAACCCAAAGGAACTAAAGCAGATGTAGTAAAATGATTCGTCATTATAACAGCTCTTCAGAGATTAAATAGAAGATCCGTCTGTATCGAAATTAAGTTCCTGTTACATACAACCCCCCAACCCCACCCTTTGCGTGGTAAAACCAGAAGATCAGTTTTCTTCTGAAATTCTACATTGCCAAGCCCAGAAAAGATGGGGATTTGTATCTAGCTTATTCCAAATAATTACTGTAAGAAGGCCAAGGTTCTGTATATAATAATCTTTCTCTGCATAGAAAGGCAGCCAAACCACACTTTGTTTCCAATTAAGTTCTGGACAAAACACTGCAGTATAAACACACAACTATATAACCAGTAAAGATTTCCACAACCATACATCTATTTCTGGTAATTTTGCTGAACACATCACATCAAATCAATTTGTTTATGGTTATAGGGCACAAGTCACTGCCAGGCAGTGAAACAGCAGCTCAGTGTCACATCTAATTAGTAGCTCCAAGACAACAGCACACCTAGAAGCCAGATTTTCATACCGTTACCATTCACCACTTATAAAAATTGCCACAACTATTAAACTGAAAAAGATCTTTACACCAAAGTCAAATACTGACAATTCACTTCGCAAAAGAAATCAATACCTAGCTGCATTTGCTTTGCACTTCAAAAATACTCTAGATTCCGCACACCCCCCAACACACATAAAGATCACTTCAATATATCCAAAGAATGATTTAGAAACTGGACATTAGCTGTAAATTGGAATCAACACGCTATCCAATAATGCTTCATGAAGATCTGAAGGTCTGAATTTTTCATAGACTCATAGAATGGTTTGGCTTGGAAAGGACCTTCATGTTGCAACTGTCTCTCCATGTAATCAATGTCATCATACCATCGGCTAACAAAAAGGAGGGATTTTTTTCCCCCCTATAGTTAGATATCTGACTGACAAGAAAACAGAATTGGTATAGCTAGACAGAGAGCTGAATATCCTCCATTTCTAGGCTATGAAAAAGCTTTATTACAATGGATGTCCAAAAACCAAACCAAACAAAAACCGCTTAGCTATGCCACAAAGATTTCTGTTAAACATTTGAGACTGGGACTGTGCATTATCACAAGGCTTAGTCACAATTCTGGCAGAAATCCCTCCATTATTTCTGGAGGTAGCAGAACTATGAGCTCTCCAGAAACCCATTTTAGACCCCAAACCACTAACACTGAACCATGCAAAAGTGCTAAAAGAAAAATACTCTTCCAGAGACATCTTAATAGAAATCAAAGAAAAAATAAGTTACGAGAGGAGCAGGACACTACCCCAGAAGAGAAGTAAAAGTTCATTAATTTTGACTGGGTTTTTTGAAGTATTTTCTGGCTCAGGGAAGTAATATATACCAATTCCTCATTTCCCTATCATAAGGCAAGTGAAAGAATGAATAGGAAATTATGTCAAGCTTAAAAACTTCTTTTACTTCAGCACTCGCTATAACTTCATATACTCTGGTTTTATGCTCTACTGTTTTTAAATTAGCAACAGATCTCATTGATAGCTAGTGAAATATAGAAGAAGAATACCCAGCAGACTTCATAACACAACATCTTTCTATTTTCCTTTCCCTGCTTATCTGTCACCAGAAGCAGGGCTTGCTTGGGACCCCGACCAATTACCTTAACCAAAGAATTTACAACTTGCCCCTCATTTAATTTATAAATGAACAACAAATTAGTCAATACCATAGAATGTCTGAGAAATAAATACATATTTTTAAAAAAAATCACATTGAACAAGGTGTGTAGGGGAGAAAACATGCATGACAAGCTGTTAAGTAGATCTTGTTACTTTGAGGTGGTAAATATTTATCTTTCTACAGGGATGGAATCCGCATCAGTTCTGAAACCATAAGTTATTTGTTTCTTTGATTTCTTGACTTTAAGTATGAATAATTCAGTTTACTTAATAATTTGAATGAGCTTTATCAAACAAAAAAAATTGAAAATTGCATCCAAGAAGTTGATGAAAACATTATGTGATATAATTTGAATACTTGATATCAGGCCATGGCATTATACTTTCTTGACCATTACTGTAAACCTGATGATGAAGCAGCCCCAAAAAAGTCACTGTTCATAAATGGCACATTCAATACTAAGTATTCAAAGTCTGAGGCTTCTCTTTTAAATTGACACTTTTAAAAATATTTTATTTGAAAACCCAGAGATTTAAGAGATTAGAGCTCTACATAAAAACCATATGTGCAATGTGATGAATGATGAAATACCTTAGAGTAAAAAAAAGTAAAAAAGATTAAATAGCTTATATCAAAGCTTCAGGAGACAAAATTACAAATTTAATGATTAACTTGTTCCCAATTTGTTATACAGTCATTTAACTCCCACCATAGTTCATGAGAACAAGAGAAGTGTTAACTCAAAAAAAAAGCATTATACAGGTATACAGATACTCATAAGAATATAAAAAGGGAGACTGATATCTGATCCTTACACTAGATAAGACTCCTAGCCAACAGTCACATTACACCAAGTATTCAGGATAAATGGCAGCAATACTCAGAGAATGGAACTAAAGATATGTTGGGGGAGTGATAGACAAGTGACAGATACTCAAAAAAAAGCATGTCTGCATGTATGAGGCACTCATTTAAGTTCTGCATATCAGCCATACTCCCTCTCTCTCAGAAGGCATTGCTTTAAAGTGTTTCTGGCCAACTGACAGTTACCAGATGCCTGCACATTCACCTTTCTCAACTGCTATTCTTTCCTTAATAAATGATATGTAGAAATGTATGATACCTATAGATAGATAAAAGGATGACTATACACTTCAAGTTCATGATCTGTTTGCAAAAATCTTCTCTCTTCAGTAACAGTAGGTTAACCATTGCTCTCCTATTCTAGGTTTATGCTGTTGCCTCAATAGGAATTCCACCTTTAAAAAAAATAAAATTAATCTATTCTAATGACAATAGAATTTATAATCCCGCACTTTGCATTTAACAATACATAACACTCGAAGCTTACCTAGTAATCTGTAGGACTGCTAGATGCCAGCCACCAGGAAGCACATAGCAAGAAAAAAAAAATATCTAGCTTTCAAAAGCATGAAGAAGAAGAATTCCTTTCAGAAGTTGGTAAAGTTACTCCTCAATAACACACAAAAAAAATAAGAAAGAGTGCCAAGTTTCAATGTCAAAGATTTATTTTCTGATATAGACAGAAGAGTAAGAGGAAGGAATTTGCTTGCACCTCTCCTGTTCTACTACTGCTTTGCTGAAAAGGAGATCCAGGATACAACCAGTCAAGACCCATACAGCATCTTTCCCTAAACAGTTCTTCTAGCCACAGTAACATTCCTTGCTTCTCTTCTACTGTAGCTTTAAAAACATTTATTTCAGCATTTGAAGAGTTATACAGTGGGTTGAGGGTTTGGCAATATCAAAAAAGATCTCTTTGCTCTGCTAAATTATTTTTTGAACGTGCAGAAAAGAGTGTATTCTGTCCAGGACACATTTCCAGTGCCTTTATAGGTTTCTACTTCCAGCTGTCAAAACAAATCCAGAAATGAAACTAATCTCTGTAAAAGTAAATTGTGTGTTCTTAGCTAGAATCAGATTCTTTACTTTCCGGTAAATCTCATTTACTTTCATTCTAATTATTAGATATAAGAGAATATTGCTTTAATGACCTTTCATAAAATTACTTCCTCCTCGGAGCTCCTTTTAAAGCTCAGAAATTAATTACAATTCTTGGTTACCTCAATCATATGTAACCAAGGCTGTGGTTCCTAATGCACTTCTACGCATCGGTTGGCAAGAATCTGAATGCCTTTGCTCACAACAGCAGCCAAAAGTTTGTTCCTAGTTATTACAAACATATTTTTAGAATATATGTTATTTCAGATTCTCTTCCAACAGCTAAAGCTTCAAGAACTGTAGTGGAAATAGAAATCTTTATCAAATCTGGCAAAAAAACTTCGTTTAAAAAATGAATTGTTTGCTCAAATATTGTTTCCAAGGAATAAAAATCCACCATGGATGTTCCCATGTTTTGGCTAAACACCCATTGTAGCCAGACTGCAGAAGTTTAATAAGTGAAACAAAAATATTACATATTTACTACTTTCTCTCTCAATCAGGACTGGAAGCTCAGGCATAGCCTTGATGCAATTTTGTTAAGAGTTTTTAGGCTAAAATTGCCTCTTGCCTGGACTGCCTGCAACACAAAGAAATTTTACTCCATCTGAAGCCACCCCTATAGAAATAGTCCTAGACTGGTATCGAGACTAAATCACTCTTTTTAGGAACTATTTTTATTTAACTAGTCAAAATGAGTTCAGATAGCTCTGCTGCCCTTCCACTCTGTGTAACAAGCATAGTCTGTCACATACTATTTAGTGAGGAAGAAAATAAAATTTGAAGACAGACTTTTTGAACAACTAGCACTGCCTGACTGCCAGGGCCCCTCTGAACAAGGTCCTGAGCAGTCTGAGCCCACTGAGCCCTGACCTGGGTGGAGTCGGGACCGGATTACCTCCAGAGGTCCCTTCCATTCTAAATTACTCTGACTCTAGTCTAATAACCGAAGAAATACCTTGTCCAGATATCAATAAATCTTATTTGGAATGAGACACATATATATAAAGAAATGCTTGAAATCGAGCCAATTTTTCTGCTGAAGCCAGCTGTTTAGTGTTTCTGATAGTACAACCACATGTTTCCTGGGAGTTTCTATAACCTATAGATAACATGCATTAATCAGGCACTTTAAAGATTCCACACTAGCCAAATATTTACAGCTACTCTACTCCCATGACCTTACTACTCCTATGACTTTGTTGGTAGTATTATTCTTGTCATACATCCTCTGCTCTCTATTTATGCAGCTGAATTGATGCAGTTATTCATCATCACACCTGGTCTCCTGCACCAAGTTAATAGTCATTATTTGCTCTCCCTTACTACTGTGCCTGCTTTCTACTTTAATAATTAACAGATATTACATCTCTAAATGCTGCTTACAGAACTAGTTTGCTTAAGTAATAACACTTCCTAGCACCTAGGGTATTCTCCTTACTGGAAGTTTTCGAGGAGATTCCAGCTAACTGAACTCTTTTTCCCCGAGCGCCTTATTTTTCCTTGCTGACACGGCTGCATAACTAGCAAGGCTCTCACCACGGCCTTCCTAAGCTCCCATGTTGAACACAGAGTGCAGTGTTACACTCCTAACACATCTTACCCCACTTAAGTGGAGAGCCTTCTTCAGGTCAAAACTGCATGCCTGCAATTCAAGCACACTCGTATCAGCCTTGAAACAACAAAACCAACCCCACCAATCAACAAACTCACCCCTACCTCTCTCTTACTTCCCTGTACTTTAACAGGACAGCACAACTAAGAAAACTCAGGAGCACCCTCAAAACTCTCATCTCATCAGTACTCTGCACTGGACTTCAGCCCTCCAAAGTAAAGCAATAGTTCAAAGACATAACAAATGACTCCCAGTGCAAATGTAGCTGCTTTGTTTTAGGTATCACAAGAAATCAAGCTACCTGGACAGAAGAATATATTTACCTGCACATCATCACTTCCTGTTTCTTTTCTATTTTGAGCTATTTTATGGGATTCAAGTCATATATATTGGATCCATCCTGTCTTGCCCACAATTCCCCCCTCCCAAATACTTACCATACAGGCAGCTAGAGCCATCCAAGTTTTTTTCTCATATGCTGATCTGTGAAATGCTTTCTTTCCACATCTCTAGCTTTTTACATAAAAAGACTTCTGCATCACCCTCACTGCATAGTCTAAATCCATCAACAAGCAACCTCCCTCCCTGCCACCCCACAGGAGATAAACTTTAACCCAGGCTTCAACAGCCTCTCAGTTACTTCTTTCCTATGCCCCCCATGAACAGAAAAAAATAAAAGCTTGACAACTTCTTACAGATCTTTGTGCCATGTGCAAGACAGTGATGAAAAATTCTATAGGTTTTTTAGGTCATTTGAGAGACAAAAGAGGAGGAACAGCAAGCCAGCCAAAACCAAAGATGGAATTTGCAATGTAACAGTTCCTCAAAACACATGCCTACTTTTGCTTTTCAGTTCAAATCAGGTGTGTGCTCTTGAGGCAGGACTTCCCACAGTCTCCACCTGCTGTGCTTTGATTTGCACCACCAAGTGCTCCTGAAACAAAGTGCCTTCCCTCCAGAGGAAGCTACGCCCGACACTGTGCTCCTACCACTAACCCATGGTCAGTCCAGGACAGACCAGAAGCAGACCGCAGTAAAACCTCCACGATGCATACAGCGTGGAAGTCGCTTCCTCAGCCCTCAGGCTGTACCACTTATTAATGCAGGGGCAGCCTAAGCATCCTGCTGTCAACACAGTTTGCGATATGCACACACTTTCATTTTCCAAATTGTCTTTCATTCATTTATATGTACACGTATGTCCATAGAGGACAACTTCTTTACCTACAGTCTATACATAGGTCTCAGATCCAAAAACTATGCGTAAAAGCATGTTATACATGAGTATGTACAACATCTATCAACACCTTTGACACACAGTGTTTTTCATATCCTCTAAGAACACTATACAGCTCAAGTAGATTTTGATTCCAACATTTTGCAGAAACACCATGTGACTGAACAGCAACTTATAATTTAAGCAAGTTACTTGTTACATACTTAACTAGTTCACCAAAATCATAAAGACTACGTGTATTTTCATCTCTACTTATTACAAATGTGCATATACATATATATATATGGACTACTGTGTTCAGTTCTGGGCCCCCTGGTTCAAGAAGGACAGGGAACTGCTTGAGCAAGTCCAGTGGAGACCTACAAAGATGACCAGGGGACTGGAGCATCTCCCTTATGAGGAAAGGCTGAGAGACCTGGGTTTGTTCAGCCTGGAGAAGAGAGGACCGAGGGGGGATCTTATCAATGCTTATAAATATCTGAAGGGCGGGTGTCAAGAGGATGGGGCCGGACTCTTTTCAGTGGTGCCCAACGACAGGACAAGGGACAATGGGCACAGGCTGGAACACGGGAAGTTCCACCTGAACATGAGGAAAAAATCCTTTCCTGTGAGGGTGCCAGAGCAGTGGGACAGGCTGCCCAGAGAGGCTGTGGAGTCTCCTTCCCTGGAGACACTCAAACCCCACCTGGACACGGTGCTGTGCCCCCTGCTCTGGGTGTACCTGCTGGAGCAGGGGGGTTGGACGGGATGATCTCCAGAGGTCCCTTCCAACCCCCGCTGTTCTGTGATCTGATTTCAGACCAGTGAAAATCACTGGTTTGAAAATGGGAGAGATTAGTGGCGATGGACCACATGTTTGTGTGTTATGAAGTTATGAACACCATAATCCTATCCTCACTTCACATGTAGTTCACATTGTTATGTAAAGTGACTGCATTTGTAGTTTACAAGCTGCTGTACAGTCTATTCTTACTATATTCCCACAGATGTGTGATTTAACTACCACGGAACCTAGAAATAGATCTCTGCAATTGCTCTGATAAACATCATCTTTGTATTTCTTGACTCTTGTGTATCATTGGAGCTGTAAGCACTGGTGAACTTCAGATAAACCAAGCCAAATTTCTCAGGGGTTATTTACTGTATTTACAAGTAGCTACATATTTTTAAATGCATGATCAATTTGTTAGCCATGAGACTTATATTTAAATTTAACTGAAGAACAACTGATTTTTTCATTTTTTATATATATACACACATGCACACAAATCTAAAGTGCATGTATTTATATATATGCACAACTTACACATAAAGTATATACATATATATTTGTTTAGATGTGAAAAACTTTATGGCTGTTTTTATCATTGAAAGAAAACCCTTTCTGCACATCTGGCCTCAGATTTCTAAGGCTTTTTTTGTTTGGTTTTCTTCCATCAACTAGGGAAAATATATAGCTTCTATTAACGTCAAACGGATCTATGGGTGTGCAGACATGATACTTGTTCCAAACTAAGCACCTAAAAATGGAAACAGATTACATCAGTAAAGATCTGAAGATACTGACTTTTGGTTAAAATATTTGTAAAGACATTCATGGTTCAAAGATTCTATTTATCTTGCCAAACCTGTAATGGAGGCAGCCTTTTAACAGGCTGCATTAAGGAAAATGCTCCATTTTCTAACTATGATTCACTACTGATTACTTCCGACATGGAGATGTCCTTTGCAGAACGTCAGTCTGCTATATCTAACCTTAATACACTGGAATGACCTTTAGTCATTTCATTTATATGATGGGAATCGGCAATTCCATTTTTGATGCCCAAGGCTTTTCCAGGGCAATGGCTATGCTCCTCACTCGTATTAATTTCTCATTTCTATTTGCAATTATTACAGAGCATGTGGAGAACACGCACTGCCCTTGCATTACAAAATGCTTGCTTATACATTTTTTTAATTACTGAAAGTATTTTTAAAACGTGTGGTCACCCTTAAGAAAAAGCAAGAAGAATCACTTATCCTGCATTAATAGTTACCATGACATGCACTTTTGCCCACAAAGCAAGATTTCATTCCTGCTGTTCTGCAGACATAGAATAGCCACTAGTAATTAGTGAAAATTATAATGACAACATATAGTACTCCAAACACCATCCTCATTCACTGTTGCCTCCAGATGTTGAGCTCCACCCTGACAGGCTTAAGTGTCTCTTGTAACACTAAGAGACAAATACTAATTTCTGCTTCAGCTTATGATTGAAGAGGGAGAAAGGAAGAAAAAAATGAACAGTCATTTCCAGATAATGTTCAGTTAAATAATTACAGCATTCTAGGAGGGTAAGACGTGACACATGGAACAACACTCCAGTCCAAGAATCTGAACTATTTAACTCATTTGATTTCATAAAAATAACAACATTACATAGGATTGTACTCAGAATAAGGAATTCTTCCCACAAAATTAAAGGCTTTCTTTGCAGTCAGGTTTTATGCCTGTATTTTGACACTTGCACCACAAAATTTAAGACCACTAGATATCAACTATTTGTGGTATGTGAAAACTAATTTCCTTCCCATTGAAGGACATCAAATATCTACATTAAAGAATCCTGAGTTCATTAGTTAAATCATCAATAATAATTATTATCATACTATATATTATTAAGGATCCTTTAAAAAAATCTTCATTC
This sequence comes from Morus bassanus, assembly GCA_031468815.1. Taxonomy (NCBI): domain Eukaryota; kingdom Metazoa; phylum Chordata; class Aves; order Suliformes; family Sulidae; genus Morus; species Morus bassanus. The sequence goes on along the minus strand of CM062575.1, from coordinate 9,048,946 downwards.
CAAATGTCTTCCTGATATTAAGCCTAATGATGCTTTTTGTTTAAGCTAATGTAATTTCTCTATTTACACCAGCTAAATTAGCAGTGAGAATCAGATTCAAGTACCTGACATTTCCCTACTAATGAGAATGTTTATATACAAGCCATTTTGTGAAAAGCAAAACTAAAGAATCCAATGCCATTTGCCCCTTCACACACACTCTGAGAGAAGACAAGCCATGGCTCACACCAAACTACATTTGTGTTGAGGACCTACCAGCTTCCCACACCACCTTAGCACCAGAAATCTGCCAATATTTGCCTTGGAGATGTTATTTTCATGTTTTTCCATCTCTAGCTCTTTGTTTTCAGGAAAATCTTTATTCTGTGAGACTTACACCCCTCTTTCCAATGTAGCTGAATTTGTACCTAGTAATATTTTAGATTGGTTAACCAAAGTCGCTTTCAAACAGACAGGCAGAGCGACTGTATAAACCAAGTGGAACTGAAAGAAAAATTTATTACTTTCATCAACTTCTCACTAAACTGCAATGGAGCAGTATGCCTATTTAATTAACAGATACTTTAACGTTCAAGAAGGGTTGAATACCATCTCTTCTAAAAACCCATCAAAACAGAAGGGTAGCCAATGAAATCCAGACAGGAGCACCTAGTGATGGCCCTACACATCTGTTAGAAGCCTGAATCGTACAGCGAACCAGAAAAGAGACTCAAAATTCTGATTATATAAAAAAAAAATCAATGTAAACAGCTGCACTTATGCAACTCTAAGAGTAAATCACACTGCTTTTAAGTGTACAACATGTTGCAGGCCAAAGCAGTTGTGTAAAAAGAATACAATCTTATGCCACATGCCCACAAGTGACAGCAGCCCTTGCTGACCAGGAGCTCAGGATGGATGGAACAGAGGCCCTACAGATATCAGCAGACAAGCAAAATACATACTTGTCCAAACTAGAAGCCACGCCTTTCGCAGTGCATTCCTCCTGGCTGCCCATGCTACTCATGATCCTCTTCAGGATCCCTAGAAACTTGCAGAGTAATGGGATTTCCTTTCCCCATTGACATACACTGTGCATTCTGAGTGAGGAATTAGGGGAAAGAAAAGATGGAAACACGAATGCCACAAACTCCGAGCAGCTCTCAGTGTGTCCATTAACTAAAAGCAAGCAGTTGTTTTGGATACTTTGATGCATCTATGGGCATTAAAAGTGAGCAACTACAATAGCCAAGCAAACTTCTGTTATAGAAATGACAGGTGACCTACCAACAAAATGACATTTTCAGTTACACAGCAACCTGTAATAGCCAACCGATTTGGGACCCCTTCGTTTCATACATCCCTCTAAAGCCTATTTTTAGTGCTGAAGAACCTGCTCACCTGGTGACGAACACCAGGTAGTAAGTACCAATCCATCTACCTCTCTGCTGTCTCCATCTGCTCCCTGTATTACAGTTTGTGTCACCTAAAACATCTCTTTCAGATGGCACAGTTCAGCAGCCAAATGTATGCCATTATGTCTCGCTCTTACTCTTTCACTGTACCAAAATGAGTTGCTAAAGAGCTGATATTACTAGTTATGCCTTTTTCAGACTATAAAATGAGAAGTAGAAACTTTCCAGGAGGCCAACTTGCAACAGGTTTACTTTATTTCAGTAAAAGGTCTGCCAAATTTATCCATCATTTTTAGTGATTTAGCAGGAGTTAAAGACTCTGTCAAGCCTCCAAACTCAATCTGCCAATTTGGGTAACAACAAAGATCAAAACACAAAAAAACAGAAAACAATAACAAATTAACAATACAACCAATTTGGGCAAAACCCTACTAAAAATAAGTTAACTCCTCCTGGACATTCATTTGCACACAAACTCTCCCTGCTCCTTCTCTAGTACAGCCCATAGCAGCAATAAACAGTGTAGAGAACAAGGGCAGATAAAACTCAGTAGCAGCGTTTGATATGCTGCAGGAGAGCATGGGAAAGTATCAGACAACCCATAAAGAGTAAGCCCAAAATTAAATGCAAAATCTAACTCCAACTTTGAAGACTGTGAACAAAGCAACTAAATTAAGTGGTATGCAGAAGAGGAGTCTCAGTAGTTATTACTGCACTTTAAAGTCTATAAACAGGTAAATCGTTTATACTCGGAACCAAAGGCGATAACAGATTACTGAGGGCACTAACAGGTCAGAAGTTAAACATCAGCTGTTCTGCAATAACTACAAGCACTTGCCTACCCTTTGACAATCTGCAGAAACGGCAATGTAATTTTCTCTTCCTTAATTGCAAGATGAACTTCCAGATGATGATATACTTGTGGGACTAACTCACAGACAAGTCACCACTGAGCAACCTGCAGTCAGAAACAAACACCCCTACAACTTCATCATGTGTCAAACCCCTACATGTCTCACACAGATTTTAGAAGTTACCTGTTTTTAAGAGAGCATATGAGCACCAAGTGCCTCATTTCTTAACTATTTCTTAACAACTGTTTTTACTCACAGTGACAGGCCCCCTTTGAGACCCCCTTCTATCCCCCCCAGGCTTTCTCTTTGTGTTGTTACAAGCCAGGAAACACATTTTTTGATCAGTAATTAAACATTTGAACACAGGCTCCCTTCTTATTTGTTATTTTGGAGACATAACCATTCACCAACTGAAGGCAAGTTTTCAACATGCCCACCAGTCTACTTGGTCAGGTCCTGATTTGGTAGGGAAACACTACCACATCACTAAAATCCATATCAATGGATAAATTAGTTCCAGTCCAGTTATTACCTCCTTAGTAGGAGCAGACACCAATCTCTCAATCTGAAAGGAAAAAAACTAGTACGTTAAGAAGAGGTTAACTTTTATATAGGTGCTCTGAGAAAATATATTTTAAAAGTAAACTAGAGGACTGAAGAGAAGAGCAAACTACAAACCAATGAGAATGGAAAAAGAAGCTGTTGACAAAGGTGGTTGTAAATACTTGTTTAAGTAAGTCCCTCCCCTTCCACTCCAGCCACATGCAGCGGTCACCAACCTGATCTGCTGGCTCATCTGGCCGTACAATTTTGCAATAGGATATAACAAAATAGTTTAGAAAGTCATTCCAGAAATATACTGAATTACCCAGAAACCACTTTGTTTACTCTGGTCAATAAAACACTGTTATCTCTCTTACAATAGGCCATACTGTTTACACAAACAAAGTTAGCTTTCATGCATCAACCACCTATTTATTTAGCAAGATCAGCTATCACTGTAAATCAATTTCTTTGCAAATGAGAAACACAGCTGCTGTAAAACCTACTTAAAACTCTTTCCTGTATCAAATATTTGGACATGTAGCAGAACAGATGACAAGAGTACAAAAAAAAAGTGATCAGCACCACATCTAGCAACACACCAATACAGTGGGCCTGTCCTAGCTTTTACAAGCATTTTTAAGGAAAAGATATCATTTAGTGTTTACTTAATAGTTTTATATTTTAAATACAAAGTTCTAAGTTAAAAAATATGACAAGAAAAGCTTACAATTGCTATTCAAACTGCATACTATCAGGAGGAAATGGAAGACAGGCAACTAAACGGTAACTCCACCAACCTGTAGTACAGATTCTTTATTACATGAGTAACCATCAAGGAAAAAAAAACCCAAACCCACACACACTGAAAATGAATGCTGTTTATCAGCTCTGTAAAAAGTATTAAAACAGAACTAATCCCTGATCAGGCTTGAAGTTTTATATACTTTTTGTCCCAGAACAGTCATACAGAGGGGTGAATCCACCTTTGTAAGACCTAACACAGCCACCAAAAAGGCTCGCACCTCTTTCATGACTCTGATGAATCAGGAGGAGGTCAGTACTACGCTTTCAGAGAGTACAACACCCTACAAAATATCAACTTGGAAGACCCCAGCTGAATAGACAGTACCACCAATAGCAGCTGCAATACAACTAAGTTACAAAATCTAATGGAGATATATACTGGAATTAGGTTGCTTCAAAGCAGATTTATTTCACTATGCGAGACAAGTATCTGGCTGCAGAAGAACTTCTCTTCCCAGATTTGAGTACCACGATGAGTTCTGTTGGCAGCTCCTAGAGTAAGAGTTGGGCATGGGAAAGTGCAGGCACACACAAAGAGCCTTAAGCCCTGTTCACTACAGATTCTTCTTACTCAAGTTATTTTATTTGTTCAACTTTTCATCTGGTATTTTAAATTTGAAACTCAGCATGTCAGATTCATTGCAAGCAGTCAATCTCTGCAGCACTCCAGGGGAGGATGGATCTCACTCAAGAGTCAGAAGGATCACGACTTCAAGTGTGGACATAAGGAGAAAGAAGGTGCGTGTAAGGGAAGTTACAGACTTGGATGCACATGATGCATTTAGTATCGTCTGCTGCCAAATGCAGTAAAGTGTGGTGAGCACTGCTTTCTACCTGTCCCAGATGAGCATATGCATATGCCCAAGGATGCAGTACACGATGCTTCTGAATGGTTTACAAGCAGGCAAGAAATGTCAGGTCAGGCTGTGACTAGAGTGATGACATCCGGTTCTAAACAACTACCTGAATATACATGCACTAAAAAAAAAGGAGCTGTTAGTAGTGGGATTTTTTTTTGGTTTTGTTGTTGTTTTTGTTTTTTTTTTTTTTTTTTTTTTTTTTTTTTTTTTAATGTTCATATTCAATAGTGTCTGAGCAGCAGAGAACTACAGTGCATTTTCACAGACGGTCTCTCATTAAATCATGGAAAAGCTTTCTGAAGCCCCAAGTCAAAAAGCTTAAGTGTTTAAAATGAGACAGAAAAAAATCCTGATGGCCTTCAAGTTTATTTGAAAGACGGATTACAGAATATTATGTAAGGCACAAATCTCAGAACTATTCCCCATTGTATTTACAAATATTATCAAATTTTACAAGATCATGAATTTTCATAAAAAGTGACATTTTCAAAAAGCTTCTCTTGCTTTAATCCTCCTCCTTTCTTTTGATAGGATTAAATGCTGAAATGGCAGGCTGTTGAATAAGCACACTGAAATGCCAACTGTGAGGCATTTAACTCCATGTATTTACAAATTAACATTTCACAGTTGCTTCAAATTTTGACATTATAGTTTAGTATCTTCAGGCAACTCATTTCAGAAGGTGCTGGGTTTGATTTACATAATTTTACATTCATATGTTGCAGTACTGGAATACCTTTGGGTTTCCCTTAATCCCTGATAAAGGAAATTTAGTTTTATGAAAGGCTGAGAAATATTGCTTTGTATTTATAAACAGGTACCAACCAGCCTGCCTATGGCAATTTCAAAGTTACTGTTAACTTTACCTATAAAAGGCCATATCCATCAAGATAACCTCACCAAGAAGCGGAGATCATGGCCTACATATGTGAATGCGTACACATGCACAAATTTAGAGTGCAACATTGAAAGCTGGTGTCACTGGTCCTCCCCTTCAGTTACTCCAGTGCTGACCACAATGTTCAGGAAGAACTGAAGAAAACATCAAGCAGAATTCCTAAAAAAGTGGTGGAATGCTTCTCTTAATTCTTTAATTCTTTCTATTATTAGATTACTTCAGAGGATATTGGTGTGCTGAGACAACTACTGCAAAGGTAAACTCCTATGGGCTATTAGTTGTGGGTTTTCAGAGGGAAATTTTTACTCTGTGGATTATGAAATGCAGTTTCTGTATTGCTCAAGTTAGTGTTTACAGAAGAGGTTTCCAAAAAAACAAAACAAGCAAACAAACCCCACCCCCCCCAAAAAAACAAAACACACCTCAAACAAAAAAACACTTGCCAACAACAGAAATAACAATGCTTACTACCTTTAGGAATATAAAACTGTGGCTATCCTACAGTACCACCTCAGACAACTTATTAGTTGAAACCAGAATTTAAAGATGCTTTCTCAGAATATCTAACTTGATTATTTGAAGATCAATAATGATTCTCTTGCGCTCCTGAACTTATTAGGAAAAAAAAGACAGACAGAATTAGAAGAAAACTTGGAATGGATACATTTTGTTTTGCAGTTGAGTACCTCTCCTCCGTTATTTTACATTCATACAACCAATAAAAAAGACAAACCATTTACAGTTTGTACATGCTTCCTGGGTATAAGAGCATCAGATGATAACAATCTATTTGCAATAGTTCCTACAATTTGTAGAAAATTAGTTTATCTGTCAAAAAGAATCAGTACCTAAAGAAAGGCAACACGACTACCAAGATATGTAGAGCAGTTCATATGAACCAAGATTCTCATTCTTATACAACTATACCCTCGATTCATTCCTCTCTACATTGCTGGAACCACAGGAAAGTGCCAGCACTTACCACACTCAGGACATCCAAGCATCCACAGGGCAGTCAAGGCATTGCATAGGCAATACAAGGCATACTTACAGCTGCAAAGCTACCTCAGGTCTCTGTTACTAATATTGCAAGGTCATTTCTATGTCCATTCTTCTGCCACTTTTAAGGAAGGCAGACTGTATTTTCTTTTTATTCATAGAGCAACTTCAGTTTCTGAAAGAATAATGTAATTTTTCAGCACAACACTATACGTGAAGTGCTGGCACAGGTAAAGTCAGCAGCAAGATTCTCACCCAGTGTAACAAGGCCAGGGGCCCGCTCTGAACAGATGTGCTCCAAGGAAAAAAATAGAACAACTCTGTTTGTAGAAATCAATCTGGTTTTGCTAACCAGCAGTTCAGTGGATTTAACCATTCACATTTATGACGCAGCCTCCATTTGATATCTACAAGCATATATCTATTTAGACTTATCTAATTATTTAGCCATAGAACACCTGTGTAGTAATCCAATGCTGCTAATGCTGTCTAATTACTACATCCTATCCATACGTAATTTTTACATAGCAATGCAGTGATTAATGCTAATTAGTAGTACATGCTGCTGGAATTAAGATATTTAAGAATGTTTATATGTGTCACATGGGAATGTGCCAAATCACCCCTCCAAAGTCTTACAGGTGTTTCAGATTGATTTGATAAACAGCTTAGAAGCCTGAGACACCTTTGTATTATAACAGACACTTCAGTAATGCTCCAGATATGTTCAATAACACAGCATGTTTTTTCAAAACCAATTGTGACACCCACTAATACTCCACAAATAATGGGATCAGATTAAAGTTTCACCAAAATTCATTATGAAATATTAAACCTGTCTAATCTTTTATCACTACTACTAACATAATAAAAAGAATGAAAATGCCAGGAAGTACAGAAAGTTATGAGAATACTCCTCGGGAGCGTTGTAGGACAGTCTGAATTAGAGGATGTATTCTCATGCCTATGTGAGGCTCTCTAATTAGATGCTTTTAAACCATAACGAATTTATCTACTTTTTACTTCAACTTAGTCTATCATTTCTCCTCCATAGTTTCTGAAGTTATTATTCATCCTAACGACTTCATCTCAAATAATTATTGCACACATAGGCATTAAAAGAAGGATTTCATACTAGGAAGATATTAATTATTGCAGTCAGCTGCCTTGTGGTTGACATTGCATTACAGCTAAAAATCATGATTAATAATGCAAGTAAACTTTTTGTTTGGAAAATAGCACAATGTCTTTTTTTTATAGCTTCCTATTTAACTATTCACACAGTTATCATTTCTCAGAAAAATAACTACACTCCAACATTAAGTGTGTTAGTAACACTTCTTTTGTTGAGTCCTTGGCAATACTCTTGCCACCCAGCAAGATCTCCTAATGTTTATGCAAGTTAAGTTGCAAAAAGACCTAAGAAAGAGACTTCCATGATTTCAATACATATGTTGAATATAAGTTGCAGAACTACTTTTTGCTTCTCAAGTTGCTCATTTTCAGTTTCCATATTCTACCATATCAAGATTTCCAAAAGCAGGATCGTAAAATTAAGTTACCTATCTAGTGACCTAAAATTCAAGGGGGTTGAGCACAGTGAATTCTTCATACCGACAACAGAGCTAGAGATGCAGCAACTCAGATCAAGGAGTCTCTGCTCTCTGGCAGGCAGTGTTTGAACGATGCTTAATGAAGGACGGCAACATAGATGCATAGGAAACCCTTCTGTACACTGCAGGCCAGATTTCCAAAGATTAATAAATTTTAAAATCCGCCATTTCATTTTAGATGCTGAAACAGAAGATGAGTTCTTGAAAGTCTCACCCTGAGGACTTTTCTAGAGTTCTAAAAAGCAGCTATTCCACTCCATCAGTTTCGTCCTACTGCCATCTGCTGTCACAAACACACCGGTGCCACACTGTCTGCAGAGTTTTTTCTTCCCTCTTCTGTTGTTAGAGTGTAAACAAACATATTCCACTATTTTTAGATAATTTTGGTTAGCAATAAGCACAAGTTAATTTGCCCAGAGAAGTGTAATGTTAAATCCGTGTACTTCCACCTTCATTGCTAGAGCATCAACCCTGCAGATCCGTGCATGGGTTCATACCAGCTTATCCCAACAAAAGGGTCATTCACATGAATATGTATTAGCAGGACTGGGTCCAGATCCTGAAATTATTTGGAGTTTTTGGTTGGTTTTGTTTTTATTTTTAACCCTAGCAGTATTTCTTGTTTCTTGGAAATTCTGAAATATTTATTATTAGGAAAGGGTTAAGACTATGAACTGGCCAGACTACTAAGGCTGAATTGCTCCTACCTTATCCTTATATGATCATGCAAAGAGGTTTAAACCTTTAGATTAAAACAAACTAGAAGAAGTTAAACAAAATTAAGAACTGCTGCATAAAACAGGTTAAACAAAAAGGTCTGAAAATAAATTACTCAAATCTACCTCCTGCCTGGTGCTTCAATGAAGTCTAGTAACATCCAGAGTTAAGCGAACTCTGTAATACCTCTGAGGACCACTGGGATGCTTTATGCCATCACCTCTGGTGGTGCCCTGCTCCAGCAGCTTTAACTAACTGAAGCTGCTACCACCCTACCCTTCTTTCTCCTTTCCACCGGCTCTGGAGCTGTCATGCAGCAAGCCAACACAGGGAGCTGACGTGGCTAACTCACAACCATGTAAACACCACTGACTGCGTTAGCAGCAGGTAGAGAGGAGGCCAAGACAGAGACAACTCTGGAGAACATAGTCCTGAGCTGCCATCGGTTTCTATAATGTCTGGCTGTTGACCCACACGCTGGGAAAGTTCTTCTTTGAAGTCTGTTGGGCTGCACTCCAGGCTGCAGGCTCCCTGCTTGTCGTTCCCGTGCTGCACTCAGAAAGCTAACTGCCACCCAGTGTTACGGGTTCCTAAGAGAGCATAGGTGAACCTCTACCCTCCCTTCAAGTTTTTCAGTTGACTAAGAATACAGCAGCTAAGACAACAAAAAGAGGCTTTCTGTCTGTTGCTCAGCCATACACTCTTTTTGGCAAAACATAATACACAGTAAGCTGAAAACAAATATCATAGCATTTGTCACAAGGAGTTTTAAAAACAATGCAAAGTAGAATTTAATTGCAGAAACTGAATGAGATACTGAAATTTTTTGCTGCTCCAGTGTAAAAACCATGCTGGTCTCCAAACCCAACTCCAGTCATATAACAAAGGCACAGGGCTTATGCTACTTGCACTCAGACAGCAGAAGGTAAAATGCTGGACATTGATTTTTGTTCCAGTGATTTCTTTGCATGAAACCAATTGTTAAAGTATTTTTAAAGCTTCTTTTTTTTTTCCCAATAGGCACATTACTTATTGCTCAGCATAAGCCCATTTCAATTTGATGACTACCACAATATCACCCTAATGTGAAACTGAAAGGCTCTTTCATACATTGCACCTCGTTTGAAGAAAAAAGGTAACTCTCATCCTCCCACACACACAAAAAGGGCAATTTGTAGGCTGTATGCTGCTAAATTCATGTTATCAAGTATGATAATTAGTAAAAGCTTAACTTACAATACCACCAATACTACTACTTTCTATATTTGCGGGCACTTGTAAAAGTATTTTTCTTTAGCAGACAGGGTAGGATTCACATGCCATAGATCTCTACTGGTTTTTTAGAGCAATTGCCTACATTTTCACAAAATGCAGGGGAAAAGGAGGAAGTCAGTCACATAAGCTACCCTCTGATCACCTGTGTCTTCAGCACTCACATCAGAAGGGAATACACTACTAGCCAGTGAAAGGTGAGTCTTACTCACTGTTTTCCAAACATTGCCCCACCCAAATATAACATGACTATAAAAATGCATATTTTACACTATTTGTTTTAACACAGATGGACAGTTGACAATATATTCAAACTGTGTACATTTCCAAGCACAGTTATGGTAACTGAGCATGAGGCTGTCCATACATGTCAATTTGAGAGTGAAATACTTTGGATTAAAGAGTAAATAACTGGTCCGTTATGTTTTAGGGTTTTTTTCCTGCTATATCACCCATTTGATTGTCTAAAGATACACTCTTTCTAGACAATGTGTTAAGAGCATAAGACGTACTGCAATATGCAAAGATTACAGCTTTTTTTACCGTTTTAATAGAACTTCTTGATTTTTCTTCCCAAACATTACTGCTCAGCTCCATTGTGCAATGAACATTTGTTTCTCTTTCATAGGATCCAAACATAAGTAACCTGAAATAGAAAAGCCTATAGTAAGAACTGTAATACTATTACATATATCCCAGATACCATATTAAACTCCCCATTCTTCATTTATACACTATTATTATTACCAATGTGTACACACAGAGAAGCCCACGCAGAAGATTCCACAGGCACAGCCTTACACCAAAGGAAAGACACTACCACCCTCTAGTGGAAGAACTACATAAATATCAAATATAACAAAATTTTTAGCTAAGGGTTTTTTGTTTGGGGTTGGTGTTGGTTTGGTTTTTGTTGGTTTTTTTTTTTTTTGGCAATTGTGTTTCCCTTTTTCTTCTCTTTTTTTTTTAAATAGTGTTCAATCAGCAGACTAGTATTATTCCATAAAAGAATAACTTCTTTTGTTTTTTAAAAAGCAACTATAGCCACAGGAGTCTTCCATTCTAGTCCTAAACTTCATGATATACTGCAGCTCTTCACGGTTCAAGAGAGTGTTACTGTAGACTGAAGTCACAGTTTACTACTGCTTACGTTTCTCTTTCACTAAACTGGGATCCTCTCATATCTGTGATTTTTTGTAACATTCATAACAAACAGAAGAGTGGTTCTTCACGCATGATACTCTATTCCACGAGGCTACAAAGCTTTTCAGGTAGATATCAGTACTATAAAAGAAAAAACCCAATAACCTTTAGGCTGTAGAACAGCAATAAGTTGCACACCACTCATCTCATGGTTTCTGGAAGTAGATAAATATTTTGGAATAAAAGCTTCTAACAAATCCTACTCTTTCGAAAGTGCTATTAGATTTTAATTTCCACCCCACCTCCCCCCCCAACTTTCTATATACATTTGACAAGGACAGTTTCTAAGCTTTCATCCAAAGTATCTTCTTTGTGACTGTGATGTGTTACACAGCTCTTTAGATGATATAGACAAAAGTTGTCAGAAAAACACCTCAATATTCTCTGTTTATGTTGTTAAATAATGTTTCTAGGTTAAATATTTATGATCAATAAGTGCCTAGCCTTCCAGATATGGAGATATGTAGTAAACATACTTTGAAAATTAAGTAAAGCTATTGAAAACAACTTTCACCAATAATTAGAATTGGTACGATTAAGCCAATCCTGAGGGAAAACACCTCTTTGGCTACAAGAGCACTCTAGCTTGCACTACAGCAAGGAGAGGTAAATCAATATTTCTTCTCTGTGTCTCTCTAGGAAGATTTTGCGTAACTGGTTTTTAGCTGAGTAGATGAATGCATGGGGGAGATGATAGGGGATGATCACATTGGGGTTGGTACCCAGCACAGCTGCTTTACAAAGTGACAATTGTTTTCGGTTCAGAGTTAGCAGCTATATCCTGTAACCCCATCTTCAGATGGAAAGTTCACATGCTCTAGTGAAACACCGCAAACAGCAGCTGTCAACCTCATTTCCAACTTGACCTTCAGCACTCATTTGTCTAGACACTATTGATTTGATTACTGTAAGCAGAAATCCAGCCTCAGAGCCAACTGATTAAGTAGCTTGTCTGAGCAAGACTAAGTTTGTTCAAGGTTAGTTGAACTGATGAACTCAGGCCTTCTTCGCTTATTTTTAAGCCATCCCCAGCAACCCTCTGCGGCTTTTGTGTTCTGCTTTTAGTAGTTGCTCTTGAGTAACACAGGTTTTCCTCAGTGTCTCATTGATATCAGACATTAAAGCTTTTCCACAGCTGACCATTGGTTGCATACATTTCATCTTCTGGTCACCTAGACACACTCTTGGGCAATTTTCCACGGCTACTTATTGTCCCTTTAAAATATCAGCATATTAGCTGTCTTGTACTGATGGCAACTAAGATAGAAGAACAAGGACAGGAGGTAGCTCAAAACAGGAACATAATTTTCAGTCAGAACCGTAACATAAATCACAAGGAAAACAGTGAGTCATAATGAGATTTCACCTTACATTAGGTTACCAACACCCAACTTGAAGAAACATATCACAAGACAGCAAAATTACACATTTACATTTTAAAGAGCTCTTCATGCTGGAGTTTGGAATTCAATTTCCAATTTCAGAAAGACAAAAGGGAAATTTTAACTGCTACTACACTAAGGAAATTCTTGTTTGAATAATACCTCCATTAGCATGCAAACAGAGGTACTGCATTCTATAACACAGCTGCAGATAAAGACTGACATTGTGTCACAACACAACCAAAACAACTGGATATGAAGGAGATATCTGTATCCTACAGATTGAAAGTCTGTAAACCAGTGAATGAAAGGATGTATGAAAGACATCCTGAAACAAAGTCTATAACCCCAGCTATAATTAAATCAATATGGGAATGTGATTAAATTACCACCTGAGTAATTAAAATATGCATACAGAAAGTGAATTTCCATTCCTTCCCCAGTTGTAAATTGGATGGTTCCCTGCAGCAAGCGAGCATGAGGTAGAAGAGTGATTCAACCAAGTAGCTACGGATATGAAAACAGTTTTTTGTAGCTGCCCTGCTTTCCAGTCTGAGAGCTACGAGGACTCCAAGACATGAAGTGTTTGTCCTCTGATACAGAACAACAGAAGCACATGGAGGCTGTGGTCACCTCAACTCTCAAGCCGAGCCAAGCCAAGAACTTCAGCAAGTCTTTATAGTCTTGTGGAAAAGAGGATGAATAACAAGGCTATCAAGTTCTCTGCATTTCGGAGGATGATGCTGAAGTGCTGATCTGCAAATCTAACAAGAATCTGGTATGTGCAGGCAAAGTACACAGCAATCTTTTGTAACATGTTATTTATTACCAGGTATGTAAAAGCAAGCTGAATTTATTTCCTTTACAATTCTTTTCTAATTTTTTTATTTCAACTGTGGCCTTTCTATGTGCAAGTATTTTAGGAGCTGAAATGAGCACAATATTTCCCAAATTTTAAGAGTGTCAAAAGCAGATTCAATATTCACGTACTTCACGGTGCCACTGCTGCACACTGAAGTCCACTTGAAGGCAAAAGGAAAAGAACCCATAAAACTCCAAATTTGACAAATCAGCATCAGGTACGCTCTGTGGTATTTTACCAAATAGCTATCTTAGGAAAATTTCCTTGTCCACAAAGGTTATCTATTGAAACACATGCTAATTTAGAAAGCCCACTTGATGGCATAGTTTTGGAAGAGTATTTTCACCTAATTTAATCAAAGTTTATAGGCTTTAAGACTTTCTTCACAGTGTATCTTCAAAAAAAAATTAATCGCAAGATTTAACAGCATATTGCTTTGCTTTTCCCTTTTCCTTAAAAATTTAATGTAATGACGGGTAGCAGCATTTTTGCAATAACTGAGTTCTGTGAGGGCATTGCACTTGTACAAGAAAACTTATTTTCAACAGGTCAGACAAAAATTTGCAACCATATTCCTTATTATTTACACTAAAGTTCCCATCCTTTCATTAATTTCCAAAATGTGCAAAATTTAATTTTTCTTTTGATAGCATGACAGCAAGGAAATTAATATGGTCAAACCTGCAATTAGAAAAGTGCAAAGAATGCACATATTGGGTCGTGTGAAGAATATAATGAAATTAAACTAGACATAACATACAAAAAGGTTGCTAAATGTTTTATCACTGTAGCTTTACCACTGTATTTCAGACTTAAGCAGGAGAAGTAGCAGGACTCTGTTACTAGACAAGGTGGATTACAATGTTAGTGGTCCAGAATCCTACTCCAAATTCTGTATAGAACTCAAAGAATAGGTACTGTACTGAGAGAGAATATTAAAACCTTCTGAGGCAGTGAGCAAAACTGACAAACACAAAGACATTAAAGTGATCTTTCATTTCTGGAACGATTGCCAAGAAAAATTTTCAGGTCCCAATGGCAGACGTGAGTGAAAAAGCTCTGTATTTCAGCATGCAGTGCTGTGCTGCAAAAGAACTGTTGAGAATGTTCCCAGACAACCTTCACACCAGCTCACATACAGCGGTGATGAAAAAGGGAAATTTTGTCATTGTTACTCTCATATTTATTGTATATTTCTTCTTTTACTACCAAGATCCTCAATGTGTCTTTCGGCTTCCACCTCATCAATATCTTCAGGTGCAAAATAAGCAAGAATATTTACTCACAGGGGGACTCTATAGATAACAGTTGTAGTTGTTTAGTTCAAAAAAGGATGGGACACCTGGAAGATCTGAGGAATTACTATGGGACTAAGAGTCAGACATCTAGATCGAGATGGGTCTGTTCAAACATCATTTTCAAGTGTGTGTCTAGAAACTCCAAGCAGCATAAACCAGTCAGATTAAGTCAGACCTGAAGCTTAAAAGACCTGACAAGCCAGGAACTGCACCCTCTCCCAGCCATCTGATAAGCATCTGTGACAGCTGAAAATACTGAGAGGTCAGATGACGAAGTCAAACTGAGCAATCTGGCTTCTAAAAGGTAACAGAAAGAAACACACAGAAAGAAACACAACACTAGTGATATGTTGATGTTATACTGTTTCAGATTCCGGAAAGACATAGTACTTAACAAATTACTTTCCAAACAAAAAAAAAAAATCCCACACTAACTGCACACAACTTAAGACAGTTATTTTGGGCCCTCTGTTAATAAAAATGAACACACTACTGAACTGAAATTGGAGACTGCCTATAAAGGGAGATCATGACTTCCCTTACTCAGTATAGGGTAAAGAAGAAATGCTCCTAGCAGCCAAGGAGTGCCCAGAGTCATTTAGTATTCTTGGATCATTCACCAAAAACGTATGAGAAAGCTAGGGAGACAAGTAAGCAGCAATTTCATTACAAAAAATAATCACTGTTGTGGCCCACACAATCCTTAATAGAAGAATATTTTCTGGAAATCCATAGCACCGATAAACCACATTAGTACAGCAAATACAGTTCAAACAAGTCTACAAGGCTACAGAAAAAAAGTGCAAAAAGGAGCCCATATGGTATAAGCATCCATGAAAAGAACAGGTTAAGAAAAAAAAATCTTGCTGCAAACCAGAGGTTAGTTCATAAAGAACAGAATGGCACATGACTAGATCAAAGCCTAAGCACGACTAGGATAAGATCTAACATAAACAAAAAACTAAGAGGTCTGACAAAAAAATCCCAGAAAACCAAGAGCCCACACACCTTTTCTCCAGCTTTAAAGAGAATTATTTTCTCTCCAATGGACAAAGGAAGATTTTATTTCTTTCAATTATTTTGTTCAAGACAAAAACAATAAATAATGCCTTATAAAAGTTATTTGGATTAATCTCAGTAAGACTAAGTGAAACAATTATTTCCCTTTGCTTACAACATAATACAATAGGATAATTACAACATTTATGCTGTCCTGGAAAGAGATTCATCACTTGGTGTGCCAGACAAACAAAAAAAAAACCCCAACAACAAAAAAACAAAACCAGGAGGCACAGATTAACTTGTAACTAGGCAAAATTCAAATGAAAGGCAAATGCATGTGCCCACCCACAATGCAGAAGTGCCTCAGGAACTTAGTGCAACTTCCATTTATTAATTTTTACTTTTAAAAATATATTTCTTGATTAGACCTCAATCACAACACCAAAGCCGCTACTTCTTGAATCAGAACAGGCCTACAGATATAATGACTACGAACTTAAGAATCACATGTACTTGCTCCATCAAGAGTGACCAAAAGACCACAAAACATACCTTGTACATTCAATTAACGTGACTTTTAGTCGACCTTCTGTCAATAGAAAATCCTGTATACAGAGGTCTCGATCTTCATATTCATCAGGTGGCAATACTTGAAATGGAAAAAATGGCTTGAACCTGAAAAATATAGAAGAGACTAATCTTAATTCAAATGACAAACAACACTAACAGAGAAATAAAAAAGGTAACAGGATTACAATGAATCTTTAACACTCCTGAAGAGAAATATTACCATTCCTACACATCCATTGGTCAAAAGGAACAAGTAGAAGTTACTAAAGCTTTTTGGATGCAGAAGACTGGAGAATATATAAACAAAATTGCTTCACAGGAATAGGTTATTTGTGTTACATTTACTAGCGCAGTTAATTTTGAGAATATGGGAAGCTGACCCAATGATAGAGTATGTTTATGCTTGCAAACGTGATTTAACACAAGAGTCCTTTTGCAATAAATATCTTACCAGGTCTTTGTTTTAAGTACATCTGCATAAAACATACCGCACTGAAAGGTAAAAATATACTAAGACCCTAAAGCTTAAATTTTTATGACACTGCTGTACTTAGAGGACTGGTCCATCCTAATAAACAGAACAATTTAGTTACACAGCTTGATATTTCTCTCATTTAGTGAAAAACATTCAGTTGCTCTTTTCAGCCAGTCTTCTTGAATTAAAATAAAGATACAGGTATTCTAAATATTTGCCCTTGAGTTTTATTTCCCTTAACACAGCATGTAAATCACAGGAAAAGCAGTTCATGTTCAAGATACTAAGTGTTTTACATACGTTATCTCACCACATAATTCTCTCTCTGATTAGGATATGCCGAGTTATAAATACCGATTTCATTTTTAAGTGATAGCGCTTCAGTATCGGACACCGCCATGATCTGAGGGAAGGAAGGAGGGGGAGCGGCTGCACAGCTGCAGCCCCATCACGTGGCAGACACACATGCAATCCTAGCAGCAAGGGCCACAACCCTGCAAACAGAAAGATATCATGGAATCTGCACGAGCATTTATAAAAAGTATTTGAAAAAGCACTTGCAGGGTATTCCTTTTTTCTGTCTTTTTTTATTTATTGCTCCCATTTCCTAGGACTGTCCTCTGCGTTGGTTTCCATCCTCTCTCACTGACACAGCCTCCCAGTGATTGTTTCTGTTGAGAAGACTTAAAATTGCAGGACACGAGCACCATTGCCTGCAGGATGTATCTGCCATTTCATGAGAAAGAAGTCTTTCATAAGTACTGTTTGCTCAACCATCAGAGGCATCTGCTTGTCACATTCAGAGATCACAATATGTTCAGGAAACAGTCACATGGATCTGAACTGAAGAGTTTCAGAAATTCAAATAAATAATTAAGCGGCCCTTAACTGTCGGCACACTCTTCAGGAGGGATCCCAGCGCTCTGATTCAAGACACTGCGTTTCTATATGAGCATCAGCCTTGTACGGAGCCATGAGAAAGACATTTCTTTTGTTCTCGCTGTGAATAAATACAACTCAACACTCCAGCTATTCTCCTGAAATCCAATTCAACTTCTAACTTTAATTTTGTTCCAAGTTTCTCCCTCATTAACTCTTTCAGGAAGAAAACTTTTAAAATTGGTCAAGTCAAAATAATCAATTTAAAAAAAAATAAACTGGAAAGTATTTAAGTCTATGTATGAAAAATATGAAGCAATTAAATCACACTGTTGATGGTTTAGGCTTATGAGTACACCATAAACAACCAACCCAAAATATTCCTTGTGCGTATACTAACTGGTTTGCTATTTTACTCATAATCTTCCTTTATAGTTCTTGAATCATTAAAGGAATAGCAAGCATCACAAGAGTGGGGAAAATACCACCAGCACAAGCCCACTATTTTCCCTCTACAAACTCCTAAGACTTATTACTACTTCAGGGCCTGGCCCCCACCCCACTCAGACCCACCCCGAGCCATCACAGCACACACCACCCCACACATTTCTCTTTAAGCACAAGCAAGGGTACCCTGTTCCTTTTAGAAATTTTTACCCCCTCAAAGTACAGATTTAGCTCAGATTTTGTTAGGCAAAAAAGGAAGAATTAGGCGAGCACACTGGAAAATAATGCCGAGTTTTCAGTGAATAAATACTTGTAGTTTTGGTTTGTTTCTTTTTTTTTCCCAGCACAAATAAACAACTTTTCAATTAGTACCAGCAACTGCCCATATACCTTCTCCCAAAAATCGGTTTAAAAAAAAAGTAGTTTTCCATGGGAACCTCAAACTAATGACCACCACCAGGAGCCTCAGTGAGCTACCGAAACAAGATTTCTGGGAGGGAGGAACAGGCAAAGAAAGAGAATCCAATAGGTCACCATCACCTTTCCGAATTTCTGCAAATGCCAGGCTTAAAACTGTTGGCATTGATAAGGTCTTTCCTTTACCTATACACTATAAAAGAGCCAGCAGGCTATTTAACAAAAACACAAACCTGGAAAAAATCTATTTCAATACCAAAAAACAAACAAGAACAAACCAAAAAAAGCAAAATAACAGACTAAAACATTCCAGGAAGGCCGCAGACATATCTGCCTACACATTCAAATGAAAAACGTCATCTCAAGTAACTTCAGAAGAAAGTGTTAAGTACAGCACACACTGCAATCTTTTGCTGCAGCACAAAATGATGAAATAATCCTTAGAACAAGCCATTTTTTGGGGGGTACATTAAGCCATAATGTTTACTATAATTTTGATTTCTATTTTCAAAATAGACTTTTTTTAATTAATAAAACAATGAATTAAAGAGGAAAAAATTCTAAAATACCAATGCAGTTATATACAATAATATGCAAGACACTTAACAGTGTATGCTGGACTTTGTGCAGCACTAGTTAGGTTTTCTACAAATACGGGATTAAAAAGCAGTCTCAAGAGTTTTAATTTACAACAAGCACTTACGTTCACATTCTTACCACTGAAACTATTTGCAAAATCCTTAGCAAAAAACCCTAATATATTACCTATTTCCATTGGCATTAGCAACATACAAATAGCTAAATATTCCACATTATATGCATTTTTAATGTTTAAGTGCTGCTCTGAAGCCTTCCAATTCTATAACATAGCACTTGTCTATTTAAGGTAATTTACTGAGAGTTTGTACATTTCCAAGATTAAACATCGGACAAATTACTATTTCAAGTAGATTTCAATTATATATTAGTTAAGTGAACTGTTGACAGACTGTGTAAGTCCAAGATAACCCAAATTTATTTGGAAGAACTTTCCTCCTGGGAACTGGTGAATGAATACAGACCCAGACAGCAACAGTTGGTAACACGGCAAGACTCCGTTCCCTTGTGTTGTAAAACCACAACCTGCAATCCATGCATGTAATCAAGCCAGGCATCACAGGTTCTCCCATCTTTTTCCCCATGGTAGGGAAAGTCTATGACCTACCCTACCTTTTAAAAACACAATCGCCAGTAACGAAGGCTGCTCTGAGTGCCATCACTGCTGCTCCTCTGTTCCGTCTAGCAGGAGCACAGCAGAACAGCAATGGGTGTTCTCCCCTCTGCGGAGAAACCAGATTCCCCACGTCCATACCGTATCTCTAACTTTCCTGCTTGAGAACAGTCACAGCACTACACAAAATGAACTGTGAAGTTTGTTTCATAAAACATTTACAGTAGGGACAACAAAACACACTTTTAATATGAAAGCAAAGCTGTATTTCATTGTATTAAAGTACCAACAGTAGGCTTTTAGCTAATAGTGCCAGTAACACAATTCGGCAAACAAGGCAAGAGATACGAACTCTATTCCCAAGCCCTGCAGACTACGGTACCTTTGGTGATTCAGTATCTTCCTGTCCCAAGCTTCCCTATATAAAGGAGAGATAAGTTTCCTATCATCCTGGGTTTGTTATTATAATAGAGAACCTATTTTATTAAATATCTTGTGTAAATAACCTTTCTGTGATTTCTATAATAGCTTTAAGCATGTATTTTGGTACCCTCTATTATTTAGTCCATCCTTGAAGAGCGAAAGTCCACCAGTAAATGCCTTAGTGAAATTAATCACATTGACTAAGGAAAAAGATCATGTAGCCTACCAGTAAGCCTCTATTCAAAAAGTCTATAAAGCAACCTTGACAGCAAACTAAATGCCTCAGTTAATCTCAGCTGGTCTCTGCCATCATCACAGCAGCCATCCCAGGATCTGGGCAGTTCTGGTAGGTTGCTCTTGTGAATTCAAGGCTCTTGCTTCCCAAGCACTGAACAAGGAAAAAAAGTGGTTGCTATTTGACTGTCCAGATCTTTAAACACTCATCCAATATTCACAGCTCCCTTTCTTCACTTTAACCTGCAGCCAAAAATGTTCATTACATAAATTTGTGGACCTCCATCAGTGGAGAACAAGCCCATAACAAATGGTCTGCAGTCAGTCCATTCACTGCTGCAGCCCGAGAAAAAGGTTTTAAGCCATGACAACAGTGTGGGGAAATCTAGGAGTTGCTCCTCACAGCACAACAGTTGAGAAAATGTTACCAAAAGGTACTTACAAAAAATATAGTACCTTTCTAAACACTGCTGAGCTGTTATCAGGGTCTCCAAGACAGATTTTCATTGCAACTATATTAGACCTCTTTCAAGTGGGATCTAATGCTGCCATCTCCTTATTCAGCAAGGTCAAAAGGCAAAATTCGTGCCCATGTCACAAATCCTTGACCTACAATGCAGGATTATGCCAACTCAATCCATATATCCGAAAGCCTCCTTTTTGATTCCAAACCTGTGAAATGATACTAAACAACTATCAGAAATAAGGTAGATTTTGTGAGGGAGAGATTTTACTGTCTTTAAACCATACGTTTCTGTCTTTTTTTATTTATTGCTCCCATTTCCTAGGACTGTCCTCTGTATTGTTAAGCCTTTCTGAACTCTTCATCTTCTCCAGAGGAACAAAATAGGCACATTGTAGCTGGGGGGGGGGGGGGGGGGACGGACGGGACGGGACGGACAGGGACGACACGACAAAACAAAAAACCCAACAACATACCACAAACCACCTTCGGCCCCTGCCCCAAAACCCTGCTTGAATATGGGATGCTGTTAAATTTAAAAGTGCCTTATATCAGATGCTTATAGTGCCTTTTCAATTTGTTTTCAAAATATCAGTCTTCCTCCACAAATTTATCATCTTATTTGTCCAGAAGTCTAAAATTCACATAGCACACTATTCAGAAAATGTTAGTTAAAACCCAGCAGTTTAACTTAATATGAAGAGGAATAGCTATCAAACTTGATGTGAAATTTTAGCAAGTGAAAAAAATGTTTAAAAAAGTGAAAAAATATTTAAAAGAACCTGTCGAGTTGCAAAAGTGTTTCTCAACAAATATTGCAAGCACAAACAGCAAAAAAAAAAGTCATTTCACATGAGGAATTAGGTCAGATGATTATACCAAAAGATGATTAAGTTAATATACAGGATTAAAGTTACACTTAAAGTATCATACTGAGCTCTTCCACATACAAAGCACAGCAAAAATGTTTCCAGGCACTGCACGCAGTCAGTATGTCTCCTTCATACGAAAAACTTCTACACTTCATTCATGTCATATTTCACAGAGTCACTCAGTGGCTTATTTGCTCTCATCTGATCACCACCTCACTCAAAGTCTAGATCAAAATTGCATCTAAAAAAAAAATCAAGTTTGTTCCCCTCATTTTGGGCGTTTTCAGCCCCTGAATAACGCTATTCTTCCTTCCAGTTGCCAGTTCTGCAGGTGAGGAATTCACCTACCTGGAACAAAACTAATTCAGTGGTTTACTTTTAGAAATGCCTGACCTACATCCACATTAATTTGTATTCACTATTCTGTGATGATTGTTTTGTGGTCCTTAAGTCAGCTTTTAACAGAGAAGAGGACAGGAGTCTTTTATACCTTAGTTTAGTTTAGTTAACCTATTACCTAAATGAACTGCTCCCATCAGTACCTACTTAACTACAATAATTTTAGTTGCATGAGGAAATCTATTAAGAACAGGGAAAAAAATATCAATTTATCTGGCCAGAGATAACCAGGCACTTATGTGTTTCCGTTCATTTCATCTGTTAAGAACATCCAGAATCACGATAAGAAAAAAGTAATTGTTAAGAGCTAAACACAGACAGGAACAAACTTCAAAAGCTCTCAGTACTTCATTTCCTAACTGGAGAAGCAGAAAGACTTAAAGCTTCATTTGTAAAAGAAGGAGGTGGCTAGGATTTTGTAGAGCTTTAGCTAAGAAGTGAAAACACTTTTCTAGAGTAAGTTCTGGGAAAAGTTTTAAATTATTCTCTGGTTTTATAAAGGAAGTTTTATATCTAAAACAGTGGTCTAAAAATTACTGGATATCTGTTTAAGACCACATTAATCACTTGTATTATATGAATTCCAGCACTACTCTACTGCCATAAAATAAGATGAAACATAATCAGGTTTATGAATTTTTCAATCGAGTTACATTAACTGAATTTTTAAATCTTAATAAACAAGGCAAAAAGAGACCTTAAATCTCAGAAGAGCTCACCAGCTAAAAATGCAAGTATCTTTAGCATAAGGCTACTTTCTATACATTGCAAGTCAGAATTTTGTTTACCACTAAGCAAAAATTAAACCAAAATCTGAAGTCAGACTGTGTTTAGTAAAGTGTCAATTTACTTTTGTAAATGCTACTGTATTTGAAGATTCTAGTATCTAAAATATTTTTGAACGAATAACTGCTGAATTTATTTTCAGTTTTGGGAATACTCAAAAGGTTCGACTAACTACAGAACAGAGCTCAGTCATTTTTAGATTGCCTTTATCTGATTCACAGAAATAAGTCATGTGCTTGTAAAGTATATAAATTTCAAAAAGAGTGACTGACACCAGGTATTCAAGTAATTAAAAAATTCTGTATTCTTACACCACGTGTAATTTAAGATAAAGTTTACTTCCACAAAAATTCTAAAATATTACAACCCACTCCTAAAAAAGCACGATCACATTAATAAGATTTTAAAAGTACTTCTCAGCTTACATTTAAGCCTGTTAGGGTTAGGTATTATAAGCAAAGAGCTTGTATCATTCTTCACATTGAAGATATAAAAATGGAACTCATTCTTATTTTGAAAAAGGACTAGCAGTACTTTTTTTTTTAAAAAAGTACTTTAAAAAGTATCACCATGACAGATTTTGCAAAAGCAATTCCCCAGCTTCCACTGATTTCACAAGGAACAAAACTGCAGAAGTGTGTCAGTATTCATATTCAGGGGACTTTATACTGAATAAGAGTACAGTTTGAATTACTAGAAATCTACTAATTTCAGCTTTACCCACACCCATGAAAATCTGGCTTACAAACAACCTGAAAAACACTGCAAGAACGAGTAGGTTTATTTTCTAGGAAATTTTATGGAAAACTGCAAATCAGTTCTAGCACTCCACCCACTGTGTTACAGGATATTCTGCCACAGGCATGTGGGAGGCTCATACACATAAGTTCTCAATATATGAACAGTCACTTTTTAAATCAAGACCTCAAAAAAAAAAGGCAAGGATTTTATTATTCAGGTTTTCTTCTTCAAAGATGTTTCACACATTTCCAGATTCTTAAACTACAGTCTTTCTTACGGTGATATCAGTACCTCTGAGGTATGTCGTGAATCAGACACTCAAGACAAACACTTTTAAAACTTTAAAGACCCATTCTACCAGAACAAATAAAAGAACAAATGTAAATAGTCAAGTAGCTCCTTCCAAAAAGATAGTAATTTTTTTTCTCCTGCTTATATGACAGAACTCGTCATAAATACAGCAATGAGAGTCTTAAAGATTTGCCACTGCTGTCTGTATCGAAATAGTCACAGGTAAAAAAAGAAATCTTGAATCAGGCTTATCAAAACTACTTTCTTATCAGCACAAACAAGATCGATTTGACCATGCACAGACTTTTTTGCATGTCAAGAATACTGGTTTCCCAAATTCTAAATTCCATAAATACTGAAATAGCTTCATTAACTCAATGCAGTCAATTCCTGTTTGATCTCTGAGTTTTCATGTGGTGGTTTTTTTTTTTTTTTAATTTTATGTGACCTAGCTGAAGCCAACTGTTGGTTCAAATTAAGAGAAAGAGATCAAAATCCTGCCATATTTCAGTCTCAGACAGGACAAAGACAAAATTTCCCTGTCTAACCAGAAAGCCTGAATCATTGTGGCTCTGCTCCAAATAGGACAGAAAATGCAGAATATGCTCTTGTTCACGTAGAGCTGGAAGAGAGGCAGGTGTGGTTCAGCAACCAGTTTTTAGACATTCAAGGAGAACAGCAGCAGGAAAAAAAGACACCAAAAAAATAAACAAACCCAAGTCACCCCAAAACTCTACACTTAGCTAGTTGGATTAGAGATTGGTTCCAATAACTGATGCTAGGAAAATGCTAGCTTTTTCTCACTTCAGCAATATATTCTCCCATAAGGCAGTCTCAAGTCTCTACAAACATCTCTGCAGTCCGGGTCAGAGGAAAACAATGTTGATGTTCTAACAGAAGTCTCTGCTCTGTAGGTGACTCATTCATTGGGCTCAAGAGTTTTAATCCTCTGCTCTAAACACTAACCTATGTCCATATGAAAACTAACAACATCCTCTTAGACCACTTAGCCAGAAAATTACTATCTCACTGCTAAAAAGTCTGACAGCTGTAAACCAAAAGTGAAAAAATATTCGTTATCTGTTCTGAATTCTAGACACGATATCTTTCCAAGGTTTATCCTCACTCCTCCAGTTAGTTTTAAAAATGCTCTAACTACAGAAGCTTCTCTTCAATCTACATTTATCTAGTCACTTCTGACAAGACAGAAGATGGTCCAATGCACACTTAAAGTCTTCCAAACTGGTGGAGATAGCCTAGCTCAGGATTAGTAGTACCATTTTCAGAGCTAAGATGACTGACAGTTCACCTTAAAATTGTAAACAGCAGTAATTAAGGATCTCTCTTACAGAGAGCTCAGCTACTCAGACTGCAATGGTGGGGACGGCACTGATGGGGACTGGGGACACACCATGGCACATACTTGCCAGCTGTCCCCCAAGCAAAGGTGTCACCATTTGTGAGCCACAGCATTTTATTCATGGGCCCCTACAGTAAACAAACAGGATCAAATAACCCAGAAGCTCAGTCTGGACGTGACCTGTGGCACCACTGTTGACAATCAAAAACAGGAGGGGCTTGTGAGATTAATTAACCAGAAGGATTCTTGCACTTCCCAAATCCTACACCACTGTTGGCAAGTTACAGTTGGAACTTGTGACTGCATTTGAAAGAAGGTGCTGCTCAAACTACCATAATCTTATCCAAATTCATTATGGGGATGGTGGGAGATTTTCTCTAATCTGCCCTTCTTTCAGAGGAACAGGAAAGAAAAAAAGAAAAATCTGAGCTTTTGTAGTATTGTTTTAAAACAATACCACTGACTAACACTGCTGTTCCCACCCCACCTCCCCTTGTAATCCACTGGGCTCTTTGCTTGGCAACATTAGAATTTGTTTTGTTTATTCTATCATATTGCGTTAAGTTTTATTAGCAAGTATGCAGAGTTATTCTTAAAGAAAAAAAATACAAACTGTTGGAGTTTTCAGAGTTACAGTGCATCATTTCCACTGTTTAATTTCTTAGGAATTATTTACCAAGCCAGATCATTCACAGTGGTGATTCAAACACCACCAAGAAGCCTTCCGCCATGTCACTGCAAGACTATGATCTTCAATTTCTACTCTATTTTAGCTCAGGCAAACAGGAATAACGGTTTAAGTCATTTACTACACAAGTGACATTCACGTAAAAGTCCATTTTAGTTCTTACTACACAATGGCTTACACTTAAACTACTATATAAAAAGTGTATTTGACAGGATATTTTTCAGATGGTTTAGCATCATTTAAAGCTTTTTACATATATGGTATTAGTTACTGTCAGTATTAGTATCTTCATTTCAGTGACACTGGCAAACACCACATAATCTCATGCTTAATGCCATTACAAAAGCAGATCGTAATATTTGTATACATTTCCTTCTGAACAGGCATTTTTCATAACTACGTTGCCATTAAAATGGATACAGGAAAATATATTGAAGCTTAGCATTAAGACTAAGTTAAGAAGGTCAGGAACAAAGTATGTAAGTGTTATGATTACCATTAGATATCCATAGATGATTTTAAAATATTAGACAGAAATTAAGAAGTAATTTTGCAAATTTACATCTCAAATTGTCCCTGTAAGTTTTACAGTTAAAGCAACACAAAATTGCTAAAAAAAGTATTCCCCAATGATTATCCTAATTCAATTTTATGCTAGTCATATCTGGCAATTAATTACTGTCTTTGAGCATGTGTAACAGTCTGATTAACTATATCAGCTGATCTCTGTAATACACTCTTTATTGCAGACAGATTTTTATGGCATCTGGTACGTCTTCAAAAACATGAAAACTGTACTGCTGTAGCAGAATCCCTGTATTTTCCATTACACAAAACAGCTTTAATGGAGAGGGCTGGGTGCACTGCTCCTTACAGACCATTCTGCTGAACTATAGCATAGCTGCAAGCTGAACAAGGGAATTAAGAAATTATAAAGGTAAGTTATTCCCCTGTAGTTTTAAGGCTCAAATTAATTACATCAGCTGGTGGGGAAAAAAAAACCACAACCAAGTTGCTCTCTAGAGCGCAACCCAGAGGTGAAAACAATTTCTGCCTTTCTCTCATATCACAAAAAATAAGGTTCTTCCTCTCTTTTTCTTCTCTGGTAAACCAGCATCTCCTTAGCAGTTTTCAGAGCTATATATGGCCACAGACAGGTCTAAAACGCTGCCGGGCTCCAGCTGGGTCCTGCAGTAAACAGAGATGCACTGCCCAGTCCTGAGAGGGCTTATTAAACCAGGCGGGCTCCACAAGAGTACGAATCCTTCCAGAAGGAAGTGCTTAGCAAAGCAGATGGACCCAAATGGCTTTGGGTATGTGTGATGCAAAAGTCTGAGCTACCAAACCCCACACAGCATATACCCAACTTGAGCAATTTAGGAACGCCCGCATCCATGACACCACATACGCAACCGTTTCACTGTTGGTTGGGCACTTCAACTGTGCTGTAGAAACTTTCTTTGCAACACAAACATATGTGTCAACTGAAGTCTTCATTGCAGATTTTCTTCACTAATTTACTAGATATACTGGCTAGCATCATGGAACATCTTGAAGTTCTGAATTCTAGCCTAGATTCGACTGGCTTGTGAAACAACAATTTGATAAACAGTGAAGGTAAATAATAACAGGAAAAGCTTCCAAAACTTGTGTGGATCTAACTCATGTCTCTCAATGGAGATTAACACCATTCCAGCAGTATTCTTTAGTTTACGCAGAAAATCAGTGACCGCAACAGAACTATTCAAAGAAATTATTTATAAATTCTGTGTTCAGCTTAGTATGTCACAATTAGCCTGACAAATGTTTATAAAATAAATGAGTCCCAAATCCCCTTCACACAAACTGGCATCCACACTCATTTCCAAAATAAGAATTTATCCAGTTATGAACGAGCCCTCTTAACCCTTGAACATCAAAACAAACACTGTCAGTGGAACATTTCTTCTTAATTATATAAAATCTTGATATTCATGTATCATGCAGAATGGAACCTGCTTGAAAAGCTAAATGTTCCCAGTTAATATTTATAATATTGGATCATTGCTTTCTTCTGGATAAAAGCACAGTTTGAGATCATCATGCAAAGGTTTTTGTAGTTCTACAGTTAATGGATTTTAGCAGGCTGGGGTGGCACAAATTGTCTATTAAATTAACAAACCGCATAGGTGTGTAACATTCTCTCCATGCTCCTTTTAGACAGTAAAGTTTATTAATCCCAGAAGAAGTTTTAAACTTAAAGTCTTTTGCTATTCTCTAAAGAACAATAATATCCAGAATAACAAAATGTTTAAGTAGTTTTAAATCAAACAAGTGTGAATGTGAACTGTAAACACAGGAGCCTATCCGGTGACTTCAGGCAATCTGTGCAGGAATGCAGAATAAGCAGTTTCCCACAGAAACCCAGTAATATGAAAGGACTAGCTCCAATAGTGAAATTGGCAGCCTGAGACTAAGCTTCACCATCACTGGAGCACCACACTGATTACTAAAACCTACTGTCCTTACCCAGGCTGCTTATTTAACAGCCTTCTGATCAAGTATTGTTCGCTAATAAAAAGATTAACTATTTCACATGTTTTATATATATATATACACACAATAGGTTCTACAAAAGACATATATTTTGACATCAAATGAGCTACTGAGAGCTGTATTAGCTACCCACTTTTACAGGTAAATTCTGTGCCTCTGTTCCTTGAAGTAATCTCCTTTAAGGAAAATCCAGTGTTCTTTTTGGTGTGACAGGCAGGGAACATTCATCACACCATCTATCCACAGAAACTAAAAATCATAATACAGCCTGTAGAAGGTGATTCAGAATAGCCCAACTCTAGTGCTTGAGCACACCTACCTGCTCCAACAGACAGGCTCAGAGCCAAGCTGGGACATTTGTTAGATACCTATAGTTCGGTAATGTGATTAACTCCTATATGCCCTATACTTTGAAATAGGTTACCTTTTAAAAAATAAAAAATACTACTGCTTATTTCATATTTAAAAGAATTGAAAGGTAAACAAATTATGACAACTGAATAAAAAGAAGCATTTGTTCTCACTGAGCAGCAAGATCAGCTTAAGTATTCAAGATCAGAGTTCAGAGGAACAGAAATGCAGAGTCTCAATGCTAGTGCATGCAAAACGCCATGAAGTACCAAATAAATCTTATCAGATTTTTTCAGAGCCTTCATTCACTATCCACATGAAAATGGTTCACTGCAGGACTAACTAAGATCAAGTGATTTTTAAATACAAAACACCAAAAGTGTTAAATAAGGTAGTTTTCATTATTATTGCACAAAGAATCTTTTATATACTGTTTCAAGTGAGAGAAGCTGAAGGAGGTTTTATTTTCCTGTCAGACCAATTAACCTCAATGCTTACTGGATTGCTATATGTTTGCACGTGCAAACAGTAATGACCAAAACTTATTCTTTTATGTCTTCATCCATCTCTCCCTCCAACTGCGATTTTTTTTTTTTCCTTTTGTCCCCAACTATACCTCTGGTCTCCCAGTTTCTCCGCTAATCCATCTCAACTCAGTGCCATATTAGTTATTTACCTTTGCAGGTAAGAAAAGAAAATGTAACATTTGTTGACTAGTCATAGGAAAAGGCTCGCTCAACCTGAAAAGAATGTCACCTCTATAGTGGGAAATGTCCAATATGTGGTCATTCATTATTCTGAATTTATAATGAACGAGTTTCAAACTGGCATTCTTTCAGAATTAGATCTTCCCAGTGTGAAAGCCTGTGAACTGCTAGAGCTAGGGAAGAAGACTAAAAGGTTTCAAAATCCCTAGAACCAACAGGTTTTGAACTTGATATCTACATAAGGAGATTCACATACATACTTTGTACCACATACTTTCATTTAATCTGAAGAAACATGTATTTAGTGACCCTCCAGAAACAATGTATGTCTGTATTGACCACTCCCAAGATAAAGACAGTAAAAAAACTCTGCACTACAAAAAGCTTCCTTCTACACATGTAGCATCCTTGAAGAAATGAAAATATTTAATGTTCTGGTGCTTGGTTTTGTTTACTGTGTGTCAGGTTGCCTACAGATCCATTTATCTAACTCCTGTATGAATAAGAAGAGCTACTTATCCATGCACTACAAACATAATCTTCCAAGCAGGGAACTATCTACTGATGCCAATTATCACCACTCTGCCATTAGCAGGACAAGTCTTTGTGCTGGCATCACTCAGAGCATTACCTCTCTGGAACCGTAGGAAAACCCACAAGTATCACAGTACTGCTTTACCATCAATTTTTGCAGAGCAGAAAAGGACTCAAATCCTGTATACGAGAAGATTTTTGCAGCTAGAATAGGCATGGCATTAAAAAAGAAAAAGTGGGGGGAAAAGCCTCCTCTTTCCTTTCAGCAGCAACAGGAATGAGAACTTGAAACAGGAGCGCCTTACAGATTTAGCTAGTAAGAGAGGTTCATATCACAACTACAGCAGAAATCCACTCAGGAAGAGAATCTCCACATCCCCTCCCTTTGCAGAAGCTGTAGAGAAAGTAGGTTTCTCTACTGGCTGCTGATTTCTGAAGTTGGACATGCTCACAATCCCAATCTCTGCGATTATTTCTGGTATTTCTGAGTATAACCTCATCATATGAATAATACATACTTTTGAAAATTTTATACTTTTTCCAATACTTCTATTACCATATTATGAAGTCATTTCTATTATAAAACACACTTCAAATCAATAGCTACTTACATTACTTCTCAGCTTAAGTTTTGCCAAAAAATAAGAAACTGCTGTGTAACTCTTAAATTGCATTCTGTAATGGTAAATTAAAATAGGCTTGTCTAATGGTTCTTCCCAGTGAAATTCAATACAGCCCCAGCTTCCAAATAAAGCATAAAACTATTGAACATAACTAACTATATTGCAAGTGATCAGTTCCGAGGATAATTCATGTTGGCAGGGACCTCAGGAAATCACCTAAATACCTGATATAGAAATGTTAGAATTAATCCTTTGTGAGATTACTTCTAAAGAAAAGAAATTGATTCCACTCTGAGGCAGCATGCATTAAAATAAAGCAACGTACAGTTTCTCAAACAGGCTAGTATCAATACAAACTATTAGCTTTTTTTTAATGTAACAAACTGAGAAAACAAGCATTCTTAAAATATACAGGACTGCCTCACTGATTAGGCAATACCTAATCTGCTTAGAATCTAAGTGGATGAACTTGCAAGACCTTAAATTTAGAAAAATCAGCACCTGTCAGATTTTTTTTACACCATTGATTAAGAAATACCAGAAAATTGAATTCTGGAGGGAGACTAGACTGCAAGTACTTCCTCCTCACCCATTACATACACACAAAGGGCTTTGGATTTTTGTTATGACAAGGTATATTTTTATTGTCTAGAAAGAGCCCAAAAACCAAAGCTCCCCAAAATATATGCAAAGCAAGATCAGGACCTGTTCAAAACAGCCAAACTACAGCTGACTGTTAAGAATAGGGTGCAAAATACAGCATAATTAGTGTACCTACACACCTGACATGATGGGGGGGGAATATCAAGGTTGCCACCAATAAGCAGCTTAGTAATAGGTTAATGAGCAAGGTACAGCTCATTAGACAACTAATAGATGTGACACCTGCAACAGCACAAGGAAGGAGACAGACACCTGAAACTCCTTACTATGTATCTCTAAATACTAAACAGACTATGGCAATGCTACTAACTACAGCTTAGTGTTAACCTCTTTATCCTACTATTAAAAGGACATGATACAGAAAGTTAAAGCCAACATGAACCATGTATATGGTACTACTTTTAAAGAACTGTTTTAGCATATACAACAAAAAACCAAAGGTTGGATTCAGGCTGCTAGATAAACTCCACTTTGTGCTGATAATTGGTATCTACCATCCTGCTCTAGTAAAAGAGACCTACATGAAAAATTCAGTGTCAAATCAAGCTATGCTGACAGGCAAGACTGACTAACTATGGTTCCTGAGAGTGCCAGCATTAGAGATTTTAGGACAGCAAGACGGGTCAGTGGCCACCCTGCAGAACACCAATAGTTCACATCAAACAACCAACAGGAAAGTCAAGGCTTTCCATGCTCATTCTCAAGTTCCACCCACTGGTCAACTTGTCTTAGAACTAAAAAAAGGTATAATTTAAACAGTTAATTCAAGTCAAAATAAGAATTATGGATTATGTAGAGCCAAATAAGTGACACTTACAACTCTTCATTACCTTAGTGAAGTTGGGGCTAGTTAAAAAAAGGAATCTTGACTCACAGTTATCTAGTTCCTCAAGAGCGCACCAGAACTCATGTATATTGGAGAAGAAAAAAATATCCTGTCATTTTAAGATCTTCCCCACATCTGAACAAGAAACTTCTGACAGACTACAATGCTTTCAGAAGAGCTGTTTGCATTTCTATTACAAAGCAACAACAAATACATTAAGATTAAAGTTAACTATAAAACAGTAGTAACCCTTGCTAATACCAATTGAATTGCACAGATCCTTTATCAATGATGACTAAAAAAAGAAAAGCCTACTATCCACTGAATTTCACCAGCAGCCTTGCTTCCAGAGATTTAACCAAATTCTACTATACGAGATAGCAACTGCCATTCTATGTTAGAGCAGCTTCAAGATAGGCTGTTTTGCCAGAGACAAACACATTTCTTAAAGCGCCAAAGTGATTACACACTATTAGAATAAAATGCAAATTAGTACTTATTGTTTAGACGTAAAGTGCATCCCCCCTTTTAAAATTAGTAGACAATCGCTTTTACGGAGGAAATTGTACATAAAATGCTAGACAAACTTTAAAATGCACTTACTAGCCTACATTGCCTCCTCTCATAGACATTTAAGAGTGCCTCTGGAATGAAAGATGCCGCCTTCTACTTCCAAGCTACAGTTATGCACATCGCACAAAGTCACTCTTAGCAATGGATGATACAAAAGATGATCTTACTAATCACTGCTTTGCTGCATAAAATTTTGTACATAACTGGAAAGAATACAAAAGTGCCTGTAGTAATTTGGCTGTAGCAACAGACAATGCACATGTGAAGACACAACATTTTAATGCAGTATTTGACAATTAAATAACAGAGGGGGGCGTGCTTTATACAAACTTAGTTATAGGATGTTCAAAATCAACTACTGGCAAAAGTTCTCCTCTTATGCCATTCACTACCAAGTAATAACCTCTAGAAGTCACCTAACACAAAAGGCAAAGAAAATGGCATATTTTAATTTTTGATGCTACTTAGCATCTTGAAACAAGATAAAAATCCTTTGCAGACTTCAATCTGGAAGCTAGCAGGGGAACAGAGTGCCCCTTTAACCAGCTGAAAAGGGAACTTCCTGCACTCCAAGTGCTTTTGTTTACAAAGTTGTAATTACAGCTACTCAAAGATTTATTTATAAAGTTACTTGAGCAAGAGTAGGGAGACATCAAAAAGGGTTTGAACTACACATGGAAGCAAACACTGACTAATGTACCCAAACAAAAGGCATATGGGCCATAGGAAAAAAATGGGGAGAGGATAAGCACATTCCCTGTAGATGAGAAATTGCTAAGCTTTAAGTAAGGTAACAGGTTATTAAGCAGTTGTGAAACTCTCCTGACTTCTTCCTATACATTCTTTGCTAAGGAATACATTAGCATACCGTAATCCCAAGCTGATGTGCTCTTACAAGCTTTCTTAAAACCGCCAAATTTCACTCTTAACAGCAGGGGGCTTGATTTTCCAAATCAGTTCTCCATACTGTTTAAACCAAAATGCCTCAATTCTCAGCTATACCACCACATAAGAGTGTATCATTACTACTTGGCTGTTACCAAGTTTTGCTGTCTAGGAATCTACCTACATAAACTCATCTGAGACACGCTGGTGGAGAATATGTGTTTTCAGCTTGTGTTCCACAAAACCTTGGGCAACTGAGGACAGCTAAAGGTCCACAGACAGCTAAAGGTTCCCGTGCAGGGGTCTGTGTTCCCACTTGAAGCTTTAAAGACAAAGTTCTAGACAGTTAGGACACAACTGATTCAGTCTTCCTTCCTTAAGATAGTTTCATTAATGCGCATTAAGCTTAGTGTCCTGCTTTCCCCCTTCACATCAGAGTGGGTTGGAATGACATGTCCAGAACATGGCATAATATTTAAAGGTCAAAAGCACCATATACAGGGTTGGACACTGTTTCACTGAACATTTGCCACCCTGTGCTACCAGCCTGCTATCTAGTGTGAAAACCAGCTACAATAATGCATTTTCCTCTCAAGCATCCCCAATTCCTTATAACTTAAAGGGAACATTTTAAAATAACAGTTCATTCTTCTTAGTTTTATAATTTATGCTTCCTACATTGTTCTCAATGTCAGTTACCTTCTATCCTCACACTTCTCATTTCTGTCCCAAACACTGCACTGTGCTTCCTTCCTTATTTTCCCCTCCAGTCCTTTCAACACATCAGTGGCTCACACGTGCCTCATCCATTCTTTCTGGCACATAAAGTCTGAGAAATATGTAGAAAATTCATTAACTCTAACAAATGATGAGAGCAGCCTACTGCCCAGGTGCATCTCCCAGAGGAAAAATGAAGATGTCTGCTTCCTCTGGTGAAGGGGAGGAGCACATCATCACTGGTTCCACAGGCGCCCTAAAAACTTGCCTAGAGAGTGTAAAGATCATTTGCTCTACTCGCTCTTTCTAGCTATGCCAAGAGCACTCACTCTGCACCACGACTGTGCTATCCTAGCCTCTTCTTCGGGCTCTTCTCTACAGTTAACAGCAGCAGTCTCTTTCCAACACAGTCAGAGAATGGAAGCAAACTTGCCCTCGGCAGTTTCACTGCTGCCCTGGGCCCTCTGGAGAGCAATTCAGCACCTCAAAATTTGAAAGGACCACCACCTTATTTGAATAAAATACTTGCTGCCCTTTCAGGGTTTCTAAATCTTGGCTATTTTACACATCCGTGTTCACAAGAACTCTTATAAATTTGACTGCAGAAGAACCAGCTGAAAAGGCTTTAAAAATTACATCACTGCAAAGCTAATTACACTTCAAAATTCAAATAGGCATTTTCAGTTACTCATCTCCGAGGAATTTTTCAGAGAAAAGGCTTATTGCAGAAGAATGTGGTAAACAAAACAAAAATCCTTACTTAACATGCAATACAAACTACAAAGAATAAACAAAAGAGAAACATAACATGGTGTCTTAAGAGTGGTAAGACAATGACAGAAAGTGAATGTGATACCTGAACAGTGGTAAGATATTGAATATCTTTTAATCAGAAATGAGGGTAGAATCAAAGCAAAGATGCCACTTGCGACTTCTGCTACAGAAGTATCACTGAACATTTCATTATGTTCAGTACATAATGCAATCTGTGCTGCAGTGTGTCCATTTTTAAAAGAAAACACACTATCTTACAATAAAAGACAAAAAACCCAAGAGTTCCCCCGAAGTTTTACTTGTCATAATTGTGGCAATATTTCTCTTATCACCTTTTGGATTTCCCCGAAGTTACTGAAGAAATTCAGCCAACCAAAAACGAAGAGGTCACCATCTATCATGGGATCTCAAAACTATTCCCTAGAGTGAACTTTATCCTTTCTCACATTAAGTAACAACCACCTTGCCTCTACAGGTAAGCACAAGCCACAAGTCTTGCCCAGGTGGCTCACCAGCAGCAGAAGCTTGGGAGAAGGACACCCCAAACCCACACGCTGTTCCACAGAGCCATCCTTCTACCTTTTCCAAAGAGGGATCTCACAGTTCTGTTGTCGGACACCTGACAGGATCCCAAAGTTTCTGGTACCTACTAATTCTGCCATTTAGTTACACGTACTTGGGGGCATGTCACTATCGCCCTGCACAATGGCTTCTTCATCTATTATAAATGGAAAACCACGCTTACCTTCATGGAAAGCTTTTGATATCAGACAAGCAATGTACAAGCACCCCTACTGTAGAAGTGCCAAGAGAAATCTCTTTTTACCTACTAAGAGCAAAACAGCAACTAACGCACGCCACCCAAAGTAACACTGAGGATGCAGGACATCGTACCTGATTTTATAATTGGGTAAGGTGTGCTTGCGCTTAATAACTTTCTTGAACTGGTTCACGATGATGGAAGTGAGCTGAGGCATGGGCCTGCCTTCAAACTGAGACTTCACTTCAAACAGTATCACGGGGTCATCCATAAAAGAGAAGGACCAGTGCGTGAAGGGCAGGCGTGTGAAGACCAGCTTCAGCTTCCCCATCACCCGGGAGATCTTGACAAAGAGGTAGGCCGACTTGCCAAAGACCAGGTCGGCATCGATGGCCAAGTGGAAGCCACCGTTGTACTCCAGGTCTACCTCAAAGCCCAGCTCCTCGGGGCAGCCCTCCTCGTTGCAGACCACCGGCCGAATCAGCTTGACAGCTTTGAAGACGGGCAGGACGTTGCCGAGGGAGACGTCCCTGAGGCTGAGCCCCTCCAGCACCTTCCCCGTCATCTTGGCCTGGAGCAGCTCCTCAAACTCCACCTTGATCTTCTTGGTGACCCAGTTCCTGACCAGGGCCGTGTCCCTGAGCTCCCTGAAGAGGAAGAGGAAGATGGCATTGAGGAAGTGGCACGTCTCCTCGCGGGAGGAGGGGGCCGGAGGGGGCTCTGGCTGCTGCTGCTGCGGTGGTTGCTTGGCGCTGGGCTCCGGGCCCGGGGCGGCGGCGGGAGCCGCGGCGGCGGCGGCGGGAGCCGAGGCCGGCGCCGGGCTGGGGGCCGGCTCCGGCGAGGCCTGGCTGCCGGCCGGCTCCGAGCCCTGGAGGTAGTCCCTGAGGCTGTGGTCGGCCGCGACGCGGGCGTAGACGAGGCCGCCGGAGGCTGCGGCCGCGCCGGGGGGCTCCGGCTTCTTCCTGTAGAGGAGCAGGAGCTGGAGCAGCAGCGTGAGGAAGCAGCCGGCCAGCGCCGAGAGCAGGATCACGTAGAGCAGCAGCATCCTCGCCGCGCCGCGCCCCGCGCCGCGCCGCGCCCGGGCGCGCTGCCCTCACCGCGCCGCCGCCATGGCCGGGGCCGCGCCCGCCGCCCGCCGCTTAACGGCCGCGGCCGCCCCAGGCCGCCTCATCCGGGTCCCCCCGCCGCCCTCTCCGCGGCGGCGGGCAGGGGGCGGGGCGCGGGCGGGGCCAGCCAACGGCGGCGCGGCCCTCCCTTCCGCGCGGCCCCATTGGCGGAGACGGGACGGCTTCGCCGGGTACGCCGCGGCGTGGCGTCACGGCGCGGTGTGGCGTCAGAGCGCGGCGGGCGCAGGCGCGCGGGGGGAGCGTCACCGCCGCCTCGGGCGGGGCGGGGCGGACAGCGGCGGCGGGCGGCGGCGCCCCGCGGCCGGGGCAGGCGGGAGCGCGCGGGGACGCGCGCAGAGCCCCCGCAGCGCCCTCCAGAGCCCGCCTGCGAACGAGCAGGGCCGTCACGGCGCGTTTCGATCCTTCGCCAGAAGCAGGTTGGGGCGGGGGAGTTCGCCTGAGCGCCGTTAAGTGCCGGCCGAGGGGGTCGCACCGCAGGCAGCCGTCACCCGCGGCGGTAGCGGCGGCACCGCTGAGCGCGGCACGGGGAGGGGCAACCTCCCGCCCGCGGGAGGTGACCGGCCTCGCTGGGCGCTTGGTCGCCCAAGGAACGTACGAGGAGCGATGAGAGAGAAAGGGCTTTTGGGGGCTTCGGAAATAGGCAGGTGGCTGCCGGTTGTTTTAGTAGAATGGCTCTGGAGAGGGGCAGAGAGACACGATGTCGTCGTGGGAGTTCTGTGACCTCCCAGAACCTCCGCTCTGTGCCCTGCTGATGAGAGATGCTCTTAGCAAATTTTGAAAATGCTACGTAGATTTCATTTTATCAAGCTCTGCTATTATGGGTGATAAGATAAAAATCTGTTTCCATCCTCTTCAACTATTTGCTAATGCTTACGAGCTGTCACTGAATAAATGAAGTAAAATGAATAAATGAAGTAAAAAAACCAACCAGACATGGAGGAAAGGAATATGAAGGAAAGAATCGTAGAACGAATGTCCTGAGTTGGAAGGGACCCGCAAGCATCATCGAGTCCGACTCCTTGGATGTCAGAGCTGTGCAAACTTTGCACAACATTGCGGTGTTTCAGCCCGTGACGTACATGAGATCGCTGTTGTCTTGTGCGTAGGACTGAACTACTGTGACGGTCAAGGGCGGCGGTTTCTGTTCAGGACAGGCTGCGGTCAGACCTCTGAAGTCCGAGCAGTAAGGGGAGGAGGGCATCTCGCCTCCCAGAGTGTGCATAACCCTGTCAGGGGAGGCAGCAGATGTAATCCGTGCAGGAGGCAGGGCGAGCGGCAGCCGATGAAACTGAGGACCAGGAATAATGGACATTTATAAAAATTGCTTTAAAAGCAATGAACAAGGGTAGGAAGAGGAAACATGACATGAGGCAGGGCTATACAGTGAGTGGGAAGAACGTGTGGAGACTCCTCGGAAAGAGTCATTTTGAACATGGTGAGAGACTGACCCAGAAGGCCCATTATATTCAAATTTGCTTTACAGAAATGTCGTACAACATAACTATATTTTTACTGGAAAATATAAACATACTTCCGAAAAACCCTGTGAGTCTAATCCAGCAAACACATTTAAAGGCCAGATCGAAGCCATACATAGTGCTGGAGAATGTACTATGACAGCTGCACATCATTTTGCCGGGTGCTTCCCTGTGTCAGGAGTAGCCCTTTCTTTTAATCTTGAACTAGAAGTTTTATAATTTCTGAAAGACAGCCACAATTAAGACAAAAATTGCTTAAATGATAAAGCTTGTTTTTTAGACCTGTTGTCATTTTTAGTTAAATATCTAGCTAAAAGGTTCTTCGATAATATTATATTTTAATAGAATAAAAGAAAATTCATGCTCACGTTGTTGGTGGGGTTTTCTTCCCAACCTCCAGAACTACTCAAAAATGCAAACAAGAGGAAAAGAAAATGTGAAATTTAAATGCCAGGAAGATAAAAGCCCTCTTCCCCCTCCCCCTTCATAAAGTGTGTGGGGTGGGAGGGTGGAAAAGCTCTTAATGATGCAGAGCTGTGGTTTGAAACCAGAGATTCAGAGTATGAATTTTTTATAGGTCTTGTGACTGAAAGCTGAAATGCCTGGGTGTTTAACAGAGCATTTCTATACAAATACCAGAGAGGTCATTGGTAACAACATTTGAACTGCTCTGTGACGGGCCTTTACCATGGCTAATACAGGCATATGTGGTAAGAATGGAAAGGTTTTGGATTTGCAACTAAATGGCTTTTCAGATAAGGAGTAATATATTCAGAAAGGCAATAGCAGCCCTGATTTTGGGTCAGGAGGAACAGCAGGAGAAAAAAAAAAAGAAGTCATGTTGCAGATGTCTCAGTTGAGTGTTTTCTTGTGTTAAACAAGCAGAATAGGAAATTTGGCACATTTTTTGCACCTGATGAACCTCTGAAATGTTCAGCTCAGTAATCACTTTTTCCTCTCCCAGGAACATTTTCAACAGGAGCCATGTTATCTTAAAGACGCGTTATGAAGCAAGAATCAGGTGTGTTTTAGCATTTTCAATGAGAATGAAAGAATAAAGGGAAGTAGCAGCAAATGTGTTGACATGAATACACAAAGGATGTGCAAAAAGTGTAGTCGGACTGAAATAAGAGAGAAAAGAAAATTATTTAAATTTGTCAAGTAGAGGAGAAAAAAAAATTCATCTTAATACCATCTAAAAATGGCCTGTAAGAGCATATTTTACTTTGGCTTCAATTTAAAATTACTATGGCATTTTCCAGAAGTCTGGATAAATAGAAGGGTGTATGCAATCTCACCAATTTCCACCCTGGTTACAAAGAGCTTTGTAAAACTGTGTAGAATATACTCAACTATTTGCACTTTGAACATTTGGAAATTATTAAATAGGATGCAAGACATACAAAAAAACCCCAACTGACCCTATATGCATATCTGATCTTTTTAAAAAGTACTAGGGGAGAGTTTATTAAAAGGGATAGTTCACCTATACTTAAACAAGGAAAACACACTTTTTCTTTTGCAAATCAGTTTAGGACATGACAGCAACAAACCTGTAAGTGTAGAACTTCAAAACCCATTTTCAACATTTTGCAGGAGGTTGCAACAGTGCTAGTGTACAAAGATTGCAAAATACGTAGAGCCCGGTAATTTAATAGAGAACAAGTAGCATGAATTCACAGAAAGGACATGTGTTTGAGCCAATTCTCCTGTTACAAGCAGAATAGTAAAATCCTGGGAACATTTGTCTTGATTCATCTCGCTCATGACTGATCAAGGGATTGTTGGGTTTAGGAGCATTTTTATGACAGTAGGAGCAGTCAAAGAGGCACGCTTTAAAGTTCACGTCATGGCGCTGAGAAAAGAAACACCCACAGCGCAAGCTTAGAAAAGTGATTACAGGTGGGTTGTTTTTATTTTTTAAAAACTGCAAAGTAGTCTAAATAGATTATTTTTCAAAGCAGGAAGTGCTGGGTGGT
The DNA here is from genome assembly GCA_031468815.1 of Morus bassanus. NCBI lineage: Eukaryota > Metazoa > Chordata > Aves > Suliformes > Sulidae > Morus > Morus bassanus. The sequence continues at coordinate 9,008,455 of CM062575.1, read as the reverse complement.
TTTATAATGAGTGGTTTTAGTAATTTTCTTCATCACTGGACTGGAGCCGTTGCCTGCTGTTGTAATATCTGTTAGCAAAATGATTTCATTCTTTCCTGGGCCTCCTATTGTTTTTGTATTACATGTCTTAGAGACCACAATTAGATTATCATTCTCATGGTGCTGCATGAAACAGGATTTAGAAAGTGATTAGGTAAATTCATGAGGAGAAAAAAAAAATCCATTGAAGGCTATTAAATACAAAGATTGCTGGACGTTACACTGGTGACAGGCTGCTGGGGGGTGCCTTTTTCTTTTGACTGTCCTCCGGCAACTACAATTTCAGACAGGATACACTGCATAGAGAGCAGCCGGTCTGGTCCAATTCTGAAAATATGTTAAAAAAAAAAAAAAAAAAACAAACAAGAAATGCAGTGATCAGGACTGCTTCCAGTTCTAGTTCTGAACTCTGCCAAGCACAATGTCATCTTATTGTCAGGTTATCCTACATTTTATTGGAGTAAACCTCATTAAAAACACTGAGGCTTTGAAGCCTGTTAGATTTCCTTTGAAATAATCTGAATTTCTTTTTTTTTTTTTTCTAATTCTGCCTTTTGAAGAGGCAGGTTGCAGTATGAGTTTGCTACCAGTGCTGGGAGAAAGGACTCACCCCACCTTCAGCTGGTCGCTGGGAAGACTTGTTCAACTCACCTGGAGGAACTCATCTGTCACGACCCCTTAGACCCCGTTCCTTGCACAGAGGATGGTCCATCTCTTGTAGCTCAATATTCATTTCCAAATCTCTCAAGTACATTTCACTGTCATGAGCTAAGTTCCTCCACTCGGAAGTGGAGGAAAAAAATACAGTTTGGGTGACTCAATCGTATTTAGGCTGTATTAGTGCTATAGAGAACCGCCAGCGGATCATGAATTGTTGGATCCATTGAGTTGAATGCATCCATTTATCCTACTGAAAAATCTGACCCTTCAACTTTTAGGTATTTTTAAGGACCGCAGTTGAGAATTTTAGGGGGATTTATTGCTATCCTAGAAATGACTCGCCATATGAATTCAGAAAAGGAAGCTAGACCCATGTTTTCAGGATTTGAATGTATTTTACATGCTGCCTTTTGGTTGGATCCTACCTGAGACTCCTAAACCTCAATTTTCAGAGCTAATGAGAAACTGCAGAGTTTACTTTGGAATTGTGAATACTGTGTGCAGTGACAGAAAAAAAATCTCTATTGGCTGCCCATAGATGCAGATGCCCCAAATCGACATTCACTTCTGAAAAAAGAGGCTTTTAACTTTGTGTCTTGATTTACCGATGTAATATGATCTATCTCACAACAGGGATACTCGGGTTCGTTATGAACATCTTTGCAATCTTACATGCAACAAGTAAAGCACCTGAGTTGGTTTGTAATAGTGGCTTAGAGCCCAAACAGTTTGGATCAGAACGTGTCAAAACAAAAAGAGAGTGAGGGTTTGCATCCAAGGTTTAGTTTGGCCCAAATACAAATCCAGTATTTTGACTGAAGCTCATCTTTAATTATCATCAAAAGTATGTTATGCTTGTTTAATCAAGAGCTTAATATTTTGGATGTAAAGGTGCTTTGGATACTTACTTCAAGAGGCTCACATTCAAGCTTAAAGTATCCTGCCTTTTAATTAGGGATTCTGTTCCTATCTCACCCAGACCCTGGCTTTTATTATATCATGAAACAAGATCCTCCACTTAGGAACTGTAACACCAAGATAACTTTTCCAAGCTTTTTAAAAAAAATAATAAATTTTTAAATCTAAATATAACATATTCAGTCTTTTTATATTACCAGTATCCAAGGCAAACTGAAGATTTTCTTTATTCCCTGCCTGCTGTTACATTTTAAGTCCATGAACTATTCTTTAATTCGCAGATGCAAGTGAGGTTTGTCACACGTATTTTGCTTCTTACTGCATTTGCTTTTCTGACGTCTGGTATTCATGTAAATGCTCACTTGCTTAAGCTTTAGAAAGTGATATGTTTGGGATAGTTATTACCACATTTGTCATTTCATGTTCACTCAAGTACCTTCTCCTTACATGCTCTGAAGCAGATTCATCATCCCTCATAAGAATTGCAGGCAGCCTCCCCGAGGCCCTCTAGCATGCTCCCAAATCATCTTTCCCAGAGTGGAGATTGTTTTAGCTACTTCCCCTAATACATTTCAGGTGTAATTACACTATGATCAATATGTTCTAGATGTTCCACAACCTCATTTTTTTTTTTTTAATACTTGGCTCACTCCTGGATTAGGAGAGGCTTCAAGAAACTGCATTAAAAAGCAATTTTGAGTTTGTGTAAGGGTTCAATGGCTAAAGGGTTAATACACACTTCAGGGATGAATGTAATTTTTGAGATGAGGGTCACTGTGAGGCTTTGTGCCTCACTTGCCCTTCATTAAAAGTGTAATTCCCTGCATCAGTCCGCAGGTAGTTGGTTGCTTTCATGGCTTGTGCGGCGGCTGGGCTGGGGTTTCTGCCTCTGGTCCCGGCAGCAGCCGGTCGCAGAGCATCTGCTCTGTCTCGTTAGCTTCCAGATAAGCTCAGCCAAATCAAGCCACAGCGAGACGCTTCCTCCCTTCTGCTGGAAGTTACCACCCCTGCGGTAAGGTCAGAGCTGAACACGTGCTGCAGCCATTTCGGTGCAGAGCCAAGACTCTTTATTAGCCTTTATGGCCATGAAGCGGGGTGAAAGGGCTGCGAGGGGGGGGGATTGGGGAAGAACCGCCTGGTTCTTCAACAATCCGAGCCCGAGATCCGTGTCCTGGTCTCAGGAGAGTGCTTAGTTGTGCAAATACTCGGTAATCCAATTTCACCAGCTACAGTCGTGGGATCAGTGACATGCCATGGCAGGTCTTGGGTTTCTGTAGCTGCTAGCAGCTCCCGTGTATCCTGACGCTGGCTCAGCTGGAAAGAAAAACTGAATGAGGGGACAGTAGGGGATTTGAGGGAAGCTGCCTCAATGCTCCAAGCCAGAGGGAGTATCTCGGAAATTTTAGCCCAGATCCGTGAGGTTTCTTGGAAAAGGAGGATTCTGGGATTTCTGTTATTCACCTTTGCCTCTCTGATTGTCTCTAAGTTTCATATATGGTATCAAGCCACTAAAAAGTAAAAAAAGGTCTTTACTCGTCAGCTCATCCGCTTACTCTATGGAGAAGGTGTGGTCTGTGTAAGTGCAGTGGGCAGGTATGCCTTTGTACTGCCGCTCTGGGACTCCACGGGCTTCTCAGTGCTTATAGGCATCTGCATGGGGCTGTACATAAAAGCTGTCCATTGAAGCATACGTAAATGTGTTTGCAGAGCTGAACCTTTCACAGATGCCTGAAGAGATCCTTCCATTTTCTCTCCCGTTTGGTCAGCCCCCCCTCCTTCCAGCCTAACAGTTTAAACTAAAATGAAAATAACTTGTTCCAGGCAGTGGAAGCTAGACCAGGCATTTTGACGTAAATAAAACTGGGGGAAGAAAATATCTATTTTGGAGATGAGTCTGACAAGCACTGAGTAAAGAAACAGTTTCCTCAGTTCCCACCGCCATTTCAGCTATGTTCCTTGTATGAACTCAAGGCCATTTGAGCATGGAAAAGTAGATTGGCTTTTGTTGTGTGATCTTTTCTATTGGCAGCAAGCTCGGGAAAGGTAAACAAAAACACTTATTTTCATATTTTCCTTTCTGTACCTTCCTACTAACAGGTTTTCACAACAATCTTCCCATGCCTGTATTGATGCTCCCATATTCAGAGAATGAAAAGATGCATGTGGACTCCCATGGCTAATCTTCACACATGTAGTTTTATTCTCTTCACAATGTATTTTTGCAGAAACTCAAGTAGTTTTTCTTCAGGTGATGGCCTGAAGACTATGTTTAATGACAAATAATAATTGTTGCACACATATCTGGACTACATATTGTAATACATATACGTGTCAATCTGGGCTACATATTTGTAATAACATAGGTTACTCTGTTCAGCTATGTAGGACAAATAGCTACATTACTGAAATCTCTGTAAATACCATTAGTAACACGTTTCAGCTGAGAAAGCATAACGCTACAATTCCTGTCTTTTTCCCGTTAGAGTTTATTTAATAGTCTGGTTTCATACTACACTGTCTGCACTGCTTCTGTTCAGAGTCTGTTCAGAGCAAGGCAAATACCAGCCAAATTTAAATTCACCCAGAAACACGACCTCATGTTTCACACTCAGAAAGTGACATTTGAAAGGACAGAAGCAACTCGTAGTTTCACAAACATTTTGCGAGTTGGAAAACTGTATATCTCTGCAGTAGCAGAAAGATCTGGCCTTATCCTTCAACACTGAGGCTGTGCCAGAACTTTTTCACACTTTCTACCTTGTTTATGCATAGAACATTGCAGGGGAATGGGCTAAATGAACTGCCTAGACAAGGAAAGTATCAAAAATAATTAGGAAAAGATTAGGGGGGGTGTTGTTCTAATGTTTGGATTATCAGTAGAAATCGATAAAAACCTCTGGCAGAAGCATGATTTAAATCAGTATTCTTCATGTTCACTTCCAAACTACTGACAGGGAAAAAAATTAAAATCCTTCTTAACTGGAGAATAATTTCCCCACTTTCGGGCTGACTGTATTCTTACAGCTTCGTAAGCCAGAGGGGAAAACTCATGGATATTCATACAGTTTTAGTTCTGCTCAATTTCTGTTCTTTTTTCCTGGGCACCCAGTGATGCTGACGAAACTGGATAGACTGAGAAGGTCAAATTCTAGTCTGCGGGCTAGAAGAAGTGAGGAACTTGTCTGTTGTCCTCAGTGTTGCAGCAAATTAGAAATTCCTCCCACTACCCACCTACAACTTTTCAGTTATTCCAATAATTTTAGAAGCGTGTCTCTAAAACCACAGCTGCCTGAAATGCAGCCTAGACACTTCTATTTGAATTTACTTATTGAACTCTACATATAACAAATGGAAAAACTGAAGTAAATATTTTTAATATGAAATTTAAAACTTCTCGGTAATAAGCCCTAAAGAAGCTTGGCTTCCTGAATAATTTCTGCTAAAATTTGTCATCCGTACAAGGTTATTTAATCCGAGTCAATATTAAAAAAATAAAATAAAAAAAAGCCAGGAAGATGAAAACTGTCTTATAAAAAGTGAAACTGAAGTTCTGTGAGGGCTGCGTTTCCAAATACCATTATTTTTATTGGAATGGGTAAAGCTTAGAATATGGTAGTGAAAACTTGGAGGTTTTTTGCCAAGATTTTGACTTAACCACTTTTGATCAGCAACATTTTCTCAAAAGCATTTAAAAAAAGCAGCCCATGTAACTACATGAGCACCAGCAATACATTTTCTGCCTTCAGTGCTGTGACCTAATCAACTAGGCTTAAAGACAAATAAAACCTTTAATGCAGTCAGTACGGTTTTTGCTTGAATGCCATGTGTTGAAACTACTCAGATTTAACTGAGGGAGCTCTGGATGCATGCACTGCCAGCCATATTAATGATAGCCCTTATTTTTATAATAGGATTGCTGCGTTTATGACCCCAATTACAATGATCCTAAGCACTTCTGCTTTAGAAAAGGCAGAATGTGTTAAACAAGGGATATCTGCAAGGGCAAAAAACTGTTAATGGAGTACTAAAACTGCAGACCTACAAATTTTTAAGAGTTGAAAAACCGAGTAAACCATCCTCTCAACTGTTGGTTAGTTCCATAACCTGTATGCTCCTACACACCATCTCGTACAAGTGGGAGTATTGTCAGCTTCTACTAGTCTGAGAGAGAAATTTTACCTACATGGAATATAATCAATGCACATCACGTACAATGGCTATAATAAAGGTCTCTGTAGCAACATTAAGAACAGTTATTTTTAAATGTTCTACCTTAGTCTCATGTTCATGTTTTTTTAAATACAGCTATTAACTGTTTCCACTGCAGATGCTGCTGTGAGTTAGTCATCCAACAAAACTCCTTTGTTGAGGCTTGAAAAGATGATCCCTGCCTTGTTTTTCCACAGATCACTGCAGGCTTGCTTTCCTTTGCAGTCAGTAAATATCCACTAAATATTGCATAATTATTTATCAACTCACAGCTGGTCTGGAAAATGAACCTGTAAAAGCTCCCTCTGCTCTTGGGAGGAGGAGGAAGGGGTACAGGAGTAGAAAGGATCTAACAAGGAAAATCTGAGCAGGCTGTGGTCAAAGATCCCCCAAACTGATAGCACACAAGCAATGGAAAAAGGGTAGAAAACAAGAGGCTGAGGAGGCACATCGTGCTCAGCAGTGGGGCTGAGAGAGGCAGGGCGAGCAGGTAAGGTGGTGAGGAAGAGGAGGAGGAAGCTGGAAGGCACCTCCCCAAGCCCCCCTGAACACTGCTGCAGGCACTGCAGCGGAGGAGCTGCTGCAGGAGCAGAGCTTGGTTAGGGGAGGAACAACAACAGAAAACAGTTGGGTTTATCTCAGGGATCAGAATTGGCTGCTTCTGGAGGAGGAGCAGGAAGGATGATAATATTTTTCTGAGAAATGAAGCAGCATGTGGGTTTTTCTTGCATACCCCTCCTTCAGACCTGTTTCCCAGACCTTCATTCCCTGCTGTTCCAGCATAAAGACCGAGTTAAGGCTGGCATGGGTTCCCAGACCTACTCATACCCAGGATTTTTCTTTGTTATCTCAGGGTAATCCTGTTGCTGTCCCCTGGTTTCTCACCCCTACAAAAGACAAAGCAGTTCACAGGGGGAATGCAGATTTCAGGCAGGTAAAACTGGTAGAAAGCAGGCTAAGCTCAGCCCCCTGCTTAGCATGGTAGTGGGGCTTCATTTCTGGAAGGAACAGAAAGCTCCTCCTTTTCACTGTTAACTTCTTAAGAGACAACCAGAAAGGGTCAATAATAGGAATAATTTATACACTGCCATACACAGGAGTGATATAGGAGTAATAGAAGCATATACTGCAAGTCTTGGTTTTCATTAATAATATATAAATACGCATACTGGGTAAAAAAACCAACCCTCCTAAGTTCATTAATAGACTTCTGAGATGCTAATCTTTGTTTTATTAGCTTAAATGCTTAAAACATAGTCTGGCAATACTGTTTGTACCATGCAGAAATTATCTACTTTGGAGGGAGCATGAGCCAGGGAGCATGAGAGTGTACTCATCTGTTATCCACTCTATTAATATACACACGCCTCTGCTCAATCTCTGGAGCAGCTCAGGCACAAAAGATGTCAAAGGCAGCGGGAGAGAATCGCAGGTAAACATGTATAAATTACATGGTAAGAAGGATGGCAGGAAAAAAGTGAGTCAGGTTTTGACAGCAGGCCTTTGTCAAGAACGGGGTGTCCATGGATAGGTAAAAGGAGTGAGCTCTGCCCCATGCTAAATCTCTTCAAGGGAGACCAGAGGTCTTTTACAGAGATATGCAAAGAGATGCATTTGTGCAGATTGCCTGGGGTGGGAAAAGCTGGTATATTTGGGGATTCCTCTCTTTCCCTTCTGTTAGGAGGGTTGCACAGATTTCTTCAGCTAATTACAGCTCTGTCCTGGATGGCAATTGTCTAGGAGGTCCTCCTTCTTCAGGACTATATCCCCCTTTCACTTATACCCTGTGCTCTTTTACTGGGAAAGCCTGGGAGAGAGCCTGTTGATGGCAATTTGGCCGAGCAGTGCATATCTCTAGGAAAAGGGCAGCCATCAGCAGCTATGTGAATGCTTAATGTAATCGGTAGGGCTACTAGCCAAGCAGATGGGGGAGGAGGAAAGTATCTGAAGATTTAGGACCAACTGCAAGGTCTGTTCAGGATCCGTGCCAGAGAGCAGCTGGACAGGCTGCTAGCTGAAGCCTGTTACACCACTGTGGTTCATAACCAAGGTAATTGTCTGTGTTTGATTTTACACAGGAGATTTGTGGGCATTAATACTTCCTCCGCACCAGTTGCTCAGCGTATCTGATGCTGTAACATGAGCTGACCTGCTTTCTCGTTGGTTAAAAGGGCACCGTCAAGGACATTTTCAAAGTATATGCCAAGTTATTTGTGAAACCCTCTCAGAACAGTGAACATACTGCTTTTCCACAAGGCCAGGTTCTTCTTGGCTTCCTACAGTTTCTCTCATCAGCATGACTCTTCCCACAGTAACTTTCTTTTTAGCATCTTTTATTGGAAAGATGCATTTACCAGGAGAGACTGTTAATTTGACACAAGATAGGTGCCATTAAGAGCAAGCACAGGTTCAAATTTAGGTGAAGGAGGAGGACACAGATGCAACGAAGTTTTAAAAAGAAGTGATTGCTGCTCTACCACACACCGTCGACTTTTCTCTTCTACTTCCCCCACTTTTAACTTTTAGTAGCGTTAGCAGTAATATCACAGTCTGTGGTTGGTTTGCATTTTGCATTTCATTTTGTTGTTCTTTTGGTTTTTTGACACAAATGTTATCTACAGAAATATGTTTTGGTTAGAATTCAGTAGCACAGTCCTGTCTTCCCTCCCTACTCATCATTCTGGCTCAACATTCTGCTCCCGTGTTACTCTGTGTCTGGGCTCAACTTGCCCAGCTTCCACGGTGGTTTTGCTTTGAGTGTGCCCCATCCTGACATTCAAGGACAGTATTATAACAATTTGGATACCAAACACAGAGAGAAGGACAGCCCTGTTAGACAGCAATGCCAGGATTCCTGCCCTAACTCTCACCACAGACCTAAGCTGAGTCGCTTCATATCTTCAGAAGGTATGCTGTCACCTGAATCCTATGAGAAGATGGAGCTTACCTCTTCAAGCCTTAAAGCCACACCTATAAGATCAGGATAAACTTACTAAAATTACAGGCTAGATAGGTCATGTAGGCACATCTGGGGCAGCTGGAATAAATATCCTTCACCTTCATCTGCGCTAGTGAGCTGAATATAGCTCTTGTTGGAGGCCACGGCTGCAGGAAACTGCATTATGCTCTATCGAAGGACCGCAGGGCAAGTGAGGGTGCTGCGGTTGCTCACACTACATTTTCTTTCCCTGTGGCTTGGTGACTCATCTTTCACACTTCCTTATTATCCCATTTACCGACAATACAAAGTACCCTTTTCTAATAAAGAAGCATTTAGAAGCACTGGGGTTTGGTAAACAATATAAAAATGATTCTTGGTAGCCATTAAGAGTTTGGGTTCACAGCTTTTCTGAGGAATACTTATCTTCATGCAAGCACATCTCCTTTCCATAGCCCACTGCTTGCACATGGGACCCAACTGTTAATAGCTTCAGCAATACCACTGATGTACTTAGTGCTTCTATAGTCCAGAATTCATGATGGATGGTGAGGATTTTCAATATCTGTTCCTTAGCATCTGAAGATTTCATGCTCAGTAAATCTCATGCATTTCTTTTTTCTTATTTTTGTCTGAGAAGAAAACTTTCAATGACTTTTCTGAGTTTACCTTAGTTCATTCTGCTTTAGCGGTACCTGTTTGCTGAGTAGCTCATCTAAGGAAATTGAGTCCTGAGCTGGTCTGGCAGACAGTGCATATGTTCTTGTGCACTATGAGGAAGTAGCAGGTGGAGAACTTGAAAAACATAGCCTGTTATTTGTATCCAAACAGGCTATTGCTAAAGAGATACTGTAGACTAACATGGCTGAGTGGATAAAAAAGCACATAGAGGATGGTCATAATCAAAGAAAATACATTTTCATGTAGGTAAGAATGGAAGGAACCCCCTGTCTTCTCATATTACAGATACTGGGGTTTGTGATTTTATTTTTTTCTTTTCTGTTGTTGTTTCAGATGTTTGGGGTGATGTTTTGTTTTAAACTAAGCCTGGAATATATTGTTGCAGGACATTACTTAAGTGCCTCAGTAGTTAACCACACAGAGACTCAGAGCTGCACCCCTCAGGTTTCCTGTGGCATTGAAAGCCTTACTGACTAATCAGCACAATAAAAATACATGATCCTTTGAACAGCTTCTTCTGGAGATTCAGGAGTAATCTTGGCTTGAGGAGGCAAAATACAGTCTAAAGCTTCATCCCAGTTCTTCCAGGACATGGGGCTTTGAAACTTAGTTCTTTTGGAATAGCAAAAAATGCAAAGCCAGCCCATACTTTCTCCAAAACAGATCAGCATCTGCATGTCAGCCTGTAAAACAGAACAGCGAAGAACATCAGATCATTAGATCTTGCCAAGGTTTGTCCAGTCAGGCTTCCTGTAATGTGATACTAAATCTGGCAACAGAAGAGTACTGGAAGATCTAAGTGCAAGTCCTTCACAGGCAATAATATGCCATTATATCTTGTCTAAATTGTTGGTTTCAGTACCACTTATTGATGTTAATAGGAAAGCTTTGTAGTTGTGTAGGCAAACTCAAGCACTCATTACAATGAAGAGGACTTTCAGCTTCTTCCTTTTTTGCCCCCAGATTGAGCCCCCATAGAACTAGAATCAGCACAAGGAGACTTGACCTCGTGCATAAAAATATGCAGCATCAGATGCCTTTTTTTCATCTATGGCTAGTGATGCAACTGCTACCATCACCAGGGAGCACAACCCTCATTTCTTAACAACTTTTGAAGAGCATAAGTACATTTCTCACCACTCAGTTGAGTTCCCTTGCCTGTAGATAAGTAAAGCTACAATGAACTGTTTTCTGGAGAGGTCCTAAGAGGACAGCTGAGAGAAAATAAAAGATAGCCAGCAAACGTTACACTTGTATGCATTCAGAAGAGCCTGGGAGAGGTCCACTTAAAACCAGCTTTGAATCCAGTCATCCCCATTCCCCTTGGGGCATCCACTTGTTGTAGTGACACCACCACCAAGCAAGTAACCAATTTCATGGTTGTCTCAATAGCTGAGATTTTTCTAGACAGATGCACCATTTCTTTTAGCATAAGTTAATAGAGAGTTTTGTACCTTATCAGTCCCTCTGTATTTCTCTATATGTCTTCACTGGAAGCTGGGTTGGTGCCTTTACGTGGACTGCAGCACAGACGTAGGGTCAGCGCAATATTTGCTCCTCAGGGTATATCCTTATACATTGTTTGGATTTCCAGTGTATAAAGTGACAGAGCTTTCCAGCACAGGGATGAAGAAATCCTGTAGGGAAAAAAAGGCACCAGGTCAGGTATTGTTTCACCTATCTACAAACACTATTTTCTTTTTTGGTGGTAGGGTTAGGAGAATGAGGCAAAGGGTGAGCTCCAGCCTTCCTGAGGTGGTTGTATTGCTAACAGTCACCCTTACTTTGGCCTGGTACTTGCCTTCCAAGTGCCTACATGAGACCAGATACAAGCAGAGTTTTATTGTTTCAACCATGCTCAACACAAGCTTATCAATGGATTTGGGCAATGTTATAACATTAATTTACCTTTTTTTTTTTTTTTTGGGGGGGGGGGGGAAGTTGTCAGGAAAGAAATAAAACCCTATTTTACTCCAATAAAACTTACTTTCCAGGAAGCTCAAGGGATTACACCTTTATTTCTTGCTACAGGAATTTAAAAAAAAAACAAAAATAAAAATGGATGCACAGCCAACAGTTGCTGGCTATACAAAAAAAGCAGCTCCCTCTTCCACACATAGTAAGGACTAAACCTGTATGCCCTGTATCTTCAGCAGCAGGTAGCTGTCGTGGATCCTTCCTCACAGTGCCAGCAATCTCAAGGCTTGGAGAAAGACCAAGGCACCCAAGCAGAAATATGCCGCACTCCAAGACAGTGCAGCACTATATGACCAATCCGCAGCCTTTCTTCTTTTCAGCCAGCAGCCACCCTCCATATATATTACCTCTTCTGCAGGTCGGTCATCTAAGGACCATATGCCTGCCGGGGATTTGAAAGATTAATAATAATAATAATAAAAAATACTCCAACCGCCCCTTTTAAGGTTTCATTTCTAAGTGAACTGCCAAACCTCAAAATCTCAAACCTCTGAGAAAGCAAATCTCAATATTTGCTCTGAATTCAGCCAAGTTTAATCCTATTACTTTCTATTAACCCCTGCTAGGCTTACATTGCCTCATAAAGACTCTGCTAGAGACTGGTATTCTCACTTACTCCCTTCTTCTTTCCTTTCTACCAACCTGCTGTTTCACTCAAACCAGCACCGATGACATAAAGCTTTCCATTTTTAACTCCTCCCTTGCAGCCTGATATTTTTCTCAGATGTTATCCGGACATCTGGTAGTGGTAATCTGTTCACTCTGTCCTGACTCATAGGATGTTTCACATCCCATGACAGCAGCGTACCCAAGTAGTAGCTCACATGTAGTAGCTCCAAGCATCTATGGAGACAGGCACTGCTTATAGGCACTGCTTACTCTCCTCTTCTGTGTCCTTAGCAGGAATCAGACCTCTAGATAATGATGAACTTTTTGGACTGCAGCACTTCAGGAGAGAGGTGGTAATTTTACTGCTGCAGTATTAGTAAGTTCCTTGGATATCTTTTGGGATGTCTTCCCAAAATTTTCTGTAAGGATTTTCTGAAGATACCCAGTTCTGTTAGAAATTAATATGAATGATCTACCATATGATTGTTAGTAAGTACTAGCTGAGTATAAATAGTTGCATGTGTTTGGTGCTTTACCACTAAATAATATGAGCTTGCTGCCATCTGTGTCCTATTTGTAGTCTTAGCATCTTTTAATCCCAAAAGAAGAGAAGACGACTAAGCATTACCAAGTAAATAAACAAGCATTACAAGAAATGGAAGAAGGAGAGAAATGACAGCCATCCTGACAATCACAAAACAAAAAGTGACATGCTAGAAATGGTAGTCATCATAATGTCCTTAAGCAACCATTCTAAACAGACAAGTAGGATGTTTTATCAGGCTGCTGTCTGAGATAAAGCACCAGCAGGAGCTGAAAGGCTGGCTTATGTGCCTCTGCTTTTTAGTTTCTATACATACATTCTTACACTCTACATTTTGTCAGTCCTCGAAGCATCCATGTTCTAAATGCTAACAATGAGTAATGAGCAGGTTTACTCCAACACTTCCCATAGCTGTGAATTAAAGGTTTGGATCTCTGTGCAAAATTTGTTGCTCAAGCGCCTAAATATAATACCCTGGCTCAAGTGCAAATCAAGTACACCAGTGCCACAAACCAGGCAAGAGCATTAGCAAAGCCCAGGGCTCAAAAATGAGTGAGCGCCTGCAGTGTAATGAGTTACTTACTGAGCATCAGTGGAGCCAGATGCTCTCAGCCTGTCACATATTTGAGGAAAAATGTGTTCATTTAAATGTCAGGGAAAAAAAAAAGATTTAAGATAATGCATTTTTGCCGTGTGTTTGTAAGGGTCTAGAAGTATGCATGTGGTTGAACCCCCAGCCTCGACTAACACGCAGTAACTCTCCAACCAACAGTAACCTGATTATCTCTCCCAACCCTGAACTAAACCGCAGCAGTCGCTTCAGATTAGAATTGAGCAAGAGGCACGAGGCTGTCAGAGAGGGTGTAAATTTAACTTCTTAAATTGCAAGTGAGATCAAGTGAGAAACAGTATTTTACTGAGGATTTACTTTATGGAGTCACAGCGTCAGCACTTTACTAAAGAAAAGCCTATTGTCTCAGAGGGAGAGCCGAGCATTTCCTAGTGCACATTTAGTCAGTAAAAAATATTCTGTGCCTGGCTCACGCTGGGCTGTTCTGACCGCATGCTGGGCTGGTCGGTATTTTTGTAACACACCAAGAAAGAGAAGCAAGGTCTTCTCCAAGTTCCCCGAATCATACAAACCAGCTGATTCACTCACCGGTGGCCTGGTGCGTATTCCCCATCAGGAGCTAAGTCACTCTGCAACCCTGGATCAGCAAGAAGTGAAGGAGGGTGGCTGCAATCCAGGACTGTGCTCCTGTGTCTGCTTGCTCAAGGTCAGGGAGCTATTTGGACGCTTGAAGTATGCGCTTTGCTGTATTTAGCACATTGTGGGTTGTAGCACCATGATAACATGATAAGATAAGAAAAAAATCATCATGTAGAAAAAATCACTCACAATGTAGGATTGCCAAGTTAGACTTGGAGTACCTAGATCTAATGACCATTTCTAAATCTCTGGAAATAATGCTATGAAAGTTTTAATCGTTGTCTGTGCTGGGAAATTCTGTATTTTGTAAGCATTTCCCTTAAAAAAAGCATTATTAGAAGTTCCCTCACCCCATCATATACAAACCACAACATCTGTACAACTCTGTGCAATGCAGATAGCCCCTTTGCTCAGACAGCATTGCCGGAAGAAGCCTAAGAAGCAAGCAGATAAATAGAAACCATCTGAGAGCCACAAAGCCCTTTGAAAAAACTGATAAAACAAGCTGCCAACCTGCATAGGCAACCCAAATTCTTCTGTAAGACCTTTACCTTTAACTCACTTCAAAATACCTGGTTGAGTGAATTAAGCTTCTTCCAAAGGCCAGCCCAAGTGGGAGGTAACATACTTCATTGTGTGGGTCAGAGCAGAGCAATAGCTTCAAGGACAAGAAATTGTTGCACAAGCCCTCGAAAAGATGATTTTGGTGTTTTTCTTCACTCCCTGGACAGTGGTACTTACAAAAACTGTATACATTTTCCTGCGTACAGAACATTTTTAGGACACATGTAACTAGTGGTAAATCCAGACCACTCTATTACAACCCAAAATTATTATAGCTGTCTCAGTTTATGGCCACTGGATGTCACTACCGATCCATTTCAGAGGACCAGCAGATTTTTATGAGAGCAGAACAAAAACCCCTCCTAATTTCGAGAAAATGAAATATTATTTTACTTATTCTAACTGTTTATGACAACTTGTCAGCTCATTTTCCTAAGTCAGCATAGCATGCCTGTCACTTTGTCTGTAACTGCAGAGGAGCACATGCACAGATTGTTTTCTTGCACTGCCAGACAACTTCCTCTCATTGGGGAAGAGACCTTGGAATGAAGGAGAAGAAACTGCAGCTTCTAGAGTGATGACACCATGTCACAGCCAGTGTGGAGCAGGAGCACCTCCATGCAGTCTGGGTTCATGAGCTGGGGGACCCCAGAAGGCAAGTAGGTGTGGGTGCTAGGACCTCAGGAGGCAGGTGTGGGTGCTGGGACCCTGCTCCATGCTTTCCTGGAGCTGGTGCTAAGTGCCAGCTCATCATCACCCTCTTTCCCTGCCTCTGCTATGGAAACAGTGCAGATCTGCTTATTTTCTTGGGGATAAAAGAATGATCCCATGTATTAAAAATTTTAAAAAGCAGTAGAGACAAAGCACCTGCCAGGTCACTAAAAATGAATTCTCTGTCCCACTGTGTTGGACACTTGCACGGACATCAGGTGAGAGGTGGGTCTGCTTCTCAAGCCTTGCAATGAAGGAGGTAGCAAAGATGAGAGGACAAAAAGATTCTTTTCAGTGATATCTTTGCTCTGCTCTGCTGGTATCCCCACCAACAAGAGGGGAGGCAATATGAGGAACAGATTAAATGTGGCACTGGGGAGGGAAGAGAGAAGATGGCATCAAGATTTGGATGAGAGACTGGGGTTTTATGGCAAGGAAAGGGAAGTTAAGGAGATTCTGGAACAACACATAGAAAACATCATGAAATCAGGAATCAGCCTTGCTTCCCTGAGACCTCAGAGCAGATCATATATATTTACACACTCAGTGCAGTGCTCTGGAGGGTCTGACACCACTCGCCAGCCCAACTGGTTGGGCTGAACACTGCTGAACACTCTGCCAGTCCACCCTGCACCGCCTGAGTCCCACATCATGCCAAAGTCTCTCAGCACTTCCCAGGAGAAGGTCCTATTTCCCTTTCGGTATAGCTTCACTAAACTGTCATTATTCAAGCTGAAAATTTCTGTTAGATTTTCTGCCTCAAGTTGAAAAACAAGCAGATAAAACTATTCATCTGTTTTTAAGAAAGAAAATTGAGAGAGAAGTCATATATACTCAGTAGAGACTTCTAGAGATTAATAATTGGACTCTTCCAAGATTTATCCCCTTTAGGCAGGCAGGGGTCCCCAAGCCATTTAGAGACTGGGTGACAGCCTGGGAGGAGAAAAGAGAACAAGACCAGGCAGCTAGAGGATTGAAGAGTTGATTTTACACATAAGGTAGAATTAATTTGTTTCAGGTAACCCAAAATTACTGCCTTTGAGCTCCTCCTTACTACCTTCAAGTGTTTTGAATGTAATTTTTGGAGTGGGTATCTTCCCCTTGTGAACCAGTTTGTGGTGGGATGTTGTTCAGGGTGGTTCAGGTATTTTCAAAAGCAGAGGGCTTCTGAACTCCAGGGTTCCTGAGCTCCATTACAAGCTCCTAAGGAGCAGAGCATGGCCTTAGAGCCTCCTCACCCAACCCAGGAGCTTGGTCTGGTGTGGATTACATCAACTGGATGAATTCCTTGCAGTGACATAGCCAGATAAAGATAGCAGTGACTAACCCCCAGTTATCTAACAGCGGAGCTGTGGATCTAACGGGACTGAGCTGGGGCTCCCCCTGTCACCAGGCTCTGCAGCAGCCTACCAGCCCACTGAGCTCATCGGAAACCTGAGAAACTCGTCTGATTTCTGCTGGGAGGTTCATTTTGATTTAATCAGTCTGGCATTTTGCCAGCATAAAAATTTCCTCTCTGAAATTCTGAACCCGTTTCAGTGAGAGCTAAAGGATAACCCAAGGAGGTCTTCTGCACAGCTCCTCTTTGCCTCCTATTCCCTTACATGTGGAGCCATATTAGTGCCATGTGGAAATGGCATTATGTGCAGAGCTGTATTAATGTCATGGGAAATGAAAGAAGTACTTGCATGTAGCAGCAGAGAGGGTATACAGAGCAGGTACTTCACTTAATCAGCTGACTTTGCTCAGAAAAAGAAGCAGCAAGACCATGCATATGGGATCCGTCTTTTTCCTCTGCTAGTGGAAAAGCTACTTCCCTTTTTAAGACAGGGTACCCAGTGAAGTACAGCTCATGTTGCCAGTGTGACTGGGATTTTGGCTGGAGGGAGGAAGAAAATAAAAAATAAAATAAATAAAAAAAAAATAAAAAAAAAAACACCAAACCTCAAACAGAAGAAACAAAGTGCCATTTTGGCCAAAACTGCTCCATCCTTCCAGACCCTGGATTTCTTCATGTACCCTGGGAGAGCCAAGCAGGCAGCAAAGCTCAGCCATTGCACCTCAGTCCCAATACACTGAAATGCCTGTAGGGTTAAAAGCTTTTTAATAGAGAAATAAACAAGGTGAATGGGTATTTGGAACCAAAGACAGAGACCTTTACACCATGCCAGTACATCTTTCAGCTCCACAAGTAGTCCCATTGGTTTCAGTAGGACTACTTACAGAGTAAGAATCCACTCGGCCTGAGGGAGGGAACTTGATCCCTTGTTTTCAGCTGAAGGTGTAAACTTTGGGGCAAGGATCATTTCGATTTTGCAGAGGCTCAGTTTGGCTGTTGCTCAAGCTAGGGGAGAAGGTGACCATTCTGTAAAGCAGTGTGTTGCAGGAAAGCCATTTATCAGTCCAAACCAGGAGACTGAATATCAAATTTAAAACATCTTTTCATCAGCTTCATTTCACAATCACACTATATATTAGGCTGGTAAAGCTGAATTTTCCTAACAAGAAAGCAAAGAGGGAAGGAGCTGGCCAGGCACATTGGCAGGATCCTTGTTTCCCCACTCCATCGGCTGGCAGATGACTCCCCAGATGCCTTAGCACCAAAGGCATGCTTTCTCCCTCCTTTCCTGCAAGTGTTGCTTTGTCCTGTGGAAACTCAAATACGTATGATAATATGTAAGGAGTTCTCACCAGCTCTTTTCATGAGCATTATGAAAGATGCCAGATGATTATCTGAGGCCTTCCCACCAAACCCACAGCTTCAGGGGGATGCATGGAGGCTGGCAAGATAGGGAAATCCTGTGGCCAAAAGCTTTTGGAGAGAGCAGTTTCTCCTCCCACTTGCAGAGACCACAGTTAAATATTTGTGGTATCATAAATATGCTCTTTAGTGTGTGCACTAATAGGTCTCTGGAACACATCTGGGTTTGGTGGCTCTGGACCCTCGGGCTTGTGCAAGGCAAAGTAAGAAGTGTCCAGTGTGTATGTGTGTGTTGGGTGGGTGTCTACTCGGCTCAGTGCTATTCTGTTTGACCCCATCCTGGTACTAATGCAACCTGCCACCTCTACAGCTGTGGGAGTTTGAAAAGAAGAGTTTTCTATCACTAAGCCAGATGACTATAGCTTAAATATTACATATAGGGAGGAAAAGTTACTTCCATGGATAGAAAACGTCACACAACAGACCTCTAGAGCCTTACAGATTATGTAGCCACTTATGGATACATGAAATGCACATAATATATTCTCAAATTTGATTATATAAACATAGCTGATAATGCCCTGCTTTCCCTCAATACAGTGATTTTATGCTAAAGGGTGTCACTTCTATAACATGGTGCTAAAGCCTTGATCTGAAGTCTTAATTCCCTTCTTTGGGCATATTAAAACTCCTCCTTGGGGAGGAAAACTTCTCTTTTCCCTCATGTCCTTGCTCTCCCATGCTGCTTATGGCTCCAGAGAAGCCTGTTCACTCTCAAAAGCTGAGGACCTTCCTAAGAAAAGCAAAGTTAAAGACCTGCTCTGGGCTTTACGTGTAGAGGTTCGGTGTAACAAAACAGCAGTCCCTCAGGGGGAAAGGGATTGAGGTTGATTTTAATGATTTCCTTCATGTTGAAAGGAAAGTTTAAATAGATTGCTGTGCCCTGAATGTGAGAGCAGAAGTGATTTCTGTTTAAGTAGGTGTTAGGAGGTAGGAAAGAGCGTTGTAATAACAACCTGTCTCATAAGCCGAGGAAGTGAGATGTTGAATCTGTACCCAAACAAAGAGTGAACCTGAGTCACAAGAACACTTTGTATTTATAGGGCAGCTTTCATTGGAGAATTTCAGAGTGTTTTACCAACCCAGAGAGCTGAGGTAAACATACAAACTTACACCAAGTCCGGCTTTCCCTTGTGATGCCATGGAGCCAGACAGTTAAGGAACACAGAGCAAGGGACTGTTTCAGTATGAGTAAGAGGACAGAATTTGGCCCCACATGCTTAACTTTCACATCCCTTTTCCCTCATAAAGGAAGCTTTCGTTCCACTTTATAGATGGGTAGCTGATGCACAGAGATCCCAGGGAGTTTGTCCAAAGTCACAAATTGAGGAAGTTAATGAAAAAGGACCTGAGAGTTTTGACTTTGTGCTCTAACCCCAAGGAAAACTTAATTTGGCACTAGCAGCTGCTTGATCTTTAGGGCTTCTGCTTGAACAGGGAGTAGTTTGCTTAATGAAATAATATCCCAGGCACATACGAAGAGCAATTACTTGCTCTCATATAAACTCTCATGTATTCATCTAGAAAAAATGTTCATGACTCAGTCATCTGGGATGGTTCAAGCTACTCACCCTCCAGCATGAGGCGTAGGCATTACAGTGGTAAAGTTAAAAAGGAAGACACATGACCTCAATTACTCACAAGGAGTCAAATTATGATCTCAGATACAGTGGTATAAATCCAGAGTCATTCCCCCCTGAAGTAATTGGCATCATACTGTATTTCGTTAACATTAGGGAAATCAGAATGCAGTCTATAATCTCAGTATGTCTGTAGAGCTTTATTCAGAGAGGCTATGCTCTCCAGCAATGGATGTTAGTAATGGAGAAAAATAAGGTTGGAAAACGTACAAGGTAGAAAAATGTGCCAAGCTTCCCTGTAGCAAGAGCAACAAATTATTACCTACTTTTAACAGTGTACTTAATGATTTCACTTTTTTATCAGGTTTTTTCCTTTTTTTATAGACAATATAAAACTGATATACAGAAAGACTTCATAAGGGCCTGTCCAGTTAAACCCTATCTTTAATGTCTCATTTTTGCTCTGGATATCATAAACGATGCGGAAGGAAGGGTTTGACTGTTAAGAAAGGTGAAGAAAATTATGAACTCGCAAATTTGCAGATGGAGTGTGACTACAAACACAGATCTAGAATTAGGGACGTTGCAAGTTGAGAGAAAAAAAATGATAAATGCAACAACCACAATGAACTGTCCCGGTGGGACATCTGAAATTGTATGAAACTGTTTCCATCAGTGCAGAACAAAGGACCTACAACTTGAAGAGTAGATTCTGCAGTGGATTCAGCACAGCAGGAGACCACACAGCAAAATATTATAAATAGACCCTCCATTTATAGTTTCTGAGCTTTTGATAACTGTGATATTCTCAACCTTATGCTCCTAGTAATTTGGAACTGACAGATGAGGACTTTGCCCCTTTGGGTCTATGGAAACCTGGCAGAAATGAACAGGGAAAGAATTCAGTTTGACCAGAGGAAACGCATTATAGGCACCTAACAAGGTTCCAGCACATCAGGCAACCCAGAGTTTTTACTAATATGTATGTTTTTAACATTTTCTAAGCCTACAGAAGCATTCCAAACACATGCTAAATGGTATTATAGGCAAATCGTACCAGCAGCATATAGAGGGACACCCAGGAGACCTTCCTTAAAAACTCTGGGTGTGCAGGAGAACTGCCAGGATGCCAGCACAGAGCGTCCTGCCGGATCCCACTGCTGGCACTGCAAGCAACACAACATATAGCTCCAGTGCATGTAGCAGTACTTTATGGGCATATATCACAATTTCTGGCTTGTCTTCCAGCTGTTACCCAATT
This sequence comes from Morus bassanus, assembly GCA_031468815.1. Classification (NCBI taxonomy): domain Eukaryota; kingdom Metazoa; phylum Chordata; class Aves; order Suliformes; family Sulidae; genus Morus; species Morus bassanus. The sequence continues at coordinate 8,987,793 of CM062575.1, read as the reverse complement.
CAGATTCCTTCCTGAAAAATCTTGGCACATACATCTTGTTGATATAATTTCTAAGTATGCAGAAGACACGCATGTGCACCAGTAAAGCTACAGAGCTTGTAGGCTTAGGAAAGTGATACCTATATTACATGCATGAATGCAAAGTAGGTATATTTACATATGCATAAAATGTAGATGTTTTTGAAATATATGAGAGCATATGGGTACTGCAGTGCAAAGCAGGGTGCAGGGCTATTATAAGGAGACACTTGAGTGAAGGTGATTAAGAAACTGCACTGGCACTGCTGAAATACTGGAGCCTTCTGCCTCTTTGCAGAGAAAGGCATTGTAACAACCTGAAACATTTTTGTGAGAGATTCAAGAATAGTAAGCCTTTCCCAGCACCACGTGCAGCTGCAACGACAGTTTGCAGTCACTCGCTGTGTGTCATTAACAGCTCTCCGTATCTGCATCAGTCAAGACTTCTGCTGTGGAACTTCCCCATATCTGGTAACCCTGACAGAGAAGGAGAATAGGTGAAGTGGCGCCTAAATAGCACCCAGTGCAGTGTAGCTGAGTGTGGCCAGCTGCTCCGCAATGTTTCAGGATCTCAGCTGTGTCCTGGTCTGGTTTGGGCACTGTGTATTTGCAAAAGTGTAGACCAAAGAACTAAGTACTTCAGCTAAGTATCCTGTGTTACTAAAGTAATGAGTCCTTTTGAAGCCTAGTCTACATGCAATTTTACACTATTTCAGTTCAGGGGTGATTTTTTACTGAAATATTACACCAGTCCATCCCTGCACATCTGCAGTGTGCACAGTGTTATCAGCAGAGGGGGTGCTGTACACCAGAACAGCACACCAACCTCCCATGATAAGCTCATCTTCCCTCTGGAGAGGCAGTTCTGCTTTTCTGATGGAGAAACAGTTAAAATAGTATGACTTGGTAGTGCAAACAAATCAATAATCAGTAAATTTCACAGGAGATTCTCCTTAAGCCTGGCTGTGTTGCTGCTAACTTGTTACAGTGCTGATGGTGCGGCAGAGAGCAGTGTACAGCATGTATGCGGTTGTGTTAATATTGCTCGGAAACCTCCATGGACTCCTCGGAGCAGCCCCAGGAAGGAAGGAGGTTGCCATCAAGATGATTACCTTCATCTGGATCTGCTTTGAATGAGATGGGAAGGAACTGAAAAATCACATCAAATCTTTCTACTTAAAAAATTCTGGGTGTGGGAGTGCAAGATGGTTGAGATGCAGGTCATGACTGAGAAATGCTGATCTCTCATTCTGTTTCTGAGAAGCTGCCCCACAAGAGTCACGTGTTGCAGCACTTGGTGGCCATGGGCATCCCTGGAAGGGCACAGGTGGCGTGGGGCTGGTCACAGGGTGGGTTGGGTCAACGAACCTCATCCATATGGGCTGAGGTAGGAAGGGCAGGTACATATTGATAACTTGCTGCTTGGTTAGATGAACACATGCAGGCACAGCCTCTCGGCTGCTCCACAAAGTGCTGTTCTTCTTCTGGCCTGGGACCCCAATGGGAAGTGATCAATGGTCCTTTGGCTAACCAGCGCATCTGGGCCATGAGCCTCCAAGCTGGAGAGAGGCAGCGGGACAGACGGCACATTCGTGAGCTGAAGGTGACTGTGAGGTGGGAACATCTAAAGGACCCTGAGAAATTAAAATGCACCCTGTGGACACCGAGAGCTTGCTGACAGTTGTGGCTTTGCAGCTGGGAGAAAGTCAGGCGATATAGGACAGTCTTCACAAACAGGGGACATTCTGGTCTTTGAGAAGCTTTAGGGAAAGGGGTTCTAGCTAGTTTGCATGAAAAGGCAGTATCATCTCTGGAGGTGACACACCTCCCTTACTTCTGCTCAGGGAGCTTGAGTCTCCTCATCAGAGACACCATCCCTTACAGGCTCTGATGGGGGCACAGGGCCACTTTCCAGCAGCACCATCCCAGGCTCTGGCCAGGACTGAGTGTGCAAGGCTGTATTCTGGGAAAGTTAAATCCCTAAAATTGCATAAAGATCGCTCTGCAGCCCTATTTTCAAAAGCCTTGGTATTGATCTAACACCTCTCCATCTGAAAGCTATCTAAAACACTTCGGTGAGAGTTGTAGGGCTGTGGTAGAGCACTTTGAACTGCGTTTTCCTCAAACTCGGTGAATAGAGAAATGCTTAATTGGGTATTTATTTAATGTGCCAGAGCCAACAGGTGTATGTAATTTGGAACTGCTGAGGACAAATCACCACATGTAATGTTAAGACAGTTACTCCAGGGAGGAGAGAAGGAGGGGGAAAATGCCGTATATTAGCATAACTATCTCCTCACACATCCTCTCTCGTCTTTACATAATATCCCAGTCCTGTGGGCCCCTGCCAGCAAACTAAAACAATGATCCTAGCCCTGTGGGCCTATTATTATTGATTTATAAAATACTTACAGCTAGTTGTGTTAAATGTGTCCTTCCACTGCGAGAAAGAATTACTGGGCATACAGTGGCGTAAGACTGCGGTGTCATTATTATGCTATATGAATTACACATAAAAGCATCTTCAGAATGTCTTCTTTTAGGCATTTCAACCACTTTATGGAAACCCATCTGGAAATAAATGTAGCTGGCCTAATGTATGTAATGAATTTAATGTGCCGTTCTTCCACATTAAGGAAAAATCTAATAGGATGATTGAGTGGGGCCAAGCTTCTCCAGGAAATTCCTTTATAATACATGATTGAATTATTGTTTTTCTATTAGGGCAGCCAAAACATTCAGTGTCCTCGACAATACAGGATGTGTGCCGTAACTTTTTTGCCACTAAGCTAGGCATACTGTATCTGGACATATGCCCAGTTATTTGAGTATTTCCATTTGAATGATTTATTTATTTTCCAAAGAAAGACTACATAAGTTATACAGAACTCGGCAAATTTCTTTCAGATCAGACGACAGAACTAGGTGCCTGGCTGCCAAATGAATGAAATCTAAGGAATCCAGAGGCATTTACAGCAAAGTTGAGATTTTTCTAATGGATACCTAACAGTTATGCTCATGAAACTCCTAAACCTTTTCTCAACAGAAATTGGGCACCTAACTCCCTTTGCAAATCCTCATCTCAAATCTGTATTCAAGCCCCTAAGTATCCTGATTTTTAAAAATGTTGGCCTTCCAGTTGCAAATACATAAGCTGGGAGAAGCTGCTGAAAGTAGCACATATGAAAATTGGATTATTTATTTATAAGCCTAAATATGATCCTAGGAGCCTAAATTTAAATACCTTTTAAAACCTAGGACCAGATCATAAGGGCCTTTTCCAACCTAAATGATTCCATGATTCTGTAATTTGAATTTTTTTTGTGGAAAGACATTACATATTTGAGACATCACCTGCACTCCCAGGGGTTACAGCCATAAAACGTATATAATTATCACTGCACATTATGAGAATATGCTAGTGACTTTGAGATATCCTGGAAACCCATACATAAGTAAGTATATGGCTATATACAAGAGGAGATGAGGAGGAGAACTCCAGATTTTTCAAACTGTAGCTTGGTAAAAGGTGGTGTATATTAGTGTAGCCTCCTAACCTTTTCTACAAGATCTCATGGCTCATTTCCCGTAGCAGTAGAGCCTCTTCACTTCTGTCTTCTTGATAGGGGAGGGCAATTATTTTTCTTCTGTGAATAAAATATTTGCCCCCCAAAAGTAGTCCCACATCAAATTAGTCATATAGTTGCAGCTGGAAACTATTTTTGGCCTAGGTTTACAACACTGCAGAGGATATCCAGATACTTTACTAACTATTTAAGGCACTCGGCCAGGGTGTGGGAGATGCAGGTTCAGATCTCTCTGGGGAAGCGGATTTGAATCCACCCCCTGAGAGGTAACTATCAACAGCATCTTGCTGTATAGGGAATGATGGAGTGAGAGAGAATGATTCAGCTACTTGTCTCACTTCAGCTATGTGTCCCTCCACAGCTCCCGAGCTGCAGGGGAGCTGGGACGAGGTACTGAGAGAAGCAGGAGGCTCGGTTTGACCTCACAGGCTAAACCAGACCATTTTTACATTCAACCATCATCTGTTTCAGCCATGCAGAGGCGAGGCTGGGCTCACCTCCCCCCTGCCCCTCTCCCAGAGAAACCAGTGTTTGATTTCTGTGTTTGATTTCCTATTAATTCTCCTTAAACCAAAACTCAGAGGTTATCTACCACCAAGCCAGGATCCTTACTCATCCTGGCAGAGATCATGTTCTGACCTCTGGGACATCAAATAAAAGCAAAGAGGGGGGGTAATATTTATTGGCTTTATTAGTAACACAAAGTGAAAGACACCCAAGTGGGTAAAACTGGAGCAACTCAGTACCTGCTCTGTGCACAGAAAAGACTTGACCTCTCCTTATGATAGCATTTCATTACATGTGCCCCACAGCCTTGCTCCTCAAGTTTATCTTGAGTCAAACAGCTCACCACGTTAACCCCTACTTTTTGTGCAGGATTCTGCAGCCAGCCGAGTGTTTATCATCCTTGAGGAATCTAGCCCATAGAAGTTTGATTAATTTTTTTCATACACACATAAACAGATTCAAGATGTTCTTGTTCAGCCAGAGGATAAAGGTTTCTCCTGCTATCTCAGTTTTCCATCAGAAAAACGGTCAGTCCCAATGTGCCAAGATTGTCCCAAAGGCGTAATTGCCATCATCTGTGTTTACTAATGCAGGCTTACAGGCATCTGAAAAACAAGGACGGTGTCCTTTCCCAGTGTGAACTCTGAAGTCCGGATAGTCCCAGGCTTGAACTGCTTCTTAAGCATACCTACAGCCAGGATGCCTCTCAGATAAGACCAGAAGATCCCGTCCACGTTGCAGAAGTAATGCTGGTCAGCTTCGATCAGTGGCCCAGCTTCTCAAGAGCAGAAATGTTAAACCTGTGATTCCAGTTTGGACAAGTATAGAGCATGACCTAAACCTCCTTGGTTCACTCAGAGTCTTCACTTTCCCTCCTAAGTTGCCAAATCATGTTGTCAGACACAGCATAACTGCTGATGTGGTTTTGCACTGTTAGTGCCACGTGTGGGTGGATACTAAAGAGTCATTATTGTTAGTGAATCCTCATTTGCTATAAAAAAATCACTACAGCATCATTGAAACCTCATCAGGGGATTGAGCCATATACATCCACACAGAGCTCCCTGGGGCACCCTGGGCCAGCTTCTCCTTTTCTCCGAGGCAGAGGGCAGGCTGTCCGTCCAGCACGAGTCCAACCAAACTAACAGGCTCTAATTGATTTCACTGATCTTAAATGAAGAAAAGATTATTGGATCTAGGATTCAAAGAAGTGAAAAATTTCCACCCTTCCGCCCTTCCCTGCCAAACCCCAAATATTTAAATTGAATGCAACTGCAACCGGACAAAAAAAAACCAAAACCTGAATATTTTGATTATCTGGGATCTCAACCTTGTTACTGAGAAATCAGGTTGCAGAAGATGGGAAAGAAAGTACATCTTAGAAAATCCTTGATCTCAATGCTACAGCCTTGCCATTATGTCAGTGTCCTAACAGGACATGAGGTCATCATCTGAAGATGAAAGGCTTTTCTGCCCAATTCTTTTTTAATTCTTTGTGAGAGCAGGAAGTGCCTGCCTATACAGTCTAATATAGCCTGCCTATACTATCTCATTCACAGTCTAATCATCAGCACAGCTGTATTTCAAGCTGTCAGCATGCGCATCCAGATTCAGGATCTCTGCTCTTTCTTTTTTTTTTCTTTTAATTTGCATGCATGCACAGATATACCCAATTATGTCAGGTTTTGAACTTTCCCCCATCATGTGCTGTCACAGAGAATCATGCAAACAAGAATTCTTACTTCTGAGAGTCCAGAGCTTGTCAAAGCACTCCTCTATACAACTTTCTACTGATATGCTAGTGATGCTTTGCTGTAAGGATTCTTTCCATTTCTTGGCTGAATAAAAGGTTTAAACAGTGATTATTGCTAAAGTACATAAGCATCCAGTTTCGCAAGGATGCAAATACAATTAATTTTAAAGAGCAAGAGATGGGCTTTAAGTATTATTAAAAGATGAGTGATTTTAGAGTGATTTAGTTACCTAAACAAGAACGTGTTTCTATACTCCAAGCATCCTGGCAGCTCTTAGGTAATCAGCATTTTCTGATATATTTGTCTACACTGTCAGTGTCCCAAACAGAGCCGCAATGCCTGCCATGCATTATATTTAATATATACAACTGCAGCTCTTCATTTTTTATTCCATTTGCTCATTTGTTTCTGGAAAGCTGATGGAGGACATGGAAAACGCTAACATGGAAAAGAACAAAAATATAGTAGAATTGTTCCTCAGCACAATTTTTTCCAAGATCTCCTGTGTACAGTGATGTGTTCCATGTCTATAGATAATACTTTCATAACACACTAATTGCGTTAACACAGCACCATCTGTATGCTGGCTGAACACACGTTTCAGCAGTTAAAAACAACCAGGAAGTATATACCTACTTTTCTTCCCTGGGGACCAGACTTACATCAAATCTGGTCAGAAAGTTGTAAGTCCACCAAAGCTATGCCAGAAAAGGACCTAACCCACAGCTAATTAAAGTAGGAAAAGTGTATCTGGGAGGTGCCACTTGGCTACCAAAGACAGACTGGTCATGTGTCTAACATCACAAGTGCCTACTTACACCCTATGTCTACGCTTTATTTAGTCTGATACCTTGGAAAAAAATAGTCTGGAAATAGAGGCAGGCAGGAACCCATCCAGAATTGTCCTGGGAGGCAGGGTCTGTGTAATCCGGCTGCTTTCAATTTTCACGCATGCTAAGGTAATGCCAAAAATGCCCTGCTCTGCAAACAGGTGCTGGTGCTGCTGGCAAGGAATTGAAATGGTGCTGTTGGCTCCGGGGCAGAAGAGCTTCTCTTCTCACTGGCACCAGAAAAGGTGGTGGTGGGTCCTTAGCAGAAGAAGATCCAGGATGAAGGTAAAATTTCCCCATGCATGAAGAACCGTAAAATCTTTCACACAAGGGACAAATTTAGAACTGATTACAAGTTACCACATTTTTAACATGTTTTTGTGTTAACAAAATAAAATGCCAGAATTTGGGATTCTCTGTAGCATGTGAACACCTTTCCAGAGCGGTCTGGGGAAGGAGCTTGTTCACCGATTACTACAGCTATACAATGTTAATAAATGTCATTATAAATATATTGGCTCTATTAAGCAAAATAATACAAATTCTTCCCTCATAAATTTTTACAGTAACTCCTCCCTGCACAGCGCTCTAGCTGACAAGGTTTGTAGGTCTAATTATTGGAACATGTGCTTTAATGTGTTTTAATGTCATGTTTTCCTTTAATTGCATTGTATCGTAAGCCTGCTCTAGAAATAACACTATTAAAGTTTCCTTTCAAAACAAAGATCAATCAAAGAGACAAGCAATTATTTCATTATTCTTAAGAAGCTCATAACATAATGAAAGGAATGTTAAAAATAAACTAAATGAGTGTACTTGATTGAAAGAATAGATCAGTCCTAGCAAATTTTCTCAGAGAGTAAAAAATTATCCAGGATTAAGTTTTCACAGCTTTGAGTATATTATGGATTCTCTGTTTCTAATAATTAAATAGGTAAGCTTTTCTCCAATAATAAACTAAGAATGAAATTAGCAACAGTTGTATCTGAATAGAAGCAAACGCTCAGGATTAAAAGCCAAAACTGTAGTTCTGCAGAGCAGGCGGGGTTAGATGATGTTTGGATTAACCTCTCCAGCCTGGCTTGGAGGAGCCTCCACGTGTGAGATCTTGACCTGCTGTGCTGGGGATGCCCTCCCTGCCAGTGGGTCCTGGGCAGCCTCAGCCCTGCTGCTCAACGGCAGGTCAAGATGGCATGGCCTGAGGAGGAAGGGGCCCTGCCATCAGTACAGCAATATGTGTCTCCAGATAACACCAACAATGGATGTGGTCCTCCCTGTCCTGCAGGACACAGCATCTGCTTCTTTTGAAGAGGGGGTCAGTGAGGTTCCCTTCCTGAGGAAACCCTTTGGAGGGAATCCTGCAGAGCTTGATTTATGGGCCCCACTTTGATTTTTTTTTTTTTTTTTTTTTTTTTTGCAACTTATTGTAATATTGGAACCTTTCAGAAGCTCAGATGCTGAGGGAAGAAGCAGTGTGGAAGGACGTCAGAGAAGAACTTTTGTAACAGAAAAGCTTTCCCAAGAAACTATAGGAAGAAAAATCTAGCCAGGTAGGAAATGGATCTCGGGAGGAGCTTGTCTTCTCTTGGTGCTGTATTCAAATCTGAATTCTGTGGCTGGTAACCTAAAACTGACAGCATCTAGTAACCATGAGGCAGCCTGTTTCCAGAAGGTGAAGGTAGCTTTGCTGAGCTCCTGAGGAATATGTCCCATGTAGCAGTGGTGCCAGACAGACCCTGCAGCACAGAAGACAAAGTTTGAAAGAGCCAGAAAGAGCAAACTTCTCATTTCATGGGCAGAGCAAAATGCCTTGCCTCCTGTCTGCCTTGCTCAGTGGAGGGGGAAAGCAAGACAGAAGAAGAGGGATCTCAATTCACCCCCTGTGCCATCGGGCAGACCAGGTGGGCTTCATTGCTACCCCTCTGCTCCCTGCCCAACAGCCATCCAGGACCAGGGCAGCCATCAGTAGTGGTTTGCAGTTGGGTCACTCTGAACAAGCTGTGCTGGAAGCAGCTCTTTGGACGTCAGCTCTACCTACGTGGCCATTTTTACCAGCATAACTCTCCCCAACAGATGTGAGGTTTTTCTCCTCACAGCAGAACTGGGCTGGCAGTGCCTTCCTGTCGTTGGTTGGACCAGAGCTTGAAGTGGGAAATAGTCCAGCCAATAATGCTTACACTGAAAAATATTAAATAAATTACAGTATCTCTAAGGATATTTCTTTTTGTAGAACCAAATATGCCAGGCATTGAGATAAACTCCAGAATAGATGACTCTGTATGTTACATATAATTGGATGTCTCTTCTAGGCTGGTCAGATTTTTTTAGCTCCCATTGCTCCCATTCCGTGAGCAAGGCAAGGAGTGGGAGCAGCTGCATGTGGCCATGACGCCAGGTGTGGGAACAGATGGCAGACTGGGTACGAGGGCTTCGTTCTGCTCACTGACGGCAGTGACAAGGATATCAACAGGACTAAACTGTGTCCTGACTTCCAGAAACAAAATCCTGCTTGGTATCACTGCATCCCAGCACAGCACCATTGTTGGTTTAACCAGTTTCTCAATCTATATAACCAGTTCATCCTGATTGAGGTATATGCATTAGTGTTAATTAAAGTAGACTGTCTTGTGTTTTGTGTTTGCTGAAGCAAACTCTCTGCCTGACCCTTTGCACCCTTTTTTTACTGTTTCTTTCTCTCGGGGAGGCCTTGCTGTGGCAATTTCTTTCACATGTTGAAACTGTTGTTTTTCTAATGCAAAATACTATACGTTTTCAAAAGCTTAGTATGGAAGATATATTTCTAAGTCATGTTTCTTGCCAGAGGAGTAGTGAACACTAAATGTTGGCTGTAGACAGTGGTAGACAGGGGATTTGGTAGTTAACCAGTAAAAATATTAAAACAGGCAAAGTCTGTCATCACATAAGAGACAGCTTTCAACTTTACTAAATGTCTTTCTACTTACAAAGTTAATGGAAACCAGTCACAATGATAAAATCTGTGACTGTCTTAAATAGAAAGAATTCTTGGTTCCTTGTGGTAGAAAGAAGACTGGAATTTAAATTCTTGGGCTTTCCCTCCTCATTTTTAATTCCTTTCACTTGATTAAAAGAAAGTTTTAAAAATGAACAGTCCAATGCAGGAAGAAAAGAGAAACAACTTAGTGAGTTAAAAACCCAACCCTTAAAAAAAAATACCCAAACCTTGCAATTATGAGAAATCCAACAGCCCCCAAACATGCGGACCCAGAGCAGATAGAGAAGGTTAACAAAACCTTGGGCAACAAAAAAGGGCAGATGCAGGAATGTTACTGGAGGATGCCTGATAAAACTGTGATGGGAGAAACCACCATGCAAAACACTTGCAGCCCAGGAAAAAGAATAGCAACAAGGCAGAGATAGGACTTGCCGATAACAATGTGTGGAAAATTTCTGAGAGAAATCAGGGAGAAAAATAAGGGCAATATTCACGTAAAGAGAAATCTAAGAGATCCAGATGTGCTGAAAGGCCAGCAGAGAGGAGAAAATTATGAAGGAAAGAAGTTGTGAGAACATGGAGTTGAAAAGCTGTGATGGCTCTGGAGAACCTCACCAATTACTGAGCGTTACGAAAGGAGGGAAAACACAGCAGATCTTCTGCCTCACCTCAAACACCTCTGCCTGAAGAAGGAGTTTGGACTACAACATAGTGCTGCTGTTGCAGCCTTACTACAGGTCAGCTCTGGAAGCAAACCTCAGCTCTTGCAAGCACTTTGAGAGTTGTTTTTTAGTTGGTTTTGCCTGATGCAGCACACTGCAGGCCCAGTCCCCTCCTAGGGCTCTGAGACAACTGGCCCAAACAATAAATAGCAGAGCGTAGTCTAAATCTCACAGCGTCAAAACTGAATGAACTGACTCTTGTTAGCCTAGAAAGATAATATTTGCCATTGCAAGGAAGCCAAAATGCAAAGTCAACTGGTATTTAGTGCAGCTTTTTGTCTGCCCTCTGGAATACTCTTTCAGAGTGATGAAAGGGGAATTAATATTTTCTACCCTATGAAAACTTCTATTGTAAAAATGGTCTGGTCTGGTCTGTGCTAGAATGAAGCCATGACTCCCTGATGTTTTACATGAACAACCAGAGGAAGAGAAAGACTCTTACCACAGCACATATTAGCCCAGTGACCTTGATTCCTGCCTGTTAAGTCCTACTATTATGGTCAGCTCTCCCCTATCTCAAGTGGGTCACCACAAGGTTATCTTGTGGTTGGGGTCTGTCCTTTATTTTGATAACAAATTCTAGCCTGGACTGAGAAATCTTCTCCAGTCACTGTTAGAACCAACATGGTCCCCCTACCCTGACAAAAAAGTTTTAATTTGGACAAACAGCCATACAGACATTTCTCCAAGTACGAGGGCTTAACTGATTTTTTCCCAGCAAACTCTACTTCCAAATGCACATGCCTTTGTAGGGTCTGATCCAAACGTGTCAAAGTCTACTGGGTGGACTATTCTAACCAAGCATTAACCATGTGTGAGCTGGATGTTTAAGCTAAGCAAATCCTTAGGTTGCTCTTCTGGTCTATGGTGCAAAAGAGAAGTTACCATGTGTACAGACTCATCCATTTTAGGTACCCATATCAGGGTGGCATGAATCATTCACTGGAATTTCTCATAGTCTCATTCACTGGAGACTGCATTTCTCTATGAATGAAAGAAGGCACCTAGCTGGTTACCTACTAGTTACCTAGTTGGTGTACCACACCGTCAAAGGTCATAGAGATTAATTCCGGTCTGTTTTGCCATAGACTTGGGTTAGACTCAGGATCCTTCAAGTTCCATTATAAAGAGCATCTAATATATCAGATTAAGACAGAAGAACTGAAAGCTACTGCAGTCATAATGGTTCCTGTTGGAGGAGCCTGAGCTTCATTTGGGAGGCCAAGACATCACCTGAAAACCATAGATATGAACCTGTCAAAATGACATTCACTAAACATGCAACTCGTCCTTGTCTCTCCTCTTCCTCATGCCCTCCTCTACTGATAGACCCATATCTTAGTAACGTTAATGTTAAAATGTTAAAAAATGTCAGTTACCTGTGCAAAAGCTTACAATTTCACTTAAAAAAAGGGATCTCAGCAAATGGCCAAGTGTAGCAAAGGCACACAGGCATTTATGCTGCAACATAGGTCTTAAATGATTCCTCTTAAATGTTTAAACTTAGTAATTCCAGTCAATTTTTAGAAATATTGGTAGTTTTTCTAGTTTTTAGTAGTAATGGACAGTACATAATTACTAAAAACGTAATATTTTTACACCTGGGGTCTTTTATGATAGTGTTACTCCTGTGCAAAATTAAATGTCAGCAAAAGAAGATTGACTCTAAAATGAAATTTTAAAGAAATGTATTATTACACTGAGGAGGTAGTATGGTGATTTAATATGGTGACTAGTCACACCTGAATAACTAAAGAGTTTGTTTTCACAGGGAAGCGCTAAGTTTACTAAAGCAAAGGGAAAGTATTTCATTACAAATAGATTATCTTAGTGTTTTCACTCAGTTTGGTGCAAAACTTCATATGGAAACTGGGATTCGACAGAAGTGTAGCTGGGAGAAAAAAAAAAGCAAAGGAAAAACAAGTAAAAAGTTATCAAAGCAAGGCCCCTAAACACGAAATGCTGTGGAAGACATCCAGAGCAGCCAAGGTCCTTCCTCCACAGCTGTGGGTCCAGGCTCTGCAATAAGACCCCACGGGATCCCACATGGGTGGGGTTCCCACAGCGGTTGAGCTGACAGCAGGATGGGGGATGTCCTGTAGCTCTCCAGGGTAAGATGTGCAACTGTTCAGGGCTAGAGCATCTCCCTCTCCACCGCTGTCAGTAGTCAAACGCCTGCTGCCAAAGGCTACTCTCCACCCACTATAATTTATAGGACTGGAGAATTTATGATAGTTTGTTTTTAATTCTGTTTAACCAATGTACACCAGGTGCTGAAGGAACACATAAGAACTTTATTTTTCTTCATCTAGAAATTTCTGGAAGGAACCTAATTTCTTGACAATGCAAATTCATAAAATCTATTTCATGATTACATGGTTAACTGGAGTTCAGGGCTCTGCAATGCAGGAAGTTGTTCTTATTCTGCCTGGGAAAAGGCCTGTTTTCCTTGTAAATCTTCTTAGAGCTGGAAGGCAGGTTTCTCCTCAGACATGTCCACCATGTTCTCCTGCAGGAAGGAGAGAGGTGTGGGAGGCCACACGGCTGAACTGTTGGCGAGGGCCAGAGGATGCTTACCTGCTTTTCTGACTCCAGACCAGAATGTGTCTCTTACTTTTTCCTTTTTTTCTTTCTATTTCAGCAGCACAAAAGCTGTGCAGGAGGTATTTGAGAACCTTAGCCTAATAAGAGCAGAAAGATTCTGAATATCTTTCAGAGGAAAAGAGCATGTGTTTCCTCTGCTACCCACTGCGCCCTCAACTTCCTTTACCTGCATCACTCAAACAAGGATTCAAACCATTAAGAGAAAAGTCTTCATCTTACAGAAGATTCTTCTGCTTTCTCCTGAAGTGGCCTCTGTGTTATTTTTTGTAGCTTCCTTATTTTCCATCAGTGTTGTTTCCCTTCTTTGCTGATTTCTTGCATCAGTCTATTCATTAGATAGGAGGATGTAAAAGAGAATTAAAAAATAAAGCAAAAATAAGGATCTGTTCCCAAAGCCAGTGAAAACAATGGGAGTCAAAGAAACTGGCATTGGCAAAACATTTTATTTTCCTCAGGAGAAAAGAATGATCCTAGCCAAGGTTTTATAGAACAAAGATTCCAGTAATACGTCCAACACAGCAAAACGTAAATTGACATCATATTTAGGTCCTTCCTTCCTTGCTAATAATGACACTCACCTCAGATTATATTTGATGAGTACAGTGACAGTTGTCATTATTGTATTAACTGCACACAGCATGGTCTTTAATCTTCCTATGGGATTTTAGGCTGACTACTGTACATATAGCTTCTGACTGCTGAAAGCTGAGGGTAACCCCTAAAAAAGATACAATCTCTTTTTTTTTTAGCTTTGGAAATTACAAACAGAAGAGCCTGTGATGTAGAGACACACACAGAAGGAAATGATCTGAGAGAGGAGACTTTAATAAGCTAAATAGGTTCAGCCTAATGTACATTCATGTCTTCATTAATTTAGTGGATGATTTTCAGAAGAGTGAACCTCTCTGGTGTAGGCAAAATGCAGCTAAACTCACCCCCTGCTGATTTGCTATGGGTAAAATCATCTAGAAATCACTTAATCTGAAAGCAAAAATCCTCTTAGGTATTTTCCCAAAGACTTCCTTGAATAGGCAAAACATAGGCAATCATACATGGAAGATAATGGTTTAGCTGAAGATTTTCCTACAGCACAGTCCCTGCATTGCTTCTCTTCCCCTTAGCTGCCAACAATGGCTCTCCCTCCTTTAGCTTTGACCAGTCTGTGCCCCAAGTAGCTTAGAGCTGGAATTCAGATTTAATAAATCAAGTTAGAGGAAATCTCGTGAGAGAGAGCCATCACATGGGGTCACATAAATGAAAAAGCAGCTCTCAAGAAGTGGGCATGTCTTGGGATACTGGTGCCAAAAAACCGCTCACGAGGAGCTGACTGAATGGCAGGAACATCTCTGTTTCCATCCTGTCTGCTCCACAGCACTCACTCATCAATAGAGAGCCACCACGCACAGAATAAGACAGGCAGGGAGTGAACCCCAGCCTAAAGCGCCACCCCAGCAACCTGCACACAGTGGAGGATGCGCTGGAACTGCGGAAGGCAATTCGGGGTTATATAAAGCTCTTAGATTAAAAAAAAAAAAACAACAAATTCTAGTATGGCGATTATCCACTTTCGCTGAGGAAAAATTAATGCAAAGTAACAGTTTACTCAAATGCTTTTATTTTGTTGGAAACTATTCAAACTTGGGAAAATAGCTGCCTCTCCAGCATATTAACTTTAGGGTAGCTGTTGTTTTTGTCCAGATGTTCTGGTCAGGAAGCTTTCATTTGCAGGTGCTGTACCATAGGTCTGGAGGGAATCCTCTAAATAGGGTACTCCATTCTCCTTATTATACCTTGAGCATAGAAAATAGACCAAGCCACAGGAATTAAATAAATAAGGCCTCTTATCTCACTGGTAATCTAAGTGCTACAAACTCTGTTGCTTAACACCATCCTAACTCTGACCTACTTTCTTTTGGGAAGCTTGGTATCAGAAATGAATTTCAACTTCCCAAGTACCAAATATTGCTCTTGCAATTAAACACTCCTTTTTTTCTTTTTACTTTTTTTTTTCCTCTTTTTTTCCCCAAGGCTGTTTAAAAGATCCTCTGATTAAAAGGCATCACATTTCAGTATTGATTACCCATGCAGCTTGTAACTGATATTATTATTCTGCTTTGCGGTTTTAATAGTATGCTTGACCTCTGCATTTGGAGGCTCACTTAATGCTTACAACTTTTTATTTGATTGCCAGATTTTTTTGTGATTTTTTTATTCACTGAATGTGACCAAAAATTGTTTAACTGTAGTGTTTGCCTACAGTGAGATAAAAATATTTTTCTGCGCAATGCATACCCCCATGGCAGTCTTTGCTACATGACAGTAAAGCAAAGATTCTTAGTGTGATCTGATATGGTAATCTGCATGAGCTGATTTCTTTTTTGGTCTCAGCTGATCAGTTTAAACCATATTGAGAAAGACTTTTTACCCTTTAGTGGCTCGTTTGCCTCTGGAAACTCTGCTTCTGTTGGCAGCAACGTTGGTGCCATGGATTAACTAATGAATTAGTATCAGGCTTTGGTAGTGAAAGATGAGGTATTCTTTCTTCTCTCCCAGTCTTTAGGTGATGTTGCTGTTCCAAATCCATTAATGTTTTTGCTACCATCCTCCAGCAATGTGGGAAAACAAAAGACAAAGACCGTTCATGTCGACAAGAAATCTGGTAAGAAAAAACACCCAGGCTTTCATAATCAAAGAAATGTCTCTGACCATATACAGTATAAACCAGGAGCAAAAAATGAAACATATTTATGATTCCCCAGCAATAAACATGCCTGTAGTCTAAAAAACATCATCAATATACACAGAGATAATCGACATGCCATTTTAACTGTGCATATTTCAATTGAAAAGCAAACAGCTTTGAGAACTCATGGAAAAAACCTCCCAATTTGAGGCATACAGAGCATGTGTTCACACTGCCACATGATGGATGCATAATGGTTTCCTCCAGACAACCAACCTTAAAATATCTTAGACCTTATTGTGTTATTGGTGTTTATAGTTTCTACTGCAGTCAAGCCTAAGAGCCCTAGGGCCCCAATTGTGCTGTGGATGGCATAAACAGAGCAAAAAGACAGTCCCTGTCCCCCAGATACTGCAGTCTAAATGAAACCTCATCTGCCACCTGCTCTTCCCTCTAGCTTCTGGTTTGTGTTTTCTCTAGCCTAAATCTTCAGTGCGTAATCTCTCTGAGATAGGAACGTGTTGCTAGCTTTTTTTTTTTTTTTTTTTGAGAATGCACTCCAATGACTTTTGGAATATTTACACTGAGATTGTTTTTTTGGAACCCACAGAAATACAAGCCATAATAGCCAACAAATTTTGTTTTCTGTGCTGTTGTGTAATTCCATTGTAATTCTCTGGAATTCTATTGAAATTCTTCCTGGAGATGCCTCTGTCCTTTACTGGATCTGGCCAAGGAATTGAATGTGGGCTAGTGAGGAGCCTTAATATGATGGTGGAACATGTCCATCTACACTATTGTGATTCCAGGCAGCCAGTTTCTTTTTCAATGCCTTTCATAAAGGCTGTGGCACTGAATGAACCAGCACTAGAGTCAAGCAAGGCATTAGAAGCCAACATAATTTCTGTTATCTGACTTGTGAAAAACATTTTCTCATGTTTCTTTTTGCCATTGTTTATTTTTAAGGAAATAAAGGTCTAGGCAAGTAGCAATCCTACTACTATGGATCAGTTAGGGTTTAAACTTACCCAATCAATTCTAAAAACTATTTTCATTTCCAAGGCAGATCCACCTGAAAACTAAATGACGTCAGCAGTGTTTTAGCACACACTTTGGATCAAAGCTGTCTCCTCTCTGCTTTGCACCTTCTCCAGCACTCTGAGGATAGCAGGTGGTTAGAAATCTCCACCACCCATGGCCTTCCCCAAGTCCCTTCAGTCTTACCTTTGCTCTTTCTCTCCTTCTAGCCTCTCTCAGCATCTGTTGTCACTTGTAACTTCTTGCTAGACTTGCTCTGCAAGAAAGCTTCTTCCAGTGGATATCTTCTCTTTAAGGGTATAGTTAGTGATCAGTAATAAAGACACATCTCCTTCCCTGGACAAGCCTGGATGGCATCACTGTGCTGTTGCTGCTCAGCTAACACCCGTGCAACTCCACCTGCCTCCATGGAGGCTCCCTCAGCCCCTGGCCTTGCTGGTTATGAGGAGGAGGTTGAGCCTCACCTGGCAGTGGAGGTGTTCACCCTGTTCCCACCACCCTGCTTTCATCCAGCTACTCCAGGCAGTGGCTACTTAACTCAAAATCTCTCTGCTGCTCCCTAACCAGGGCTAGGAACCCCACCACCACCGCTCTCCTCTGAGCGTGGCTCAGGCAGTCAGGTGCTGTAGTGAGCTACACTGCTTTAAAAATGTGACCCAGGTGTGTCTTAACCAAATACCTGAAAAGTCAAGCCATGAGAGAGCTCTCTTACTAACTCTAACCTGAGGCTAGTGCTTGCATTTGTTACTAATGGTAAATTGGGTTGCACATTAGTCCCCTTGAATAATCTCTGGCATGAAGTCCTAGCCCTGCTGCTGGCCCCACATCCCAAGCTCTCCAAGTCTGATTATGGGGCAAACTTCAGCGTAAGTACCACTGCCCTCATTTTTCCTGCTTGGTTCTGCCCCTGCCCACTCTGTCTTTTACTAAAACTGCCTGTGAGTTGTTCAAACCCACAAAAGTCTGCTTCGTTTCTTCACCCAACCCCATCATGATCAATTGCTTCAGCCACTTTGAGATTTCTGCAGAATGTGTGCCAGTTTTATTTCCAAGAATGCAACATCACCAACATTTTTCAATTATTCAGATAGGTTTTAGCTTGTCATCGTCTCCATCTCATTGGAAGAAATTGCACACACTTGCCCTACCTCTGATCTTGCTGACACTAATGTGATGATATCGATTCTGCAGAGGTTACTTCAAATTTCAGCAGGAAGGAGAGAGCAGGATCCGTCCCTAGCATGCAGCCTCTCCTGCCATGTGGAGCAACACTGAGCTTCTCAGTGCATCTGGTTTCAAAATAAACCCTCTACAACAGACAAATATGTTAAACCTTTGAAAGCCTCATTTCCAGGTTTCAACAACATTCTCTTCAGAAACAAGCACTTAATGGAGTTCATTTAAGGTTGTTTAAGCCACAACTTGCTGTCAGCACTATTTACCACTTCAGTGGCTCGGCTAAAGCCTCAGCTGTTGTAAGCCAGTTCAGCGCTAATAACGGAGTCCTCCTGATTTACATCAGCTGAAAATCTGACCGAGCTTCTGCCAGGCTGACAGCCTTCCTCTGCTGGGTTCCAGTAGCTGTTTATACACTCACTCGGTGCAGACAGTAGTAAAAGCAGTTTTTCTTCTGACACTCCTGTCTGTGCCCTATTTTTAATGTAAGACCAAACAAGCATGGCAGATGTTCCAGCGTGGTGTCCTCTATCGACTGGACACTTCAGCTGGGCAGATGCCAGGATTCACTTTGATGGCCCCAGAATACAGCTGTATCAGTTCTTCAGTGGTCCCTTGTACTCCTCTTTCAGGGACTGCATTCAGGGTATTTTCTCCCCAGCCCTGGTTTCTCCTTTGGAAACTAATAGAGGCAGATGTCTTCATTGCACTGCAGTCTCCTGCTCCTTCTGCACTCCTTGGCATTGCTCATCTTTCTTAACTGGGCTGAGAGGAGGACCCTTCCCTTTTCCAACCATTACTTTTTAATTCTCTCTGCTTTTTTCCAGGCAGAACAGCTCAGCTTCTCTATAGCCACTGGGCTTTTTACTTGTTGCCTCTGTAATTTCTATTCCTGCTCCTTTTTGACTCCTCTAAACTCTACTTCCAAGACCCAAATTAACTTGGGGGTACTGGTGGATGAAAATCTGGACATGAGCTGGCAACGTGCGCTCACAGCCCAGAAAGCCAACCACATCCTTGGCTGCATCAAAAGCAGCATTGCCAGCAGGTTGAGGGAGGTGGTTCTGCCCCTCTGCTCTGGTGAGACCCCACCTGGAGCGCTGCATCCAGCCTCAGGGCCCTCAGCACAGGAAAGGCATAGACCTGTTGGAGCGGGTCCAGAGGAGGGCCACGAAGATGATCCAAGGGCTGGAGCCCCTCTCCCATGATGAAAGGCTGAGACAGTTGGGGTTGTTCAGCCTGGAGAAGAGAAGGCTGCGGGGAGACCTTATTGCGGCCTTTCAGTACTTACAGGGGGCTTATGAGAAAGATGGGAACAGACTTTTAAGCAGGGCCTGTAATGACAGGACAAGGGGTAATGATTTTAAACCAAAAGTGGGTAGGTTCAGAATAGATATAAGGAAGAAATTTTTTACACTGAGGGTGGTGAAACACTGGCACAGCTTGCCCAGAACATTCAAGGTCAGGTTGGACGGGGCTCTGAGCAACCTCATCTAGTTGAAGATGTCCCTGCTCACTGCAGGGGGGTTGGACTAGATGACCTTTAAAAGTGCCTTCCAACCCAAACTATTCTATTCTGTTCTATGATTCTATGAAGACTTCCCAAAGCCATGGTGCTGACCCATTTCCAGTTATGCAGATTAAAATCATCAACATTTTTTACTTTAAGCCATTTATCATCGTCCAAGGTTCTGCACTGGTTAATGCTGTATCTGGAGCCTGTAGAAAACCTACCATCAACTTACACAGCCAAAGCCCCACAAAATGGCAGCCATCTGCTTCATGGTAAACTGGCGACACAACAATAACTTTCAGTAAGCTGAGAAGTGGATGATTTTAGCGAATAAAACCACTACGCCTTCTGCCTTTTATTTTGATAGTAAATTTAATTTTATTATCTTTCCCCCAATTTGCCACAGAATTTTGCTGAGAGCCATCATGACTGAATTGCAACACGGGAGGTTTTGACCTCTGAGTTATTAGGTTGATAAAATTGTAGTTTTCACCTCTTGCAGAAGCCCAGCTTTTTTAACAGTGGGAAACAACCACTTGCAGTCAGATCCAGACATCCTATTTTGAAAGCTGCTGAGGGAATGCTAACTTCCATAGCCCATCCCCATTATTTACTAGGGGGAGAAGGGTGGCATCACCCAATGGGTCATGCTGAGGGCCTGGGCTCGAGCAGAGGGCACTGGGAGCTCAGGGACATCACAACAGTGGCCCTGGGGACACGTGGGGAGCTGTCATTTGGGAGAGAGAGCTAATAATTTGCCTGGGAGTTAACCCAGCTCATGGGGTGGAGAAATCAGGATGCAAAGGGGTGTGGGGACTTGTCAATCCACCACGTGGCCCAAAAGGAAAATGTTGAGAGGCAATTTTCGAGATTGCCAGTACTGAAATGTTTTAAAGAGAGAAGAGTCAAGTCTCCAAACGCATGGGATTAGTTTAATAATAAAAGCACCATATTTAGGGCTCTGTCTTAATTTCTCTTCTGAACTTGAAAGCTTAGAGTTATTTTTACCATATTTTAAAGATAATTTTCTCAAAAAAATTGTTTTAGAAACAAAAATATGAGACTTTCTCCTAATTGCGTGCTTTCAGCAGCTGGAGCATTAAAGGAAAGTGTTATATATAGCATGAAAAAATTGTGAGAGCTGACAACAAGAAATCTTGCTTAAGAGAGAGCTGTTCCTACCAGAACATTTGTGATTTCTGAATTTAATCTTAATGTACAGATCTCCCATTTTTGTGTCTTTATGAGCTGATTTTAAAGGGCATATCAGGATATTGTGCTCCAGCACTGTAAGTTAATAGTTTCCTGCCTCCCTCCAGGAAAAATGGAATATTTCTTCTCTGAGCTTTTCACACACTCTTCTGCCAAGTCAAAGCAGAAAGGAAAAAGTGTGTACAATATTTTATTAGGCCAAATGTCAACTTGTTTTTCTGAAATCTTTACCAATCTTCCTGGCATTTAATATTCAAACAGAAAAAAGAGAAAAAAAAAAAAAAACAACAAAACCTCAACAAAAACAATAGGGCTTTCATTTCATGCAGCAGTGCCTGAGACATCCAACAGACCATGATACAAAGAGCCACGTTTCTTACATACATAGGAAAAGGGGGCAATTAAGCACACTAGAGAAGGTGGATAGCATCTGGATAAAAAGGAAAGGGATGAAATCGCTTTGTATTTGTGAGCCTTTTGAATAACTTTTCATTAATCTCTGCTGAGCCTAGCTAAAGACAGTATACCTCCCATTTTGTCAAACCTTGGTCTTGCCCAGAAAAGACAGGCTTTTTCCATGTGTAAAAAAGATTTCAGTTTCCACTCTACTCAGAAAACATCCCACATTTCCAGCTCAGTTCAGTGTTGTTTCACTAGACAACACAGCACTGATGTAAGCTGAACCTTTTTGCATATCAGCATCATTTGGTACTTGACATACAAAACACATCAGCGCAGATGCTGATCAGCCAGGAAAGCCTGGGTGGGTCGGGTATAATGTCTAACGTAGGAGCCCAAGAGTTTGCAGGCTTCATTTCCAATGCTTTCCAAGGCTGTGGAGAGAATAGGATAAACAATGCTCCTAAGCATCTGAAAAAAGAACTAGTTTTTAATCTGGATTTACTTTTGACAGGGACAGTACCCACAATTACCTGTCGGCAGGATTTGTGTCATATAGAGAGTATGTCCAGCAAGGCTCAGGGGTATCAACTGCATATCTAAATGACTTCTATGAGCTGGAACTCTTTTACATTTTCAGCCCCACCACTTTTAAGCACAAAAAGGAGTCTGGATTTTACTTAAAAGGTCTTTACTCCAATAGCTCAGTGTGCTAGCAGCCTCTGGGATCACTTTTGTCCCCTGGGTATTACAAAAGGATTCAGTTTGGGACCTTAGCCCATGTCAGGGATGTGTCTGGGAAACCGAATTCGTCCTGTTTCACCTTGAGCATGACACAGGTTTTTGCATTAATGCCATGCCCAGAAGAGTGGATTATCCCAAAGCCCCATTGGCGATGGGCTACTGGCACCAGCTGGTCTGAAAACATGCTCCCTTTACCTACCAAACCTAGCTGCCATCTTCTGTTGGAATGTGAGTTGCTGCTGCTGTAGCAGTAGTTCTTTCCTCTGCCCCAGGAACATGGGGCCTCGCTGCTTTGTCTCTTGGTATTTATTTCCCCTGCTGCGAGAGGACACTGAGGTATGTCAGGGACAGCACAATAAACAGGAAGGCAGCTAGCATATCTATTCACATGCCCACATGTGGATTCTCCTGCTGTGTAGGAACATTTTCTCCATTGAGCTCCAGCAAAATGTCTATAGGGCTCTTGCGCTGAAACCCAAAAAAAATCTGCCCTCATGGATCATCTTAAATTTTTTGCAGGGCTGTACAAGCAATAACTCATCAGAGGGAAGCAAGAGGTACAAAAAGTAAGAGATTCACCTAAGAGTACAGAGTAAGTCAGTAGCAGAGCCCACATGCTGGCTTGAAAGCTCCTTCAACGTATTTATTATTTTCATAATTTCATGTATTAACAATTACTTAGGGAGAAGTTTATGAGTGTTAATATTCATCCAGTTAATACAAGAATAATCATTCCATCAATTAATGCAGTTGGCTTGATAATGTTGAGGGATTCCTAAGACTGACTGTCAGCATCCATAAATCTATAAAACCCCTAAATTTCCCTAGGCTCACATGCCAGGGCTGCTGCGTGGTGTTATCATGTCACTGCAGCAGTCCTCATTCTGCAATAGCAGCTATTTCTTCATGACCGCTGCCTCCCCCTACCTCCTGCCCATCTAAAAGTGACAACCAGTGCTATGTCCCTAGAGACCTTGTGTAAATCAGCCCACAGCCTGGAGGGAGGGCAGAGGCAGACACCTCTGTGGAAGTGCTGACCTGAAGGCATTTCCCTTGATAGCACAGAGGACATTTCACCAGCCTGCCAATAGGATCCACTGAGCCATAGGACCAAACCTTGTTGGAGAAAGAAGCTTTTCAGAGTGCTAGAAAGAACATACATCAGTGACACCACAAGTAAGAATTCACAACTTTTCCTTTGAAGTATCACAAAAATGCATCCAAAGGGTGAGATGCTCCTTTGCCTGGTGCTCTACACTTCTGAAAAGATTTCACTTAAAAGTACAACTTCCAACAAGGAGCTTTTTGCCCAACTCAGATCTTTTCCCTCTGGTGTGATCTGTGCAGGACCCATTAATATTTTAACCTTCTTGGCTATTAGCCCATTGAAGCAATCTGGCTAGGGTGAAAGAAAATTATGAGATTACATTTTCCCCTTCTGGCATACCTGCACTCTTCTATTTTTTAGTAATAAACCTGATTAGAGCTGAGAGGTTCCTAAGGAGCTACTGTATGTTAGACATAGCCAAAAAACTAGCCATACACAACAAAATGCTTTGAAATATATTTCAGCAGAAATTTACTCAAACTCAAAAACTTGTCAAAAAAAACCTCCTTTCCTCTACTTGTTTGGGGAGGGGGCGGGAATCACTTTGGAGAAAAAATTAATTTCAGCTAAAATATTTTTTGTTTTCTGCTAAAAAAAAAACAACCTGGATTTGGCCAAAATAAATATATATTTTTAACAGAATGTCAGTGAGCTCTCCTGTACATGGATAATAACATGATGGCGCATGGCCCAAGCAGTGTACAATCAAAGTGATCTTTAGGCATTTTTAAAGCCTTAGCTACCACAGAATTGGTAGCTCCCTTTCAAGCTCCCTTTTATTTTTTTCTTTTTTTCTATGCCTTTAGCCCCCAGGTAAAGGATTATTGCAGCTGATTCAGGGTAGAGGAAGGAAAGGTACAGCTCACTGGGTTTTGGCAGTGGTCTCCATCGATGTCCCAAGAAGAGCTTTTCTGGAATGTCACATTCCGTCAGGAGATTGAGAACCAGGCAGGAGATGGGGTGGAGACCCCGCCTTCTCCTTGAGACTTCAAGGCTCACATGAAGGCTTTTGGTCTTCATTCTGCCTTCTGCAAAGACACCAGCTTTGGCTCTGAGTTGAGCATGTGGACTTCTCCAAGATCTGGCAACATAAGGCTCCCGCGTTTTGGTTGAATTTGCTCATTTAAAACCTACTGTCATTGCCTTTGATAAATTGTGATCAATGTATAATTTATAAACCACAGGGAACCATGCAGCTACCCAGTATTTTTCACGAGAGGGTCTCAAAGTACTTCACAAATAAATAGCCAAGGTTTACAATAACTTCATATTCCAGGTTTTCTAGGTAGCAGGCAAGCTGACATCCAAGTGACTTTCCCACAGTCACACAACAAAACTGCACCAACTTATGAACAGAACTTATAAGTCCTGATTCCAGCTCTAGTTTCATCTCTCAAACAAGATTTGTTATTTCTGTGCTTCTTTCTGGTAATTCATCCAAGGTTCCCATCACCACTAGCCAGAGACAGAAATTATCGTTTATACCACTGCACTTTTTTTTTTCCTCAAAACTTCTCCCCCTCTTTAACATGAATAAATAAAATGCATAAACTTGAGTGATCAGAAGAGAAGCTGTATGAGGGCAATGAGGAGCAACAGGTTCGAGCAGCAACTGCACTACCAAATCAGCGTTAGCTGCTCCTGAGCCGGTGCACCACCCTTGAGAGCTCCCTCAGAGGTCACTTGCAGGCGCTCACCTCCTTGCTACACAATATAAATATATAGGTATGTATACCTATATGCATTTGGTTGTTTATATCACTAACTGCCACAGGGTATTTGCAGAGTAATGGCAAAGCTGAAAGAGGAAGAGGAGCAGCAGGAATGGTGGAAAGCAATAGGCTGTGTCTGGAAAAACTGGAGACAAATCCAGTCCTGGTCAAAGCAGATGTAATGTGGAGTGAGAGAAGCAAAGCTGAGCCCTTTCACAGCAAAGTCATTTTGTTGTTGTTGTTGTTGTTGTTGTTGTTGTTGTTGTTGTTTGGGTGGTGTCCTGAATTCCTGCCCTGCCATGGCAGAATAAGGTCCGAGGCCAAGTACTTATTAAGAATACTTATTAATTAATAATAACAATAGCATTAGTGGAAAATTTCAGGTCCCATGCTCACCATTCACTGCCAAGCTAGTCACTTCCCAAACTTACTTCTAAAATTAGAAACAAACAGGCCCCTTCTAAAGGCAATAAACAGCACTTTAATTGGACTAAAACCTATAAATCTGTCAGCAACTAGTTACTCTGGCTCCCTTGTGTGATCAGCAGCTTTGAATACCCTTCTGGGTCTTTCCCAGAGGGTAATGATGCAATCTGATGTCACCACAGCAAAGGTGTGATCAAACAAGGCGGCATGGCATAGCAGCTCAGCACTGGGCTGCTGGGACCAATGTACCCAACTGGGCGTGCTGGCGGGAGGGTGGTCCTCCAGCCTGAGGTGGACATCCTTAACAGGGCAGGAGGGAGAGACTTGTGCTGCAGACCTCTGATTGTGTGTGGCCCGTGAATACACCAACATGAACTAATACCCTAGGAACCTCTCAAATCAGGACCACATGAAATGCATATTACAATGCATTTTCCTTAGCTAAACCAGCACATTTTTATCACTATTTTTTGTGTGATGGAAGACTTTTACAGTAATTCTCGCTTGGCTCGAAAAGATGCCAAGTATTAGCATCATGATGCAGGAGATCCCATCCAGAGAATGGGTAGTGATGCCCTGGTAGCATCTCCCCTGGCAAGAACCTGCTCATAGGAAAAAAGACCAAATAAATACAGTGTCTGGTACTTCAGATACTCCTATCATTTTGGAGGGGAGAAGTGGATGGCAGCCTTGCGGCAAAGGGCAGGAGCTAGACCTTCAGAATTTTTTCCGGTTCAAGAGGAATTGATGCCCTGATCCCTAATGGGGAACGTGCGACGGACAGAGATGTGTCCCAGGCAACACAGGGCTGCCTCTGAGATCAGGGCTGCAGCACTCTTGGGCTTAGATGACCTCCTGGGACCCAAATGGCCTTAGTGTATCATCCAGCAGAAACAAAACTGCACCAGAGACAAAATCAGCCCTATGGTCAGCAAGTGGGGGAATGAGGATAGGAAACACAGGTGACCACATTTCTTCCTGCCCCCTCATGCAAGACTATCTTCAGGGTGAAAAATGAAAATACCTCTCTTTAAAAAAGGGCTTGAGGGGAAGGGAAGGAAAGAAAGAGCTATTTTTAGTACCACCTTGAGAACAAATCATAAAAACTTGCAAAAGGTTATTATTAAGTAAAAATACAAGATGCTTACATTGCAAGAACAGAGTGTGCTTCCCTCATGAAGGGGGCATGAAGCCCTCATGAAGGCTCTTAGGAGCAGAGCTCCTGAAACTGTGAAAATAATCCCCAGGTCTCAGAGGACCTGCAGATGGTCTGTGACTCCACATTGTTGCGTGAGACACCTTTGTTCACCACAATGGCAATAATCTCCCTGGAGACATCTGCCCAGTCGTCCACCACAACGGTGGGGGTTTACAGAGAGCTTGAGCATCATCACTGCCTTGAGTAGGGAAATCCTAGTGGATTTGGGAAACAGGTAAGAGGTGACCAGTCTCACCCCATACCACCCACAACCACCCTCTGGATGCCCAAAGGACCAAGACCTGAGGCACAGATGCGGTGGGGCTTAGCAGGGCAAGACAGAGCAGTGTCTTCCTTGTCCCATTCCCTCTCGCACGCAGTTGGGTAGAACTTAGGAGGTTTCTTGTCCCCAGCAGCAGAGGGTGTGATCGCGTCCCAAATAGTGCGAGCATTTCACACAAACAGGGGAACATGACAAATGAGAATTGATGTAGCGATAGCTGTTCAGTGCCACCTGGCCTTCCCCAAATGAATACCAGGAATCAACATTAAATACACATTAGAAATACATATAGAGAGAGACACCTTACATATACCCTCGCTATACATATATAATGCTATCTCCCCTAAGAAGAAATTGCTGGCAGCCTTTCGGCAAGTGTCCTGGTTCACAGCCAAACCCATCTGGGCTGCCGCATTGTGGCAAGATATTGCTTCCTCGGTAGAGAACCTGATTGTAAAAGTATGTCGCGTAGACGCTCACGTTCCCAACAGTCAGGCCACCAAAGAACACCAAAACAACCAGCAGGTGGATCAGGCTGCTGAGATTGAAGTGGCTCAGGTGGGTCTGGACTGCCAACATAAGGGTGAATTATTTATAGCCTGGTGGGCCCATGACACCTCAGGCCATCAAGGAAGAGATACAACATGATCTGTGCTCATGATCAAAGGGTGGACTTGACCATGGACACTGTTCCACAGGTTATCCATGAATGAGAAATATGTGCTGCAATCAAGCAAGCCAAGCGGGTAAAGCCTCTGTGGTATGGAGGATGATGGCTGAAGTATAAATATGGGGAGGCCTGGCAGATTGATTATATCACACTGCCACAAACCCGCCAAGGCAAGCACCATGTGCTTACAATGGTGGAAGCAACCACCAGCTGGCTGGAAACATATCCCGTGCCCCATGCCACCGCCCGGAACACTATCCTGGGCCTTGAAAAACAAGTCTTACGGTGACATGGTGCCCCAGAAAGAATTGAGTCAGACAACAGGACTAATTTCCAAAACATAAAAAAAACATCATATACACCTGGGCCAAAGAGCACAGCACTGAGTGGGTGTATCACATCCCCTATCATGCACCAGCCTCCAGAAAAATGGAATGATACAATGGAGTGTTAAAGACTACACTGAGAGCAATGGGGGGTGGGACATTCAAACACTGGGATACTCATTTAGCAAAGGCCACCTGGTTAGTCACCACTAGGGGCTCTGCCAATCGAGCTGGCCCTGCCCAGTCAGAACTTTTACATACTGTAGAAGGGGATGAAGTCCCTGTAGTGCTTGTAAAAAATATGCTAGGAAAAACAGTCTGGGTTATTCCTGCCTTGGGCAAAGGCAAACCCATTCATGGGATTGCTTTTGCTCAAGGACCTGGGTGCACTTGGTGGGTGATGTGAAAGGATGGGGAAGTCTGATGTGTATCTTAAAGGGATTTGATTTTGGGTGAGAATAGCCAATGAACTGAATTGTATGTTAATTGCTATATAACACTGTATGTCATCACTTTTATGGTTACTATATACCATATCAATGGTATTATAGTAAGAATCACCCAGATTAATGAAGAATTAACTTTGGTGAAACCGACAAAAGTGCAGTGGTGATGGAACCAAAACTGGCTTCAGCATGCAACAATCCACCACCACACACCACCTCTCCTGCCCTGAAAGACTGTTATGACAGATGAAGCCCAAAGGCATGGACTAAATGAACTTAATGGACATTTTAGAAGGATGGCCCACAGACTAAGGGAATGACATCTGTGTAAATATATCAAAAGACAAAAAAAGTGGTGGTGATTAATTGGAATGTCTTGGAAAGAGTAGGACCTGGGCATGATGTAGGTGGTATAGAATAAGGGGTGGATACTGTCCTGGTTTCAGCTGGAATAGGGTTAATTTTCTTCCTCGTAGCTGGTACAGTGCTGTGTTTTGGGTTTAGTATGAGAATAATGCTGATAACACACTGATGTTCTAGTTGTTGGTAAGCAGTGCTTACACTAGTCAAGGACTTTTCAGCTTCCCATGCTCTGCTGGGTGCACAAGAAGCTGGGAGGGGACACAGTCAGGACAGCTGACCCCAACTGGACAAAGGGATATTCCATACCATATGATGTCATGCTCAGTGTATAAACTGGGGGGAGTTGGCCAGGAGGCTGCGATCACTGCTCAGAGATGGCCTGGGCATCCGTCGGCGGGTGGTGAGCATTTGCATCACTTGTTTTTCCTGGGTTCTGTTCCTTTCTCTCTCTTGTTGTTTTCCTTTTCATTACAATTTATTATATTATTGTTTTAATTTATGTTTTATTGTATTTTATTTTCTTTTATTTCAATTATTAAACTTTTCTTATCTGAACTCACGAGTTTTCTTACTTTTGTTCTTCAGGTTCTCTCCCCCATCCCACTGCAGGGGTGAAGGTGAGCGAGCAGCTGTGTGGTGCTTGGTTGCTGACTGGGGTTAAACCACGACAGCAAGCTATCCTTAACTGCTAGTGATAAACATGTACTGCCTTCCTTGAGGTGTGTGGCACTTTGGAAATACATCCAAGCTGTTCCTGTGCAGTAAGTGTTCTTAAAATCCTTTGGATGCCTTTCTACCCGGATAAAATATTACCGCAAATTTTACGCACTAAGTGTAGAGAAGGGTAGTCAATCCCACCACTGTAAGAGTTGTGGTGATTTTAGCTCTAGAAATCATGAACTGGCTAC
The DNA here is from genome assembly GCA_031468815.1 of Morus bassanus. Taxonomy (NCBI): domain Eukaryota; kingdom Metazoa; phylum Chordata; class Aves; order Suliformes; family Sulidae; genus Morus; species Morus bassanus. Next base: position 8,958,592 of record CM062575.1, on the reverse strand, counting down.
TGAAAATCAAAAATCTGGCTTAAGTAATAATGAGATTTTAAAAGCAATCATACATTCAAGACTTTCTTCTTTTTCTGTTGTTGTTCTGGTTTTGGACTCATTTGCATCTGCAAGTATTTTCACTATTTTTCCTGCTACTGTGACCATTAGCGCAGTTTCCAAAAGCTCAGAGTTTCCTAAATAAAAAAAAAAGGAGGGTAATATTGTCATTCCCTCCCACCCTCCAACTCTCAAAGCTTTATAAAAAAAATCTAGTATCCATCCCAGGAGACATAGGATAAAATTTTGAGCCAGCAACACTGACTCTTCCTTTGGATGGCAGTGAGCACCCCAAGGAGCTGCTGAGTCCACTGCATGACGGATCAGGCCCACCCTTCCTGTGGAAAACCTAAAGGAAGATAAATCAGGCCAGGACATGCTGGAAAGACCTTCTAGATGAGGCTTCCCCACCCCGTCAATCCATTAGAGACTCATTTTTCTTTCCTATTCCTATTTCAGGAGTGGCAGGGAGGGGGCAGAGGGCAGAAGCTGGCCACTCTCTGTGGCTGCTCCAGGGCCCCCCATGGTGCCAGGCTCCCCGGGAGGGGCCAGGACAGCCCCACTGCTGCTTCCCGGCAGAGGGGCTGCTCCAGAGATGGAAGAGCTCCTCATGGGCTGCAAGAGCTCACACGGGGAAGACACGTGGGGGCTGGTGATTCAGGCGATGGGGGGAAGAGTAGCCAGGCCACCTCTGTGCCTGGATCTCAGGAAGGGTGTGGGGGGGTGTGTCTGTGTGCGGATGAACTGTTCAGCCTTTAAAACACAAACCTGAAGGGAGGAGGGAACAACCTCTTTCTGCTAGAGCAAAACCAGGAAAAATCATCATACAATCTCCAGAACACTAGAAAGTATCAGCAGTAGCTACAGATCAATGCTACTGTTTACACTTTACTCACTGTTTATTGCTTTACTTTTCACTCTTGAAAGAAAAAAATTTCACTACATAAACCTGAGTATTTTACCCTAAAATATCTTGGTTTGAGGCTCTTGCACAGTGCAGGAGGAGACAGCCTTTTTCACGCTTCCCAGCAGACATGCAGCATCACTTGTCACGACCCCGGGCTGAGCTGAGGGCGACTGGGTAAACTCCAGCAAGCCATGGCCATTTGCACCGCTGCAAAGCCAATCCCTAACTGCAGATGTGCTCAATGCCTGGGTCAGAAGAAAAATAATAACAAATTTCAGCAGCATGCCTGTGAAAACAGCTGATTCTCTGGACCATTAAAATACCCTGTATTTATAAACAAAATAGGGTTTTAGTTTTTCTTGTCCTGTAAAAACACACTGGAACATTTCACCACCATTTTCTTTCATTTTAATTAGCAAGGAAAGGGGGAAATGTCAAAGAGCAATTATACAAAATATATACTGTGCTGATTAGGGATTTCTTTTTCTGAGCGTGGAGAAGACAGCTTGAAGTTCACATTAAATACCTCTCCCCCTCTAATGAGATATGCCTTATCCAACCCAGAAAGATACAATTAACTCAGGAAAGAATGCAGCCGCTTTCTCAGGGGAAAAAAAAAAGGCGAGGAAGGAAGAATTCATGCTAAAAGGTGAAGTATGAAGGGCTGATCCTGCAGACCCTGGCTATGAACCCAACTCAAAAGAAACATCCTGGTCAACTCCAGAGCTTTAAACAAGCCCACAGCCTAACAAGGCCCAATCCTGGTGCCAAACACTTGTGGGATCCAGCCTGAAACCAGTTCTCCTTCCCCCCTTGAAGGGCTGAGCCCATTTGCCTTCCCTTGCCCAGGCAATGGTCATTTTGGGATTGGGGAATCGAGGGATGAGGAGCCTGGGGGTCAGGCCAGGGGGGCTTAAGAGAACCCCCAAAGGTTCTCACTGCGGTCTGTGCTGCCTGGGGGCTGCAGAGCCGGGGTTGGTCCTGGCTGACCCACCAGCCCCGGGCTAGACCTTGGCCACCCCGCTCCCCACGGGGAGGTACGTGTGCGGGTTCCGCCAGCCTCGTGCCGCAGCCCGGCCTTACAGCTCATTTGTATTACCGTGGGGTGTTTTGGGGTTTTTTCCCTGACATTTGTTATTATTTTCATTTGAAGAGGCAGGGCATCCCCCCTCCTCCCCTTGCCCCGCTCCTCTCCGCGCAGCCTGGGGGTGGGTTGTGCCAGAAACCGACTGGAGCGTGCACTCCTCCAAATCCCTCCTCAACGTATAGCGGGGTCACAGGGAAAAAAAGAACCAAAAACCCAGGAACATAAATTGGACACAGAAGGGCAGATGCAGACTGAACAGGAAGCGCTGGCCCGAGGCGAAATGAAACAGCTGTTGCCATTGTTCTGCCGTTGCAAACTCCGCACGGCTCGGGCTGCGGGAGCAGATGTTAGCAATTACCGCACATGAAAAGAAGGGCACAGGATTAGGCAAGTGACGAAAAAGCAAGGGGACCGCTAGATTTATCACTGGCGGAGCGAGGCAGCCCCTCTCGGGAGGGCGTCGGCAGCCAGGGCCGCCCCTGCCCCTGCCCCTGCCCCTACCCCTGCCCCTGCCCTGCCCTGCCCGGGGGACGCAGCGCCGGGACCCGCGGGCAAAGCCCTGCCCGCCCCCCGCACCACCAGCCCCGCCGCCCCCGGCCGCCCCGCGAAGGGCCGGCGCCGCCCGGGGATGCTTTTCCCGGGCGGTGTTTTGCAAAGGCGGAGGAGGCGGCGGAGGGGAGCGGACCCAGGCGCAGGGATCTGGCCGCGGGACCCCGCGGGGAGCCCCGCTCCCCCGCCCGGGATCTGCGCGGGGCCGCACCAGATCCTCGCTGCTCGTCGGTGGCGGCTCGGTCCCCTCCCGAGGGGTCCCACCGGGAGCCGGAGAGCCGGGCTAAGCCTACGGACTAATTTCGTCTCCTCCTCTCTTTGTACGAGCAGGACAGAAAAAAAAAGAAAAGCAAACGAGGCACAAGCTTTACATTCCTTGTGAAATTTCTTCGGCTCTTCCATATAATCAGAGTTGTAAAATAAAAAATAAAATAAAATAAAATAAAAAAATCCCTCGCAGCTTTCTTTTTGCAAGGAGTGATGAGTATAAGAAAGGTTAGTCAGAAGGTAAAGCATGTGTTTGCCATCTTAGCTCCTGATATGGAAACCATATGCTTAAATACACCACCAAACACAATATAACACTCTTTTTTATTAAAGGTGGTTTTATAAAAGCTATCCACCTTCCATCCACTGGCGACTCCCAAAGAGGTCACATATTCCTCATTGCAACTATCAATACATATTTGGGGTAAATTAAACTCCAAATAGACTGTTTCTGATTATTATTGCAAAGGGAGCAAGAGGCCATCTTATTTTCCCTCACTGATAAATTAAAAGAACTGTAATGGGTGATTTCTGCAACCTGTAAAAGGGCAATACCATCTGTGACTCATTTAGTGTCGCTTTAAAGAAAATTTATTTGATTAATTTGGGCAGAATATAGAAAGAATATAGATTTTTTTTTTTTTTTAACTTTACTGCTAAAGAGAAAGAAGCAGCAGCAGAAGAAAATCCTGACCCAGAATAAATATTTTGGGAAAGAAAAATGCCTGAAGTGCTATTAGAAGGCTGCTGCCTTGCTCTTGAGATAGCCAGCTAGAAGAAGTTTTTGCCCTGCCAACTAGGAGACCTCAACATGAGATGGCTCTAACAGGGCCCATGTCACAGAAGGAGGAATAGGCCAGAAGCAAAACATGAAAAAATACAGAACTGAGATTTAGGCTGCTCCACCGCTCCTCTCTTTTGGAGTCAAAAGGAGCCAACCAGCCATCCCACTGGAGTGACACTTGCAAAGACGCACGCAAGATTTTTTTCCTTCAGGTTGCGCAGCCGGGAACAGCACCCTTTTGCCAAATGAGCTGTTAGTTAATGCAGCACCTGAAAACACCAATGAAGAAGAGTAGGGAGAAAGAAGAGGGAGAAAGGATGGCAATTTCCCATCCTTCATACCAGGGGTGATGGTAGCAACCACAACGCTACCACCTTTGTCTGGTCTGACAAGCAGGAAGTGGAGAAAAGATCAAAAGCAAGTGGAAATCAAAAGGATTAAGATATTGAAATTCTTCTGTTTTGCCACAGGCTGTCACCCTAGCTCCACATATCGCTCAGCCAGACAGGCATACTCTGTGCAAAGCAAAGAGAACTAGCTCTGAAGTCCAGAAGTTTGCTCCTCCTGAAATTTAATTGGCCTGCAGGTTACCCACAACCTCAACTCCCCTGCTTGCAATTCGGGGAAGAATATTACATAATAATGATAATAAATACTAATAGATTAATCTTTACAAGCAATGCCAAATTCTATAGGGCCTGGGCTTGGCAAGAGCAGTCTGCCTCAGATGTGGAGTATCTAATGGAGTATCTTTACTGTTGCAGGGTTTGCACGTGGCAGACGAAAATGTCATTTGCACTTTGACACAGGCTAAGTTACTTACAACTGTTGATGTAACCAGGCTCACTTTGGGCCAGCCTGGGCCCTGGCCAAACCTTGTTTAAATCAAAGGATGAGTTTGCCTTAATGTCTCTGGACTGCTTTTCACTCACCCTGGGAAGAGGCAGGAGACAGGCAGTGTTCCAGCCCGCTCAGCTGAGGAGTAAAGCACCAGGGCTGATCTACTGAAATTGTGAAGGATCTTTTCATTGACTTCAGTGAGCCATACAGCAAGACCTTGGCAAGCCTGGTGCTCCGATCAATTATTTGTATTTGATGACCCCATAACATTCCTTGTTCCTCTCTTCTGGGCTATCCTAAAGTCACCCATTTTATTCTATAGAGGCTGGAGTCTGAGACCTGTGCTCAGTTCTCAAATCCATAGGGAAGGCTGTTAAAGTGCTTAACCCCTCTGAAATCGATGGGCATTATATACCTGTACTGCTCCAAGGATCTGGGCCTAATAGAGTTAGGTACCTCTAAGGAGCTGGATCTTCCTTACAAGCTGTGACTTATCCAATGGCATTTTTGTCACCACTAACATCAACCCTAGAGCAACCCCATGGGAAGTTCTCCATCACCTGTATCTAGCATGTGTGGCCCCTTCCTCTGCTGTACTCTTCATGAGTCAGTTGGACTGAATCCCCAAAGATACTCAAGTGGCTCACTCCCCTTTGAAGATCTTGGACAAAACCACCCTTTCCAGAAGGAAAGAGGATAAAGATAGTGCCAGTTTCATAACTTGCTGTGGAAAACATAGATGAACCATCAAGCTGTAAATGAGAAGAAAGGAAAACATTAATTTTTCAGGGCATTTTCGGTACAAAGCAGTAAGGATTTCGAAAACACGATAATGCAATGTTTCCTCTTCTGAGAAAAGTGCAGACAACTGAGAAATACTCATCAGGATATTTTATTGTTGAACATCTTATTTTGTTAAAATACTGCTTGTCAAATACGTTGGGTTTACTGGTTAATAGTAGCTTAATTTGTGCCTAGGTTACTGACAACTAGAGCCATCCTAACTTACCCAAGTATCCTTATTTACCTTAACGGTCAAGTCTTCACAAATCTCTGGCCTTGCTGTAATTTATGCAAAGAAAGATTTGATGATCCCATCATGCTCTTCAGTTCTTTTTGCCACAGAGGAACTTCAGTGTCAGGCCTGAAGCTGCTCAAACCATTCAGCTCTGGTTTTCGTACACAGACTGTTGAGGTTTGTTTTGTTTTTCTCACTGGCTCTTTACTCTAAACTGGTCTGGTTCTGTCAAGTGGAGGTTGGGGGATAGGGAGCTGGGATTATTACTGGATGTGTTTCTCTAAACCTGATATTAAAAAAAAGGGGGTCCATTGGTGCAGGATAAAACAATACTTTTCATAGTGTTTTTCCAAAGTAGCACTGGAACTACAAAGAAAAAAAGAAGGACTTAAATGTGGCTTTATGGTAAATTACTTTCATTTGGGAACTACCTATTAAGTATGTACATGGTGCCAACACAGTATCCTGTCCTGTAAGACAACTATGATGTGTATTTCTTTGTGCTATTGCATCACACCACACATAGGGAAACCCCCTGTCTGATTTTTGCCCAGTGCAACTGTGTCACCAGTGGAAGACGGTTAATGTCCAAATTTGCAGGTGATGTAGTGGCTTGGGGAATTAAGTTTTAGTTTTTCCTTCCTCTTCACCTCTCTCTCCCTTCTTCTATTTGCTTTATTTTGTTTTCTGCTATGTGAGCCTTTAGTCAAATATCCCACATACACACTCATCACTTGGACAGCTTTATGCACAATACATGGGCATGTCTGGGCACTGCATTAATATATCTGTTGTTGTCTCTCTGTAGATTATCCTCTGTTACTGTAATTCATAACTCCAGCCCTTTGTGTACATGCTTCCATTCTGAAAAATGTAACATCACTGCTAATTAAACAGTGTTTAAGAAGTCGGCTGATAGCTCCTTGCAGCATCTAGGAATTAACCTCACCTGGGAGCAGGCTGCTGGTTGAGGCTCAAGTGAAGCTTAGATAAAGGCGGGGAAGGGAAAAGACATCAAAGAACTAGTCACCACCAAAACCTCATCCTCCACAAATTCTAGGTGTGGAAATGTTTTTCAGCCATAGGGATCCTCCCTCCGCTGGATTTCCAAATAACTATAATCATCAGAATTCCCTCTTTCACCTCCCCCTGGCCTGATTATCTCATCTTTCTCATTTGAACTTGCTTGTTACGAGCAATACATTCATGTCCTCCATGCTTTATTACCTTGATCCCAAAAAGGCTTAATTTGGTTCAGATGGTGCTAATTTAGCAATGCAGGGGTTAGGGACAGCATTGTCCTGGTGGTCTGCTTTCACCCAGGAACAAAGTTTTGTTCCTAATCTAACAATCTCTTTGGGATTTATTTCATGTGTCCTTTCCTGGAGCTTCCTCAGAGGCCATGGGTCAATACTGGTGTGTGCAGGGGATGGAGCTGTCTTGGTAGCTGAGCAGTGCTTGAAATTCATGTCAGTTATGGGAATCTAATGTTCAGCAGCCTCCAGTTATTTTTTTTCCCATAATTAAATACACTTCTTAGCAGAAGGCATGGAATAAACAAAGAAATCACAACCCAAATTAGCGTGTCTCTGAGGAGACTCATGTCAAAATCCAGATACCAAAATCACTAATCATTCTGGCTATAACTTTTTGGATGTTGACAGAGCATATATTCTGTGATAAAGAGTACAGTGTGGATATACAGCTGAGATAAGGAGATGATTTAATTCTGAAACAGATAAGAAGGGTAAATTTCAAGGGCTACACAGGGAATTCATCCAGCTCTGAGGGTGGAACAATATCACTCCTGAGTATTATTAATGCACCTCGATTCTTTGTTCTCTCTCCTTTTTTTTTTTTGCCTTTTTTTTTTTTTTTTTTTTTTTTTTGGTCCACAATTCTTAATAATATGTTTGGAAACTTATTAAACTTACAAATCAAGACTTGAGGTTAAAGGCAACCCTGTCTAAATATCTTATTATTTATAAAAAGATTATCATTAAACATCTTGCAGAGAAATTCTGAACCAGTGTAGAATCTGAAAAAAAAGTGCAGAAAAAATGGCTAATGTGTCTACTTTTTAATTAAATGTAAATATAATTTGTAAGGCTTATGGGTTTTAAACAGAGAAAATTTACTCTACATAATTTCCTTTTTGGTTAACCTTACAGAGAGAAGTGTAAGTAGGGTTATTCAGAAGAATTTTGTAGCTATTAAGCCAGTTACCATCTCCAGATCCATTGTCGCAGATGGCTTCGATGCATCCAAAGTTTCACCTGAAGTTCCTAATTTACAGAGTGACTTTAAGCATTAAAATGAACTTTGTTAAACAACCTAGTTTACAGCTTGTTTGGGATGTCAGCAGATTTTTCATCTTTATTACTGCAGACAAATAGCAAGGCTCTTATCTGTACATAACTCATCAGAATGGCTCAAACATGCAAAAGTGAATTCTTGGTTATTTTAATGTGACAAGTAAATACAAAGCAGTTACAAATACAAAGGCAGGATAAATATGCCTGACAATACAGCAATGCCTAAATTACTGCCAGCTTAGTATTAAAAGTTCTGTCGTGGTTTCTGGTTCAAAGAGTCCCATAAAAATCAGAGTTAATTTAAAACTTAGCCATCCATGGGAATATTTCTCTTTTGCACAATACAGGCTTTCTTGTACAGGTCTGTTTGTATGTTTCAGCTATGGAGCGATTTTCAATTTCAGTTCAGGAAAGTACCCATATTCAGTCCAGAAAAGTAGTTAAGCGCGTTGCTTAGCTATGTGCTTTAGTTAGGCATGTGCCCGTAACTTGTAATCATTTCACCTGTTGCAACTTTTTGAGCCAGTTACTTCATTATTTGCATCTTTTTAAAAAATGCAACTAATTCCTAAGAATTGTGATAGCAGGTTACAGTACATAAAATGTTACTTAGTAAAAAACTACTGATTTTTGTACCAGGTCATGGTCCAGCCAATGTGAAGAGTCCAGCAAGCATCACTGCCCAGACATACTTGAAAGTCCTGATCCATCTATGGAAATCCGTGGAAATCTTTCCCTAATTTCATCAGGAGAGTTGCCGGTCCTTAAGAGGCAAGAGGAGGGAAGGAAGGTATGCTACCAGCAGTCTGATGGTCCCCAGCCCTACAGAGGCACTGCAGGAGATCAAATGCGAAGGATTACCAAACTGATCTAAGGGGTTGCAGGCTGGCTGTCCAGTGAGTATGGGGAACACCGACACTCCAGGGACAATATCCTCCAGCATGGGCAGGTTTCTCTGAACACTGCGCAGTTCAAGGAATGGAAGAGATTCTTTGATCAATGCTGTCAGAAATAAAAGATGCTTTCACCAACTGGAGAAAACAAAATAGCCGTTGACAACCCGTGTGTAGTCATACAATTACAGAACCATTCAGGTTGAAAGGGACCTCCGGAGATCTCCAGTATAACCTCCTGCTCAAAGTAGGGTCAACACTGAATTCAGACCACGTTGCTCAGGGCTTTGTTCGTCTGAGTCTTGAGAACCTCCAAGGATGGGGATTTAACAGCCTTTCTAGGCCCTGCTCCACTGCCCAATTAGTCCAGTACCTTCGCACCGTGGGTACCACCATTCTCCTCTAAGAGCAGCAGGATGGATCCTGGCCCAGTTTTCAGGCTGTTTGGTCCCAGCTTTTGGTTGCCTGCTATTCTACAGCTGCCTGCTGTTGCCATCTACTTCGCCAGCTTTTCCCAAAACCCTGCTGCTGCTTACACGTAGCTCCTAGCTCACCCTCCAGAGCCCTGCAGAAGCCAAATAGTTCCCGAGTAGAAACGGCTGGCCCTTCCCTTTCCCACACCAGAGAGACCTTTCCTGGCGTGCCGTCATACGGTTAACACATGCTGTGTCTACCCTGCCAGGAAGCTGTGATCCAGAGCACTGCTCCCAGCTTGATCCCAGTGGCGGGGAAGTAGCTGGAGTACGTCTTGGGTCCCCGCAGCCCACCTGCCGGGTTTCCTTCCCACCCGCAGCAGGGTGGGAAGGGACAGAAGGTGCAGGCTTGTCTCTGGCCCTGGCATAGAGCAGGGTCCAGCCAAAGTGCATACCCAGACCAAAGAGCAGGAAAGCTTTCCTACATTGCACATTTTACCGTAGCCTCTGTGCCCAGAAACAGGACAGGGCTGGCTCCAGATTAGTCGGAGAAGGAGGAAGGGAAGCCTGGCAGAGACGAATGCTTGTGGCCTTCTCTCTTCTCACCAAATATCTCGTGCTGCTCCTTCTCTCAACCTAATGAGCTGGGGCTCCAGGCAACGGGTTTTGATGCCTTTTCCTGAAACCAGTGTCTTTCACAATGGGATGTTTCCTCCTTAGCCCACACCCTGTTGTGAGCCAGGTCCTCTCAGCTTGGTGTACCCTTGCCCAACTGGAGCTTAACCCATGGGGGGAAACCAAGGCTCAGCCCTCCCCATGGCAAGTGGGACCCCACGGTGGGTACCCTTTCTCTGGGCCTCCTTCCACCAGGGGAAGAATGGAAAATCTCCATCCCAGGTTGTAGCAAAGTCTTGAAAACATCCTTTCCCATATCTTCCCGTCTGAAGGAGGCGAGCAGGAGCCCCCTGTGAGGAGTTACCGATAGCCTCTGTCAGGCTCGTGAAGGCTCTGCTGCAGCAGAAAATACCTTTTCTGTGCAAGGAGCAGGGAGCCAGGACACAGAAAAACATGTTCCCAGCTGCTCGTCTGGAGAGACAGGCAAGGCTGTTAGGAGGAGGAGGAGGAGGAGGGTGTGGGAGAGACGGAGGCTTGCCTGTGATCTGGGTGTGAAAGAATCCACAGTTGAGCAGGATCAATAAAACAGTGCCGAGGCTTGCGATGAAGGGAGCAGAGAATAGGATGGTGGAGAGTAAAAGAGAAGGAGCCCCCCTACAGCTCCTGAGAAGAGAGGGGTAGGTAAAAAGGGAGCTCCGATACCACCAGGCCCACAGGAGACTCAATGGGTTGTCTCATTACTATGGTGAACAGAGAGAGCTCATGAGCTGGGAAAGATAGGAAGCTTTTATTTATTTTTTTTTTTAAGAGCGCAGCCTCTAGGAGGGTTTTGCAGCTCAAACGCTTTTATTTTGTGCCAATTACTTATACAGGGTCTGCATTATTCCCGTAATCAGTCTAAATGAAAGTCAAACATGAAAGATTCCTAACAATGAGCTAATTGGAATGCCATTACCATTTAGAATTAATAAGGTATTTGTAATAATAAACTTGCCTCAGTCTATAGAGTTGTCTTATTCCTGCTCAGATCTTGCAAGAGTGTAAGAGTTGACATTTGTCATTCATTCCACAGGACACTGGGTATAACCTTCAAAATGTTTTAGTCTTGCAGCTCTTAGTAAATGTCAGGGACGGAAACAAAATCTATAGCCTGCTATTGTACTGGCTGTGTCGAGCTCAGAGTTAACAGGAATCGTGTTAAAACTCAACAGCAGATTATATCCCACATATCTTTCTTTATTTGCAGTCCAAACATCTTGTGGTTTAGAATGAGTCACTCAATGTCCTCTTATGTAGCTGCATTCATTATTTGCATTGAGGTCTTGCTGAGGAACTTCAGTCTGGTTCCAGCACTGCGAGGTACTACACAAGCACAGAGGGTCTTTGCCTTGCATAGCTTAAGATCTAAGCAATTAAGTCAACTCAAGCCCTATGTTGAAGCCAAGATGTCCCATCTACAGAAGTAAATGCTAATTAGAGCTCCATGCATAGTTACTTTTGAGAACAGTTCACAAAATTTTTTTTTCTTGGTTTACCTTTATGGGCGAGCTGTTTTCACATAAAGCATATGTGGGCTCAAAGACCTGGTCTCACTGTGCAGCCAGGGAAGTTTTATTTAACTGTAGTTCGTACCACAAAAGCGAAGCATAATCTTGGTGGGTATTTCTTCTATTATGAAGGAAAAGAGCTTGGTATGAGCACTTTGTACAGTCTGAGGGAATTCCCCTAGAACAGACTGAAAAGGCAGAGGTCAAGCAGGTGTGTGTGTACATGTCGGAAGCAGAAAGATAAAGCCAAATCAGCCAAAAACCAGGCAGCAGAGATGATACAGAAAACAGGGTGCTGGGGGCATTCTTTAAAATCAATATATTGCTTCTCCCTCCCTCTTCTCACCCCAGAAAGATGCTACAGCAATTTCTTCTCCTAAAGAGATCCAACAAGCAACCAAAGGGGCAATGGAATGCTTAATTCCTGTTTTAACGAGGAAAAAAAAACCCACCAAATTTCCTAGTGGCGTATCTCGGCATGAAGAAGCATTACCTATCCAATAAACTGTGCTGCCATTAGCCGCAGATAAATTATGTTCTGCTGACACTCTGTGGTCCCAGCAGCTAGTCCTGAATGATCTGACTCAACAGAAAACTTTGCACAATAGCTCAAATAAACGTCAAATCATTGGAAACTGGCAAAGATCATGGAAATTTGGAATGTTCCTTTTTGAGGACAGTCTTTTAATACAATTTGACACTGGGGATTCAGCTGAATGTTCATAACGTCCAGGAAATTCTAGGCACAGTTGGTAAAATGACCAATGCTCTTATAAACCTACTTTTTTGCTCAAAACTATATGTACTTCACGCCAAAAGGTTTTTTGGAAACACGGGCCAACAGTCAATGGCCTTAAGTTAACCATATGCCTGTGCATTGTGCTAGATTGCTGGAGAAGGGCAAGGAAGCATGAAAATCAATAGTTTCCATGAATGTTTCATAGAAGACAGTTTGTCTAAGGGTTAAAATGTGAGCCTAAAATTCAGACATTCTTGCTCTTGGTGGTCTGGTTAATCTGCCTCTTCTTTTTCTGATTCACTTTGCACATTAGAAAAAAATGATGCTTGTTACTTAGATCACAGCAATGTCATGAAGCTTAATTTTCTGAGAGGTGTTTTGGAATCCTTGTATGAAAAGTGCTATAAATATATACATTCTTAGTAGTATTTAATTTACTTCCTTTACAATTTCTTTGAGCCAACACATGTTGCCAAAAATGCAATATTCTCTAAGATGTCTTTTATTCTTATATCTGTCTGGAGTCCAGGACATATCCCAGCCTTATAAAGCATCCGATATTGATGTATCCGCATGCAGTGTATATATATAGCTAATACGATCAGACGCTTTTTTTCCCCCCCCGCAGGAACCCAGGCTTGCTCAATGTACAAGATGGACGTGCTTAGCAAATGAGGCAGCTGTTCAATTTTTATTTTTATGCTCATTGTTTGCTGTGCGGCCACATGTCTCATAGAGTGCATACCATCCAACCTTTGTAGTGAATCAGACAAGGCTCCACCATAACTCACTCGCTTGGAGTATCCAACTCCGCCTCGCTCCCCGTTCGGCATACATATGTGATCACGTAATCAGGGACTGGATCATAAGAAAGCTTTAACTTTGTCATTTCCAAACTTCATTTTCCAGCCTCATATTTTCTTTCCATGGAAATTTTTATTGAGAATACCTAGGGATGTAAAGCTTTTTAATAACCAAATAATCCCCTGAAGGATCACATCACATTGTGCAATTAAACAGCACCTCTGTCCTGCAGAAACAAGGACATCTGTACCTGAGCATCAGCCAGTCCCTTTTCTTGCGTTACTGAAAGAACCAACGTACTCCGGGGCTGCTCCTGTTTTTCTCTTCTGCATTGTGTCATGAAGCACGTGCCGAATACACTTTCATTAAGTTTCCTAATGAAGTTTGCAGCAGATCTGCCTGTGCAATAAGAGATCGACTTTTCAGTGTTTGATAATAACAAGATTATCACCTGTGCTACCCCCTCTTTGGGGGAGTTGGGGGGAGGTGAATAAAGCATAGCCATTTTTTATATTCCCTGGGTTTTGAAATAATGGACTTTCACCCATTTTACAAAAGGACTTTGTTCCTTGTTTCTATCACCTGAGCTAGTATAGACACCTTTTAAGTCCCTTAAGTTAGACTTGCTCACAACTCAGTAGCTGAATCTGTCCTGTAGCCTCTAAATAGAATAAGCCAGATAGCTTTTACTGGTTAACCAAGCAACTTGAGACTAGAGTAGAAGAACAGAGAAATTTGAGTTTAGGAGCAGGCTGGAGAAGAACAGAGAAATCACAGCATTGGATGCAGAGCTCGCTAGCTTTTGCATCTTCAAAGGCAAACACTTATGAGGAGGTGTCAAGAAAGCAGCAATTTACATATAGGCTAAGGGCTAATCTTGCAAAGGTTTACACACACTTATCTTTACACTTTTGAGTAAGCCCAGTAATTTTGGTAGTACCTTGGCTTCAGGAGGCTTCTGAGCATGCAATATTAGACTATTGCATTAGCATGCACTGTGTTAAACTGCTGCAGAGAGCAAACTCAGGAGTGAACAAAGTATGCTGCAGAGGATCACGGGCTCAGCAATTACTGCAGGCAGTGCCTAGGCAGACAGGATAGACTGTTCTCCCCTGCTTGGTAGAAGTTATGGTATAATATGATATAATGAACATTTACACAAGCAAGGATGGTATTTTTACATCTCAGAGTCCCAAGTTTAAATCATGTAGATGAGTGGGCAGTGATGGAGAAGAGAGGGGACAAGGGGGTAAGTCCCTCACAAGTCAGGGCAGGAAGACACCTAAAGAAGTACATCTACATGACCTGACTGGGCAAGAATAGCCTGATGAGTTGGAAACTGCTGGAGTTAGGCAGTGCTTGTCACAGTACCCCATCTCACCCAAGCGCGGGGTAGTCACAAGGCAGAGCGCCAGGAGATGCACAGAAGCAGACATTTTTGCAAGCATTGCAGCTGCGGGTCCCTTGTCTAACCTGTAACTGTCACCTTGTGTTTCCCCTGTCGTTGTCCCATTGCCATTCCCCGAGGTGTCATCTGCCTTTTGACACCCTGTTCCTGAGAGGACTGCACATCTCCATTCACACCCCACGTGATACCCCACCGCATTATGCATATTGCATTAAGCGAAGGCAGTGCTCAGATCTGGAGGATCTGGGTCCTTGACCGCACTCCCCTTGTCATTAGGGTGCCCCTCATCACCTGTCCTTACCATATGAAGCACAATGGGGCCCACTATTCTGACTGGGGCCTCTAGGATCTCTTCTAATATAAATAGTAATGACTATAATTATTAATCATTACTGTGATTATATGATTATAATTAATAATCATAATAATGAATCATTATAATTACTCTACTAAATGAGAAGCCTTGCTTCCTCCAGTGAGCTTCGGAAGCACAAAGAATGAGCTGTTGTGTATATTTAGTGAATCTCAAACACTTCTGTACTTAACAGTCCAAGTGCTCTGTTTGTTTTAAGGACTTCCATATTGTATTTCATTTAGAAATCTGCAGCTGCCTTGAATTGTGACCAGTGGAGTGCTGCTACCATATGCAAGGTCCTTTGCTTAAAATCCAGCAGAATCATGAGCAAACAGGGATTGGCAAGGGGAAGGAATGTGCATATGGATATTACTTGAGGGATGGCGAGCCAGATATGCCTAATATTGCATTTTTCCATCTTAGATTTACAACTGAAAGTAATTCAGTTCATTGAAGAGCATTTTCAGAAAGCCCAAATAAAACAGCAAATGTAGAGGCTGCAGACACATGAGATGGTCCATCATGCCCCTCCACTTGGCTCTTGGAGCCCTTGGGCATGACTGCTTTGGTGCTGTGAGCTCAGGACAAGGGAGGGGAGTGTTTAAAAAACATTAATCCAATTTTTAAATTGCACTCAAGGTGCAGGGATTTTCTCTCTTGATGATGTGCATGCCCCAAGCTGGAGTGGCTAAGACATGCTAATGGTGAGGCTCAGTATTTTATTTGAAATATCTGAAATCTGGTCAGCAGCACATGGCTGCTTTGTGACTCGTGGCAGAGGGTGTGGAACAAGTGCCCTTGGGGAACCTGCTGGAGTCACTCTATATATTGCATAGTTACCTTCGGTTACTGGGCTGGTGTGAGTCACCAAACTCCTTCCCAGGCATAAAGAAACTGATCTTGCAGAATGTAAAATCCACCCAGGAGATGTCATTGTTTAGGATTAACATTTCATTCTGGCATGCTGAGAAGGGGGACCACACAGGCATAATGACAAAGTAGAGAAATCCTGTCAGGTTTTTAAGACAAAATGTTTGCTAAGGGTTAGTTGATACGATTAGATTCAGTGCTGGTGACTTTAAAATCGTGTTATCTGTTGCTATAGCTGAGCGTGCATATTTCAGATAGTGTATTTCTGAGCTGTTGTAGCTGTAGTAATTACTGTAGTAAGAAGGGTGAGTTAGCAAAAGAGCTGCTGTTGCCATTTTCACGTTACTGAGTACAATGTTAGTATAGGAAAACTCGCATTGCCTTCGATGTTGTTGGAAGGAAAGGAGTAGGAAAAGGGCCTATCTCTATTTCTGTATCAGGAATGAGCCTGCACACAGCTCTCCAAATTTAGTTACACTAACAGAAAGTGAAAACGTTCATGCAGCAGCTCCTTTGTAAGCAAGGTAAAGAAAGAAAACGAAGCCGATACTTAAGAACATTACAGAGCAATCATTTGGGCCACTTATAGTCAATGAAGTCTACTTCAGTTGTGCACTGTTTTAAGACCAATACGTGGGTCTAGAATTCAGTAATTAAGATGAAGGATTGATTTTATTTATAATATCTTTGCTATGTAGGCAGGTTAGACTTTCCAGAGCGTGTATGTGCAGGCTATCACTGTGATACTGAGCAGTCTGATGCTGACTGTAATCTCCTTCCAGTGATAACCTGTCCAGTGGCAGGGGGACACGTGAGGGGCAGAGGGCAAGTGCATCCTCAGCCACTTTCTGCAGTGCTACCAGCCGTTACCCCATGTGAGGCAGGGCCATTCCTGCTGTTGTTTATGCCTCTTTTCAGAGAAGATAAAAACTTGTGAGCTTAGAAAAAGACGCTAAAAAGAGAAGTAACTAATATGGCTTAATTATAACTGCTCTCAGGTCTGAACTTGGAGCAGAATTTAGCTATTAGTTACCATATTCCTATTTGCAGTGGTTGATAGGCACTAGATATTGTATGCAAGGAATAAAAAGGTGAAAGCATAAATTCTGAAGGTTTTTTAGTGTCTAATGCCATCAACTGCCTGCTAGCATTGGGCACCAAGATAACTGCCTGGGTCTGGGCTCAGGAGTCTCCATTGAGAAAGCAGTATTCCTTCAGGGAGAGGTCCTAAGAAATCCCAAATGAATAGCTGATAGCAGGACTGACACCCAATGTCTTCAGGCAGGATGTTTTTTTTATACCGCATGCCCTGAGGTGGCAGGAGCACAGAGGAGATGGGGCCTAGGGCAGTCAGAGCTTCTTCAACCAAATATGTGGATGTATAGATGATTTAATTACCAGACTGTTTAGGAGAATTTCTAATCTCTCTTCAACCACTCATACTGACATCTCTGATGTGTGATACCATTTAGATTGAAAAGAGAATCCATTTAAAGCCTAAATACTCCAATTACTTTTTTAGATGCCTGGGAGCAGCTCAGAGTTCAAGCACATGATGCTCTTAAAACCATACTAAATTAGAGGCCATGGGGCAGGGGGGAGCGAAAGAATGTTAAAGTACATTATGTTTTGAAGGATGTGGTTTTCAAACTGACATGAACGATTTTTTAACTAGAAGTGTAACCTAATATGGGTCAAGGTTTCCAAACTGAGGTGTGTATCATGCCAGATACATGCAAGCAAAAAAAAAAAAAACCTGACCGTGTGACAACCTCCTGTGAACATCTGGCAGTTCCTTGCAGGAACCAGGAGCTCCCAAACGCTGCTCCCAGCCTCCCTTCAAAAATCAGGCTTGCTGAGCACTGTGTGGGCTGCTAATCAACGTGAAGTGACTTTGCCTGCAATTGCAGCTTGAATAGGTTGGGGAGGGGGGAAAGACTTTCAGACTGATTCTTCCAAATCACTTGAGGCTGCCAGTTAGGTTTTGTGATTCACAAATTTGCTCTCTTGTTATAAATAAACATTTCTTTTCATGATAATGTCAGAGGGACTGGGCTGGAGAGCCTTGCTAATTTTTTTTCTTTATTCTTGGCATATCAGTACAGTTGAAAGACACACACTCTTGCCTCCTTATACTTTTTGCCAAGCCACAACCACAAACCATCCTTACAACCCCAAAGCACTTTTGGCAGTTGTGACACAGAACGTATGGCTCATGTGGTAAAATGTGCTGGCAAGTTCCCTACAGGCCCCATCCAGCCATCACTTATGTGAAGAATCTGATGCCAGATAGCAGCTGTTGTGTTGAAGCCACTCAGTATCACACTAATCAGTCCTGTCTCATCCTTTCTTTTCACTTCCCTGTCTCCACCTGCTGTTTTCTTTTCCTTTTTATTTTTTCCCTCTCTCTTTTTTGCATCTTAGATTAAGACTGGAAGTGCTCTGGGCCAGGGACATCCTTTTGTTCTGTGTTTCTGTCTCTTGCCGTGGAGTCTGCTTGCCTGGCACAACAGCAATGCAAACAGTGATGCCAAATAATACAGCCGGCGCCCAATGATCTCTGGCAGGTTGCACGGCGAGTGACCTGAAAACTAACCGCTGTGGGTAAAAAAACAAAGCTCCGGGGAACCTTTTAATGAACTTTTTGAAGGTAATGTAGTGCTGCTTCACCTAACCGAAAGTATTTGCATAGCAGAGGCCTGACTGGTAATTTATTCTGTTTTGGCTGCCTGCATGTGTTGTATGTTTTTGTTTGGTAGTTGCTAATGTTTCTGATCTAAGTTGCAGAATATGTTTATGGCTCAGGAAAGTTGCCCGACAGACAGCCTGAAGGGAATAGCTTGCTCAGAAACAACGACAGTCTGCATCTTCTCCAGAACATGTCTGACAGCAAGAAACGTGCTCGGAGCTGAAGGTGGAGTTCATCCTTGGTTAAGGTGCAGTCTCCAGTCTGATACGGCTGGAAAGGAAGGCTAGGTTTGAGTGGATATGTATCTGCAAGCACTTTACCTTTCTCATTCATTTCAGTGAGCTTCCCTGGCTACTGGCAGGTTTTGATTAAGGTGAAGCAGGAAGCTGTGGCTGGAGCTATAGTTCCTTACCCCTTGTCTGAGACTGTCCAATATAACGATAACAGATGAGGAATCAGGGTCTATTGAAAAAGTTGGAAAAATCAGAAAAAAATACAAACCTAAATAAATCTGATGTGATTGATTCCCCCTGAGGCCTCAGTTTCCTTCCTTCATTTTGACCACAGATACAGATTATATAGTATCATTGTCAGAAAGGGAATTTCATAGTAAGCTCCCCCCTCTGAGCTCACAGGGCCGTTTTTTGATGACTTGCTAACTATTTAATTGTTCTAAGTATGAAAGGAGATTTTCTATAGGAAGTATTAAGGAAGAATTGTTCATAGTGACTCAGTAGCTCAGATAGTAAGTGTTGCAATGTAATTCCTACATCATGTACGTGAGACACCTTTACTGTGACTGCACATTCTGCTTCTATGGTTTGTCCTGTGATTTGCTTTTTGACATTCTTGATGGTTCTGTCGCTATACCAAAAAATGTATAGTGTTGCATGCTGATGCACTTGTTTTAAGACTGTAGGAAAAAACAAGATGTGAAATACTATATCAGAGCTAAATGCGATCATTAAATCTTCATGCAATAAGGCTTAATGTTGCACTCTGAGTATCAAGAGACATTTTACCACTGACTTTAGCCAGAGCAGCAAACAGCTTATAATCAGTACACTGGAGCTAGTAGTGTCTGTTTGTCCTCAGCTTCACCATTTCTCACCTATTGCTTTCTGTAGCTTTGACACTTTCTCTTCTTGCTTTGTTCAAGACACAGACACTTCCTTTGCCCTCTTACTTAGACCCCTGCGCCAGGGATTGTCATCTGTGCACTTAAGAGGAGCCTGGCATAATTGAGCCCTAATCCTTGACAGGGTCTGCTAAATGTTATTGCAAGGCAAATGAATAATCCATAAACAAATGCTCCTCCAGGAAGGCTTTTAGATGCCGGAGTATCAGCATTCCATTGACCTGTACACGACTCCAGTGAACGGCGCAGTGATGGGATCCATGAGAGCTGGGCTTCCTCCGGGGTACTGGATAGTCACATGCAGCTCTAACACAGAGTGGACATGCAGGTGCCTGTAATTCCCTTCTTCCTCCCTCCCTGTCCATTTTGGGGTGTCCAAAGCAAGCAAGAATTAGCTCTGGACAAGTCAAGCACTGCATTTTCCAAGAGTCTTCTGGCTGGCCCCCCTGGAGGGACTTTTTGCATCTTCTGCTTCAAACAAGGTCAGCCACAAGTGGGCACTGTCCAACTGCGGCATCCCCGCAGACCTGGGGATAAGCCCAGGCAGGAGCAGGCCCGGGAGCTCAGGGCTCTGGGATTTGCTCCCAGTGTTAGGACCAGAGCTCTCCACAAGAAGTAAACCAAAGCTCTGGGGGCAATTCGAGGGTGGCCATGCTTTACGAAGCGTATTTTTATATGAAATGTTCCACCCATGGTAGCAGCGACAATGAAAAGGTATTTGAACATAAATGATGCTCATTTCTTTTTCAGCGTCATTTTGAAAAACAGTTGTTTCTGGATGTGCTTCTCTCCAGCACACACCCTGGGTGCTACGCTGGATGGCTCTGCTTTATCCTGACTTCCTTCCAAGTGCTCATTCCTCTACACTTCCAAGTGTGCCACTTGAAGCTAATGCTTCTGTTGGTTTCTGTCCATATAGGCTATACCATTTACCAGTCGTGGGAAGTCTCCCGTTTACCAAAACTGTAATATTTTAGCCATTACTAACATTTCTAGCAATTAAAGCTGCCACATAGTTTAGTCAAAGACATGATTGTGCTGTTTGCTGCTGTCTCCCATTAGGAATTTAGTTGCCTAAAACTTTCCGTGCTGTCCAGCAGAGCGGAATGGGCTGTTGACGGCTATGTGCTATTTTTTCAACAGCACTGGGATAGAAATGGGTTTGGTAGAATATTTTCACACTGAATTGCAAATGATCCCATGCAGCTATTCTTTTCTTCTCAGCAAATATTTTCCATCTCTGGCCTCCAAACAGTTAAATGAAAGACAGCCAGTAAGATGGAGATCTCTTTAATCCTGGGATAGGCAATTGCAAACAGAATAGACGACACCAACCTCTTTTTATTTCCCATTTAGGACCTGGAGGTGAAAAGCCAATATTCCTCTGTGAGACACATCTAGCTAAACAGATGCTGAACCGCATGTGTTCATTTTAGTCCACTCTGCCAGTTTATGGAGAGCAGAAATGCTTACGCGCCAAAATAAGTCTCTCACCCCCTCCAAACCCACAAACTTGACTTCCAAACCAGGCGAAGTGCCTGTACCACTGTGTTTAAAGTATGTTTACCTGTCTGGCCGGAGGTCCGTGTGCCTCACGGTAAAGCAGAGTGCGACCTGTGGCCCATGGGCCTGAGTCCCACCTCTGCGAGAGACCCCGGCCCCCCTCCGTGGCTCTGGGGGCCTGCGTGGGGGAGCAGCGGCCCGGTCCCGGGGGATGCTGAGGCCGGGGGGCTGGGGGGGGGGGGGGGGAGTGTGCAAATCGCGCTGCTGGGGGAAGGGGTGGGGGAGAGCGGGTGGGGTGCGGCGACGGGGCGCGGGGAGGGCTGGGGGTCCGGGGGGAGCAGGCTTAATTTTGCAAAATGGCCTTCTCGGATAGGGGGAGATTGCTGGGGCCGGGGGGGGGGGGGGGGGGGGGCGGGGGCAAAGCCTCCGGCTGAAGGTATTTGCAAACGGGCTCGGCCCGAAAAGAAAGCGGCGGCGGTGTTTCTATATAAGGAGCCGAGCTGAGGATGCTGGGGAGCGGAGGGGCAGAATCAGCCCCTCGCACGGGGCGCCCTCGGAGCCGAGCCGAGCCGAGCCGAGAGGGACCCCCCTCCACATGTGCAGCCCCTCCCGGCTGGGCAGCCCCCCCAGCCCCGCCGCCCCGGCGCCCACCGAGCCCCGCAAAGGCTGCGGGGCCGGCAGCGCCCCTGCCACCAGGGCCCTGCCGCGGGGGGACGGGAGATGTGGCCGCGGGGACCTGGTGGGGCAGCTCGTAAATCCCCGTGGGGTTCGCGGCTACGTTTAATACCGAAGGTTTTGTTCATCGTTACCAATTCTCGTTCTTCAGTTTCTTCGCCCTGTGGCTTTGCCCGGCTGCGCCAGGAGGAGCCCCTCCTGCTCCCTCCCGTACTTCGCAGCTAAGTTTTGTCCCAGGGGTCCCCCCGCGCAGCTCCGCGGGTCCAGAGCCCGGCTCGCCGCTGCCCTGCGGCCGCGGTGAGGGGCGCGGAGGACAATGGTGAACGCTTCAAGCGCTGTCTGGTGAAGAAACATAGCCGGCCGCTAACACAATGGGTTATTTTCCATCCGTCGCGTAAAGAATGGTTAGCTGATGGCTTGAAATTTCAATTGAATACCTGCCCGGACCTAAATATAAATATTATTTTTTAAAAGAACAATGTGTAATTAAAAACTAATATTTAACAACTTAAACGCCTATCCTCTAGGAAATAACAGCCTTTCTTCGCAAAACCTCCGAGATTGACTTCTCTTCCTCCTGTAAAACGAGGCCAGATTTAATTCTCCAAAGATCAGTGAGATCAAGTATTTCAGCGCTCAATTTACAGCTCCGGGGTATGTGGGACCCTTTCCCAGCTATCTGGGTAGGCTAGGAAATAACTCCGGGAAGGAGGAGGGGGGAGAAGGAAGGAGAATTAATTCCCAAACACCTCAGTAACACCTGTAGTATATCCTTAACTCAATGTCAGGGCGGCGATCGCCGGGAGCGGACGCCTCTGCAGCAGCAGCAGCAGCGCGCAGTTAAATTGCAAGCAAGAAAACGGCACGGTTCTTACAAATAAATAAATAAACAAACAAACACATCAGGTTTGCTCGTTTATAAGGAACCGCCCTAATTTTGGAAGATCGTTTCGTGGAGCAACTCGATCCCGTCGTGGTACGAGCGGGGAACTAGGCGAGGTACCATCTGCCACCTCCGTAAACATCCTCGCCTGTTGGTGCGTGGACTTGTTCGCCGGGCTGGAAGGAGCGAACTACAAATAAATCTGTTAGTTTCACTGATGCCTCTTAGAAAAAAATAATAAAATAAGTGATGCGGACTGCGAGGGTCCCCGCTGCCCCCGGGGGTCACTCACTGCGCCCCGCTCCGCTGCCCCCCCGCACGGCTCGGCTCCTCTCTGCAATGTCACACCGCGGCCCGGCTGCAACCTTCCCCGAACCCTCCGCGAGCTTCTCCTCTTCCTCCTCCGCTCCCTTCTCCTGAAATAACAGCGAAAGGGGAGACGAGCCCTCCCGCGCTAACCTCCCGGGGAGGTGGGAAGGGGAGCCCGGGCGGCCCGGGGCGCCCTGCCTCGCCGCCCCCCCGCCTGCACCGGTGCCTCCGCTGCCCGTTTTTTTGCTCTACCTATGCGGGGAGCTGCGGGCTGCGCTGCGCTGGGGCGCGGGGAGGCTGCAGAGCAGATTTTTCAGCAGCGAGGCTCTGCTGCGGCACGGTCTGTGGAGCAGACCCCTCGCAGCTTCGCGCACTCCTTCCGACGAGGAGGTCCAGGCTCCTGCTCTGCCTTCACGATCCCTTGCCCTCGGCTGCGGGGAGTTCTCCCTCGCCGGGACCCCCGCGGCCCCTGGCCGGAGCCCTCGGCGGGGCGCGGTGCAGCTCGCCTGCTCCGCCCGGAGCTCCGGCTGCCTTCTCCGACCTGCCATCAAAAAAACGACTTTCTTTACCATATGATCAATTTTTTTTTTTTCCTCTTCTTTTATTTTTCCTTCCCCCTGTAACTGTCTTTGGAAAGTGAGAAACAACTGGAGGTAGGCGATTTCTGGAGGGAACCGCCGAGCGCGCTCTCGCTTGCCCATATGGAGAAAATTATCCCTCGAGCTCAGACTTTCGTTGGATTGCAGCATCAAACAGCCCAGACCTAGCAGGAGTCGGGAGAGGGGGTCACTTTCGATTCCCGGCCGCCGCTCCTCCGCCCGAAGGGCCGGGGAGGGGGGAGGAGAGGCCGGCCCCCCGGCGCTGCTGCAGCCCCGGGGCGCCCCGGCCCGGCCCCGGGTGAGCGCCCCGGCGGGGGGCAAAGCCCGCCGGCCCCCCGCGCCCCGGCCCCGGCTCTGCCAGCGCGGCCCTGCCCCGGCTCGGCGCGCCGAGGTCCTTGCAGGGAGCTCCGGCGGCTGGGAAGGGGTCGGCCGAGCAGCACGGCCGGTGGCCCCTGGCAGCCCGGTGCTCGCCCGCCGAGCAGGGTGCCGCCGCGCTCCCGCCGGGACTCCCTCCCGGCGGAGGCCTGACCGTCCCCGTTGTCCCCGGGGCGAAAAGAGCCGGACCAGCGGTGAGCGAGCTGCGTCCCCCGAGGGGGAATGGCCAGCGAAGCGAGCCGGGGGGAGGCAGGCACCCCTGCCCCAGGTGTCCCCTCATCTGTGCGCTGCAGCGGCGTGAAGTTTTCTAAAACTCCGAAACAAGCTGTTTCCTTTCTTTTCTTTTTTTCTTTTTTTTCTTCTTTCCTTCCAGGAAAGAAGAAAAAATTAGACTGTAAAAGCGTCTTTAATTCGGAACTACTCTGGGGCTGAACGCAGTTGTTGGGTGGGAGCATCCAACACGACGTAACGGAGCCGTAACCCGATGGAATCACACAGACGGTTTAAGCAAAAGTCCCCACGTATATGTTTGACATATATTATGCATGTAGAAAAAGCCACCCCTGGTCCGAAACATCCACGGACTCTGCTGATTCTGCTTTAGGAGCTCCGTTTTATTACACTCTGTATGACTTCCGCAGCGTGCACATCCCTGCGAGCTTGAATATTTGGGAACACACATCAGCTAGGGCAGGGATTCAGCGAGGTTATGCGTGTCAAAGCGGGATGCTTAGGTTTCTATTCCAAGATGCCACTGCAAGCAATTACGTACTTCAAGTCCTCGAAAAAATGCAGGATTTTAAATGAAATACCTATTAATTAGTATCCTAAATGACGCTTTAATGTGCTAATGTTGAATCGCCATACTTTAGAAGCGTGGAGAGTTATTTGAGGGTTGTTCCGTCTCTTTCACCGCAAACTCCTTCTGCCTCACGCGGGTCACCGGGAGATAGATGTCTCGGGTGGACGGAGGGGCTGGCGGGGGCGTGCAGAGTGAATCCTCCCCGAAAAAAACCTCTGCACTTTGCAAATCCTAATTTCCCCAAAGGATGGGCGAAAGTGAACACAAAAAAAAAGAAGCCCCGGTGCGACGGTTGAGCAGAGGGAGCTGGCTCCCAGCAGAGCGAGCTTTCCTCCGGGCTCGACCCAAGCGGCTGCCAGGTGAGGCGGCACCGGTCGCCCCGCGGCGTTTGCGGTTTCCCGGGACCCCCCCCCCCCCCCCCCGGCAGGGCCAGGCAGGGGCTTCCCGCTGCCGGAGGCCAGCACGGGAATCCAGCACATGGCGCCGTCTGTTGCACAAAAAGTCCTCGATCCTATAGAAAATAGCGACGACCCTCCCCTGTTGCGCAGCAAAACCCTTCGCGAAACGAAAAGCAAACGTGCCTTGGCGGGACGGCAGGATCGGGCCCTTTAGGAGCACGGGAAAAAGGAATAACTAACAAAATTTAATGTCTGAACGAGAAACTAAAAGGACTCCAGTAGTCACAAAAAGTGCCGGACGGAGCTAGTAGTAAATCATAGTGTGATTTTCTATTTTTCCTTGGAAACAAAGCTTTTGAGGAAATGTTTTAGTTTGCCTTTTTTTTGTTTCGTCCACCCTCCCCCACCCCCCCACCCCCCCACCCCCCTCCCCGTAACGCCAGCGGTGGGCTCGGTCCAGGCGATAGTTAAGGAAAGTTTGTAACTACAGCCCCCTCCTCGGGCGGGATCCCTCCCGCCGGGAAGTCCCTCTGCCACCCCGGCCCGCTCCGGCCCCGGCCGCTGCCGGGGGCTCCGGTGTCTGTCTGTCGGGGCTGCGCTGTCTGTCGGGGCTGCCGTGTCGGACCTGTCGGCAGCCGGGCACGGCGGCAGCTCCGCGCCTTCCTGCCGGTTGCAGAAGGACAGACCGACTCCGCCGCCCAGGACCGGCGCTGATGGGGAACACTAATTGGGGGTCGGGGTGGGGGGAGAGCAAAGCCGGTGAGATAAGGCAGTTCCGCGCCGCTGCGCACCCCCGGAGTCCACCCGTGTCCCCTCCGCCCCACGCGGGGCAGTTAACGTCCCTCCCAAGTGGAGAGCGGGGGTTTATGTCGTGGACGGTGCGTTTCTGTTTTGGGATGCATCGTCCTGCACCAAGAAAAACAAGCACCAGGTGCAAATCTTCCCCCGCACGCTCTTCCCCCGCACACGCCACCTCGGCCCCGCCGGTGGCGGCTGGGGCACCTTTTCGCTCGCAAACGAGACGACGAGCGCTTTCCCGTGGGATGTTCGGAGCACGGACACCTGCAGCCCCTGGCTGGCCTGCAGCTCTGCCCAGGTTTTAGTTTAAATTTTTTTTTTTTTTTTTTGAGTCTGGCGAGTTTTCATCCAGGGAGAGCCCTCGTGGCAGACACGGGCTTTCACCGAGGAGTTCTGGTCAGAAACCCGCAGTTTTAGGGGCTCCCCGGGTGGCTGGTCCCGGGCAAAGCGTGTTTATCTGCGAGTTCAGCACCCGGCTGCTGGAAACGGGCAGGAATCACCGGGCGTTCCCGGGGCCACGGGAGCCCCCACGGGACGGTCCCTGTGGGGATGGAGCCGGCAGGTGAACCCGCCGGGCGGGCAGGGAAGGCGGCCGCGTTTCAAAACGCCTCTCGCCCGTATCGCCCCACGCACGACTGCGAGAAGTCGCCCCACGCGGCGTGTAGCAAGTCACGATTTCGAACGAGGTGTGAAAATAAAGCGCAGGGGCCGGCTCCGCCGCTCGGCAGCCGTTACGGCGGCTGCCCCGCCGTCACGGAGCGTTTAGTCGTGCGAGTGGTCTGTTGGGAGGGGGGTATTTAAGAAGCTGGGCTTAAAATAAGCGCTGTGCCAACGGGTATGGCGCCGGGGGGGATTTAAAGTGCGTGGACGTGTGTGCATACCCGCGTGTGCGTGTAGGTGTGCGCGTACACCTCGGGTGCCCTTCCAGACAAAAAACCGAAAGCCCTTATGGGCTTTATCTACATCTATGAAGCGGCCTGAAGGCTCCCGGTGGCTTTTCCGCGCCGCCGGCCCGCGCGGGTCTCCCACGGGCAGCTGCTGCCTGCGCGCCCCGGGGCCGCAGCCGGGCCCTGCCCGCGGCCGCTGAGCGGCGGGTGCTGAGCGGCGGGTGCTGAGCTGCGGGAGCTGAGCTGCGGGAGCTGAGCGGGGGGTGCTGAGCGGCGGGTGCTGAGCGGCGGGAGCGGAGCTGCGGGAGCTGAGCGGGGGGTGCTGAGCGGCGGGTGCTGAGCGGCGGGAGCGGAGCAGCGGGTGCGGAGCGGCGGGAGCGGAGCGGCCGGTGCTGAGCGGCGGGAGCTGAGCGGCGGGAGCTGAGCGGCGGGTGCGGAGCGGCCGGTGCTGAGCGGCGGGAGCTGAGCGGCGGGAGCTGAGCGGCGGGAGCTGAGCGGCGGGAGCGGAGCGGCCGGTGCTGAGCTGCGGGAGCTGAGCGGCGGGAGCTGAGCGGCGGGAGCTGAGCGGCGGGTGCGGAGCGGCCGGTGCTGAGCTGCGGGAGCTGAGCGGCGGGAGCTGAGCGGCGGGAGCTGAGCGGCGGGTGCTGAGCTGCGGGTGCTGAGCGGCGGGTGCTGAGCGGCGGGTGCTGAGCGGCGGGTGCTGAGCGGCGGCCGGCAGGGGGCGCTGCCGCCCCGCGGATGCGGGCCGGGGCCCGCGCACGCGGCTGCCGCCACCGCGCCCCGCGCAGCGGGCAGGGACGGGCGGGGACGGGCGGGGACCGGGCAGGGACCGGCAGGGACGGGCGGGGACCGGGCAGGGACCAGCAGGGAACGGCAGGGAACGGGCAGGGAACAGGCAGGGACCGGCGGGAACGGGCATGGACCGGCAGGAACGGGCAGGAACGGGCGGGGACCGGCAGGAACGGGCAGGGAACGGGCAGGGACTGGCAGGAACGGGCAGGGACCGACAGGGCCCGGCAGGGACGGGCAGGGACCGGCAGGGACTGGCAGGAGACGTGCGCGGGGATGCGCGCCGGGGCCGAGCGGCCCGTCCCGGCGAGGTGCGGGGTCCTTAACCGCGCTGCTCGCTGCACCCGCACGCAGCTCCGGTGTTTTCTCCCCCTTCCACCGCACGTGTTGACATTTAAAACGAGCCGGAGTCTGGCACGGACGGGTGCAGGTTAAGGCTTCGTGTGTAAACCCGGGGATTTGCTCTTTTTCTTGGTGTCCCGCGTTACTAACGTCACGTCGGAACCGCAAGTCCGACCTTCCCGAGACGAAAATAAATGTGCGAAACAAAGCCGGGGCTGCCCGCGGCTGGCGAGCGCCGGGCCGGGCTTGTGCAGCGCCGAGCGCCGGCAGCCGGCCGGGGGTGCGCGGCCAGGTGGGGGGGGGGGGGTTCGGCAGCGAGGGGGAAAGGATGCTCTGAATTAGCGTCGAAAAGAAAAAAAAAAAAAAACAACCACTAAAGCGCCGGTCCCGGATTGCTGTTCCCCGGTCCCCCGGCCGCCGCTGAGACGGGCCGCCGGTGGCACCAGCGCCGGCCCGGGCTTTGCAGGGCTCGAGTAGGGATTTCAGGGCTGGTCTCCTCGACGGGGAGGCCCGTGGAAAGCACCCCGTGTGTCCGTCCCACTCGGGAGCCCTGACTGCGTGGAGAGCGAGGCCCTGTTCACGAAGGGGCTCCGGGTGCTCGGGGGAGCCGGGGCCGGCAGCGACACCCCCTCGGACGAAATCCACCTGCTCGGCGGAGCCCCCCCCACCCCGGGTTGCCCCGGCGGGGCAGGACCCCGGGCGCTCCCGGAGCCCCGCAGCCCGGCCCGGCCCGGTTCGGCTCGGCTCGGCTCCGCGCCGGGCTGCGCTCCGCGGCCGGGCTCCCTTCTCTCTCATTGCGCTTTTGTGAAGGGCTCGCAGCACGATTAGACATGCTGACTGGGATTTGGGACGTCCAGAACGGAATTAAATTAGGCATTTCACCCGCTCCTTCAACTCACGCAGCCCCCCTCCAGACACGACCTGCCTGGGCCACCTCTCCTCCCCGCTGCGGACACATCCCTGGGACCGGAGAGAGAAGGGAGACACGGATCCCGCCTGGAAAAGAAAGTTAAGGGGAGGCTGAAACTTCCCTCACCGCCACCCCCACCCCAGCCGCGAAAGTTCAGCCTGGATCAGCCCGTAAACAACCGTCTTACCCCGAGGTCTCCCGCATCTGAGGCCTTCCTCGCATTTTCTTCTTGGCTCGGCTTTTAAAAGATGAGTATTAGTTTGGAAATCCGAAGCCAGTGCTTTGAGGCCAGCCATGTAATTTGACTGCGAATGTAGCGCACCCCTCCCTCCGAGAGAGGCTGCCTCTAAGTGCGCTTGGAGCAGATCGGGGATTGCTGGGAAGGGAGCCCCTGCCAGATTTTCTCCTTGTAGACGCCAAGAGGACAGCGAGAGCAGCCTGTCAAGACGCTGGGTAGGAAAAGTTCAAGAGAAGAGCTTCGGGAGGTGCTCCCGGGGCAGCCCGGGCTGGAGCGCAGCGGCCCCGGCGGGGGGCACCACCGGGGCTGGAGGGGCCGTGGGCTGCGCGGGAGGCGCCCACGAGAAACGGCCACGGCGACGAGTGGGAGAGTGATACAGAAATTTAGAGAGAAGCGGAAAATCCTGGGAAACCCCATCCCGAGTCTCCTTGGGTTTTGTTCTGGCTGTCCCCGGCCTATTTTCTCGATGACAAAACCCAGAGAGAGCCGGTGCTCCCCAGGCTCTACTCGCGGTTTCTCTGCCTGGATGTATCCACGCACAGACACATATCTATCTATACACGTGGATATGGATGCATGCAGGCACAGAGAGCGAGCAGGGCTCGGTGCGGCGCGGGGACCTCCAGGCTGCTGCGGCCGAGATCACCCGCTTCCCCGGGTGACACCGGACTGGGCAGGGGAGAGCTCCCCACTGCAGCTGCAGCCTCCTCCGCTGAGCCCCAGAGCAGCGGGACCCCCTTTCGGGAGGGGGTTTTAGGCTAGAGGATATTTCCCCTGCGCTAAAGAGGGTCGAGGGAAATTTATCGAGCGTTTTGGAGGGTTATCCCCGCTCTGCGTGTGTGAAGGTTTTTTTCACACGGATATAATTCCTCCCTCCCCAACTGCTGAATTGCTTGATGCAGTTTTCAAAGGAGCCCTGTGATTATGTCAGGATGTCTGGGGGGGGGGGGGGGGGGGAAAAAAAAAAAAAGGAAAAAAAGAAGTTGAAGTTTTTTTCCAATTCAGACTCATTCTGCAGTCCCGGGGAAGTGTAAAGACGCAGACGCAGAACGCGGCTCTTCTTAGGACAAGTTTCCCTTGTTTTCCTTTTCTGTGCTCGGGAACCAAGACCCCAGTCGAAATCAGCACATCAAACACCCGTCGTATTTCGGGCACTTCCTCAGCCTCGCTCACGTCCCCAGCCCCAGATCTCCGCGAGAAGAGCGGTACGGCCGGTTGAGGGGGGAAAGGTTGCACGCAAAAGGGGCGAGGGGACTTAAAAAGTTAAAATACTAGCGATTCACGAGGGACACGAGTGGGGCTGGAGGGAAATCCTTTTCTCCCCTCCGGAGCGGGGCCAAAACCCTGCGCCCGTGTCTGCCCGGGGGTCCGGGGGCAGGAGAGGTTTTCCCAAACGTGTTAAGAGACCTGGGAGAACGGCACCTCGCTGCAAA
This sequence comes from Morus bassanus, assembly GCA_031468815.1. NCBI lineage: Eukaryota > Metazoa > Chordata > Aves > Suliformes > Sulidae > Morus > Morus bassanus. The sequence continues at coordinate 8,928,374 of CM062575.1, read as the reverse complement.
ATCTGTCGGGAGGCTCGAGTTACGCCAACGCGCCTTCCGTACGAACACCTCCCTCACTTTCTCTCTGCGATCGTCTGCACGTGTGGGTATGGATGTCCGTACGGACAGCCGCCCAACGCCTGCAGAACAGATCCCCACCTCGTACGGAAGGCGGACTTGTCCCTGCACAAAGTGCAGGCAGCGCGGGGCGCACAAAGGCAAACGCGTCCCCGAACAAAGGCGCACGGACCCCGGCGTCCGGCGTGCCCAGCGCTGGTTTGTCACTTCTAGTTAGCCCGTCGTTTTGGTACCGCGTTAAAAACATCGGCTAGCTGCGAACAGGCGCTTTTTGGAGCGAGCCGGGAAGGCGAAGAGAGTTCAGCTCGCCCTTTACTGGAGAGAAGCGAGGACCGTTTAGACAGCGATTTTTTAGCATATTTTAGTGCAGCGGAGTAACGGATTCTTTGTGTATAAAGTGGTAAGAAAATAGAAAACAAAGTCCGGGAACGAAGGAAAGAAACGCTAGACTGGTTTTAAGACTCCCCTCATCCCTTGGTTCAACAGAAACATTAATTTACATTAGCAATTCCGCATCTTTAAGATAAATTACACAGCGGCGTAATAGATTTAAAGTACGCCAGATTTTTTATCATTAATTGTAAATGTGCAAAATACCTGCTGGTACTTCACTTTAGAAGAATGTAATTGGCAAAAATGGGAGGCTGATGAATAGATAATAGATCCTTAACTACCAATAAACAGTAAGCACCAGCCAAGAGTATTAGGATGTGATCATAATTATTCTGCAGCCCCAGCCAATGGGAGGAGGAGAACTCAGCCCTAAAATCATCCCCGGACCCAAAGGTAATCGCGAAAATACGGACAGGGCTGGATCGGGAGGTTTGCTCCCCTGTCCCGTCTGCGAGAGCCCGGCGTGTCCCAGCTTTGCATAATGCAACTGCCCGCCGCTTTGTTTTCCGCACGGCGCGGTGCGGGGAGTGCGAAGGAGCGAAGGGGGGAATAAATAAGTTCGGAGGAGGAGGAGGAGGAGGAGGAGGGCGACCCGTTCTCTCACCGGGACGAAACCTTTCCCAAGCGGGGCATCTCTCGCGGACGCCCCGGGGCTGATCAAGGTAACCTCGCCGGGCTGAGAGCACCCGAGAGGTGGCAGGGAGAGGGGTGTCCCGCTGGCGGAGCAGCCCCAAATCTCCCCCCACTCCCTACACCTCCCCCCCGAGAGGAGATGCGCCCCCCCCCGGCGCCTCCCCCCCCCCCGCCGAGCCCCCCCTCCCCGTCCCCCTACCTTGGTCGCCGGGCGGCGGCGGGGGCGGGAGGGCAGCGCGGCGGCGGAGCGGAGCGGAGCGGTGCGGGGCGGTGCGGGGCGGAGCGGAGCGGGGCCGGGCGCTGCGCGGGGGCGGCGGCGGCGGCGGGGCGGGGGCGGCTGCGGGGCGCCGCGCTCCCCCCGCGCTGGCGGGCGCGCTCCCTCCGCACTCCGATCCGCGGCTCCATCCCTCCCGATGGCGCTGCCCGGCGCTCGCCTCCCCTCTGACGCACTTTAAAGAGTCTCCCCCTTCAACCTCAAGGCGAGTAATAGCGACCAATCATCAAGCCATTTACCAGGCTTCAGAGGAAGCTGTTTATGTGATCCCAGCACTAATTAGGCTCATGAACTAACAAATCGTTTGCACAACTTGTGAAGGGGCCGATCACATCCATGGATTGTCTTTGGACTTAGGGAGGGAGGGGGGGGCGACCGCCTTTTCCTTGCAGGAGGGAAACTTCTCCCAGCAACTTTTTTTTTTTTTTTTTTTTTTTTGTGTGTGTGTGTGTGCGTGCGTGTGTGTGTGCGTGTGTGTGTGTGCGTGTGTGTGTGCGCGCGTGGTGCGTGTGTGTGTCTCCCTTTTGGGTACCGCTGGCTGCCGCTGCCTCCTTTTCCTCCAGCCCCTGTCTATTTATGTGTGTATCTATCCCTTCTCAAGTCACTCCCTGCTGCAAACTTCCCCGGATCGCCTCCCGCGCACCAGAGAGAGCCAGGCAGAGATTTGGTCGGGGACTCTCGCCGCGGCAGCATGTTTCAGCCCACACCCAAGCGGTGTTTCACCATCGAGTCGCTGGTGGCCAAAGACAGCCCCTTGCCCGCGTCTCGCTCCGAGGATCCTATCCGGCCGGCGGCGCTCAGCTATGCCAATTCCAGCCCGATGAACCCTTTTCTCAACAGCTTCCACTCCACTGGCAGGGGGGTCTACTCCAACCCGGACTTGGTCTTTGCAGAGGCCGTCTCCCACCCGCCTAACCCGGCCGTGCCGGTCCATCCCGTGCCCCCTCCCCACGCCCTGGCCGCCCACCCGCTGCCCGCTTCGCACTCCACGCACCCGCTCTTCGCCTCGCAGCAAAGGGACCCCTCCACCTTCTACCCCTGGCTAATACACCGCTACCGGTATCTGGGCCACAGGTTCCAAGGTACGTGCAACTTTTCTTCTCCCTCCCATCCACCCCTCCACCCCCCGGCGGGTCCCCGCGGCGCGGTGCGGGGGGACCGGGGCGGGCGCTGCCCGGAGCCGCGGGCTCGGCTCGGCGGGGCCGAGGGTGCTTTGTGCCTGCCTCCCCCGCCGCCGAACCGGAGGAGCTGTCAGAGCCGAGGGGCTCGGGCTTGGCTTTGCTTTGCCGCTTTTCCCGGTGTGTTTTGGTTTCCCTGGGAGGAGGGAGGCAGGCGGGAAGGCAAGGCCGGCTGGGACTTCGGCTGCTTTCTCGCCCCGATTAAAACCAGGGGAAAAGAGGTGGATATGTTTTTTGTTCCGGTGGGTTAAAAACTACGGAGGAGCCTCCGGAGGAAGCCGCTCCGCAGAGAAGGGAACGGAGGGGTCGCACGGTTTGGGCTCCGCCGGGAAGGCGGCGGTGCCCGCCGGGCAGCCGGGGCCGGGGAGCCGGGGAGCCACCGCCGCCACCCCAAATCCGGCCGCTCCCGTGTTAGCAGGGCCGGGGGAAAAAGTGAAACGAACCCCAGAGAAAGGAGAAGGGGAAAAAAAAATTAATCCCAGCGCCGGAGCAGCGCGGGGCTGCGGAGGAGAGGCAGGGCTGGGGGCAGAGGGGCCGTTCCGTCCGTGCGGGCAGGGAAATGCTCCCAGCTGCCAAGCGATTAATAACCGGCTGGAGGAAAATAACCAAATCCAATGGCGCACAATCAATAAAATCCCCCTCGTTTAACCCTTTGCAACCGGCAGCGTCTTCTCCGAAGGGTGAGCCGATTTCTCCCGTAATGGGTCCGTCTCCTGCCTCTTTCGTTATACATAAAAAAAAAATTCAGCCTCCGCTCGGAAAGATCCATCTGCCTTTTTTTTTTTTTTTTTTTTTTTTTTTTTTACGGAATTGTAATTTATTAATTCCGAACGAAAACAAACCACCTGCGATATCCATTTCCCCGGCCTTCTGCAGCCGAGCCGTTGCACCCGGGGTTGGAAAAGGAGTCGCTCTCTCTCAAGCCAGGCGGACAGAGATACAAAATGGATTATTATCCTCTCAGAATAAAATTACAGGTTTCGCTCACCAAATTATTTGTCGCAGTCATCAGGCGATTGGTAAAGAGCGGTAGATGAAAGGCGGAAATGTCCTGGTGTTGAGCTACAGCCTGGTTTCAAACACACCCTCCTCCTGCAACGATTTTTAATGCGCTTACGGAGAGAGAACCCCGGTGCCTTTCCCACCTTGGAAGGACCGACCCGGAGAAGCGGCACAGGGCCACCTCGGAGGGAGAGACCCACCAAAAAGCCCCGGCTGACCCCCCCCGCCCCCGCTCCGCAGCAGGGCCGCCTGGGATGGCCGTCCCCCGGCCTCCTCGAAGTTTGGTTCTGGATTTCCCCGCCGCTTGCCGCCGGGGCAGCGGGCAGCGGGCAGCGGGCAGCGGGCAGCGGGCAGCGGGCAGCGGGCAGCGGGCAGCGGGCAGCGGGCAGAGGCACGGCAGCCCCCGCTCCGGGGACCACGCCGGCGGAACGAAGGGGAGCGGGAGGGAAAGGCCCCGGCCGGGGCTTGGGGCGAGGGAAGCGGCGGGCGGGCGGCCGGGAGGGGAGGCGGGGGCTCGGCAGGGGCCGCACCGGGAGGGGGTAAATAACAAACAAGCGAGGGAAGACGTGGGGCTGCCGGCGGGCGAGGGGAAGGGGGGCACTGCGGGGTGAAGCCGCAGACACCGCAGCCGGGCTCCGGCCGAATTTTTTGCTATTCTTTTTTTCTTTTTTTTCTTTTTTTCTTTTTTTTCGTCCGCGGTGCTCCCTTGGTTGTGTTTTGGTATTTGAATTTCTCCCAGTCCTCTCCTTCCCCTGCTCATTCCCGCCACCTATTTCTCGGAGGAAAATTTTAATTAAAAATAAAAGCGCTGAAAATAAAAAAATAAACTGTAGTAAGAATTCTCCTGCGGGTAATGGTGGGAGGCAAAAATTCTTGCGCTAAAAACTCCTCTCGAGCGTGTTTGGGGAAGGTGTTTTGCTCATCTCTTGCTTTACCCTGTTGCCCAGGGAATGAAACCAGCCCGGAGAGCTTCCTATTGCACAATGCACTGGCCAGGAAACCCAAACGGATCCGTACAGCTTTCTCCCCATCCCAATTACTGAGACTGGAACATGCCTTTGAGAAGAACCATTATGTAGTAGGAGCAGAGAGAAAACAGCTGGCACACAGCCTCAGCCTCACGGAAACTCAGGTAAGGGGGAAGCGGGCAGCTGGGAAAGCGAAAGTACTGGGATCTCCTTGGGAAAACCCACCCGGCCGGCCCGGAGGTGTGGGCAAAAACACGGGCGAATTGTGGGGGTATTTAGGCCTCCACACCCGAGCCGGTGAGGCGGAGTGAGGGGTCCCCCCTCGCCTGGGCGTTATAAAATCCTCTCCCGTTGGTGGGAGCCGTCGCCCGTGGCGGGGCCGTGGCGGGACCGCGGGGGTCGGGGCGCGGTTTGGGTCTCCCCGGAGGGACCCGGCCGGAGCCCCGGCCCCAGCGGGATGGGGAGCGGCGGCATCCGCGACCCGCAAGTGAAAGGCGGTCCTGGTCGTTTCTCTGCGGGACTGGGGTGACCCGCAGAAGTAGTCGAATGTTAGCGGGGGGAAAAAAAGTCCCCAAAACAAAAGGCGGAGGGGAGAACCCCCACTTTGGTCCCCGCGGCAGCAGTACAGTTTCTCGGATGATATTTCACTCGTTTCTAGCCCCGCGTCCGGCAGCGGGGATGTGAGGAGCAGGTTCAGGAGGGCATAAAGATGAAAAATAAAAGCGGAGAAATTATTAACTACACGGAATCCCCCCGCCCCCCCCCCCCCGCCCCCCCGCTGGCTGGCTGCCGGCCAGAACCGCACCGGAGACTCTTTCGGTCGTCTATCCGGAGGGAGGACTAGCGACGTTTCTGCTCCGGTTGTCCCGGGGCGAGGGTCTCGGCGGGTACCGAGGCCGGACACCCGTGGGGCGGCGGGGAGCGGGTGTGGGCGCGGGCTCCCCCGCGACGGCGGGGACCCACGGCTGGCCGGCCCGCTGCGAGGGCGTTTTTCACGCGGTTTTCTCCTCGCCGAAAGAAAGGCTGGGGTTTAGGGGGTTGTTTGGTTGTTGTTGTCGTTGTTTTGTTGTTGTTGTTGTTGTTGTTGTTGTGTCGGGCTTTTGTTTTGTGCCCTTCCAGGAGACTCGTGGAGAGAGGGCTCCAGATGGGGATTGTCTCTGCTACAGTATGTGGCACTGTATTTAAAAAAAAAAAAAAAAAAAAAAGCAAAAAAAGCCAAAATACTGAGCCGCAGCCTAGTTCAAAGTTCCCAGTAAACACAGCGTTCTCTGGGCGGATTAAGTTGTAACACTTTTTTTTTTTTTTAACTCCTTTTCGTGGGGGAAGCAATAAAGAGGTTGGAGCTTTTGTTTTAAAATGTCTCCCTAACAAAACAATAAAAAGGGATCGCCACTTTTATGAGGTTCTCCGAACAAGGGACCGGTCACAGGCTTATTTCCACTGGAAAGCTGTATTTAAGGTGGTCTTTGTGCTGCTTGATTCCGAAGCTGGTTGGGGTCTTTTGTCCGGATGTCAAACCCCCAGTCCCCTACAAATGAGCTCCCTTTTGGGAGATCAGCGTGCAGAAATGAACCGTCCTCCCCTTCAATTAGCAAACTAAAAGCAAATTAAACTCACCCCTTGTTCCCCGCTCAGCTTTTTAATGGGGGACTTTTGGAGAATATGAAAATGCAGCAGAGATGTGTGTCCGGCCAGGCAGGTCTCTGTTCTGAAGAGGCAGCGAAGCGGGTTAAACCAGCTTATTAAAATGCTCCAGTTCCCTTTTCCCCCCTTGCTGGGGCCTTTATCAGGCACTTTCAGACAGAACCAGAGTTTAAACTGCTTTAAAGAAAAAAAAAATGTTTACCTTTGGCCGCTACAAGGAGTGTGGCCAGCCCTGGAGATAGCTCCCAGATCAATACTATCTGTAATTAAAGCACTGAAGTCAGCTGCCGGATGGTTAAGTCAGATTTATTCGGCGCTGCACCAATTCAGACGGATATTTATGACGGCGCTTTCAGGTTTCGCCTCACTACGATCGCTCCTGGACGGCGCGTTCCGGGGAGACGCTGCGGGAAGCGCCGGAGGTTTTTCACTTCGGGCCATTTTCTTTCATTTTATTCTCTCTTCCAAGAGGAAAAGCTCTCGCTCCGCCGGCCCCCGGCCCCATCCCGCCGCCCCGTTAGGAGGGACGAGCCCCTGGCTCTCCCTGCCTTGCCCCGCCGGCCGGGCCGGGCCCGGGGCCGCCGGTCGCGGGGCTCCGCTCGGGGGGCGGGTGGGGTGCCCGCAGCCGGCCCGGCCTCCCCCGCCGCCCCCCCGGATCGCCTCCCGCTGTTGGAGGCCGCGGGGCAGCTCGGCGGGCGGGGGTACCAAGAGCCGCCCCGACGGCGGGGCCGGCCCGGTGCTGCCGGCCCACCGCCGCGCAGCCACGCTTGGTTTTTCCCCGCGTGGGGTGCCTGGAGCCACGCACGGGCATTGCGCGGGGCTACCGGTGCGCGGAAAGTCCGCGTCCCTGCGCCAGGTGCGCACAGGGGGCCTCCCGCTGCCCACCCCGCGCCCGGCTGCGGGGAGCGGGCCACGCACACGCACCGGTGCGGCTGCCCACTCCTGCACGCGTGGGTGCTCTGGAGGCGCCTGATCGGCGTGGGTCAGCGTGCCTGTGCCTCTCCCGGCGAGGTTTAGGTGGCACAGGGGCCCCGGCGCCGCTCGTCCCCCTCCAGGCTGGGCAGCGGCGCAGGCAGGGCAGGGCGCGGGCAATGCAGGCAGGGCAGGGTGCAGGCAGGGCAGGGTGCAGGCAGGGCAGGCAGGGCAGGGTGCAGGCAGGGCAGGGTGCAGGCAGGGCACGGTGCAGGCAGGGCACGGTGCAAGCGGTGGCCGGAGCCCCTCGGCAGGTCCAGGGCAGCGGGCGGCGGGCAGCACCGGCGTCCGGGCAGGCGTCGGACTAACGCCCGGTGCCTTTCCTCCCGCAGGTAAAAGTATGGTTTCAGAACAGACGGACAAAGTTCAAGCGGCAAAAGTTGGAGGAGGAAGGTTCAGACTCACAACAGAAGAAAAAAGGGACTCATCACATTAACCGGTGGAGAATCGCCACCAAACAAGCCAGTCCAGAGGAAATCGACGTCACGTCGGACGATTAAAAACTGGCACTTTTTTGACTTTTCAAAGCCAGGCACCCCACCAACAGAAAGTGTTTAAGGCTCACACCTACCCCGGCGTGGCGGTGCGGGGAAGGGACACGGAGATCTTCATCAAAAATGCGGTTCCCGTCTGGGGGGGCAGCTGGGAGCGAGCGCGGTGAGACCGCGAGGGGTCCGGACTGTGGCACTGCCGGCACCGCTCTGGCAAGGGGGGATCTGTCAATCAAAGCCAAAACACCGTGACGAGGTGATTGACAGGTATTCCGTTTCTCGCAGTCCACCTTTAAAAGCATAACGTCAAAAAATTTTAAAAAAAACAAAAAACAAAAAACCTTGGGAAAAAAAAATCTTAAAAAGAAAAAAAAAAAGAACCCCCCCCAACCAAACCAGAAAAATTACCACCTTACAGGACATTTTGCACTTCACAGTTTTTTCCGTCTTTAAAAGAGAAATTTCCATAAGCAGCCAAAACCCACACCTGTTTCAGAAACTTGAATTGCATGTGAAAAGCCGTCTGGGCAAAAAAAAAAAAAAAAAAAAAAAAAAAGGGAAAAAAAAAGAAAAAAACGGAAAAAAATTACCCCGGTTCCTAAAGACAGAAATGAATTGTAATTTTTTTTCCCTTTAAGACAGGTTCTGTGTGCTTTTTAATTTTATTTTACGAGAAATGTGCAGTCTGTAAACATTTTATGATAACTTCTGGCGTCAAAGTGTTTGTGAAAGCTAAATGAAGTAGCAGTAACAAAGCATAGTGTTCCTTCCGGATGGACAGACACGGTGGGGCAGGGGAGGGATGGGAGGGAACGGGGGGGGAGGTTGGGGCTGGTCATAACTTTTGCTGCCAAAAAAAAAAAAATCAAATCAAATTATCCCCCCCCCAATTGTATCCCCATTACAAAACCAGATGATGATTATTTTTTAAGATTAATAAAGCGCAAACCCAGATGTGAGGTTTGGCGATGGGGACGCCTCCCAGGCTGGGAGGATCCAGAGAAAAGGGACTGAAAATCGCGGATTGATTTTTTTTTTTTTAAATATATTTTTTTTTTTCTAATGGCCATTTTCATTGGGGCAATTTTCAAGCACTGACCTTATAATATTCCGAGATCATAGAGCTACTAAAAAAAAGTGACAAATGTTTCCTTCATGTCTTCTATACCAGATTGTAAATATTTTTGTGTTTTGTGTTTAATTTGTTAGAATTCTAACACACTATATACTTCCAAGAAGTATGTCATTGTCAATATTTTGTCAATAAAGATTTATCAATATGCCCTAAATTTTTAAGCAATATATTTTCCCCTTCCCCCCAAATTTCTCGGAAACCGGTGGTTTCCCCCCACACACCTTGTTTTTAGCTGCTGAACCCCTGCGGTGGGAGCCCGCGCTCCCCCGGCCGCGCCGCGCATTCCTGCGGCCACAGGCGCGTTTTCTTAGCGAATTCACTGGCTGGTAAATAGACCTCTAAAACTAAGCCGCAGAGACCCACTTGCTGTAAATAAATACCTTAAAAAAAAATAAAAACAAACCCAAACCAACAGCAATAAACCCAACCCCTTCCCTGGTTAGAAACTGAAGTGCGAACCGGCTGGTAACGGGAGGGTGAAACTGGTCCGCAGCAGCCGCGCTCCGCTCGGAGAGAGAGGGGCTTCCCTTGGCCAAAATATCTATTTTATTTAGCGGGAGAGGATTTTTTTTTCTTTCTATTCCCCCCCCCCCCCCCCCCCCCCCTTTCCCCCTGTCTTTTAGATTCCCTCGCCAGGTCGTTGCGGTGAGGAGCAGGTCCTGCGCCCCAGCTGCTGCTCTCCCCGCCGCTCCCAGGGAGCGATCCTGGGCACAGGGTAAAACTCTGACATTAAAGACGTGGAGGGGGAAAAAAAAAAAAAAAAAAAAAAAAAAGTTGCTCTGGGTCCTTGAGGAAACTAGCTTGTTTTCTGGGGGTACACAGTTGTTTTTTCATGCTTCATTTGCTCCTTAGCCTGATAGACTGCATTAATCAGTTTTATTTCCATTGATAGAGAAACCTCGTCTGCTCTGTTCAAGCTACAAAGAATCCTGCAAGCTTTTGTGAAAGTGCAAATCAGTTTAGGCAATTATCATACCAGGAATATGAAGGGGAAAGAGGAGGCATTGCCCAGTGGTCTCCTTTAATCTCTTAATCCGTGGATCCAGGGGGGCTAGTTGGACATAATTTAGGACAATCTGACTACCCTTTACACTGTGATAAGGCGAAGTTACAATGCATCGCGAAAATACGAGCTTTGTTAAACATCCTGCCTTGAAAAGTTAAGATTAGACATTCTGTGCACGTGTTGGCTCTATCGGGCACTATGTAAATTTATGGTTTTTTTTAAATCCGATCTTTTTATTTTTTAACATTGCTCCTTATACAACCCCGGTGACTTTCCATTCACTACTGCTACAAATATGAGAGAGGCCCAGGCAGGGTTAGGACGCATGTCGCAATGCAGTCCCTTCCATTTAAACCTGGGCTAATTATTTAGTAGAGCTATTCCCAAGGTAAATTTGCGTTTCCCCCCTCCTCGCCCAGCTGATGGTGCAGATCGTGAAACCAAGCAGGGCGCACATTTCACCTTAACTCGCCCAAGTTGGCTGGCGCTCCACTTCAAACCCACGCAAATGGGCGAACATTAAACGGATCGCGGCTGAACAGCAGATTTGGGCCTTTCTAGAAATTGTTTCCCATCTTGATAAAAGGCTTATTTCTGCAGGAACCATATACTTTTTCTCCCCCCCCCCCTTTTTTTTTAAACCGTGAGGGAAGAGAGGGAGAGAGGGAAAAAAAATTAAGCGTCCTATGTAGCGTAACAGCAATAAAATCTTCAGAGAATGCCATTAGCTTTGAAAAAAACCCCTAAAAGCTTTATTACAAACCAAGCTTTGAAAATAGGGGGGATTAGGAGTCTGAAAGGGTCCCACAATGGTTAGAAGAAAAGGTTTCATGCTAATGAGGTTAATGCCCTTTGTATCTCAGGACTCCACAACTTCATTACTCCCTATCTCCGGCTGCACCAAGCGGCTCAGAACACTGCAATCCACTCCAGCTCTCCCCTGCCTTGCCTAGAGAAGGATTTGATAGCAGCTCTGTTCAAACTAGATAATTATATCTTTTCAAGTCGGAATTAAGATAAAGAAAGTGAAGCAAAGGCGGCTAGCCTTGATCCACTGCAAACAAATTTGGCGCACTTTCTAGTCTCTCTCCCCCTGCCTCAATAGGCAGGACAGTCAGCTTATTAGACCCTCATTTGCTTTATTAATTCATCTATTTAAAGTGGCAGGATTAGAGAGAGGGAGAGAGAGGCAGAGTCTAATGTGGGACAGTGGATGCCAGGCAACGTGGAAATATAAATATTGGCGAGATGCTATCCGAGCGGGTGTTTAAAAATACATTTTATATTAAATAACTGAGAGGGGTGGGGGAAGGAGGGTGTTTTTCGGGTGGCGAATTGCGGATTCGGGCGGATTTTTACTGCTCTTTCGAAGGAAATCGGGGTGCCGGAGGCCTCCTGCCCCCCCCGCGGGGGACGGGCGGCCCCGCGGAAAGCCGGCGGCTCTCCGCGCCCCGTCGGGGGTTCGGGCCCGGCGGACGCACGGGCTGGGCAGGGGGCTGCAGGCCGAGGGGAGATCCCCCCCCAGCCCACCCCCCGGGACAGCCCCCCGGCCCTGGCCCCAAATCGGCCGGGTTGGTTTTGCGCCGTCTCCATCACTTTACTCCGGCTATCGACCAAGGGCGGTGCAACCCGCCCCCCCCCGGCCCTTCTCAGGCGTGTCACCGCCAAGAAGCGGTCCCGGGGAGCGGGGGCTCCCCCCGGCCGCCCCCCCCGGCCCCGCCGACGGCCAGGCAAGCGGCGGAGGGGCCGGATCCTGACCTCGCCGCAGCTCCGCCGGCTCCGCGCAGCGCCTTCCCGGCTCAACTCCGCGGCCAGCATCTGGCCCCTCCGGCCTGGGATTTTTAACCCTTTCCCTTCGAACAAAGCCGGCGGCTCCCAGCCCTTCCGTGGCCACTTCCCACCGGCTGCCACGGCGTGTGATTTGCACCCCCACGCCGGCGCGGACACGCACCCACGGGCCCCTCTCTTCGCCACTCGACCAGGGTGAGGCCGGAGGCCTTTGGAGTCCTCGCTTTGTTGTGTTTCAAAACGCTGTTTATTTACCTCCCACCCCAACCGCCACCTTTGATGGATCGCGCTGTCACTTCGGAGGGCTCGGCGGAAATTAGCGGTTCCCCCCTAATTACCACACCGCCTATCTGCCTGCCTCGTAGAATATAGGCGAAGCAGCTCCGGCCAGAGCGGATTCCCTGAGAAACAGGATTCTCCCAGCCCCTGCTCCCGTGTCCATCAGCGGTTCATAACTGCTCGGAGCTAATACAGCAATTGATTTACTTCTCCAAAGGGCCCCGCTGCGAGGGGGACGCGGGAGTTTAGAGAACCTCCTGACCCCGAGCCGTAACCTCTCTCCTCGCCATCCCTTCTCCTGGTGGGACACTCTCTCAGCCGGGAAAGCCCAGGCCGTGGTCCACGCTTGAAAGGGAAAGGGCCGTTAATCACCGTCCCTCGCTCGCTTTTAATTGGCTTTTTGCAATTAGCGCCTGTTGCAGGGAAGGCGACCGGCCGGCGGGGAGCGAACCCCGCCGGTAGCCCCCTCGGTCCCCTATTCCCTGGGGGGGGGGGGGGGCGTGACCGTTCCGTGGGTCCCCACGCACGGCGCGGGGCGGGCGGCTGCTGCGGGGACCGCTCCCCGCCGGGGCTCGGCCCGCCTCGCAGGTGGCTTCCCCGGCCCGGGAGCGGGCAAAGCGGGCTCTGCCGCCGCCGCCGCCTCCTCCTCCTCCTCCTCCTCCTCCTCCTCCTCCTCCTCCTCCTCCCCGCTCGGCCCTTCTGCCTCGGGAGCCCCTTCTACCCCGCAGGGCCCGGCTGGAGCCCTGGATGCTGCGGGGGCTCCGGGCGAGCCTTTATAGACCCGCTCCCCATCGCCCACGGCTGGACCTGACGTCAGGAAGAACTTGATCTCGCCCGCTTTGCTCCTGCTTCTGAAACTGATCCTTGAAATGAGAGAACAGACTCTACACAATTCCCATGGCCTTGACATAAGGTACAGCGATAAATATACACCACTAATGAGCAATTACCATATAATCACCTTCCAATTAGCTCGCATAATGATGAATTAAACATTCTAGCCTGCTGGATTAGGTTTCTTACTTTGTATATTATTTACGAAGGCTAGCTTCTGCTGAGCACCAAATATCAAATTAGATAGGGAATTTTCAGTTGGGGGTAATTATGCATTCAGTGCATGCCCGGAGTTTTTGTCACCAGCTAAGTAAAGTGTATTGGAAGGTGGTGTCCATCCTTTTCTGTCTTTCCTTTTTGATATCTAAATTCCACGCTTTTCCGCCAATGCTCCGCACGTCGCCTCCCCCGTGTTAATTTTTCTTCCTTCCTTAAGGCTGGACGGACAGAAAAACTGACCGATTTTTTTCCCCCGGGACAGTTAAATAATGAGGAGCAGGCAGAGGTAGGAGCCGGGGAAAGCCAAGGAGCTCTCAGGCACACAGTCCTCTCGCCACATGGTTGCACCATCCCTGGGAGATGGGAGGAAACCCGGCCCGTTTTCCCGGACAGGTAGAAACGCCCTGGTCCTGCGCTCGGGGTGGCGGGGACCGGCCGGGGGGAGGCGGGGACATCACCCCCCCCCCCGCGATGCTCTCCACGCAGACCCCTTGAAACCCTCCCGCGGGTGGCTGGGGGTTTTTTTGCCATTCTGGGGAAGGTGCTCCAAAAAAACCCTTCGAGTCCCGGCTGGATTTGGTCCGAGGGGAGGTGAGGAAGGGAGCGGGGAAGGCTTTGGGCACTGGGTGCTGATTCCCCCTGGAATGAAAGGAGAGGAGAAGCAGCAGCCCCCTGAGAGGAGAGGAGGATAAGGAGGATGAGGAGGACTGGCCGGCGGAGGTCAGCACCCGGCGGCCCTAGGCTCCGGAGGGGATGGGGGGCGGCGGCTCCGGGGAGGGGAGGGGGCCTCGCAGCCGCCCTGGGGCAAATAGGAGCCCAGCTCGGAGCTGCCTGGCTTTTGTTGGTTTAAGCTGGACCCTTGATGTTTTCTTAATTAGCAGTCCGAGTGTGAGTAAACCTCCGCGAGGCGTTTACAACTTGGCCATAAAGTGGGCGCGGAGGATCTCCCTGCCGCCTGCGCTGCCCGAAAACATTCGTTGGGGACTTGAAGGAGGGCGGAAAGGCGCCCCACAGCCCCACCGGGAAACCACGGGCTTAGCCAGCCTCTTGCTTGGCATTACCTTTCTAAAAGTGAGGGTCTTTTCCTGGAAAGGAGAGGACAAACTGGTGGCCTCCTCTTTCCCCGCTCCGCTCTCCCCCGTCTGCCACACGGAGCTCTGGAAAGTCTCAGCGATTCCCAGGCAGGAAAGGAACAGCCCAAGAGAGCAGCGATGCTCGGCTGCACCGGCTTTTTTTTTTTTTTTTTTTTTCCCTTCCCTCTCTGTAATTGTGTTTTTTTATTCAAAAAGTTAAAAAAAAAAAAAAAAAAAGGCAGGAGGAATTCAAAACAATTTCAGTCCCCGAGTGAAAGTGTTGACTGAATGAGTGTTGGTGACCTGGCCCCAAACAAACTCAGATAAGATGTGGAAGCTCATCTGTCAAGTCCCGAACGTCTGGAAGAAGCAGCTGATCCAAGCCTCTGCGTAGTCAGAAGTTGCCGAATTCCCGTGTTTCTGTGGGTTTCGCTCATAGCTTTATCAGTATTTGAACAACTTTCTGTGGTTTTGCTGTGTGCGCAGAAAGCGCCAAGTCCTGACTTTCCCCATAAGGCCGGAGAATACAGCCACGGCTGTTATTTTATCTTTAGATCAGCAAGTTGGTATCAGAGGCAGGGAAGAAAGCGCATTCTTGTGTGAAGAGTGAGATATTCCCAGATAAACTCTTCTGTGATCTCATTTATAATCTACACGATCACGGCTATTTTATTTGGCACACGTATGTCGAGAGGAGACGTTTGCCGTGATGGGATGTTTAGGACCCATATATGATTATAAAGCCATTTTCAGAGAGTTATCTCCCGTGTCACCCTCCTTGTCCCGGCAAACACGCTGCCTTTTTGACGCCGTCCGTAAGCCCGAACCGCACCTGCGTGCCCGTGGGCCGGCAAATGTCGCTGCTCAGAGTCGTGAAAAAGGGACGGAGGAGGACGATGGGATTTGGAAGAGTAACGGCTGTTCAAATAAAACGTGAAAAGTTCTTTTCATGAGAATAACGTTATTTTATTTGAATTCCCGGGGAATGCAAAATAATAGGAAGCCAGATCCTCGCTAAAGCACTGACTAAAATCTGTAAGGAAGAAAAAGAGAGAAAAAGAAAGAGAAAAAGAAATGAAGAGCGAAAGAATGAGAGGGAGAGAGAGGGGAAAAGAGAGAAAAGAGAAAAGAGAGAGAGAAATAGAAAGAAAAAAGAGAGATAAAGAAAAAGAGAAAAAGAAAGAGAAGAGAGAAAGAGAAAGAAAGAGGAAGGAAGGAAAGAAGGAAGGAAGAGAGGGAGGGAGGGAGAGAGGGAGGGAAATGTCATGTGTGGAAGGAGAAGCCAAGGTCGCAGCGTGGGACTGAATGGAAGTGTCGCAGGGACATTGGCAGAGGGAGTACGGGGAAGGGTCGTGAGTTCAGCGTCGAACCGGCCGGGAAATTCACACCAATTTGCCTTTGGGAGGGTCAAGGGCTTTCGGAAATCCGCTTTCTCTCCACCACTGGGGCAAAGTCCTGAGAGGTTGGGGTCGGCCTGTTCCGTCGGCTTTCCCTGGCAAATCAAGGCGACCCCCAAAGACCCCCGCTCGGCAAAGCGGGGAGTCCCGGCCGGGCGGCAGGAGCTGTCCTGCCTGTGCAGCGCCGAGCACCGGCGGCGGGCAGGGCAGGGCAGGGCAGGCAGGGCGGCCCCACAGCGGGGGGCCTCTTTCCTCTCCCCGGTGGGTGTTTCTCTTGCCCAGGGGCCCGATCCTGGCCCCGGGCGGGCAGGAAGGGAGGCGGGGGGGGGGGGGCTGTCCGGGGTGGGCAGCCGTGTCCTCCGTGGCGGGGACCACCCTCCCGCTGCCACCCCGCGCATTGCCATGGAAACCGCTGCAGCTGCAGATCAAAGTTTCGCGGCGGCTCAGCCCCGGGTGCCCCACCAGGGCCCCGCCAGCCGCCCCCACCGCCCGCGGCTGCCGGGAGAGGGGCGCAGCGCCCCGAAACCACCTTCCCCGGCCTCGGCCGTCAGCGGGCAGAAGCGCAGCTTGGGGCCAGCTCTGCCGGGAAAGAGCCACTCCGGTGCCTTTTCTGCCGTAGGCAAGGGGTAAAAGATGGGCGGGGGGTGCCCCTGAGCTGGGCGGCAGCAAACGGGGGTGGGACACCGGCCGCCGACTCTCTGTCGTCCTCCCCTGGCTGGGGGAAGCGCGGGGAAAGGCTGGAGGTGCGGGGCGGCAGGACGCGGGGCCGGCAGATGCCGGAGCAGAGCTGGTCCCTCTCCTCGGCCGCTGCCCTCCTCTGCCCTGCCGGGACCTTCGCCCGTCCCGGCCAGGGGCTCCCGCATCTCCCCGGGCTCCCCGGCCCCGCGCCCGGCCCCGCAGCCCCGGCCGGGTCCCCCCTCCCGCGGGACGGGGCTGCTTCTTCTTTTTCGGGTATAAGGGTAAAAACTCGGGCAGTTTCCCCTGCTCGTCCCCGTGACTTAAATGAAAAACGAGTAGAAGGCAACGTTTATACCAGTTTAATTACGGAGGGCTCTTGTACCTTCGGGGGGATCGCATCGTTTAACATGAAATATTCATGCAAGAGGTTTCCCGAGCTGCTCCGTTTAATCATTCCCGCTGCCAACGAAGGGCTCTGTCTTTATACATGTATGTAATTTCATTTTAATGTCCCCGCTTTTTCCATCTGCACATGTCTGGAAGGCAGGTCCAGAAGGAAGCCAGGAAACACTGCCCGGCCCGGGATGCGCCGGTGCGGGGAGAGCCGGGACCCGGCCGCCCTCCCGGCCCTCCCGTGGCCAGCCTTCCTCCGGGGGATGCTCGGGCTGGCCCGGAGGCGCCCGGCGACCGCCCCGTCCCGCTGGGGGCCGGCGCCCTCCGCACCTGCGGAGCCCTCCGCAGCCTCCCGCGGAAGGCGCGGAGCGGGGAGCGCTGGGCTGCGGGTGCGCACCTCCTTCCCTCAGCCCCTCCAGCCCTGCCCTCGGCTCCTTTCTCTCCCCCACGGAGCTGTTTCGCATTCAGCTGGGTGAATTACTGCAATTATATATTCCTATTTAAAAGGAAAAAAAAAAAAAGGCAGAAAACAAAACACACAGGAGGAAAAGAATGTGGCGTCGACTAATTTAAACCAGTTCTAGTGGAAGGGCTGTCAATTCTTTAAGTAAATGATGCTGTGTTGATTCAGATGTTTCTCGCCGTAATTGCCGTCTGAGGGGGAGCAGCAGAGGCTCAAACCCCGCGCTCGCAGCCGGTGCGGAGGGAGGCGGCGGGTCGGGCCGCTTTCCCCGGGCGGGCTCGGCCCCGCTTCTCCCCTCCCGCCCCGGCTGAGCAGGCTGGACGGCCGGAGGGCCTGACCCCCCCACCCCGCAGCAAGCAGCCTTTGCAGGCTCCTGGCCGTGCTGTCTGGACGGGGAAAGAGCTAAAAGGAAGGGGAAAAGACATTCACCTACGAAATGACGAGCCCCACTCGCCCCTGGATGTACCCAGGCAGACTTATCTATCAATCACGCTTTTTATTGGGTGTCACCAGCTGGGGTGTTGGGAGAGAAGTGCATGTTAAATGATGCCATTAGACTGCAGTGCAACAAGCAGAGACGAGGTAATTGGCAGCAATTCTCAGACCCAGTCCGGTGACCTGTTAATCTGTTGCCACCAGCACTCAGCCAGGGGAAAAAAAAAAAAAAAAAAAAAAAAAAGGCTGCAGAATGGAGAAAAAGTCTTTGACTTGTCTCAGACCTGGTCAGCTTGTTAATGTTCAACTCGTCAAGAAAGAAGGGTTTCTGAGGGAACCCCTTCTCCATTCAATCAGACCGTTACTCCATTTGAGTGCAATATATCATCTGTGGTTTAATTTGTTCTCCCAGGTTTTTTGGATCTTTTTCTCCCTTTCCTTCATTTGGATCATGTAGGGTTTGGCACCAGACTGTTGGAAAGAAGAACCAGAGGGTCTCTGCAGAGCAGGGAGCACCGTTCAGCAGCTCTGCCTTTGCAATTCCCGCCCAGAAAGCGGCTGTGTGATCGGTTTGGGAGGTACATGCAGGCCTTCACCCCTCCAGAAACTTGGCTGACATAAACTTCCCTCCTTCATTCATAATAAAGTGGGGAAGGAGCCGCTGTCCCGCTCCTGCAGGCGGGACTGTTTGGGTGGAAGGCTTTGTGCAACCTTTCCATCCTGGACCAAACATCCACAGTGGCTGGAGGTGTAAAAAAGAAACTTGGACAGGCTGAAACCAAATGTTTAATAGCAATTCCTTCACAAGGTTACTTTGTGTCTGAAAGAAGAGAGAGCCCCTTGGGTGGCTTAAAGGAAAACAGATTTTTAACAGGTGACTTGGAATCAATGGTGTTTTGAAGAACTCAGGGTAGAAACCATGGCTCCTCCCAAATTAAAATTGTTTTACAGAAAGCGGCAATCAGATGGGACCCACAGAACTACCATCAGGATGTATTTTTTCAGCTCTAAGCAGGGGACATAAAGTGTGTTTGAGTTTGCTTTATTTTATTGCAGCTTTCCAGCCTTCCTTGATTTTTCTTTTTAAACGGAAAGGATTATCAGAAGACTTCCCTAAAAAATGATCTTGTGATTTTACCACAAATACAGGGCTCAGACCAAGGGCCCTTACGTCACCATTTCCGAAATGGCTGCTAAGTCGCAGACAAGGAGATTCAGGGTATTTTCTATTATTCATAAATATTTCAAGCAGGTAAATGTAAGACTTTTTCATTGCTGATGAACTATTCTCTCTCTCACACATGCGCACAGACCAGAGCTACTTAGAACACACTTGGATTTGAGTCCAAATCAATGAATAAATTACACAGATGGGTTTCATTGCTTCTATATTTGCTACATGTAACAAATCAGCAAAAATGTTCAGCTCATTAGTAGGGACAATACAATGTTGGAGGGGTCAAAGAAATGAGAATGAAAGAAGTGTTCAGTATTTCCTGTAATGTGACTGATGGCTGCCTGAAAAACTGTGGTTTATACCAGACCTTTCCTTTAATATAACATACTTCTGCAAATCTTGTGAGAAAGCCCAAAACATTAATACATGACGGAATTAAAAATAACTTCCTTAAAAAGGCTAAACTACATGCTTCGGAAAGTTCCAGCTCTGTTCATCTCATGACACTGTTTTAATGTTGAAGAACTGTCTTTTTTTACAAGAGATGACTGCAGTCCAGTAGCAGCTAAACAGTTCCAGGGGGTATATGTAGCTTATTTGGACCATACATTAAGGACCAGTAAATCTACATGCTCTAAAATAAAGGTTTTACATTTTAGCTTAGAAACGCAGATCTGTGGGTTGTGAAAGAGCTGTGCACATACTATAGCCCTTGTTCCACACTGGCACATTTTCTTAGTTTTTTAGGGTGACACAAAATACCGCTCTGTCTTTTCCTGCCTATTCATTGTCACCGCAGCATTATTAACCCAAGGTAAGATTGCTCTTCCGAATGGAGCCACCAGGTCAAACGTTGCAAACCTTTCTGTTTCTGGCCCAGAGACGAGGAACGGCTGAAAGGCAGTGAGTGAGCGTTGCTTGGAAAAGGATGTAGAAAATTGTGCAAAGCTCTTAGCTGTCATGCTGAGGCTGGTGGAAGAAGTCACCTTCTTCAATTTTTCAATAAACAGGACTTACACGTTGTAATAAAGGAGGCTGCCTTGTGTCATGACTGGTGTCAGAAGCCCTTACATTCACTGCTGGGCTGCCATGCAGGTGACCTGGTAGTGAGAGCCCTTTCAGCCAACGGCACAGCAGACATGCCACAGGTGAGTTTAAGGTGCTCATGGTACAAGTATGTCCTCCTGATTCTACATTCCTATGGCTGTTTGAGCCTAGATCACTTTATTTTTGTTCTGCTGACTGATACAGACTCTTTGATCCATACATGGCCCAGAAAATCTTTTGTATACCAGGAAGACCATTACCAATTATACATCTCTTGGACTATTTCCATTTAAGGAGAACCTCTTCCAGAGATACTGATCCACCACTGATTCGTACAGCCAACAATTTACCCATGTGAAGGTTGGTGTGGCTCCTTCGTTTCTCTGTACGTGACCATTCCCAAAGCTTGCCACTGTCTCAGGGGCACACACTCACTCATGTGCATTGCTTTTGCAGAATACTGAACCTGATTATTAAACTTTTCCTCAGCACATGCTAAACTCCTTTCAGAACCTGAAATTTCTGATCTTTTCCATACTTAAACTCTATTTAGCATCTAAGTGAGGTGTAGGTAGCAAGTTGGCAGGCTGGAACTAAAATGACCCATCTTCCAATGAGGGACAACTGCGTGTGGTGGGAAAGGCAAGGGCCTTCCATGGAAACCTGAGTCACAGCCCACTCAAGAAAACATGGTTTTACCAGGTTCTGGATCAACCCAGAGTATTACAAGGAGGAGAACATGAGCACTGGTCCCCATGAGTGCCGTGTGTTTTGACACGGACTGTGATACAGATCTGAGTGGCAGCTGAAGTCCCACCGCAGCGCAAAACCAAGCCGGGGGTGATGCTCTCAGGGACTGCTACTGAGCTGGCCAAATCCCCAGCTGCCAGCCTCAGTCTGGTTGGGAATTTTGGTTTATGCCAGCTTAAAATTTGGCCCCAGGGCACAAAAACTGGGAATATGAACTTCAACGTTAGAATACCTCTCAATGAAAAGAGCCCCTTTAGCCTCTGAGAACAGGGGACCAAGCAGACCACCCTGCTAATGCCTGCCCTCCGGTACCCTCTGGCAGAAAGTGTTGCTCTCTCATTCAAGTAAGGTAGGTAAGGGAGATGAATATCTGCTCGCAGGTATTTTCAAGCTAGTTTGGCAAACCAGAAAGACAAATCCTTTTGCTCTGTATTTGTACAGCACCTAGCACAGCAAAGTCCTGGTCCATTACTGGAGCTGCCAGGGTCTTCTGTGGTACGAATAACAAGTACATAATGCATCTGCTAGAGAGCTCACAAACCTTTCATGTTATTTATGTACTAATCTGAACAGCGTGGGCCAGATTTTGATCTTAGTTATTCTGGAGTAAATGAGATACGGGTTTGGCCTTACATCCATAAGATCTATAGTCAATCAGTGTTTCTAATGTGCTCATCATGGAAATATCTTGGCATTGTGCAGCTGGCCCACTTCAGTGTGACTAGAATAGCAAAGCATTATATTAAGCAAACAGAACAGTTTGATTTATAGATTTGTGGTAAGAATAGTTCAGTTTTCCAGGGTGTTCAATTTAATTAACATTCTCCAGGGAAAAAACTGCTATTGTTTCCCTAACCACATGCCTTCCAATACAAAATAAACTCTTGCTGGTGTGTATGTGCTGCTTAATTATCCTAAATGGTTCCTTTTGAAAGTTGTCTATTGACCTGCTTCTACACTTCACAAGTGGAGCATATCCTATTCACTCAAGAGTGTGTATCTACCTGCACTTAGCAAGAAAGATACCAGATGAATTTTAACACTGGTGAAACAAGAATGCAACCTGCTGCATGCAGCATTCCCAAGTGGTATGTGTGAATAAGGCTGCAAGGAGAATTTATAAAGCCAAGTACTTTGCAACAATACCTGTAAGTCCTAATTCCAGCCGCTGTTAGACTTTTGCAGATGTCTGGGGATAATGCTACAGCAAGGGGCTGTGCCTGGATGCTACTGGAGTGCAAAGCAGGAGAGTAGGGGACAGTCTATCTGTTTGGCCCACTAGAGACCAAATCCTGCTGCCAATATCCACCCTGAGCAGCTCCATGGTTTTGACGTGCTGGTTTTTAGAGGGGTGAGCTGCAGTAAAAACAGGTTGCAGGCACTCAGGTCACCCCTTGCTCATGGGGATGTGTAAATCACGCTGCCTTTCGCACCAGCGCGGTGTCTGACCCACTGCCTCCATCTTCCAGGCACCCTAGTTGCTTTCCAAGAGATCCGGGATTCAGAAGAAGGAGGTGGTGGAACTGTCTTGACTCCATTTATTCCAGCACTTAAGTGGAAACAGAACTGGGCCCAGTGAGCATTGCAGTGTGGGATGACAGGAGGGCGAGTTTTCGTGTAGTTGAGTCAGTAGTGAGAGCTGGCTGTAGCCGGCTCTGACTGAACAAAATAAACAATTCCACTTGCAACATACTGTACTATTTAAGGGCTCATAGATGCCAGTGGGAGTTTTGCCTGAATAGCAGGCAAATAACAGGTCCTTATTCTCTGTCATGTCTCATGAAATATCACAGCCCCACATATGTTGCAGAGGCAGATAATGAAGCAGCGGCGATAAGAGGGAGTTGGGGAGAGGTGAGCAGTGCGGTGGGGCAGTGCCACTGCCTCCCCACTGCTGGAGTGCTGGTCTCCCTTCGGCTGGCGAGTTCCCATCTGTGCTGGAGCCGTCCGGAAGATGCTCCACGGACGGCATTGCGTGGGCCAAGGAAACTACGCAATTAGGCCCTAGAAACTATGGATTAACTCTGTAAAGTAAATGACAGGATTACAACGATTCCCTTCAGATTTAACATCTACTCATCTCTGCCACTGTCTCTCCGTTATTTTTGCTTTCTGATGACACCATCCCATTTTTTCTTCTCCTTTTGTGTAAAAAAGAAATCCAAATTTTAGAGAAAGATTAGAAATATTTTTCTCTGCTGTGCAATGTGCAACCAATTTATTAAATGGTCTCAGAAGACAAGCTATGTTGCTCTTCTCCTGCAGTACTGTTGATTCAAACAAAAAGCAACAGGTTAAAATATATTCATATGCTCATTCATAAGATATTAAAGAATAAAACTTGTCAAAACAAGCAGCAGATTTCTTCCTAATATTATTGTATACAGTTTTCATAAATGTGGAGGCAGCTTTTCTGAGACGCATATTTTAAGCACATCTAAATTATATTGAGAGTCAAGGCCCAATTTGGTAACAAGCTGTGAGACATCAAGGGTTCTTTTAATGAAGAATTCACGCTGGAAAAATGTATGTCACAAGACATATGAATAGATGTAGCCTCCATGACTACTAACCCTTTGCTCTCCGTGCACTGATTTATGGTTAAATGTACATCCACAGAAAGTGATTCAGATGAAGTCCTTGACTCCAAAGAGCCATTTGGGTCTCTTCGTTAGTACACAGCACTCCGAAACAAAGTGGCATCAGCAAAGATGCCTGAGGTTTGATTTGAATTTTGCTTTAGTTGACTGATACTATTTATACCCTGGGCTAATCAGAACCAGGGCTGTTTCATCATACTAAATGTCAGGAAAAATATATCATGTGCATCAAGGGAGAAATCTTGGCCCCACTGAAGTAAATGGCAAAACTCCCATTGATTTCATTGGGGCCAGGATTTCACCCTGAATAAAAACTCATGTTTTATACACAGTTTAAATGGCAATGGGTTTATCTGTGAGTGTTTTTAAGAACTGTTTTGGAGAAAAATATATTACTGAAATGCAATTACATATTTATTTAGCCTTTACAGAGCAATTGATGTTTTCGTGAGCAGTGCAGACATTTAAGTGGCATACCTCAAGGCTGACTATGTAAGATATGAAATTGGGCAACTACTAGAAGACGTAACTGAATGTGATCCAATGTCTTCAAACACAATTTCACTAATAAGCTCCTGGGTTTGCATCTGGATGATCCAAATGTGAATATTTTTCCTTCTGGATGACGTAATAGCTCACCAGGACTCCAGTGCAACGGATGTAACATATTTGATTTGATGAGCCTGTTGGACACGAGAAGGAGCTTTCAGTTGTCTCTCTGTCTTGCTCCCACACTAATTGAACACAGCCCCGTGGCCTGCCAAGGCTCGCTGGGCTTGAGCAGCCATGGAGAAGATCTGCTGTCTTTGGTACTGTCCCCAGCACAGGAGGTAGACAGAGTGTCGCTGAGGGCTTTGGGCATTGTCAGAAAGGTTTGGGGAAGCCCTCAGCTCCAGCCTTCTTCTACTTTTAAATCAAAAGATTCTCTTCTTTCCTTGTTACCATCGTAAATGAGCAAAGTGTAAGGATTTATAAGCTTCCATATTTGTCGAAGTCACATTCTCCTGAGACAATTCACAAGCAGAAAAATAGGCTGGTTTTCACTGGCTAATTAGTTCATGGTGCATATTTCTTCATCTGTATACTTAATAATTCAAAAATTATCATGGGATCAAGAAACTAGCTTTTCATTTCAGTCAAAAGAAGAGCCAGTGGAAAAAAAAACCTATGTGAACAACATTCTGTGATTGGGAAGCATGACATCCCCACTTAAAAGTGCTTTGAAAAGATATGTTGTAGTCAACGAATCTCACTTCTTCTAACCAAACCCATAAATCTGCTGTACAAAATGTTCCCTCGTTTTGACCGGATCTATTCAAGCTGATTAATTTTTCACAATTTTTTTCTGAAAACCACACTGTGGCATCATTTCAGTGCTAACTGCCCATCTTGCACAGGCACCATCAGTTCCTGAAATACTTAGGTTTCCTGTGAATTTACAATGGGTCCCTTCCAAGTATTCACTTAGTCTGATCTTGTTTAAATTATGTGAATGGACAAAATTATAGCCTTTGATGCTATGTTGCAAAAACATTTAATCTATTTTGGTTTTAGCTTTCCTTTGACTGGTACAAGAAACAAAGCATGGGAAAATAGGCAAATCATGACTTATGGGTGAGTGGCTAGTCACATTTGGAGCTAATTTGTTTTCTAAACATTTATACTTCCAAAGAAACAGTTTCTCCAGAAGAATAGCTCCTGGAAGTGAGTACAGTACCAGTAAGAGAAGAGGAAAACATGACATTTGATGTAGTCACCCCGATTAAGGTCCTGTCCAATTAGGTTTAACAAGACAGGGTTAGAGAACTGTCCTAAAATATACTGAGGAGAGGAAAATATTAAAGAACAAAGAAGTCCCTGGTCTCAAAGGGCCAGGGAAAAGAATTTCAAACCATCTTGACAAATCAGTATAACCACAGCTTGATGGAGAGACAAAAATGGGATAAGTCTGGCTCTGAGGATTGGTGTTGAGATTAAAAAAGCAAACAAAAAAATAAATCCTTTCACTTCTAGACCACTAACTTGACTTCATAAACCAGTTAGTTGTGATCATCTGATAGTTATTGAACATGTCCTCTCTGGAACAAGCTGGTGGTCTCAATACCAGCTTTAGGAGGCATATGTCACAGTATTCAAACAAAACAACATTTTTCTGCTTGGCTTTATTGTCGGCTATCTCCATAGGAAGGCCAAAGGAGTGATGGAAAAAGCAAATAATAACAGTAAAAAATCCCAACAATAGTTAATGTTATTTGTTATTATTGTTAATTCACAAGAAGAAATCATACAATTGTGCAGGGATGGTATGGGATTCCTGTAAAGCACGGCTGAGATACGGGGTGCAAGCTGTGGTTAGATTAGGAAAGCATCTGTGGTCGCGGCTAACTTGGCTAACAGAGCAGGATTGAACCAGGTTTGTCAGTCCTTTAGAGCTAAAAGCACCAGCTACTACTGCGTGAGCCGAAAGAGTCCTACATTTGTAGCCAGGGGCTGCAGCAGCTCCCACCCTGCCTGGAGATGCACAGTGGCGGGGGGGACCAGTGACACATGCTCACCCATCAGTCGTGTCCTTCCTTCTGGCTTGCTCCCAGCAGTTCAAATCCCTTTTGCTTGATGACTCCTCCAGAGGATGACACCCCAGGTAAGGAACCGGTGTCTTTCCCAGGCAAAAGCATGAGTTGCACTAAGGCTGAGCAAACACCATGCAGCGGGCAGCGGTCACATCTCCTCTTCTCTGCCCTGGCCCTGGTAGGGACTGATAACACACCCTCACCAGTGAGCTACTTTTGCACCAGGTCTGCCTTTGTTTTCCTGTCTTCTCTGGATGAGCAAAATGAAACCATCACAAAGTCCATCACTCCTAACTCCCTTGTGATCACTTCACCAATGTTTAAAAAGAGGATTGTCACCAAATCTGTGGTAAGGGTTGGAATATAACACTTCATCATTCCTATGTTGGCCCTAAGGTGGTAATTTAAATGAGTTTTGTATTCTGTGCTGATTTATGGTGGCTAAATTAATGTAATAAAACTTCCCAGGCCCTTTTCATGTGTATTATTGATAAAAACACTCACTAAAAGAAAAGTGAAAATCCATCTTTGTGAGCTTTAATACTTGATGGTGGCATCTGTTTTTCATTTAACAGGATGACTGAAATGAATGTAACTACAAAAAACTCAAGCAGCCAAATGTGTACATATCATTGCGCAAAAACGGTGATTTCATCACTCACTGATAATCAGCCCTGATTTATTTGAACAGACTTCGAGGGTCTGACTTCACTTCTCACCCAGGGCTTGAGTTCAGCAGGAGTTTTCCTTAGGCAGGGTCTCCAAGATCTGACCCAGACATATCCATTTGCAACAACATCCACTGGAAAGGGCTTTGTACATTGTAATAGCAGAGTGAATCAGAAGAATTTAAGTTTGCATTCAGTCACAGTCTTCTGGGCTTTGACATACCTTTAGGACATTTACTAAGTGACTACAAATATCTCTGCACTATCTTATGACAAAATGGGCTGTTTATGGAATGACAACATTTATGGATGTGGAAAAACTACCTTCTATCACACATCATGTGTAAAGATGGCATAAAAGATTAAAGAATGAAGATACCTGAAAACAAGAGAGTGTGCAGTGCATTATTCAGCACCACAGAAATACAGTGTGTAGGAAAAGAGGAGAGTCTCTGGAGATTGGCTTGATTGTTAGTATCGCTAAGAACAATTGATGCTGAAGCTGGCTGGACCGGTGCTTGTGGTCAGGAAGGGCTTACAAGAGATGCTGCGCTTACTATGTGCTGCACATAGATTTGTATGTGAATTCATCGCTGACACACATATAGGACAGCACAAGTGTAAGGTAAATAATGTCTTTCTGTGCATGGTGATGGAATACCTACAGTTCAATAAAGAGCAAATCCAGCTGGTTACCTCCCCAGATACAGAGATTCCTAGAACAAGAACTGGTGCAGCTCTGCTGTGCCAAATGGGGATCAGATTTAAAGCATGGTCAGGTAAGGGCAAGGCAAATATGACTCCTACTCCTTTTTGCCTGGCACAGCACTCCAGGTGTGCTATAGCTCAAACTGAGGCTTTGCTATTGCATTGATTTCCCTTTGCTGTCCTGCACAGTCACTGAAATTTCCTGTAGAGTGATGGGAGACATCAACAGCTTTCCAGCATAAAGCCACCTAAATATCTAACAACATGGGCTGAATGCTTTCTTCGAACAATCTCTTGGTGTAATTTGCACAAAATCTTGCTGACTTTGTACTCGTGAATAATGGGAAAACCATAGCGGTGTAACCAGGACAAACTTTGTGCCAAATTCATCAATCAGGCAATGACAGTAACATCATCTGTGGGTGCCACAGTGACAGCTGTTCACCATCTCAAAACAGGGCTAGGAAACCTGGGCCAATGATTAAAACATTCAGTTAGGATGTGCCCCTCAGTGATTCTCCAGCTATTCCAGCAGCTTTTCCTAATAATGTTTTTTTCCTGTTCAGCTTAATGTGCAAAATCACAGCTGTATGGCTGTGGAATGCAATAGGGCCAGATCCTTAGGAATTTTGGACCTGAAGCCTTCAATGAGCCTTGGGGGAGTTATCCGGGCTCAGAAGACATCCATCAGGTCCTTACCCCAAACAAATCCTCCACCATCTGCCTCATTCCACACCCTCTGAAGCCGGTGGGAGTCCCACCAGATAATTCAATAGAAATTGGCCCAGGACTCACCTAAAAATGCACCTGTTCCTTACCGCATAGAGTGATAATCTGCAAAGGTTTGTTTTTTAATTGGACACTTAATACCAGCTTTGGCAGGTGATTAAACTGTGATTTACTTCCAAGGGAGATAAGAAGTAAATTTCTAAGGAATTCTGGAGAGGTGGTTTAACAGCATGGTAATTATACAGAGACATTTTTGGAAGAACTGGGCAAGTTAAGGGAAAATCAGACATAAATAAGGGAGTTATTTTTCTTCCTACACTCAGAAGACTACAGGAGATTAGAAAAATGACAAAAAATTAGAGCAGTGTTTAAGTAGTTAGAGATTCTGAGTGGACATAAAAATTGCCTAACAAATGTTTAATAAGGAGCCAACAAGGAATGTATTTCCCCTCCAGCTGAAATAGAAGTGGCCAGTGCTATCAGAACATCAATGTATACAAATCAAACAATACAGCTTAACTATCTCCCATGGGTAAAATAAAGAGTCATGAAGTAGGGACTTGTCAGTCATTGAGACCTTTATTAATAACAACTGCAGTTTAAAGAGCATGGGTTCTAGTGCTTGCAAACAGGAAGCTGCAGCACTCCAATAAGAAAGCAAACATTTCATTGCCTGTAAAGCAAGATTATAATTCAGAGGGAAAAAAAGAGACATTTTTGGAAAAGCAAATTAAACTAGATGACTGCAATGAGATCTGGGACACTAATAAAGCATTTTTACATTTTGCACAATAAAAATATAGTATTCTCAAGAATTGTATTAGAATTGTCTAACTGGTATTGGGGCAAATATGCAATGGGGGGGAAGACATCAACAGTTCAGACTGGTCAAAGAATGGTTTTCATCTGCCACACTTCCCTGGCTTCATAAGTTTTTGGTATTTTGCAAAGACACATTAGATTCATTTTTTCAACTCTATGCTTCTGTTTGACTGAGGGAGATTATTTTAGGCCTCCGCGTGTTGATGTCAACCATAGTCCTCCATGCAGAAGGCATTTTAATTACTGGGGTTTGGAAAACTTTATGAAGACAGGATGGGGAGCAGAATAATTTATCCTCAGCATCCAAACGCAGACTGTATGTACTGCTTTGGGCATACCTAAAATTCGCTGAATGTGGCTGCTGTTTTGGGCTAGACTACCCCCACTGAACCTTCGTTTTCCTTTTGTTTGCTTGTGTTTCCACAAATCCAACAGGAAAGATCTACTCTGGTGGATAGCTCTGCCTCTGCCCCTTCAGCACCATATACCAGCTGAGAATGGAAGACAGTGGTCTTGTTGAGCCCATCCTCTCAACCCACCTCTGTTGTGTGTTACACTGGAGCTTACAGGTGGTACAAAGTGTCTCATCAGTCTGTGATACCCCGGTACCACTTCAAGCAATTCCTTTGCCACCCTGTGGTCTGATGGGTTTACTGGTAATTGGCTCATTTCTACCATGTTTTCTCAATCCATTGCTAACATGGGTGTTCACTGGGGCTACAAAGACAGACAGTCTCAGATACAACTAAAAGGAGTTTTGTACCTGTCTCCTGGTAGTTCTAAGTTAACCATTTTTCATCTGAGAAATAAATATTTATTCTTTGTCCTTTCCTTTGGAACACTGAAAAGAGAAGAGCAGCATCCTGTATGTGTTGTGTAACTGGGTCAAACGCTGTAGTAATTATATAATAATGACTTGGAAAGGCAGTAATTCAGGACAAGGTGTTTCAAGGCAACAACTTCAGTTGTAAGAATGACAATGGTATTTATTGCAGGAAATCCCTTGCAAGAAAAATATCTGCCTATTACAGACAGCAATAAAGTAAAAATTTTGCCTTAAGCATATTTCTTCCTAGGGCAGATCAGTAAATATCTGAGCTGCAGAAGCATTAAAATGCCTGTAACTAGTAAGAATTTACAGTTCTACAAAAACGTTGTCAACAATGTGTGTAGGTGCTTTAGAGATAAGTAGGTATTTACCAAAGATTTATGGATCATGGTATTTTGTGACATCATAAAATGTGGGGAATCTGAGTGCATGGCTATTTGACTGGTCAGCAACAGACTCTTCTTAGACTATTAGGCTGTGCCATACATCATTCCTAAAGTTATTTCCTTGAAAGGCCTTGGAAGAGGTGTTGCATATCACAAATAGCCTATGACCTCAGAAGTCAGACTGGGAGCACCTTTTACTCCATTAGCAGTTGAAGTTAATGCCATTTGTTTTTTTCAAAACAAAGTAATTATCTTGAGGTTTGAAATACTTTTCCCAGGTTGAAGCCATGACCTCAACATTATGATAATGTTGGTGTTGGTAATCAACCTTATTTCTGAGATTGATGATTCATCATGCACTCATTATATGTGATTTTCTTGTGCATTGGTACAACACATTAAAAGCAAATGGAGTTACATATACTAATTTAAAATGATTTGAAGGGAAAAGCAGCCACACTCATCTGCTGCTTTCATGCAATGTGCTTCTACTGTTCACTGACCTTCCTGAAGTCAGGATTTGGCCTCTAAATTTCACTGCTATGTAGCATTCAGTGATATTAGATGGGACACATGAGGGAATCTGGTATTGTGGAGCTCACGTCAGGTGCTTTTATTTATTGCATCGCCCTGAAAGCACATTAGACTCAATGTTCCAAGATCAGAAAGGCCATAAATAGCAGTGGAAATTATATAGATTAAGTACAGTAAGGTAACTGGGACCTCTGTCTCTGGAGGTGATCTATCCATTTACAAGTTCTGTGTTCTCCCCTGCTTCCTCTCCTTTCCCTTTCTCCTTCCCAAAGGATCTGGCCTGGCTGTACCTGTCACCTTGCAAAGCTTGAGTGGAAATCAGGACATGGGTCTCCTGGTGGAACCAAAACCAGGATAGATTGCCTGGGAGCCTGGCCCTGGGTGGGATGAAGGGACAGGGAAGATCAAAGGGGAATGGAAGACTAAGTTACTGGAGAGACCAATCTATGCTGAGATTTCAGTGTGGTTTCTTTCTTCTTTTCATGGAAAAGGACATCAGGAGCAAAAGCAATGTCTTTATTGCTGGAAAACATCTGAAAAATGAAACAGCAGAGAAACCAATCCGCACAGAGGAATTGCAGCAGCCAACGAGAATGGAGGGATTTGCATATCCGGAGTGAAGCTGCTGGGGAAGAGCTGCAAAGGGATTATGCAAATCCCTGATTGGGTGAGCGGTGGCTGATTGCCAGAGCAGGGGGATGGGCACGCTGCTCCGTACCTGGGCAATGATTATGCAAATTACACACCCACAGCCAGAGTGCAGGGCAATTGGCTAAATGAGAAAAACTGTGGTCATGCATCAGTAAACGTGCAGTGTTCAGCACTCAGATGATCACACCTCGCTCTGGTACAGAATAAACATGAGTGTATGTCTCTGCAACCCCTCGCACAGCTCTGTGGCATCTATGTAACGTTTGGCTGCTGGGGTGGCAATCAAACGTCTCTATCAAGTAGTAGTGAATGTTTGGATGGCCATTTTCATTTACTGTGAGTCTGACATCAAAGGGATAAGAAAATGGAAGCTCGGATGAAAACTTCTCCATGTTGCCTGTAGTTTTCTGATCCCAGGGAAATTTTACTGGTTGTCAAAGAAAAGATGCACCTGCATAGCGGGTGGGCTCAACCCTTAATTTTGTACTATGGATGGGAAAGATCTGGAGGGATGGGAGGTGTAATTAAAATGTCTGATTTTTAATATTTATTCCATGCTTTTTTAGGGGTTCAATGACATCTAGATTTGTAAGAAGATAGAGACATACTTAAAATCAAAGTTTAATACTCAGAAGTTTCTTTTTATTCTTTTTTATTCCAGTGTGTACAATTATGTGCCTATATGTGTGCAATCCAGCATCAGTTTTCAAGTCCAGTGTAATAATATCTCACTAACTCTAATTTAATTTTGCTCTGAACAAGTCTTTAATGTTTTCAGGAGCTTCTCACAAAGGGAATCTCATTCCCATAGACACCTAAGCTTGAAACACCTCTGTAATTCTCACTGCAGAATGCTGGAAAGGCATGACTCAGAAATCCTGGAAAATACAATAATTATATTGTACAACTAATTGCAGGGTGGCATTACTACTCTGCAGTTTCCGTAGCTTACTGGCAGATGGGTGATTCAGATTCCAAGGTGATGAGGCCAGTTTAAAAACAGAATATAACTGAGGAATAGCTGGACATATTGGAAGAAAAGGAGAAAATTGTCCATCTCATACTGTGGCACAATATAAGATCTCACTGAATTCTTCGGCAATGAATTCAAACACACGGTGACAGCCACTCAGTCATATGAATCAGTTCATCAGTATGTCAGGACCATAAGCCAATTTCCTAGTAAAGCCCATGCCAGTGAGGAAAAGAGTAAAAAAGCCTCCATGAAGTTTTCCCCACTGAATTTTCTCCCTAATTATTCCCCTGGGTGGGCAGAATCCGCTTCTGTATGTAACAGGTTATTGGCGATATTGACAAATATTATTTAGTCCTGGGGGACCAATTAATTCTAACAGAAGCTCCACTGAAAATAAAAGAATGAGGCCAAATATTATTCCAGTGAAAATCATTGAGCGATTACATCTGGGAAAAAGAAAGGGGAAATATATGAACATATGAGGCAGAAAGGGAAACTTAAGTGTGGACCGTAGGTAGGACAGGGTGCACGAGCCTGGCTGGGGGAAGTTCGAGGTTCATTAGTCCCTCCACTCATAAACCAACTAGTTTATTTTGCCATATTTACTCTCAAAATTAGCTGCCCACTAGCAAAAGATGCATTTTTGAAACCCAAGGGTAAGATGTGGGCAGTTATTCTCAGTTGCCACAGGGTACAGTTAGTAATACAACACGGGGAGCTGTGGAGAGTAGAAGCTCACAGGAGATGTTTTCTGATTAATGCTCCTGTTGTTTTTTAATAAGCTAAGAAACCTTTGAAGAATGGTAAATTACAATAACTGATAACCTCTAGAATATTTCTAGCCCACTTTTGTGGAGGTATAGAAAAAACACTACTTAAATAACTTGCATGACAGTTATTCCATAAAGAAGCAAGATTTGAAGAGAAATGGATATGAGTTGCATTTCATTTGTGAATTCTCTTCCTAAAGAAGTTGCCATCTCAAATGTTTTATAAACACATGCATGCATACATAAACATGTATTATCTATTGATACCAGAGCTCGTTAAAATATTTTGCTTTTCTAAAAGCCTAAGTGAGATTTCCCACAGACATTTTATATTTTTAATTAAATAGTTAATTCCCTCCTTTTTTTTTTTGCTGGTTACTTTTTCAAACAATTGTTGGTGACAAAGCAAACAAAAAAAAAAATGCCCCAGGAACACTGCAAAAAGAAACAGCTCGTAAAGGGGAAGAAAAAGTCCTACTGCCAATCACGAAAAATATATTTTTCATGGGAAAAGGGAGAATTTTCAGAGAAAAAAAGATTATATAGTGAGAACTTTGTAAAAAAATACTTCCAATTCAGACAATTCACAAGTGGAGGTATTTGGAAACACCATGTAGACCGCATGCCTTCTTTACACAATGCTAGATTTGCATAGTGACTTATGGCTTCTGGTCAAGGGATCCCAAAGTATCCTCTTCATTTGCGCAGTTATGAGACCATTTTCTCCACTGCTGAAGTCCACCTAGGTTTGGGCTGAAATGAATTCTGCAGATCTAACCTCCTATGGCACTGCTATGCAATGTCTAAGGACAGAAAGTTGAGGGTAGTTATAAACATAGGGAAATTTTTCTGAGATTGATTCATTTTCTGAGGTCAGAATGAGACTATGACATTGGAACTGGTACCTATCTTCTATAAAAAATACAGAAGGATTTTTTAATAGGCCTTGCTAACAGGTAAAAATAAATACTGGGCAGCAAAGGGAGCTGTGAGATCTTCTAAGCAGTTTTTTAGGACTGTTTATAGAGGCCCTTGTGCCACCAAACTGGCTTCAGTTTTCTCTTGGCGTTCTTGCATAATGGAGGATAACACAATGATACCAATGGGAAACACCATCTCTTACACCCCATGGAAATGCTGATCTTCTTGACAATACCACCTCTGGGTTTGACCCACAGACTGAGGATCCTGCAGGATGCACATATCAGCTCAGATTTTCTCTGCTCCGCTCTGGTAGTGCCAGTTTCATTCATGTAATTAAAGGTAGGATTTGGTCTCACAGTTTTTTATCTCACTGCTATGATTTCCCCCTGCCTTTCTCATGGCTAGCAAGCAGAGACCAAGGTGAGGAGAGGAGCCAGTGCTCTGAAAACAGACTTCAGCCCTGCCTGATACAATTCTGCTGTAGGAATTGGTGTGCTTGGCTAGGGAACCTGGCGTCCTGAGATACACGTAAATGACATCACTGATATTAAGACTTTTTGTCTTACAGACATGGCTACCCATTTCACACCTGTCACAAAATGTGTCCTGACGGAATAAAGCCCCACACCATTACACACTTGTTAAAATCCAGTTTAAATATACTACTGTCCTTAAAATACACCACGATTCTTTTTTTGTCTGATCCACAGTTTTAGTGCTTGCAGACTCAGGCTACCAGTATAGCCCCCAGAAGGTCAGAAAGGGACAAAAAATGGGGACTTCATGGGACACACTGCTGAATTTTCCTGTCCATTGTCCTGCCAGAGCAGATGATGTCTGGGAGGGCAATGTAGTTTCTGGACCAAGAAGTCTGAGAACTTTGTAAATGCCTTGTGCATGTCTTAAGTGTTACACTACCTTAATTAAAAAATCAAAATGATTTCTACCTTCTGCCCCACACACTGTGACTATATGTGTGGTGCTGCCCCATGCAAGTATCTTTCCATTGGCTGGAGCACGCTGGGCAGGAAAGGCACTGTGGATGGTGCTTACCAGCCTGCTGTGGAGTTGCTGCAGGGTTTTGGGGGCCTGTCATGGAATTGGGCTGGCCTTACTGACTAGGGGGGCTTTTTTCTGCAGTGCACAGAAAGGCTAATCTATGGTGATGGGAAGGGCATCACGTACTTCTTGTGATATGGAGTGGTCGTGGGCAGTAAGTGTTTTTCAAGGATGTTTCAGTCTAAATAATTTGACCTTGTAATCATGAAAGCCTAACAAGCTTGAGGCAAAAAGCCAGATGTTTCACTTGTTGCAGAACTTGTTTTTTAGCTGGTTTTACATGGAATAGAAGTCTTTTTGTACTTCTTTTTCACAGGCTTGCTCTATACCTGCTGGCCTGCAAAGCTGTGTAAGAAGCAGCTATCAATGATGCATTGATTCTTGTCAGTTTGCAAAGAACAAAATAGAGAATTTCGACTCTGCTGCAAGAGAGAGATCATGGAAAGAGGAAAAGACTGCAGCAGAACTGAGCTGTGCTACAGAGACTTTCCCTCTGGTCGTACTCTGGCTCCCACCCCACTAATGTTGGTAATGAATGAAAGTTATGATGAGTCAATGCTGCTTCATCACCTGTGAAATTATTTATACACTGGAGCATCACAGACAAGTGCTGCACCATCTCAGTTGGTGATCTCTGTTCAGCTCCTCGTGGGTAGGTGTCCCAGTCACATAAACCACCACGACAATTGACATTAATTGGCACCCTTGTTGCAGTCTCAAAGGGGAGGCTAAAGATTTAATGGGCATTGAGAGTGTATTATTCCCATATGCCTCAAGGTGGTCCCTCCAGAGCTGTGCTGAGACATACAGGCAGGCCAGTGCTAGACAGCTGAACTGCCACCACTTGTGATGAATTTCCTTTGCTAATATTTTTAAAAAGAACAAAGACAAAAGGGAGAAATGAGAAACCTAGAATAACAAGGGAAGTAAAAGAACAGCATGTTGTTTCTCAAGGACACTCTGGAATTGAAGCAAATATTTTTTCTTGGATGAATGTGAAGCAAAATTGGTGAATTCTTCACAGATGTAAATTGGTGAATGTCTTGACTTCATGGAGGTAACCAGCTCATATAAATGTACAGCTTAATACTAAGTACTGCCATTTTTTGAGAGCTGAATGATTTCACCAGCTAATTATCAATGTAGTACAGATTTTATTATCACCTTAAATAGGCAAGTGTTAAATATTTGTATTATTTTTAGATGGAACCTGTTTAAAATCAAAGTAACAATACATTCCACGGAGGAACAGTTTAGTTCTGAAACTCCCTGGCTCCTTTTACTTTGCATTTATTATGATTTACCCAAAGTGTGAATAACATGCATTTTTTTGTGGGCTGCAGGATTTTAGAAATAATAAAAGAATGCCTTGGAAATGTGTCATCTCTTCACAGTTATAACTCCACAGCTCAGAAGGCAAGATTTCCCAGTGCTAACTACTCTTGCATTAGCTATCTATCTTTATGTCCAAAACAATTTATTTTCAGATTGACTATAAAAGCAAGGCATCACATAATTGTCTGGCTATAAAATATGTAAAGTATTGCACTACTGGGGCTCATTAGCAAAAGCATAGTTGCTTTTTAGTAAGCCATAAGGTGATACTTGTTAATGAATGTTGCAGATTATTCTACTAACTACCTAAAGATTAATAATAGATATGTCTGCCGCAACAAACAAGTCTCAAATCTCTGGAGAAAACTACAGAAACTGGATAATAATTAGCATAAGAGCACAACAGATATTCTTATACTTGCAGTTTTGATCCTATCAACTGAGTGGTGGCTATGGTTTGTGTTATGTCTGTTGTAAACAGACTCCTCTTAGAGTAAGCTTCTAGGCTAAGAATAGGGCACACAGCTTGGGTTATGGATAGGAAGTGAAAGTGATTTTAACTTTCAGTCATGGGTTTAACACTGCCTAATTTTAGGAAAGTTAAGCATTTTTACAAGACTTGAAACCTTACAGAAGTTCAGCCATCTCTGTGGGTGACTGTCCATCCATTTTAAAGGAATCTGAAAACAAGAACTGTATTTGGGTGCTTATCTTCTGGATAGTTGACAAGAACTTTCATAGTTTTTTTTTTTAGTTAAGTCTCTAGCTTCTTGCAGTATGTTGAACTCAGCAAAGGAAGCATAGGGGTGAACAGTGTTTTGAGCTGTAATATGTTAACTCCTGTAGCCATGAGAATAATTAAAAATTGAACAAATTCATCAGTGGTAAATAGGACTGGACATCTCCAAAGCCCTTAAATCATACATCTAAAAGTTTGTTTTTCTGAGAGACACATCATACTGTTGGATAACCTTTGCTGTTGACCAGGCTTTGGAGGATGGTGTACAGTGCATCATTCCCAATCACATACATAATAGAATTCATTAGGGCAGAGATATCCCAGTGTCCATTTTGACTGGGTCTGTGCATCAGTAGAAGAATAAACAGGTCTAGAAGAGCTCGTGTGATTCACTAAGACCAGTGTGGGCTGTTGCAGACAACCATGCAGTACATGGTCATATGGGCCCAATCCAGACAGAACCACAGATCATCCACTGCATGAATCACTGTGCAGCACAGCCTGCTTCCCAGCACTCTTCAAAGGACCACAGAAGCTGTAGCTTTACCCCTTTTTTATTCTGTGTCCCAGAATGACAGCAGGTGAAATCAAGGGCTCCACAAACACCTGAGGTCCCTACAACTGCACTCAGCTGTAAGTGTGTTCCTGTTCTGATGTCAGGTGAAATGCCCAGATGATCCTAAAAAACCAAAACACCCCAGAGAGAGAAAGGCCAGGACACCTCACTGGTGCCTGGCAGTCTTTTGAATCTAACCAAATGTAACCAAACTGGCTTCTATGGGGTGTAGTGGGTATGAAGTCATGCTTGTCGCTTAGAAATGCTTTGTTAAGGTGCATCACCTCTGACCTAGGCTTGCTCTAAAGCTCATTGAATCCATGGGAATGCTCTCAACTGACTCCTCTGAGCTTTGGATCAGTTTTCTCCACTTGCAAATGAAGGCCTGGCAATTGTCAAGCCCCCACAAAGCCTGCCAAATGACATGTAATTCTGCCAAAATCTATGGTTAGGGTGGTTCTCTACAAAGAAGAACCTCACAGTTTTGTTTTGCCTTCAGATGCAAGAAGGCAAATATTACAAGACAACTGAGATGCCTTCTGCTGCTCCACCTGCACTTCAGCAATGATTAAAAATATTTTGTCCACAGTAATCCAGCACAGCAAAATGATCTCAAATTGTAGATAAAATTATTCAAAGACAATGATTCATAACTTGCCTAGTATGCAGAACAAGCAAAAAGGCAATTTAATTTGACAATGTAAGTACACACCAGTCCCTGCACAGCATCCCTCCAAATGGATAAGTTCTCTAACAGTTTCTGTTTATATTAAAAAGAAATCCCAGATGGTCCTGTTTAAACAATGTCTAAATAAATACTTTCCTGATAATTTCATAAGTTGCTAAAGCACCTCAAGAAACTCAGTGAGCACGCTCATGGATGTAAGTTTGGAAACGAATGGTGTAATTGTTATAACACCGTATTGTGTTGGTCTTTCTGCATTTGGAGCTCCTGCTGATCCAAAAGATGTGTTGATTCAAAATATGTGTCTTCCACATTCAGGACTGATTTTTCAGTGTTTTGTCTGCTTCCTGAAAGGCAGCTGTGGAGTCTGAGGCCCTGATAATTTATTTTTCAGGCAGCATGAACTCCTGGATGTAGCACTGGGTGCCTTGCAGAGACCTGCCACTGTCCTGCTGGATCACCTGAGATACATCTCACCCCATCCTCCATAGCTCAGTTTCTCCATCTGTCAAATTAGGGCATGAGATGTAAATTCCTGTTGTAAAACCCTGAAGTTTGTAGAGGAGGGGATCTCCATAAAGTTAGATAGCTGCTGTTACACAGGCTCTAACTCATCTTTTGCCTTGGATGCCCAGGGAGAAAAGTAGTGTCAAACCCTTTGGATTTGACCCTGAACTGCTGAAGTGACTCAACATATTAGATATTTCTCAGCACTAGTTAAAAAAATAGAACCTAGTTTCTTTTATCAATCCTCATGAAAACTTGATTTCTAAAGCAAACTTCCCTATCCTGACAAGGCTCTAGGGGACTTCACAGTATAAAATGACATAATAAAATTCAAAGTAAAAAACAAATATGAACACTTATCAGAAGTTCAAAAACATTTAAATTGTAAGAATTCAGTAGTTAAAGCCATAGGGAGCTTACTGTTCACACACTATTGAAAGTAAAAATAAAAAGGGCACTTCTTTATTTAAAAGTGTGAATACTTGTTATTTTTAAGCAGGATTAAGTATCTGGACTTTCAATTACACAATGGAAAATCCCATTTTTATTGGTAAGATTTTAATTAAGGACCTTGATTTCTATAAATGGGAGCTTCTTTTGACACTTGTGGCCAACTTTGAATAAGTGCTAATAGAAACTGAGTAAATTCTGCTGAACGACATAATGCTGAGTGGTGCTCAAAGAGAAGTCTGCCTCCAATTTCAATTCCTTTAGTGAAAATCTGAAATAAGCACATTGAAGTCAATGTTGCAGTGGTAGAAATCAGAGTATGAATTGAGCCATGACTAAGCGTACATTAGTTTGTGCACAGTATTGAGATATTTTATTGGTGGATACTATGGAAATGTACATAAATATGAAAATATTTTTAAAGCCCCGTTCCATACAGGTGACTTGTAAAGGAGTAAAGCTGTGAAAGCCTTTCCTCCTGTGGAGTTTTTTAGCCATGTATCTTCCTCTCTGGCAAGAAAGCCTATTGGGGAAAATAAATACATTGTCACTTGCACAGGAACCAGTGGAAAAAAAAAGAAATCATCTTGCATTATCTACCTTCAGAGATGGTTTATTGCCTTAGATTTGTAAACTCCGGTATTTCTTTTCGTAACTCTGTGTTTTACACATAAGGTACATATGTTGATACATTTATTTTGTTAAACTATCCTGATGATGTAACTTGGATATATTGACACATTAACCTAATGAGAGATTCTCACTGTGTCTTCATTAGACAAAAATGTGTAAAGTAGATATTTACAGAACATTGACTCTTATGTATCTAGTAAGGGATGACGTGTACCTCTGGGAGAGATGGCTTTTAATATTTTTATGTTACATATTATAACTAAAAGACATAACTAAAGAAGCATTTAATAAATCCTGAAACTTTGTTAACAATGATAATTTTTAATTACACTTAAAGGATAATTCAGAGTATCAAGGGTTTTCACTTTTCAGTCAGCCAGTGAGCAGCATAACTATTATGTCACAAAAATGAAAACTACAGAGAGTTATATGAGGATGTGTCTTTTATTAATACAACATTTTGTTTATTCCTTCTGTTGCTTATTTTTCCTCTGAGTTTGATGGAATGTGCACATACCTGGGGTAAAGTTCCTCTCACCTAGTTTTAGCCGCTTGAAATACAGACATCTTCATCTGAGCTATTTGTCTGGATGGAGTCTGGACTCCTATGTGACTATCACAGTCAACAGTGAAGAATAAGGTGCAATTCATCTGACTCTTTTAGATTTCTTTGATAGGATAAATTGCCCTTGCAGTGCCTATTTTTCCCCCTATTTATGAAGAAAAGTTAGACAATTCACTTGAATCTAAATGTCCAGTTTTAACTACCTAGTTTAGGTGATTTCTTGGCTTATTTGCAAAATATGTATTCTAGTTCATATTAATTACTACTCTACTTTCAAGAAGTCCCATGGACTTTAATGGGAGGAGTTGTTCAACTTAATTTAAAACCTAATGTATGCCTTTGTAATAATTTATATTTTTCCAGTATTTAGATTGCATTCCCATATGCCACTTTCATCCTTTTTCATCCCTCCCCCACCATGCATATCCTGTGTATTCTGCATTCATCCTCCTACTATGTATTGTAGCAGCATGCCTTCCCTCCCAGATGGCTCTTCACCACATACACAGCTTTAATGAACTATACCTACAGTGGCTTGGAGGAAGATTTCCCATGAGGTTGTGAAAAAAAGTAAGAGATACGAAAAGTTCTTTTAGAAACAGGTACCTCACAAATTTCACTGGGCACAAGCGCTATTTTATCACAACAAAAATTGCAATAGGGATCCTTAGAAATCAGTTAGTTACTGTTGCAGCAGTTGTAAAGTGTTGGCGATAGTTCCAAATAATACACTGAGGGAAAAGTGCAGATAATAATAAAAGCAGGTTGCTCATACAACAAGGATATTGCTTGTGCTATTTGCTGAACAAGATGTGTTCGATGAAGAAAGCAGGTGACATCATGTTATTTAAAATAAATAACTTAGTGAAATTTGCCTTTTTCCTGCTTTCTGACTGTCTTTTGGTAGATTTTAAAAAAATCCCATTTCCTTCATACAAGCTTTTGTGCTACTTTCCTTTTTTGGTGAAAAGATTTCACTGAAATGATGTGATAGTCTGTGTCTGAGTTATGTGATCAGTTGTGATTAGTTACTTACACCATACAGCATGTTTTTTAAATCCTGAGTGAATAAATTTTGCTCTTGGGATCAGGAAGAGAAAATCTCTGGGGACTGAGATCTCAATTGCTAGACAGGAAAGAAATGAGAAGGAACTGGAACATTTTAGGAAGCTATGTGCCAACCAATCTTTTATCTAATGATTATTTCTAACAATACTTAGTTGTGCAGATTAAATTCATTTTTTTCTAGTGACCTTTACACAAAATAACTGGGTGTGTGTGGTCCCAGTGTGTAGGGGCAGGGAAAGATGAAAAACATTCTGCCTAGTGTTCAGTAAGAAGATCTTTTCTCATGTCCTCGTGCACTGGAAGTATGGAGGGAGGGAGGGAAGCATGGTACAGAGGTGCTTGGGATTGTCTGCTTGGGATTTATATGTAACAAAGTTGATTAATAGGTGCAAATTGGATTGAAAATCCACAGACTATGAGATACTACTGTTGTCTGCAGCACTCATGAACCTGTCCTAATCAAAAGTCAGACTGAAGGAAGATAAAACAGATTTGCACTAAAATGAAAGACAAAGCTCCACTCTTTCTAGACAACAATCCTTCCTGATGAAACCAGAGTGATCACGTGAACAAAGCGTGTGCACTAGGGTGAGCTCACTACAGTGAGCTTAATGGAGTGCGGTTGTCTCCAATGGTCATTATAGCTTTTCTTTGCGTATTAGCCTTCATTTCTCTCACACGTGCATTTAGAGCTTTGGGCAGGTATTGACAAAAATCTGAATATATTGCACCTCTGCTGCCTAATTACAGTGGTGGCAGCAGAAGACAAAGGATATACATGAGATCTGAGCAAGGTGTTAAATCATAATAACATGTGTTCACACCATGCTCCATTCCTATATACGGTATGAAAAAATCCTGCTAATTAAGGTTACTTTGTTAGACTGATAGGTAATTACTAGAGCAAAACTTGTAACCTCCTGGCCCTTAGCAGTAAAAGGTCGAAAATAATGGTGTAGTCCTTTATAAATCTATGAGGAACAGCAAAGGAATACCAAGTAACTTAACACAGAGGAATTTTAAGTTTCTATACACACTCTTTAATGCTTCTTAAAGAGTGCTGCTTAGATTCATATTTCTTTCAGCTTACAGGACATTCTGAATTTAATCTCCCTCTAGCCACTAGTCTACAATGATTTCAGCTGTGGGTCACAAAAGTTAAACCTGATAACAGCTCCATTGCAGCCTTTCTGCTTTAGAGGTCAATGAAAAGTTTCTCAGGAGGCATCATTCAAAAATAATATCTACTTTTACATGAGAGATTTAAGTTAGAGTTTGATTTCCTCCCTCCTTTGACTTAGAGACTTTTCTTTGATTAAAATAGAGGAGTACTAAATGCTGAAAACCTGCTGGAGAACACATCTCTCTTAAAGAGCCACTATCACTACAGAGCTCATGTCTATAATAAGAACCAGGATTTTGTTGGTCCAACAAGAAATAAACATTGCAGACGACTGCTAGGAAAAACTGGTGACATTAGGGGGCCTATTAACACTCCGTCAAATTAACAATATATTTCTAATTCCCTTGAGTGTCATATGTGTTTTTCTTATAATATTGGCTGATTCTCTCCTGCATTAATGAGGTGGACTGCTGCCAAAAATATGCAAATGGAAATCCAGTGGACCTGCCTTTGTAAATTCAGATATCTAGGAATTCGCACTTAAATGAGAGTTGAAAAACCCTCAACCCAAACTAAACACTCATTTGGTAGCAAATCCTGTGCTGTTAGATTGCTTGTACCAGTGCTGGAAAACATCAATATGTAAATACCTTGAACTCTCAACTCCTGAAGTCTGTATTATCTGAGTTTTTACAGTGGAGGTGTCAGGTCCCCTTTAGACTCTCTCCCACATTTAAATATAGATCTGCAATCAAATTATAGAGCTTTCCCTAGGAAACAGCAAGTCACGTAGTTCCCAGATAACGTAGACAAACAATTCAGATTTCCTTGGCTCTTCCACCCTTTCTGAATCTGAAAATTGTTTCTGAAGCTGAAAACCATCCCTTAAACCAGAAGAGAAACACACGCATCTCTACACACGTACAAAAACCGTATTTAATATAGTAACAGATTGTAATTCTCCTTAGAAACAAAACAAAGCAACAATAATGCTACACAAAGCACTGGCAAACACCACACAAACCCGCTCAGTGGCCCCTACTAAATCTGGGGTTAGGCATTATGACACAGGGTATTGGAAACAACCCCATCCCCGCCTCTCCACAGCCCCCTTTCCATATGTTTCTTATTTCTGGTTACCTTCCAGCCGCCAGATGTTCTTTCCCACTACCACCATCCTGGACCTGCAGACCCTTTTTCTGGGTAGAAGTAATAGCATGCAGATTTCAGGAATATTTGCCTTTATTTGATGCTATTCTTGTCCCACCCTTGCCATGGCTCCAGTCTCTCTCAAAATTACATGGTAGATGATCTTCATTTGGAAGTGGCTATATTGGACATATATTCGTAGATTTTAAGGCCATCAGGGACCAATATCTCTATTTACTCTGGATTTCTGCATGAGAATATTGTAGATTTCAGACAGTGATGCCGGTGTTGAACCCAACAGGCAAGAATGTATCTTCCAGCCCTGTACTCCTGGCTAATGGGCAAACTGGTTCAACTGGATCAGCTCTAAAACTTAACCCTTCTCCCACTAGAATCTCAGATATTTTATTAGATGTGAGCAGATATGGCCTCTGACCAGCTCACTCCCTATGACTCCACCTCCCCAAACTGATACAGATCTCCAGCTTTTTTCTGTTACTCCCAACAGCTACCTTAGTATTCTTAACATATGAAAAGGAGGGAGAAAATTTCAAATAATAATGCAATCCTCAGTCTCTCCAGTTAGATAAAAAAGGCTCCAGTTTCTGGAGGCTATCATTTACTTTCTTCTGTTCTTATGCAGTAGGATCCAAATCATGCTCATTTTTAATGAAAGGTTAATGTAAATCATATGAAAAATCATGCAGTGTTTTCCTGAAGTGTACATGCTAAATTGCCATTCAGGGATTCATACCTTTCAGCAGAAAAAAAAAAGTTTAATTCCTATCTGAGACAAGTGGTTGTGATATAAATCCAAAACAAGGAATATAAAATAAAAAGATGGAAGAAGCAGAGTTATATGCTAAATGTGTAGTAGGGTTTACAAAAACATGTAAGTGATAATCTATGACGTTAGGAATGAAAATGCTTTAAAATTTTTCTCATATTATAGGTGATGGTTCTCCTTTAAAAGGATTGCAAGCCTTGTCCAAGTGTTCACTGTGTTCTGCATTTCTGAAGACTCCAAAACACAACCACAGGAGCAGTTTTATCAAGGCTTGCATAATTTCACGTTTGCAGTAAACAGATATATGGGACCCAGATGGGTCTGGGGTATATCTTTACATGATTTTTTTTTTTTTTTGGTATAAAATGCAAACTCCACAACAAAAGTAGGAAATACTGTTTGAGGAAAGAAAATCTTCTAGAAAATGAAATAGCTAGTTAGATGAGACCCAGTTTAGGTCAGCTGAATATCAATTGCGCAACTATAGCTTGTAAAATCAAATTGATTTATTGCATAATACCTGATTTCGGTGGCTTTACACCAAGGACGCATTTACTGAGAGTGTATTTTGTATTCAAGAACACTGAGAAAATCTTTTATGTTTGTTGCATGCTTGGCCATAAGCCAGCCCTGACCTCGTCTTACATTAACTCATCAGAAATC
This sequence comes from Morus bassanus, assembly GCA_031468815.1. NCBI lineage: Eukaryota > Metazoa > Chordata > Aves > Suliformes > Sulidae > Morus > Morus bassanus. Next base: position 8,883,602 of record CM062575.1, on the reverse strand, counting down.
CACGAAGCAGCGAAATGCAACTGTTGGGGTAGAATCTCACAGAGGAGTTGAGCTCCGTCAAAAAGCAAAATTTAGACCATGTGTTTCCTATATGACATGAATCTGGTAATTACCTTTCTTGCTGCTTTGGGTGAGATTCTGATATCCATTATATCAGTTTTCTGGGTGTTATTTCAGTCATCTTCCCTTTGTGAATAGAAATCTTTTTTCTTTTTGATTGCATTAAGCTACACTTTAAATGACCTCCTTACCTGTCTTGACTACTGTAACCATTGAGTACTTGCAAGTAGGTACCCAGAGCTCTTCAGCCCTTTAAATGTATTCTGTAATAAACCTTAAACCGTGACACTTGATGTTATTTTTTTAAACCCTTTTAGATCATCGTCACTAACTTCTGAAGGCATTTAGTCTGAAATAAGAGCTTTTCCTTCCTGACTCATCTCCTTGTGTTCTGCCCACTGGATACCTCAGAAGGAGTGTAATGGCCATGTGTTCCTGAAGGTGATGAAACCCATCGTAATGGCTTTCGAATTATGATTAAACTGTTCAAACCACCAGAAGATAAAACTGGCTCTTGAGGAGGGACAATTACAGACCCACAAGCAGCTGAAGTGAAACCAAAAGGGAATAGAGAAAATTACTTGCAAAAAATGTTTTTCTGCTGTGCAAATACCCATTTCCCCACTTGGTTTGCTTGAGTCTGCCTGTCCCCCATGCAAGGGCCTCTGCTCGCTAGAGAAGTGGATACCAGAGTTTCTTCTCTAAGGGAGCACAGCAGAGGCCCCTAAAAGCTCCTCCTGAAGGTCACAATGGTGGGCTACATGAAGCCAGGTGCTTCCTTCCCCTTCCTTCATCATCTCATGGCTGTTGGGAGACTTGGGGAACCTGGGGCAGAGGAGAAAACATTTTTTATATCTTTGAAAGAATTCACTCTCTGAATCATCTCTTTTGTTGTGGATCCAGTGCCTTGGCCATATTGATTATATTTAACTGTTGTGTTGGCCCATAATGGCATGGAAAAAAAAAGTTATAAAATGGTATCTACTTACAATCTGGGGACACAAACAATACATGCTTGTAGAGAAGACTGTACACTTCCTATAGATGTCAAGTCTGTTCCCACCTACATAGTGCTGCATAGCTGCTGATCTCCAGAGCTTTCAGGCGTCATACTGCAGTGCCAGTGAATTAGGGTAAGAGATGATACAAAGGGACAGAATGATTTTGAGCAAAAGATCATAGGCAGTTGGGGTGCTTGACACTGAGGTCCTTCAAGAATGAGTAGTTTTTGGAAAGTGAGAAGTTCAACTGAAAACTGGGGAAAGGAGTGAGTGCAGTGAAGGAGAAAAGAGATCATGGATCCTTCAGGGGTTGTGGAGAAGCTTGGGTGGGGTGCTGATGCCACCTCTCACAGACAATGAAAGATGTCTCATTTTCACACTCACAAGGGAGGAATCTGGAAAGAAATTTTTCATATGCATGTGCATACTTATGGTTGTCATAAGTCTTACATCATTTCATGATTGCCACATCATTTAAGTAAAGCACCCTAAACACAGAGAGGAGTTAAAAAGAAAAACAAGAATTCTTGTCAATTTGTTTTTTTCCCTCTCTTTATGTGATTTTGGGGACCAGATTCTAACTCACAAACTTCTGAGCTACCTCTGTGCTTCATGGCTTTTCAATAGGTTCAGGGCATCACCTGGCTTCTGGAGTAACAGCAGCTTCAAGACCACCTTGAAGTTCTATTTGCCCCCTAAGGACTGTGGAAAATAGAGAATACAAATAATATAAACCATGCTATCCACAGCCCTGATACCCTTCCCTGTCCTGTAGTCTGCTCAGTGATGGGGCAGGGGCACTACTGAACTCTTTAAGGAATCCCAAAGAATTAAAAAGATCATCACACAAGATGGCCATGTGACCATTTGAGTTTTTGAGCCTCATATGCTGCTGGCCTTGTGCAAAAAGGCCACATTGAAATAGATTATACTATAATTATATAATATCATCTCAGGAATACATGTGTAGCTATATAAATATACCAGAATAGCACACAAGATTACATTAAGAACTAAATATTGGAAATAAACCAAAAGTGAGCACATCCTGAATTAGCACAGTGGTATCAGGATCTGATATTGTGCCTTTCTTTAATACTGCAAATTGAACAGGAAATGTAGTTTAATTTTATGTATGCTTGTAAACAACGTTGTAGATGTCATCATTCTCATTTTATGGAAAATTACTCCACTTATTGTTTTCTTTTTTTTTTTTTCCTTACAAGAGCTTATGATACCAAATCTCTTTATCCAAGTGATTTTTTTCTGAATGTAAAAAAAAATACGTATTGTGCAGCCTAACATCCATAACTCTGATTCTGTGAGCATCCCTTTTGTTTGCTGCCCACAACATGGTTGCAACAAAGACATTTATGCTTTTGGAATCTGAAGCATGAAGTTGTTCTAAATCTGTGCCCACAGGTAACAATTACTTCACTCATTAATAGACCTCCCTAGTCTCTCATAAAACAACTTTGAAAAGGTCTCTTGGGACAGAGTCGGGAAGTGTGTTTTACGATCATTAATATGGTACTACCTTGGAAATAGCTAGTCTAGCCATTTTAGCCCCAAAGCTAAATCATTTGCGGAAACCCAGCAGGTTGCAATGACAGGGAGTGGGCTAAAGCCAGCCCCAGTGGGCCCTCTTCATGCACCAGAGGGCTGAATCACATTTTATTCTTCGGCATGAGCAAGTCATAACTAAGAAAAAGGGACACAGCAAGGCTAGAAATGAATAATTTATGTCAGGCATTCAACAGGATATGAAAAATAAAAGATCAAAATGTAAAACCTTATGGCAATTTTGTGTGTGCATGTATTCAGGAAATTTGCAAATTATTATTTCAGCTAAAAACAATCATTAAGATAACTTATTAATATCAGTTCAGCATATTTAAGACTGGCAGTCAAATGCAGCAGTAGCGTAAGGAGGCAGGTCTTCGCTGAAGTAGGTACAGCTTGGCTTACTTTCATGAGTGGTGAATTTTGGTCTCTGGATCTGTTATACTACAGTTAAGTACTCTTTTCATAAATAATTGATAAATTTGTATAAAGATCTTTGGATTGCTAAAGACAATGCTGCAGAAAGAAAAAAGTCCCACAGGGAGATCTAGATGATTAACTGAACTGTATGACCAATTCACATGGTATTCAGTTTATAAAAAATGCAGGAGTGTTGATCAATCTGCAATGGGTTATGATAAAAGTGTTAAACACAAATGTCCAAGGTCTGTAAAAATGGAGCCTGTCCTTTGGATCCCATAGGTACCAAAGTTTACTCCAAGCCAGTTAAAATTTGTGTTCCTTCTTATGAAAAAAACAACCTGGATATTCTCAAAATGTTGCTAAAATGGTGTTTCTTATACAATCTAGGGTGCTGTGGAAGGTCTACTCCCCTTTCAAAGTAGAGAGAAGAAAAATACTGGTTGCACAGACTGGGATTTCCTCAAGGTGCCCAGACTTTTGCTGAGACTTGGCCATGAAAACTCCTGAGGAAACTTATATGTCATCAAGGAATGTGAGGGAAAATTCAAGATAAAGGAGGTAGCTGTCTGCTTCTGAGGACAAGAAGGGATGTCTTGCCCCAAAGTGTTTGCACCACCTGTCAAAGTTGCCTACCTCAGGTACTGTGCTTAACTGGTATATCAAAGAGATCTGTCACTCTGTTATATCATCACTCAGAGATGCTACTCAGGTCTTTTTTTAGGAAAACAGACTTAATTTTATACACCTCAATCAATTTCCCTGTTGTGGCTTTTCCCCTCCAGGCCAAAGCATCACAACTTCAGTACTAATTATTCCTATCACAAAAGTCCCTCATGTCCTGCTCAGGCTGCTGTGCTCGGGGGTGTGCTAAAGCAGAACTGGAAACACTCCCAGTACCAAAGAATTTACAATTAATTTAAGGCAGGATGCAACAAGTGGGTATGTGAGACAATAATTAAGGTGAGGGGATTGGAGAAGAAACCAGTAGTAGCAACATGTGGTCACATTGATTAGATCCACACAGCCTAGTGGTTTAGAGCTGCATTTTTTTTTTCTTTTTTAATGCTGAGATATAAACAAATAAAATAGATAGAATTGTGATTTAGAGCTTAGGCTGTCACCTTCTTTAAAAATTCTGAAATGTGTGGCTTGCAAAACTCATCAATTATATTTACAAAAATGTCAGGTGAATTCTTCGTCTTAGGAAGACAGGTGGCTGAGGCTGGGAAAGCTCAAAGGGCTCTAGGACCATCTGATAAACTGTCAGCAGGGCAGCACTGCTCAGACTAATAAGATAGTTTTTTTTAACAGCTCTGTAAGATAGTCTTCTCCCTGGGAGGCTTGGGTAAAAGTTTGGACCCACAGAAATACAGCCTAGAAGGACAGAAGTTTTAAAACCAGTAAAGTTTAGTGAGTAACTAGTATAAATCACATTGTAGCGACCCTATCCAAAATTAAGTGTTTGATTTTCTCCTGCTAGCACCGGGGCCAAAAATTTTACTGACTTGCATGGTGTAGGACCAAGACCTTTGCCTGCTCAAGCAATGTCACACATATATCCTTTCTCAGTGGTAATTTAAGTCATGTCAGACAAGGAATAGACCTTTGGCCAATGTAAACTGGCACGGAGCTAAGATAGTTGAGACCATCTGCAGATTTACAAAGGAGAAATTTGCTCATTGATTTCATGGGAATTGGGATGGACAATACCACAGAAAGAGAAAAAGAAAGCTGGTGAAGGCACATGTTTGCAATATTCCAGCTGCAAGGGAAATGACACATTAGTTTTTCATTTTCAGAGAGTAGGTGTCTTATCCTGTGGTCATCAAGACAGGTTATTTGGACGTGATGGAAAAGCGAAACAAGCTCTGAGACAATATGGCCCCATGGAATCTACTAAAACTAAGAAAAGTGATCTGTAAGAAACTGGAAGACGAAAACCATATTTATGTCTGCCACCCAATATAATTTAATGTAGCAAATAGGAAATACTCAGACTGAGTATATGAGAGTAGAAACAGTGCAGGTATTAATATATCTGCTCTTCCCACAGATTGGCAAGCAGCCTAAATCCACTGCTACCTGAAATTATGCCAACCTGTTCAGCACATCTGAATTTAAAACTAATCTCTTATTTACAATCAAAGCATCTACAAAGCTGGTGCTTGTAATGGGTTTTATTATACTGCATTAAAGATTGTTGTTGAAATTTGCATTTCCAATGACCAATTAGTATATTTATTTATTAGAATTTAGTCATGCTGTTTCTAGTAAATGAAATGTAGTGCATAAGAACATAAATAGGATTATTAGCTACATTCCTCTCTTTCCTCTTTTATGGGCTTCATTATTTTTGCACAAATGCCAGGATTTTTTTCTATGAAAAATTAAGTTTGCATGAAGACTTGCCCACTCTCAAAAGCTGTGATGACATTCAGTGTGATTGCAAGTTATACCACATTAAAAAAGACGTTTCTCTGAGAGCAGTGGTTAAAACCCAGACGCCTACATTTATTTACATTCGCAATGCTTCTGCCATGTGTATAGTGATACAGTGAACTGCTAACTTTTGGAATGAAAATAACTTGTGTCTGTGTTAAATGTCACAGGAAATTGTAGCACTGATTAATAAGTAAAGAATACATAATTAGAAAAAAGTTGCTCCTTGTAGAACTGCTGTGTGTGTTTAAATTCTCATTCATTTTTTCAAAGAATGAGCAGATTAAAATAAATAGATAGATCACGTAATGAAATTTGCTCTCCCCTTTAAGGTGAGTGTTCAGGTTTCAGGATAACATTGTTCCTTAACAATTTATTTAAAACAGGAGACAGAATATTTCCATCATTACCTGGTTTATTAAGCTTCCAAATATGAAGAAAAAATTGTGTTCTGTTTTGCCTCAAAATTACAGTTAATATGAATTAAATGACAACCTAAGTGACTAGAGAGTAGAAGTTTTTAACTAAAGCTTTGGAAAGTATTTCTTTGTATTTTCATTGGTTAGGAGTCTGCAAATAACAAAAATTGGGGTAACAAATGAAAGGGATGAGAATCATGAGATCCTGCTCCAAACTGGAAAATTCTCAAAGTTTAGGACTTCTGCTTCAGCTCCCTGTTTCTCCTGCCTCTTGCAGCATCTCCTTCATGGAAGGTATTGATGTGCTTTTCAAAAATGAATAAAATGTAAAAATATGTACAGATGAGACTACCTAGATCCTTTTCTCAGATGGATATACTAAGGCCAATGTCTTAATCTCCAAAAGCCAGAAAAACTAGTGTTATCATGGAAGCTTTGTGAGCCTTGATGCTGATCAGAAGTCCTTCTCTTAATAAAGCCTTCAAAACAAGTGGACGTATTCCAGGAAAACTGTTACATCTGACAAAAGCTTTTCTGAACATTTAGTGTTTTGTCATTCCTTAGACATATGGAATCTGGAGAAATATTACATATGTAAATTGATTTGTAATATACCTGTAATTAAGTATTTTAAGTAGAAATAGTTAAACTTGTTGTGCAAACAAAGGAGAAACTGATACAGTTCTGTGTACTTATAATTTGAAATGGTTGAGATGATTGCTTTTTGGCAGAGAGAAAGTGAAGGTTTGATAGGATGGATGGCAGTTTTAAACAGAGATCTCTTTTTAAATCTATTTTACAATGAAAGTATATTGTCATTAACACCATACTGAAAATCAACTTCACAAAAGTCTGCAGCTGTAAATGACATCAAGAATATAATGTACTCTCTGAAAGTCAGGGTTCTCTTTCTTCCTTTCGTACTGTAATCAAGTAAGAGGGTCTTGCTTGAATTCAAGCATCAGGTCACTTTTGCTGGGTAATTCAAGTAGTTTGTTGTTTCTCCATAGCAGCCAGGTTGAAGCAAGAACAGCACTGCCATTTCTTATCTAATCACTCTCTTTGCTTGTTTCAAGGAAGTACTAGAGAAAATGACATTTGAACACTAAGAAATGCTCCCCTGCTTCACTTCCTATATCACTATGAGCCAAAAAATGATGAAGGGCAACTTTTATTTACATTCAAAACTCATTTTTTTATGAGATCTCAGTTTTAGCATGCATATTCAAAGCCATTAATGTCTTTACTTCAAAATGCAAGCTGAAATAATTTAGTCATGAAAACAACCAGAGAGAAAACAATCCAGCAAAGCCATGCTTAGATTACAAGATGGTGTTCAAATGGATGATCATGAAAGAAATTTTTGGAGTTCAAAGTGCTAAGCAACTACTTTGCTCTTGACAACCATTATTTACATGTTTGCCAATCATTTCATTACATGGATCTGAAAACAGACGTAACTCTACCGGTAAAGCTCTGATAAAATTGTCCAGGATGATTTTCATGTTGGCTGCCAGAGCTTCCAAGTGACTACTGTGATGATTCCAGTGGTCATTACGAGCCGCTTTAGAGAAGTGTCCTATCAAGTAAACAAACTTCCTGTCATTGAGTGTGCACCATTTATGTAAACCTTGCTGTACTTTCCACACTTCATGTAATTTCCTTGTAACTTCAAGTGCACTGACATGTGCTCTGACCACTGCCAGCTTGGTAAGCAGTGATAAAATGAAACATCTTCCAGCACCTCACTTTGAAATGCTTATCGCACATACAGGCAAGTTGGTGACAGCAGCAGTGACAGCAGACTTGTCTCACTGCAAGGTAGAAGCTTATTTTGAACATCTTGATCTATTTTCTGAATCCAGTGAGAGTGGCGTTGTCAGAGGGAGGTATTAAATCAAGTTTCTTGTCTGACTTTCCATTCAGTTTTACTGACTGTTTTTCCTTGCAGGTACAAACATGTCCTCCGTGACAAAGCAAAGTTTTCTGGCTTCAGCAAGATGGTAACTCAAATGAGAAGACACTTTAAAGATTACAGTATTTACTTAAGTGGCCAAATAGATACTTTCCTTTTTAATTGTCAGCTCCCTCACTTAAAGCTCTTTTCTCTTTGAAATGATTCAAGCTAGTAAAGATGATCATCAGATTCTAGGAAGGCTTTGTAACATGAGGCACAAAATCTTTAACAACTTAATCTGAATTAATTTCATCTGAATTTAGGCTATATCTACCCTGTCTCTTTTCCAGGTCTGCTACAGGTTTGCTTTTAGTTTCCTTCTGGGAGAGCGAGTTGTACAGACGTCACCTGTCTATCTATATTCAGTATGTGTTGGCAATTTATCATTGTTGACTGATACTAAAGCATTTTTTCACCTTGCAATTGTGTTTGAGCTCAGCCTTCACACTTCCCGTCTAAAGCTACAGACCCATTGCCATGCCTGAAACAGCAGCTGGTCTGGAAGAGGAAACACGTGACGGGTGGAAAACTGGTAGTACTGTTGTAAAATATTATTATGCAATGGCTAACGCAACATCGGTGCAGAGGGAATATCCTGTTCTTCCCCACGCCACATTGGTGCCAGCCTGAAAACAGTGTGAATGGCCAGAATTAATAGAATTTAAGTGTTTAAACACCCAGATGCTCCATATGCATCTGAGTCTGGAAGCAAGAGGACAGCAGCAGAAGCAGAAAGCTGCTAATGCACTCGCATCTGGCCTTGCTTTGCTTGGCTCCCCACCCAGCTGAGAATTTGATGCAGCTTTTGGAAATTTTTGGAAACTTTCAGGCAAAGACTTTTGAGTTGCTTAGGAGCTTGCCAGTGCCATTGGGTTTCTTTAGATATGGAGTCCTTTGGACCATTCCCTACTGAGCTGTCCCTATGGAAAGTATATTTCTCAGTCACCTTTCTCAAACCCCTTGGCAGTAGTCCCTTTGACTCTTAGGGACCACAGATGAAAAGCCATGGAGCACAGATCCTTGTTATTCATGTGGAATTGCTGTGGTTTTAGGTAGATCCCTTCAGATCTAATTGTGAAGCTTTCTTTTTTAGCAGGGCTGAGGGAGCTGGTGTTGTGAAGAATGGAATAATGGTAGAAGACAGCTCTGTTGGTACTGACCCACCAATCCCTCTCATGCTTCCCTCTCTAGACCATGCTCCTTTCCTCCCAGCAATTTCCTGACAGCTCCTCCTTTAGCAGGGAGCTGGTAGAGAGCTGATTGAAGATTTTCCTGGTAGTGGGCACAGGCATACTTACATGCACCCTGCATGGCTGCTTCCCATACTGCATTCACACAGTATTAAATCTGTTTCTGGGCTTTCCGTGGGCAAGGCACTCATCCAGAGATTTCATTTCCATTGACTGGTCTTACAGTATTACTGACATGGCTCATGATATTGGCAAGAATCACAGCAGAGAGAAGACACTGGCTGGATTTAGCTACTTTACAATTTTTCCTGTCCCTGACCACCTGCCTGTTCCTGGATATGTTTTCCTTTCTTACTTTCAGAGCTTTGCCTAATACATTGCTGGTCAGGGTAGCTTCAACTTAGAAAGAAGCTAAGGTTTTATAGATTTAAGTGGATTGGGGTAAAAGGGTGCATTAGTGAGGAGAAAGTTAACGGGGTGCTTTAGGGCTTGGGGACAGGAGAATTGAAAAAAATTGGATTTGGGGCAGAGAGAAGTTTTGAGATCTCAGTGCAGGATCAGACTGTTGGGGAGCTAGAGGAGGCTTAGGATGTGCGGGACTCAGTCAGCAGAAGTTGTAATTGTCTCTGGCATCCTTCCCTTTTGGGTATTTTTAACTCAGACTCCAGGTCCAGAACACACACACACGCACACACATACACACACACAACTGCTCTTCATTTTCTTTGCTGCTGTCAGAAGTATGGTCCTGTCCCTAATTACTTCTTGGCCAACTTGTAACATTGTTCTCATCCCTAAAGGTACACCAGAGTTACCCCTTATTTCAGTCCATCTGTCAATGAACATTTGCATTCATTTAACACACTGGTGTATCTGATTTGGACAGGAATTTTGGCCCAAAGGTGGGAGAGATTTAATTTTGCCAGAAACTATCTCACTTTAGTTCATGTTAGCAAGATCCCATAAGAGGTTTTTTAAGTGGCAGCTATTTACCCGACAGTAATTTCATAAAATTCAGAACAACTGTATTAAAACCAGATAATTTTCCAGTTCAGGGTAGGTCGTTCAGATGGAGCTGTCAATTTTACTGTAGACAGACGCCAGTTGAAAACTAAAGGAAACAGACATGATTCTCAAACTCTTCTATACCTCCCTTCAGGCAGTTATGCGCATTCCTTGTGCTAACTACTCTGTTGCAAAAAAAGAGGGAGAAAAGATACTTATTTTTTTTCAATGTCATTTAAAAATACTATGAATATTATTTTATACTTCTGTATAAAGCAAAACCACACAGAGTACTTACATGGAATATTAAGGCAAAGCTTCTAGTACTATAGATTTTGAAGTCTAAGCTGAAGTTTATTCAGTGCATGAACTTTTTTGTATCCTACACACAGATTTTATTGATATACAACTACAAATCTGAAGAGATAGTCACAGGCATAACTTCATTAACTGTCTCCCTCTTTTTTGTCTAGTTCCTTTTATATGATTGCTAAAGAGAGTACATTTGATTGTGTGTCTCAACATATTTTAGGAGGTGTAGAAGTTTTCAGAGTTATGAACAATGATTTTACAAGAATATATGCTTCCACAAGTAGAGTTAAAAACCCCTGGAGTTTCTTTATAGCATGGAGTTCATAATCTGAAATTTATATGCCAAGAACAACTCTCTGTTTATCTTCCTTTGAAGCAAGTGTCTAAGCCTGTTGTAACTTCAAAGGTTGAGACACTAATTTTTAACCTCTTTAATTCTGAACAATAAGTCTGGACTACAATGGTCAAATTTTTGGCCAGTTACTTAAAATTTAACAAAAACTGTTACTACCTTCTTATTTCCCTTTATGTCAAGAATAAGCTTTAATCTACACCTTATATTCAAACACACTGGAAATTTGGAGATGCTTATTTTTGATTGGGTTATATACCTTGAGTCTGGTGCCACGCTTGCTAATCCTTTTATAAATTATTATTACAGAAGTTTTGAAATTTTTTATTCTGAACACTGTGTTTATGAATAAAAATCGCATGTTAGACCTTATTCAAAGACAGAGGAGAAGACAGTTGTGCTCCAAAGAATTTACAAATAAATTAAGTTCAAGGTAGAGTCAAGAAAACTAGGTTCTCGGTCTTAGTATTTACAAATATTTTTGCAAAATATTGCTGGTTCACCATCAGATTGCATGATGATGCAGCTGCTGATTTATTCCATTTCAAAGCAGGTTATTTTTCAGTTTTTCCTGATATGAGATGAGATATAGCAGTCCATATATCTCCAACTTCCCTGGCTTTTTATGAAGAGCAGGTATCTTATAGTCATTTCTAGATTTCATGAATGGTTGCTGCATTTTTAAAGCCTTGCTGATTTGTAGGGGATCTTCACTGTCACATTCTTCTAATCATAGAATTCCACCTAATATATTGTGTCAGTACAGAGAATAATTCTTCCAGATGAATTAGGAAGTGAGGACCATTGAGTGAACAGCTTGTTGCTGAGGAATCTACCAAAGATCTTGTTGAAGACCATAATCAAACTTTTGGTAGGCTAGATCTCACTTTCCTATATCTATTTCTTCTTTTTAAGCCAAGTTTTGGGAGGCGTTTTATAGCTTTAGAACTCTGTGAACTTTCAAGGAACTAATTTATTTAGTAATGCTTGTTACAAATCCTACATAGAGACGTAATTTGTGGTGAAGTCAGAAGAAGCTCCAAACAGAAATCCCAACTCTAAACTCAGAGAAAAATTTAAATCTATCTTCTGCAGCTGCCTGACAAAAACTGTGAAACTGTAGCCTTGGAACATTTCAAAAGATCTGCATCTGGGTCAAGACTTGACACTCTAGTTCCTCCTTATTTTAATAATGCTGGGTGATTAATGGAATTTAGAGTTAGTCTACAACATCCATTGCTAATACGTATTCTCACATGAATTTATATAAACTTTCTTTAATTTCCAATATAAATTTCAGTGCCTCAGACCTTTGGATTGAAAGTAGCAACGTTATTCTACCAACCCATGATTGTGTGCTTCCTAGTTCATAGGAAATAATATTTCTTTCTATAATGAAATCCAGCAAACAGATGTTAGAACTACTCATGTAGAAGTGACTGATTTAATCGCTACAGTGCAGTATAGGTGGCTGCCATAGCATACTGGTTTTTTGTTTTGTTTTTTTTTTTTGTAAAACTGATGTTTAGAAAGAGACTTACTGGGGAAAAATGAGACATGAGAAAGCATAACTTGTAGTGGTTTGTGAATTTGGAATCCATTTCACACAGAGTCAAAAGTTTGTTGTTTTTTTCCCCCCGTAAATGTGATTTTTAAAATCTGTTTTCCTTTATTTTTTCTTAAAACATGGCCTTTCACATGTCACCATCTTACTATTATAAACTCAACTTTGACTTCAAACCTAATCATGCAGAGAGCAGTGCCATCTTGGGAATCATTTGAATCTCACCTGGCATAATTTGCCATAGATAACTAAGTGATGGCAATTTATGCTAGCCATGCATTTCTATCAAAGTTTGTTTCTTTCTGTTATTTAAGATAAAATAAAAACTATCAGCCTTGTCTTTATACATATAAAGACAAGGTGTTCTGAAAAGCAGTATTTATGCTGTCCATGATTTGCCTCTACTAGACATAGGAAGATATGCTGTTCAGTTGGCTAATGTACATAAAATCCTCTGGACTATCAGAGTGACTGCAGGCTTTACAATTTCCTTCATGTACATTAATGTGCAGAATTCCTTATTTTGTTCTTTTTTGGATGCTAATGACATGCATGTGTTACGATTTTCATTACATTATATAGGATGTTATGATTTTCATTACGTTACATAGGATGTGTAATCAAGCAGTTTGCAAAGCAGGAGCTCTTCAGCCCTATTACAGTTTGCAGTTTCTTCCATTGTCTAACTTCCCTTCACTGTCTACTGTTTAAATTACCTTTTTTTGTATAATTTATCTCTGGAAATCAGCATACCCCACTGATTTTTAATGGCCAGCCGCTTCTTTGAGATATAACTTTGACATTCTCCTGACAAGCTTGGCACTCTAAGTTACACAATGCTCACAGGATTGCGGCTTCCTATGGCAGCCATAGCTAAGCTCATGACTGTATGTCCAAAGGACCTGCTCAGCTAGCAGAATGGTATTAAGGAAAGATAATATTTTGACCAGTCTGCTGCACAAGAAAAATTCTGCAAGATTACTAAAATTTAAGATTCTTTGTAAAATGTGGATTTCAAAGTATTTATTTCTTAAGGGTTCAAATGTGTATTATTTTTATTGTAGTAATATAGATATACGTATGCACATACAACACACACATCCTGCTAATTGTCTAATCAATTATTATTAATGATTTCATTTTTACACCTGTAAAGAGTTGGAGTCATGAAGCCATAAATGAAAGATTTTAAGATTCTTGTATACAGCCTTTACAAAAGGACTTTTAATGAATCCGTTGCAAAAATTTTAGGCAACAGTGTACACTAGTGCCATGTCTGTTGGCAGGTTGATCTACAGTATCCAAAGAATCTGAGAAAAGAAAAAATCTCTTAGGCATACGAGCCCCAAATTATACAATAATTTTGCTTCAGATGTAAAAGCCAGATTAACTCATGGCAGCTGGCTTGTAAATGTATTAAATGGACAGAAGCATAGTGAATGTCCTTCAAGATGAATTTCTTGTCATCTTTTCTTGTGAAAAGAGGTTTATCCCATCCCTTCAAAATCTGTAGGGTATCCTATTTTTTTAGTCTCAAAAATATATTTGGTTTTCTTTGAAGATGAATAAAACTGAGATGCTATTATATTCAGTTCCTACTTTGCAGCATCCAGAAATTCCTTTGCTATTAATATGCCAGAGAAACAGATTTCTTTGATTTTTTTCAGTTTAGAAGATCAAAAGCTGTCAGAAATTGTTTCAAAAGAAAAATAAATCTTTGAGAAGTTGGATTTGAAATAATGAGTCTCCAGCATGTTGCATATACGGTACTTAGAACTGTTTAATGGAAGATGCTGCTATAATTGTGGGGTTTGCCTCTTTACAAGTATCACTTACCTAGAAGATATTTCAGTTATAGTTTTGCTTTTTCTGAAAGTAATTATTAGAAAATTGGATATTAATGGCATTTTTTTGGTAACATTGCAAACACATAATCAGGTAAAAGAAAAAAGCAACACACATTTAGACTAAGAGGAAAAAGTCTTAAAAACAATTTGGAAGTCTGCACAGACTTTTGTCTTAATGTAAAAGCTTTTATTTTTTTCTTTTAATATTTTTTTTATTTAGGGAAACTGATCATTAAGCAGACATGAAATAGCGCTTTGTTGTTGCTTTATCTGCTATGGAATTACTGTGGCCTGCCTAGTGTGGTTTGTGGATATCAGTCTTTGTACTAACCACCCATCAGATAGGATTGCAACAGCTTTAATGTATGCATGTAAGTCCTTGCTGTGTCAGAGAATCATATAGACAGTAATACTTGGAAGCCTTGGTTTGTATGAACATCATCAAGAAACCAAGACTGATTTGGTTTGTATCAATAACATCTAGAAACATGGTGTGGAGATATCTGTCCTGTAAGGGCTGAAAGAGCATGTAGTAAAAAAGGAGCTGAAACAAAATGATTAAATATTGATAAACACTAGACCCATTTGGAAACAGCCATAAATGCGTACAGCCTAGTCCACAGCTAAGATTAAGATGTCATTGTGGCTTTCAACTTTTTCATCAGTAAAGCTCTAAATCAATTCTAAACCTATAACCCATCTCTATTATTCTACATTTACAACAGCCTATTGGGAACAATATACATCAATTCATCACTGAGAAAATCTCTAATGATTGTGCTGGCAAATAAATAAGTCAAACACACTTTTTTGGAAGGGGAGTGAATATACTCTTACTTCCAAATTAAAATATTTAGTACTTTATAAAGCAGTTGCTATTTAAACTGCCAATAATGTTTAACATGACTTTACTCACCACTGCCTATCCTCATACTGTATAATTTATAACACTAAGCCCTTTCAATACTCCAAAATGCCAGATAAACTTTTCTCATTTGCTCTTAATTTGGTCACGCAGGATAATACCAACATCTGAAGGCTCTTTAAACTGCTTTTTAAAATGCATTCCTGAAAGCACCACCAATGCCACCTCTGCTCCTTGTCATCTTCCATAATTATTTCCAATCCAAAGCAGTCCTTAATGCGCTTATTAATCTGGCATTCTCCTCAGTGTGAAGCACATTCAGCTCTATTAATTTTTAAAAACCCTTTTTTATGGGGGACTGCAGATGCTTGGCTATTACTGAAAAGCTATTAGAAGTTAACACCTTTCTGTCCCCAGGGAGAGAGCATCATCCTATGCTTCCAAATGCCACCCTATTTTACATTATCGTCTGCTAAGACTAAGTATTAGAGACTTTTTTTTTCTTTTTTTTTTTTTTTTTTACTTCTGAACTGTTAATGCTATTATTAGCTAATGGCAGAGTTCTGTATAGTATAGATACATATACTCTCTCAATGTCTACAGCATATGGGGTTTTATTTATCTGCCTTTGAACAATGAGGCTTTTAATTTCTGCCACCTATTAGAAGAAAACTCACAGGTAAACAACCATTAATCTTATTCCCAGGGGCTGAGATTATTTTTGCCTTTTCTTGACTTGAATATTACAATCAGGACAATATTTAGAAGAAAAAACGTGAAAGAAATGAAGCCATCACCCACCAAAACTCAAAAGGGCTTGCTTTGTGGGGAACTCTTTCTCTTTTAGAGACTTATAGTATCTTTGCCTCTGTGAAACACAAACTTTCCTTGAAGGACTGGGAGCTAAAACTGCTGAAAAAATATTACAGAATGCTATTTCTGAGCTGGTAGCAAATATTAGAATTGACAAGGTTTTTAATTTTCTAAAAGAGCTTTAAGTCCCAGCTATTCATCTCAGGATCTGGCTGTCGTTGTGAAAACAAGACAGAGTTCAGTCTCAAGGATGGACTTTTCTGCTCCTTGTTACCAGGAGTTTTTAAGAAGCAAACTGCTAAGATACGATGGAGGCGTGCATAAGTCTGCATCTGTATTCTGTGATTGCAACATTTGCAATGAAATTCACCCTCCTGTTAATTCTCACTCAGAATCTCAGCTTTTAACTGAGTAACACACAAGGAAGAGAAACTAGTCCAGCATCGGCTCTTCTGACCATCCTGAGTTGTGATGACTAAAGACAACAAACTTACATATTGTGGCCTGAAAATGTTCGGACCGTGCATACTAAACTGAATGTACTATCCAAGCAAATAGTACAGAGACTGTTATATTGCCTTATTAGTAAATATTCTGTATTAAATTTAGTAAAAATCTATACTAAAATTTCTCCAAAGCTGTAGAACAGGCGTCTCCAGAAAACTGCGTAATGTTTGACATCAACATAAAGTTTAGGTCTAACCTGCCATGGAAGGTACAGGAGCCAGAACATGGACCTAAATATTTGTGCAGCCATTAATGGGGTTTCCTGTCTCAAAGTCAGGACATTGTAAAGGCTGGAGGGTAGGGACAGTTTTCCAAATTTCTGGCAAGTGTTGTGAAGGGACTTACTTACCACAATACCAATAATATTTGAGATTTAGCTATTATCTATTAATATTTTTATTCATTAGCACCTGAAGGACTCGGTGAACACCAGGGCACCAGCTCATAGATGCTGCAGACAGAGAAGAAAGAGTTCTTTCCTAGAAAACTTTGTACTTTCTCTTCATATAAATATGTATAATACACAGAGAACAGACCAGTTTAAGATGTTGGTTAATTTATGGTCTGAATGTGAGGCAGGGCAGCAGTAAATATACAGCTTGTAAAAGCTTGCTGTGGCCCTTGTGAAACAAGAGTTGACAGTAGATGTTATGTGGAAAGAATTCCCAGTGGCCCTTTATTAGCATTAATGCCATCTTTACTAGCATCTTGAGAAATGCAAAGATTACATCAGCTTCATGCAGAAACCAGGGAAAACCCTAACTTCTGGCAGGGGCTGCCTCAGAAAGATGTCCAAAATTGGGTGCAGATGAGGATTTGCCTGGAGTGACAGGATGCAGGGCAGGAGGATGCATGGCATGGTCCTTGGTGCCCCAGCCACTGCAGATGGGGTATGTAACAAGTGCCTCAGCACATGGGAGAACTAATTGTGCCATTTTCCACCTTGGCAGCTTTTTGGTTGGACTCAGTGGTCACTATTGGACACAGTGGAAAAGTAGCTCAGAAGCACCTTCCCCCTCCACTGCACGAAGGGCAATGTCACTGGAGTGCAGAATAGAGCTCCCAGTCTGCAGGACAGCCATTTCGACACTCTTGGTGAGACTCAAAATAACTTTAAGTGGTAGATGTGTTCTGCTCCAAATCACAATGGTCCTTCTTTAAACGGCTGCCAAGAAGTCCTAATGTATCCTACTTCAACATTTGCTGTGATGTGTGCCTGGGCTTTTGATTACTTTCACCTTTTCCTTTGTTATTTTATAGGACATTTGTGCAAAATCCAAGTTGCCAATTTCTGTTCTTCCAGATTTATGGAAGCACGTCATTATGTTCAAATAACAATGCTGGAAAATAAAGTGGAAACAATGACACTAGAGAAAATTATGATTGAATTATGCTTTTAAAACACACAATGACAAAGCTGGGACACTCCGACCTGAGCTAGCGTCAGCCTGAAGAAAAAGCCATGAGGAGTGGTGGCTGCTTTAACTGAGAATTTGCTGGCAGGTTTTTTGTTTCCCTGACAAAAGTAAACCTTATGCTGAGGACTTGAAGCATCTCAGTCAGGTCTGTGGATGCTCAAGAAATGTGGAATACAGACATTAATACTACTTCAATTTTTCAACCAAAAAAAGGCCATTGTTTTTAAAGAAAAGTCTCTCAGAAAAAAAGATGTTAGAAAATTTGAGTTGAGTATAAGCCTCAGCTCCACGTTAAATGTGTGTCCTCTTTCACTGTGCAACACTAATAGTGTTCTAAAGACTGGAAAGCTCTTTGGAATACCAGGAAGAGATTAGCTGGTCCTCTTAAATGCATATTATATACTCAGTAGACCTGAACTGCTCCCATAGCGTCACTTCATCCCATCCCACAATTGCATTATAAGTGCATGCGCTTTTCCATTAGTGAAGCGGTTTTCTTTGGTTATTTTGTTGAACTGTATCCGCTTCTAGAAATCAGGAACTGTGTATAAAAAGTTGCATTCCCACTCTATGGTGTAACTCAGCTTGGGCTGTCCTATTGCCATTTCTAACTGTTCGTGCAAGCCCAGAGCAAAGAACAGACTGAACCTCTGGTCCAGCCCAGGGTAACTGGCACAAGGAGAGCATTTGAGAGTTGACCTAAACCTTGTGAGGCTCAGAGGTCTCCCAGCACATCCCTGGCTGTTGCTCAGGCCCCAGGTGCTCAGGCTGTGCGTGGGGCGAGCTGTGTACAGCCATGGCAGTGGGCTGTGCACCCTCATCTTCCCCTTTACCCAACCCCTCCAGTGTCCACAAGGGCTTGAACATTTTGGTGCTTTTCTTTTCTGAAAAGAGTTTGGGCCAAACCAATGACTATGTACGTGATTCTTTGCAAATGTAACACCATTCAACCTATTGGCCTAAATTACTGTAGCCTCAAGCCTGCTTATTCAGCTGGCTGTGTTTCCAAGGGGCTGTTATAGCAGCTGGGCATTTGCAAGGTGCAGGAACATATCCCAGTGATTTCCTCCCCCTGCAAAGCAGCCTTGGGGGGAGATGCATGTTAGAGACTTTCCTGCCCAGGGACCCTGCTTCCCAAGGGAATAGTAAAGATGTTCAAGTTTTGACTTGAAAAAACTCATTAACTCCAACAAATTTGGGGTGGCTTTGTGCTGATTAAATTACTTGCCCAGTCCTATTGAACGCTGAATAAATGTAGTCATTCAAATGTTGGATAGTTAGTAAAGGCACTTTTTCCTCTCTAAAGGTGTAATTCTTTTGCATGAGATTTAGACAGCAGATATTGACAGAAGAATAGATAATAGATAATTGATGTCAAAGGCTGAATAAGAAAGTTGTCGATCAGCCAGCTATGTTATCTCTCTATGTAAAGTAATATAAAGTAATGATGATTTATTGCTTGAAAAAGTTGCTAGATTGAAAAAACTCTTTGGAATTGCTGGTGAATGC
Source organism: Morus bassanus (assembly GCA_031468815.1). NCBI lineage: Eukaryota > Metazoa > Chordata > Aves > Suliformes > Sulidae > Morus > Morus bassanus. Next base: position 8,864,358 of record CM062575.1, on the reverse strand, counting down.
AGATTGATTTTTCTAAAGAACTCTACCCAGACCTATTTCTCTTCCAAAAGAATACTGCTGGTTCTAATTATATGTATTTTACAAAATTGCATTTCTAAAAAGTTATACGGTCAGAACACCAAACATCACATTTTTAATACTCATGGAAAAAGGAATCTTTTCTGTTGTCTAATTTGATACAGTAAGGAGATAAGAAAAGATGTGATTTGGCTTTACAATATTCTTCAGGTGCACTGCATCACACAACCTATAGCAGCTTCACCTATCAAACCTCAAGGAAATATGATAAAATGATTTGTAAAAATAGCACTAGTCTCTAAGGTGTGCTTCTTTGAGTAAAAGATTAGTATTGGAGGAAAGGTGAACTGTTTAAAAGGTATTTCCTTAATATCAGGAGGGCATCCAGTTTAGGAGTGCTTCCCCCATGTTTCATTTAGACACCTCTCAAACTGGAAATCTGCTTTGAGTCCAGCAAATAACCTTGTGCTCTTTCCAAAGAGTCCCCTTGGAAATCCATTGCGCACAAAGCAGCAGGGGTATAGGTTACACTTCACAGGGATCCATCTCTGTAGAAAAGAAAGCTCAATATATTCCTCAACTTAGGTTCTGGATGTTTTCCAGAGTCATAAAAATGGCATCCCATCATCTGTACCTTTACTGTGCCTTTTCTAATTTTTTTCCTGTTATCCTTATGAAAAAGACCTTTTCAGTGACGGTGACATCTTTCTATCCTGAACTCTATGAGATTCGTTCCTGACTAAAACACCTTTTTTGTGTTACTAGATTCTTATGCTGTTTTCACAGACTGTATTTACAACTCCTAATATTGTTTAGTTTATGGTACCCTTGAATTTCATATATGCATTCGAAGGTGCTTGAAAGAAAGCACAGCACCTAAAATAGCTTGTGCCACTGCCCTAAAATATTAATCACTAGTGTAACTCCATAAGAGTTACATCAGGCATGAGTTTAACCCTACTTTTTTTTTAAATCAAAAGAAATTGATTTCTTTAGCAAACACACCCTAAACCACAGGATCAAAGGCAGCTGAAGCACTATAAAACCTCATTTCTTTCCCCCTCCACCTTACCCAAAAGCTACGGGGCAGCCTGTAAACTGGCTTTTTAAGCACACCAATTTTGAAGCAGCTGATTCTGCTAACAGCAGTCCTCAGCTGTGAGCAATGATGTCACTGCTTAACACTTCACAGCCCACAAACTGCTGGACTGGTTCATCTTGTCTCTGTGTTTCTCTGGATCAAATGAACTGCTAGTAGCTCTCTATGGAAGTTAATGAACTTACAGAGAGATGATTGTGACTCAGAGTATATCTAGGAGAAATGTATTGTTTTCAATAATATTGAGTTAAACTTGTATTCGTGTTACTGATTCTGCAGAGAAAAATAAACCAGAAATAGGAATATTTCTTGAAAATAGAAGAACCTTCATGGATAAATAATTAATGGAATACTTCTTGGTATCCCAATGTATTTTCAAGAAGTACAAGGTCATAAAATGTTGCATAAGGAAATACTGTATGGACAGAGATGAAGGTTAGTGATTTTGGAGAAAAATTGTATTCAGGTTGAACTTGTGATATTTAATGTTTTATAATATTGCATAAGTAATAAATGCAATGTCCAAACCCCAAGATTTCCAGGGAATATTGCTTTAAGATTTCCATGCATATTCTTATGTTACACCATACACATCTTTGTGGTTGAGAAATTTGTTTCCATGGTTAGGAATTGTGTTTTCATGGAATTTTTGATTTCAAATTTTCACTAAAAACTTTATTCTAATAGAATATAATAGAAGTGAATAGAGACTTGGATAGTAGACATCAACACTTTAACAGATACAGAATATATGCAGACTTTGAATCAACAGTAGCCATTAAAAAATTCAGAAGCTTACAATGAGTAGAGTAATTGTGTAAAAAAAATCAAGAAGAGTCATGAGTGTCTGTATTTTGATGCAAGGCAAATGCTCACGCTTGTTTACAGCTCTGGGTTGTTTACAGACAGTCAGTGTCCTCTGCCAGAGCTCAGAGCTGGCAGATACCTGATCTGAGAGCTGTGCAGTGTTGCTGGCATGATGCTGTCACCAAGCTAATAGTGTCTGCCCTTTCCTACCACCCCGATGAGTGAGACAGGTGAAACAACTTGGAACTAACCTGCTGTGCAGCTGCTGGACAATAGCTCTGGGCTTTACCAGCCCCAACAAGACTCACCTCTTTCCATGGCCTGAGCACAGCCATGGCTTGCTCATGTCCCAGCCACTGGCTAAGGGATAAAAACAGGTCCCGCAGAAGCTGCTGTTTGACATGCCTGAGGCTGTTACATGGGGAAGAAGCTGCAGGCTGCTGTGGTGGGAGCCCTGCTCTCAGTGTCTATGCTTTTTATGGAGGTAGAGCAAGAAAAAACTTGGTGCTGTTGTAAGATGGACATTAGAAGCTTACCATATTCTTCATTTTCCGTCCCCAAAGTTGCCTTGTTCGTTTTAGGTGTCTTTAGGTCTCTGCTGGGCTCTACATGGTTAGCTCCAAGGTGAGGACCTGGAGGGTCAAGCTTGTGTCCCATTCCTGCATAACATCCAGCGTTCACTCTCCCATTTGCCGGGTAAGGGGAGGCTGGTGTAAGTCCCAGCTCTGAAGTCTGATCAGTTATGGTACAGAGGCTCTAGGAGGTCACTAGCAAAACACCGATGTCTTTGTTCACTTTTCTTTGCTTAAAATACAAGATGTTTTCCCTCCTCAAGTGTGAGATGCCCTCACCATAGCTGGCAGTGCCACAGACTGTAGGCATTCTCATTTTGCCCTTCCTGTTCAATGCATCTATCTGTGCACTCTTTCAGGACTTTGTGACTGATGATGAAGGACTGGAGATTTACTTCAGGTTCTCAGTTGCCCATACTTGGAGGGGTAGGTTATAAGCTCCACATTTCTCCTCTCTGTACAGCCCTCAATTCTGAAGATGAGCCATTGTTCTGTGAGCAGGTTCAGCACACAGAATTTGCTGTGAGTTAATTTAAAAAGGCAAAGAGAAATCTAACAAGACATTCGGTAGTGTCACACACCAAAATGCTGCTACGCTGTGTGATTAATGGGGCCTTCGCTAGAATGAACAAAGTAGCTCTGCCTTGTTATGTTGGAGTCATAGTCAAGCCCTTTCTTGGATTTCAATTCCGTTTTATATCCCCTGTGGTTGTACACAAATTCCACAGTTGAATAAATAGACTTTGGTGATGATTACTTGGAACCTTAGGGGTTAACAGTGTTCTTAGCCTTTCCTCTAATTGGTGTTTACTTTCTTGATGCCTTTTCATGTGCATGCTATAAAATATTCCCCAGAAAGAGTTTTGCTTATTGCCAAGATGTTATGCTTTGCACTAGATGAAATTCCTTGACAGAAAGCTATGAATTGCACCTGTTGTAGTGCTGTGATAAAAGCCTGTGAAACAATATACCAGCTATGGGGCGGAGGCACCAGAGTGTGAAATGGTTTTCACTACCTGTCCTGCAACCTACATACTCAAAGAGGGCTCTGCTCAAACTGCAAGGCAAATGCTTTTGGATGATACCTAGATTCCACATAAGATTTTAGCACTTAAGTCTATACCACCCATGAGGGGAAATCCTCATGGAGAAGAGCTGGCCTGGATATAATGGGCAGTGGGGAAGAGAAGGCAGGCACAGAATTTAAACCTTGGCATTTCTGTGCTATGCCATGAATCTGAAGAGGTGGACTGTGGAGAACTCAAAACAACTACCAATTTGCTTCTGCTTGAGATGACTGAATCAGCCAGTTCCAACTAAAAACCTTCCTGTGTCTTGTAGCAGTTTACCCTACTTGCAATACAGACACAAGTAACAGCTCAGATCCCCACAGCTGTGAGGCTATAAATCTGTGCCAGTATTTCTACAGCTTGCATCTCTTATTTGTGCTGAGAAGAGATCTTAGCTTCCAAGGGATATCTCCTCCCCGTCAAAGTCATTGATACTGAGATTAGTAACAACTTTAATGCTCTCTGTAACCTTCTCAGCAAAACTGGACTCCGAACTGGTGCTCTAAGTCAAAGCCCAATCCTGATTCTCATAGTATGGAAGGATGTGGCTTTGCTGAATGGCCTGGTTATAGCTAACAGCTCTTGGTGAGCACCTCTGGGATCCTCCACCTGCACTCAGACAGCAAGGAGGTCCAAAACCAGTGCAGAGATCTGGATAGGTGAACAATACTGGGTTTTAGCATTGTAAAGCTATTGGACAAGGAGGCTTTCTTCTAGAATTTGCAATTAAAAATAGCCTGATCTTGCCTGCTTCCCAGCTTTTAGAAAAAGTAGCAATGATCCAGCTGGTAAGGTCCCAGACAATGCACACATGAGGAAACCACTTAGTTCAGTCAGGAGGCGAAGCATTATGAAGTGTCAATTGGAAGGTGACCACACCAGCTGTGAAATAGAGATTTCTTCTTCCACCTCATCCCCCCTGCCAAAATTAGCGTGTGCTAACTTATCACGCTGTGAACTTGCATCTAAAATTCAGGAGCAGAAGAGGCATTGTCTGGCTGCTTAATTCTCTTTAAATGTACAGATGCAAGATATTTCTGTGCAAATAAAACCAGTACTTAGAGGCTAAAGAAGTATGTAAGAAGAAAAATAGTATTTATGTATTTTTTTATGATTTATTCAATGATAATTTTATTCTGTGATCATATTCACATATAGACACATACATAGTCTGTCAATATACTTGATGTTGCCCATTATAACTGATGTAACTTACTCACAGGTTCTGCCTCCTTTCATATTAAACCCCAGCCCTAACTTCCATGTTAAAACCACCCTTCCTACTCTTAGAACATTCATAATTTAGAGGTATACAGGTTTAACTGAGCTTCAGGATTTACATTAAACAGGGAGAAGGGAATGCAAAGATTTAACAAATGTGCATGGTCTCAAGTTTAAGAATATGCCCTAAACAAGATTGATTGAATCTTTTCCAACAAAGCTTTTTTTTTTTGACAGAAAGCTGGATTTGGTTGAATGATGTCCCTTTAACTTCTCCACCCCATCTGCCCCCAGCAATATCTGCTTTCCATGGAATTTTGCCTTGTTGAAAAATTGCACATCCCTCCACTCTCCAGATCCGAAACCTGTTTAAAAATGACATGCTGTCAGTTATAATTGTCGCTGGGGGCTTTGTACTACCATTTACTCTTTGGCTCTTGGCTCCTAGCTTGTTTCATTACCCTCCACACTGGGGGACTCCTTGGATACACCCTACCAGGTCAGCAAGGGGCAGAAGTCCAGAGTATGAAAGGAAGCAATCTTGCTCTCCCTGTTTCTTGCCTCTACCATCACTTCTTCCTCTCTCCAGCTTCTGACCCCTTGCCTTTTATTTCCCAGTCTTGCTCCCTGTTTTCTCATCTCTCATGTCGCACAACAGCAGTTTCCTTCTCATGCTGCCTTCTAGCAGTGGGGAGATCACCAAGAAAAAGACTGATTTCTTGGCTTGCTGGCAACTCCAAAACAAACAAGCCAAAATCATTGTTTAAAAACTGTGTAAATAAAAGGATATTCTGAGTTTTTTTTCTGAAATTCTGAGAGATTGAAAAAACAAACTCTTATGGATAAAAGTATTTCACTTGGCCAGATGGAACACAATTATTCTGAATGCACATGAGGTTTTTCATACTGAATTTCAACACTTATTTTTCAATAAAAGCAAAGGAAATTTTGCAATTAAAAATGGATTCAAGCAGAAAAACATCCAAACTCTCATTTTAGAAGATGTTACAATAAATTTGGCTTTTTCAAATACATTTTTTCACAAGAAGACTTTTGTGAAAGAGGACAAAATTTTTAGATGTCTCTATCCCTGCCTCTTTACCTTGAATAATAAAGCAAACCTTCAGAAAACCTAATTTATTCTCGCTTTATTGGTATACAAGGGATAGGCAGACTCCTTTTGCTCCATTCCAGTGCTTGGTGTCATGGTTGACATGACAGAGCAGGTGAAAAAGGGAATGAGAGTCTGCTAAGGGCAGGCAGGAGATGCTAACAGAGCCACAGTAATTTAGAAGATAGTGCACAGAGGTGGTCTAATTCATACCTGTCTATGCTTTGGGCAGCTTAGGGTCCTGGGACTGCAAAGGTTTGAATCCCTTTCCCCTAAATTTCATGTGTTGTCATGCACTTCTTCATGCAGTTCTTGTAGGAGCACTACAAGCCCCTGCCCATCAAGGTTTAAAATATAAGTAGTTGGGGCCTAATCCAAATACTTCTGAAATTAATAGGGAGGCCTTTGCTGACATGTATGTGCTCTGGCTAAGGCTTTCAGAAAGTGGCCAGATAATTGCTATGGTGAATTAGGTCTTGTATAAATCCAGCAAATAACCAAAGCATTGTATACCTAGCAGCTCTCACCTGGAGGTCCAGCTTTGCCCCATGAGACTGTTCAAACTTCACAGTCAAGCTGTAGAGAAAGTGGCAGTAAAAGTGCACCTCAAGGACATATGTAATATCAACTTTGTGATGGAGACATCTATTCTGTAAGAGGCTCATTCAGCTTTCCATCCTCTATCCTTTTAGGCTCCTGGAAACTCTCTGTATTCTCTAACATTGGGTAATTAGATAAATAAATAGCCATTAGAAAGCAGAAGGAGATTGCTACCCCATTTAATTAATATAGAGGTTAGTGTGAAGTGTTGCTTATGTGAGTTTTTTTGGCTTCAAATCTTGGATTATGTCAGTTCCAGGTACCTGAACTGTGAAAGAATGAGGGAATTGGATGACAGGATTGGTGGGTCAACAGTGTAAATTCTGCATCATTAAAAGCAGAGTATGGACTGCTTTTGGCATTTGGATCTCAGCATATGTTCCTAATATCTTTCATTCTAGTGGTACTTGAGTCTGGGACTAAATTCCTGGCTCCCTGAAGTCAATGGGAATTCTGGTCAAACTCATCTTTAGCTGAACTAATTTTCAGGGTTCAGCATAAAAACCTGTAGCCCATGATTTCAATGAAGCTGAGTATAGAGTTACTAGAAATGGTTATTTAAAAAAGACAAGTGCAAAAAGAATACATCTTTGCTGGTTGTCAAACTTGCCTCATAGTACAGACTTCCAGGCTAGACCAGAACCATATTACCTCCAGTAAGATAAAAGCAGAGAATTATCTAATGGCTTTTGAGAAATGGAGAATGACCATTTATGTGTCTTCACATTTCATATAGAAATGTCATAATTTTGTTATCTATTAATTTGGTTTCTATTTTTTTGAAGGAACTTTTAATGATTCTTTGGAGGCTTAGTATTTTTGTATGAAGTATCAGTTTTCATTTGGGACTTCCCTAAGGTATTACCAAAATTTACAGCTCACCTAAAACATACAGTCATAACCCTTTAAAAAGATGGCTCCTATTTAAAAGTATGGCTGCCTTGTGACTTTACCAGGATGAAATGAAAGATGTTAAGCTATTCCAGGGTGGATTTCATAATTGCATCTCTTTATATCAGGATAGTGATTTTCATTATCTTAATAAAAAGATATTTTAGCACTTGAATACTTTCCAGAAACTGTTTAACGGATTATCAAAAGCAGCTCAATTATGGCAAAACCAATGGCAAGATTCAATATAAACATCAAATGAACCTGATCTTATATTGCTAGGAATCAAATTCCTGGAGGGGCAGTACCACAAGTATGCTAGTCACTATAGCGATGCCCAAATTCCACATGATGATATGCATATGTTCCATTGTGAAGAAAAATTTAACTTTGGTCATGAATACTTCTTCATGGTCATGCTTAAAGCACATTGAATTACACATTGACCCACAGGCATGTTAAAAAGAGGAATTCTTTTAAAGAAAAAGCTATAATATACAGGTTCTTAAAAAGTGGCAGAGATAGGCTTTATATAAATCCAGTCCTCTCTACAGTTTGACTTGATAAGAAAGAGGAAACACACTCAACACAGAATAGGAAACTGGAAACCTTAAACTGGAAACCTGGAAACATCCTCCAGGACTGTCTGTCTTGGACATGCTTTCCGGAGTTGTACCCAGTGCTGGCCTCCCAGTTGTCCTTATCCAGGACATCCACTGGAGTTTGCTGAAGCTCCCTCTGTCCCTGTGCATGAATTTCTCCAAAATAAATGGCACAGCCCAAGATTTCTTTGCCACGCAGTGAGCAGGTGGACACAGTGCACAACAGCGGGTCCAGGCTGCAGAGTGTGGGCACAACCACATAGTGTGGGCACAACCACATATTGTAGGCACAACCAAACTGGCAGGTAGTAAATGCTATGCTGAATGGGTTCAGTGGTAATGTTCTCATTAACTTCAACAGAGGCCAGGATTTTGTCCAAGAATTGCTTTTCTTGAACTAGGCATTCTTTTAAAACTACCACAACAGACCTGGCCTTCAAAGCTATTTAATCATTTGGCTTAAGACTGTCAGTTAATATAATTCAGTATTCTACCACTAGATATCTGAGTGAGAGGGACAAACGTTTCTATATACACTGCCCAAAAGAGAACCAAATTAATATTTTTGCAAATACTAATACATACAGTAGTTTAATTCAGGGAACTACTGTTTTAAGGATGTGACTCTCATTTTCTCATGCTCTTTCAACAGTTATCCAAAGACAGTCCCAAGTCATTCAGTCCTGAGATAGACACATATTGCAGTGATATCACTGATCTATAGACTGACATTTCTGATAAAACTGATTTTCATATATCTCATCAGCATGGCAAATTTCCTGTTTGCTGTAAATCTCAAAGATTTATATATTAACCAATCTTGTATTTCTGAATTTGTCGTAAGAGGAATTTTAAAAGATGTTGAGATGCTTTTCACATCTCAGACTTGATCTTAGGTGCAGGAATATATTTTTAATTAGCCTTGTTTTATGTTTTCTGGATGAGCCACGTGGTAGAGCAGCTATTTAAGGTGTGACTAAATAGTGAGAACAGAAATGCACAAACTATGACTCACTTTCAAAAAAAATATTTGATGTCTGATATATAACCTAAAATTTTCCCAAACAATTTCCTGGCCAGGGTCCATATATGCCATATTTGAAGCTGAAAATATTTTATTGTTATTTGTAGCAGTGGGATTAGAAGCCTGGATTTATAATCGAAACAATCCTAACCACAGTTATGGTAGAGCTGTCCCATTACAAACTGCCATTTTTTTCCACGTTAATTTTTGCTTTTCTTTTTGCACCCTATATTCATTGGAGAAAATCACATCTGCACCAGTTGTGCAAATATTTCAATAAGTTAAGTTTTTTTCCATCTATTTGATTTGGGTTTCCTGCAGTGCCCTTCTCCATAATATGTCATCATTAGGTGCCACCACAAAATATCCTAGAACTGCTCCTGTGAGTTAGCTATTATTGTCTCCTGAACAGAGGTTATATAATGTACAAGGAGAGTATAATAATTATATTCTATCACATTTGGTTTCCCTGTTTTTTCAGAAAAGGTGAGGGAAAAGGAGATGTGTACAGAAACAAGTGTGTAATTTGTGGAAGATTTGGAGACCCTTATTTTTGCATGTATAGCAGGCTGAAGGTCTGATTTTTAATCCAAACTGACTGTATATTTGCTTCTTCAAGTCACCTTTAGCACCTTCGCAGACCTTTGATTTCTGAAAAGAACCAACTTCACTGGGACACTGCATTTGTTAAATATGAGATTTTAAAGTTACTCTGAAGAACCTGGTTCCCGTATGTGGGTGGAGTCACCTGGTCAGCCATCAAATTAACATGGAGTGCTCAAGAGGCTATAGGGATCACACTGGAGCGATGCCTTTCCGGACATATGTATATGCTCCTGCAGAGGAAATCTGCAGAACCTCTCTCTATCAGCCTCCAAGGAGATGTTTTTTGGCTGAATATATTTCTAAATTAGACACACAGAACTTCTAAGCATGCCTCTTCCTTCGTTTTGTGGTTCTGATGCACGTTACCTCAAACCAAACCCCCAAATGTGAGTTGTACAGTTTCAGAGAAATTTATCAACATCATTTTATAACAACCACATGTATAATCACGGCATAGGCGGAGTTGTGTTAACTGTTTTATGTCATTTAGCCTACATCTTATTGGGACTTAGAGGATTCTGTGTTCCATTAAAAGCAGAACTATTCTGACAAGTACAGGTAGAGACAGATAGTATGTAATATCCTTTGAGCATATAATTATGTTAAGAAATGCAGATCAACAAGTAATATGTTTAAATCCTTTAAGTACTATAACACCAACATGCTATTTTCTACACAATAGAATTTCCTTGCAATAAAAATAAAATAAACTTTCACTTTTCTTCTCCTTTTCTAGAGTTTTTTGCCCCACATATTTGACCAAATGTTATATCACTATCTCTGTGTTCACTGAAATATATTTCCTATATGTTTTTTGCCAGTCATTCTTTCACTTCTAATGCCTTGTATTTGTTTCTCTCTCCAGGTAGAGAACTTTTTAATATTGTACCATTTCCTGCATCAGATGGCCGATGATTCATAGAGATCACATACATCACTCACCTGTCTTGTATTCTCAGACACAAGAATTTGTGTCTCATTTGTCTCTCTGGGAAACTAAGGTTGTATTTAAGCTTCCTATTCAAGTTGCTAAAATAAGCATCAAAGCTACTTCCCATTGACTGTAGAGAGAACCAGAATTTGGCAGTATTGGAGACTGTGTAGTCTAAATAACTCATTGCTCTCTTGAACCAAACTAGGTGCCTAAGACTGCTGCAGGCTGAATTGGGGTTGCAGAGATGAAATGTTTGTCTTCGTACTAAACACTGAAATCCCAAACACTTAAATGCAGTGGGACTTCTAACTTCAGATGTCCAGCGTGCCAGAAGGTTTGAGATAGCATTGCTCAGTCCTTACTCCTATCAGCCATGGCAGCTTGAGTGCCACTGAGCAGCCAAGCCATTCTCCCACAAGGAGAGGCGTCTCTTCAGTGAAGATGTAGCTAAAATGAGCTGTCCAGGGCCTCACAAGGCATCCATGGCAGAAAAAGGAATTTGTTCAAGGACCCACAAGTTGCAGGGTGGTATCATAGCTGTTGCACCAATTCTTCACACAGTGAAACCACCTCACAACGCTAAAGTACAATGATTAATTCTTCTTCCCTCATCTCAGTGACCTGTTGGACATTAAATAATCCTCTCCTCTTGTTCTTCTGGCCTGTTTGTCTTTACCTTCTTGCCCTTGCTAGAGTGTTTCCATTGAACTAAGTCTCCAGAGTCTCTTGGACCTTGCAGGCCTAGAGAAAGGACGGTACAGGCATGGGGAAAACATGTGTGTATCTGCTAGCCTAGTGCACGTAGACATGTTGGAGCATCAGTAGAGCTCGGAGCGTCATCCAGACCCAGCCTGGTGTCTGTGCAGTTATCTTAGCACATCCTGGCAGCTCAAGAAAGTCTACCTGACTTCCAGACCAGGAGTAGGGATTCCTCTGCTGACTACCTGGCCAGCTCTGCCCGTATTAATGTGCTCCACAGGGCAGAAAGCAGGGCCAAAACACGTCCTTCTCCTTGCTTCCCACCCTGTCAGACCTGGCTGGGCCATCCACGTGATAAAGAGATGGAAAGCCACATGATGGGGTGTTTTCCCATGCGGTTCATTGTGCATCCTGCTGCGGACTTCAGTCCCTGCTCAAGCTGCATCTCATCCTAATTTTGCGACCACTTTCCTGGATATCTTCCTTGAATGCCTGTTCAGATTGTTCCAGATTCTTCTAGCTGATTCACTCCAGGATTATTACCATGGAAAAAAGAAAGTATTCTGGGAAAACAGGAGGAATTCAGACCAGTCAGTGTAAATATGTGATGTAGGCACATAATGAAATACTGTGAGTATCCTTGAGTGAGAGCAGATCAATGATAGTATCCTTCAGGAGAAGGGAGCTTAGAAGAATCAAAGCCCAAGCTGTGCACACAGCTTTGTTGGGTTTAAAGATGTACAGTCCCACCCCAGTTCTGAACGTGTTGTGGGGGTAAAACCCTTGTTTCTCAGTCCCAAGTTATGATAAAGGCTTAGTTTAGCAGCTTCAGAAATGGAACTGTTGAAATCTGTAGAGGTGCTGCACTATTTTGTACACATATGCCTGCACTTTGCCAGCACTCTCTATATAAATGATTCCCAGATTTCCAATTGTATTTTGTTTATAGACACGTTTTGCTTATTGTAAATTGCATATGGTTTTACCTCTAACCTTGGGTCTGATCCTTTCACAAAGAATTTGGCCAAGGAAAAGAGTAGATGATCCACTATTTGTTAGCAGTTCATTATATATTTATGTATGTGTATGTGAATAGATATAGATATATATCCATGGGACTGATACTGGGAGGTGCTGAGCTCTCTTAATCTCTTGTGAAGTCAACAGGAGTTGAGGGCACTCAGCACTTCCCAAAGGTGGTCAGAAAATATCAGTTTTGGGCAGCCTTTTGCTCGAGTTTTTCCTATCTAAAGTACCAAATAAAAAAAAAAGATAAGCTTCTTAGAACCTTCTTTAAATGCTGGCACCTTGAGATTGTAACTATTTATGTTTTACCACTTTTTCACATGCAAAATGTGTTGCATGTTTTTTGTTGGAGTTTTAAGGATCAGATTGATGAAGGAGAGTTCAGAGCCAGACGTACAGTATAAGAGACAAAGGTTTAGTAATGAGTTCAAAATTTACAAAACACAGAAGCAAATATGGCTTTAATACATGATGTGACCCTTTATAAGGCTTGAAATTACTCTTCAAAAATCATTCTGGCTTGACTTCAGAGCCGAGTGGATTGTGGGATACCACAGATTGACTTTGAGTAGTGGGTTGGTATTGCAGGAATTTTTTAATTTCCTGTAACTCACAACAATTTTCTTCCAGTTAGACCTTATCCTGCTGCAGTGTATTTACTGAACAATTTAGTACAGTGTATAAGCCAGATCAGAGGCACATGCATGCATTCATACGCATATACGCACACACACTCGGAGTGAGGAAAATTAAAGTATTAATAGCAAAATTTATAATGATTAAAAGAGAAAGGTTCAGTTTGTTGATGTTTACATTTTTATGTGCATAATACATTTAATATCTAACTAGTGATGTAAGGGGGAAGAAGAAACTTTGGGCTGAAACATATTTTTTCTATTTTTAAGCAAATAAAAATGGTTCAAGTTGCATTAATGAACAGAAAATGATTTGGCAAATACTGGTTACTATTGTTTGTATCAGCCTTTTAATTAGTTCTTCAAATACATTTTCAGAACTTCCCCAAAGATACCCAATTTCCATGATTTTAAAAAAAAATCCTTAAACTGACAGAGCTGCTTATGTATTTATTGACAGTAAAACAACACTAAATGGATCCGTGCAGTTCAAGGGGAGAAATATTTCATACCACAGAACTCCGTGTGCTCATTTCATTTCAATTGTCTCCCAGGTATTGCAGGGCAATTATTATAATATATTTGAATGTAAAAAAACACAACCCAAAAGGTTTGTTATAATATAAGTGAACACCCCCCACCCCCCCATGGATGATAGCAATGTATTTGAGTCACTGGAACTACAAATACAGATTTATATCAGTTATTGATTTTAAAAAGCCTACTGGTGTGAATGGGCTATTGCAGCGTGTATGCATATATACATATATTGTTAAAAGGAACATATCATTATAGTAGCGTACATTTACCAAGAAACCTAACATTGTTTACAAGTCATTTATACAGACACACATGCACACACAATGCATATGTATGTGAATTTATGGCATGCTTTATTCCTAATCTAAAATCTATTAATGTCCAAGGAAAGCCTTTGCAATAATTGTAATTGGGTTTGTACTGGGTCTTGAAGAAATGGGAAATGAAGACTGAAGGAAACATCTGTATGTTGTGATTAAAATATGATTCTATCACCATAATATTAGAAGGAGAATGACTGAAAAGGAAGAAAAAATATGTTAGCTTTTTAAAAACTTTCTTAAAATTGGTGATAGTAACAATGTTACCTGGCTGCACAAATGAAAATTCAAAAGGTAGAAGAAGAACAGTCTAAGATTCCCCCAAGTGAAATTAAATGTTTCTTTAACTTCTGGATGCCAAATAGGAAGAGATCATAACCTCTAGCATTTTAGAAAGCAGGATGTATGATGGGGTTTATTAGTAGATACAGAGTAAATAACACTTATTAAATTTCAAGGTAACTTTATTTTCTGTTACCTACCAATGGAAAAGTCTCTTTTGAAATAACACTCATTAGAAATTGAAGGTTATACTGGCAAAACAGACTTGAATCCTTCAAAAATAGCCCCTAGTAAAAGTCATAGGAAGATCTGAAGCTAAGCCTGTGACAAAAAAAATGAAACTTAATATGCAGGCAAACTTTTTAATATGTGAGCCAGACACAGAAATATTGGACTCTTTGAAATGAGCAAGAATTTGATGAAACACTAAAGGGTTTCCTATATTTTATTTTATTGGACAGCTACAAGTAACTCAATGAAAGAATATCCTGTAATAGCTGAATACTTCTCAGTGTCAGCTCAGTTCTTTAACAAGCGTATTTCCCTACAATACAGAAATGTTCCCGAGTGACATGAATTGTGTGTAAATTGCACCCTCAGTTCTTCACCTAAACCCCAGCTGGAGTTCTTCTATTGACTTAACAGGGCTTTGGATCAGGCTCCAAAATAATGAAGGGACAAATCCGTTGAAGTCTTTATTTATGTCTAGATTGTTTTCTCTCATCAAAGATTCCCCCGAGGCTCTTCCTTCTGCATTCTCCTGCGGAGAGTTTGTGCCTCCCCATAAATCAAGCTACATCCCTGCTCCCTGGAATCTCATAGATGAAGATGGGATTTGGCTCTTTCCTGGTCCCATGGACTCCCTCACAGCTGCTCAGATTCCTCTTAATTCTTGGAGATGCTCAATTAAAGTGGATTCTTGACTGTTGCAAGTGATGCCATAACTAAAATATCAGAGTGTCTATGGGGAATAGGTGAATTCAGAAAAAAACCTCTTTAAGACCTGGTGGTGCCAAACAAAATGGGAAAAATGAAAGGCTGTTTCTGTCTCCTTTTGGACATGTGTAAGATCCAAGTTGAATGAAGTCTTTGGACCTGCCTTTGGACTTTTCTCTAAACTTGAATGGCCAGGTACCTTCCCTTCCTAAGACAAGTGCTGTTTCACCATTACAGTATGAGAAAATAACGTCCCATCTACCTGCCCACAGAAATCCAGGTATTTGTTCCATCCAGGCTGGATTATTGTCTTTGGCTGTGCATGCAAAGGGTATTTATCCTGCTCCAGGGTATGATCCCTCTGCCCCTTCACAAGTACAAGGTCACTGTCCAGTGGATTCCAGTTTTAGGCTGTGGTCCTAAACTTTTAAGGTCTTAGCAAATCATCCCACAGTCATGTAGAGAGTAAGGCGAATACATATCTAGGAGTCATTTTGACAAATGTATCCCTTTGGAGACAAAACAAATCATGAAGCACTTGAGATCTGGGGACAGTGCTTTCTAAGAGGTCAAATCTGTGGGGCAAATTAACTAAAAAACCCCAGGTAAATCCAAATTTTAAATATTTCTGGAAAATATTTCAGGACTGTCTTCTTCCAGAAGATATTTTTTATTGCAAATGGTTGGCACAGTACTGAATCTCCCTCTAATTCTTCCAAAAAAGACTGAGTTTACCTCCCATTCTCCACATTGCTGTTCTATTTGTTCGAGGAGGAGGAAATGTATGAAAGATGCAGTTGTAAATTCTGCAGGGAAAACACTATGATCCTACAGTGGTGTATAATACATGTCTTGGGAATTTCTCAGAACCAGCTTTCTTTTGGTCTTGCTTAGATACATTCTGAGGGAGCTGCTCTTCTTCCACAAGTGAGTTTCCTATGGGCAGTCTCGTATTAACCTACTCTTAAAGTACAGTATGCATTTACATTGTACCTGTGTGATATGACATATATGCAACACAGGTTTTAAAAAATCATATCTGGCAAAATCTTGTGTGCTGTGATTTTAGCAATCTTCACATGAGCAACTCAGCGCATCCGAAAGACAAATGAGAACAAGGGGAAGGACTGTCAAATAGAGAAAGACCAGAACATCAAGCTTCAAAAGAGGGGCTGGTCTTGTGCATAAGGCCCCACATAAGCAATCAGGCAATCTGGATTCAATTCCCAGCCTTTCCACAAATCTTCGGCGAAAGTACGAATAACGCATTTTTTTTTTCTGATGCTCTTCGTAAGATATTCAAAAGCATATGTGATGTTCCCTGCTCTTCTCTAGCAGTGAAAATGCAGGATTATTATCAGCCATGCTAACAAGTCAATTTGACAGGCCGCTGTTGGATGAATATGCTGCTCCTGATGACAAGTGCACCAGCTCACTTATAATTTTGGAGCTCTTGGAGGGTTCACTCAACAGAGCATTTGGTTACAATAATTTCCTTTTAGTTACTTAATCAGTATCTCCCGTCTACTTAGGCTGCAGTGCCAGAGCAGGAGAATGAAAGGATGTAGAAATAGATAACCAAAAGAGATGACAATTCATATTTATCAAGCTGTATATTTAGTCCTGAGGAGTCCCCAAAACAGGGGAAGGTCAGCTTCGTAATCACACTGGAGCTGTGCTGTGAGTTTGATATTTTAAGCAAACTCTTTCAGCCAGTGGCAGGTTCACAGTCAGGGAACAATGGGAGCAGAGGCTGCTTCACATTTCTTACATACCAGTGATGCCAGTTTATGAATTCTTCTATAAATCTCTGGAGATACAAACCATCTGTAAAGAATAAAAAGACAACAACATTTATGCATTTGGTTACACACAAGAGGAGTGAATACGTTTTGTTTAGACAATTCCCATGAATTCCAGTCTCAAGAATCACTGACAGTGCGTCTTGTTTATGAGCTTTAAATAATGACAGTGAAACAGAGTTTCCAGATAGCTATACGAAAACATAGATTAATAAGTGACTGCCTTCCAGTTTGTTTTTGTTATTGTACCTTTTAAAAGCACAAGTTGCACTGTTTGAATGCGCTAGTGGCTGAGCAAAAATAAAAGAGTTTATCTGCTAATTTAATTTAATCTCCTAAATCAAAAGCAGTTATTATAGGAGCATCAGTTAAGTCATAATGATATGTTTTTTCTTCTTGAAACTCCTTTATTAAAGAAGGAATAAACAACAGTGCATGTGATGGACTTAGGGTATTTTCCAGGTCTTTTATCTTCCTTTGACCTTGGCGGTTATGTGTACAAAATATACCGTGGGATTAGGCCTGGGAAAATTAGGATTTGTCATTTTTAGCGATATTTGGAAGAGTTTTCCAATGTATGGGTATTATTTTTCAATGCTTTGCCAGGTTTCAGGGATATACCCTATCTTTTACTCCTCAGAATGACCTACTACCATGTCTAAATAGAAAAACACGGCCTGTCACCTGATTGACAAGGTAACAGTGTTACCGCATGGTCTTTTCTTAAACTAAGAAAGACAAAAAAAGAAAGAGGAGGGAAAAATAAATATTTATGCTGAGGTTAAAACGAGTTGTAGTGAACATGCTTCTAGAGCAGTGTTTGCTTACCCTGAGTTGGAACAGTAGTTCTGAATTGCTTCAGCGATATCAACGTAGTTTAAAAGAAATCCTTTTATAGGAAAGCTTGGTTCATAGCAAAATTTCTCTCTTCTCAGGGCAAGCTTCTCCTAGCCTGGCTTGCAGGAATGCAGCCCTCGGCTTTGCTGCATGCAGAGAAGACACCACTACTTCTCTGCAGGGAAAGAGGAGCTGACTCACTGTCGTACCTGAGCTATTTCTAATAATGAATGAAGAGCCCAAGTTACTTTTCCTCACAATTATTTTCCCTTATTTTTCATCTACATTCAATACACTTTTGTCCTTATACCAACAACTTGCAATTACACAACTACATTGGTGGTGACACCACTGTGATTTCTATCAGGTTGTCTTGCCATGTAAGTTAAGACACTTGAAGCAAGCCTTTTTTTTTTTTTGAAACTTTGCCTTAGCTATATATATAACTGCTGCGATTAGTCTGCAAATCACACTGTCTTGCTGCAAAAGAACAAGACCTATTATTTATCCTATTCTCAGCTCAGGAAGACAGGGAATAAGCTCAGGGGTCAGAGTGTACAATCACACGTAAACCTTGAAGACTGTATGGAGACTTCAGCTTTTTGTGGTCCGTAGGGTAAATTCCCATTAATCCGTAGAGTTGTGTGGCTTGCAGTTTGGTAGCTTTCTGATCCTTTTCGTCAAGAAGCACTTAGGTCTAAGTTACTCTGGAGACTGATCTCATGACTTAGCCAAGTACAATTAAAAACACTGAGGTGAAGATAGACTGTGAGGGTGAGGATATCCACTGGGGTATAGGTATCACGCCATGAGAAAAGCAGCAGAACAGAGTCTTTGCTGTAAGGAATGACCTGAAAATCCAAGGCCATTAATGTGAATTTGAGATCAGCTTTCCACAGCTTTACCGAGGAAGGCTATAAAAAGGACAAAACGCTCCAGGCCACGTAAGAGTGCAGATGTTAATGAAAACAAAAATCAGAAGTTGAAGCATAACCAATTTAATGCCTGTCCGAACTTGTACATGAGATATCCACTTGCAAGGCATGCAGCGAGAGCCTGTGACCTCATTTCCCCTGGCACATGGGTAGAAAGTGCTATTTTCTTGTGCCATCACACAGTAACAAGAAGCTTTTCTTTCCAAGTGATAACTTCCACAGATGCAAGTTATTTCCCAGTAATGCAGGCTGTAACATGTGTTGCCACTGCAGTTTGAAATGTCCATTAATTTAACGGTAAATCCCTTATCCCTGTAAAATGAAAACACCATAATCTACATGGACAGAGAAGAGCGTATAACTCTGCTTTTCAGATGTTAGAGCCTCCAGTGGACAATTGTTCACCAATTTCAATTTACACAGCTGGCTGTCTCATCCTGAAAAGATGCCTTAGGACTGAGAAAGCATGGAAAGTAAATTACCATCTCATTCCAAACAACATCATTTCCCTCTCCCCCAGGCTAAAATTGAGGTATGTTAATACAACAATGTTAGGAAGTCAGCCCTGCTTCTGTTGGCACAACATTTGACCTATGTAAAGAGGCCAAAATTTTCTGAATCTGTAGAAATGAAGTTTTGTAGATACCAGATACTTGTTTGCCTTACCCAAAGATGATTATGAGGAAGGGACTGAGGTACGCAAAGCAATGAAAGGTTTCACTGCCATTGGACTAAAAATTAAAACAACCCCGTCTTGCAGAGTTAAAACAAGCAAACAAAAAATGAAGTGGTTTCTGCTTATTTTAAAAAAATTAAGCACATTGAGGATTCTGTTCTCAAGTACTGCCAGTTTTTCGTGTCCATGTAATACAGCAGTGAGAAATACTAAATGCACGACAGTCCAAATCTCTTTCTAAATTATCAACAATTGCAAGGGAATAATCTGACTCAGCAAGTTCATTATCGCTAAGGACATTGAGCATGCTGAGTTTATAAATTTGATAAAGCTTGGTTTATGAGTTTGATTACTGAGTTAAATTATAGCTCACAATAATTAGCCCAATTAATGCTCACTCTACTACTGTGCTGAAAATACTAATAAAATGCACAGACAAATGCTAATCAAGAGCCACACATAACAGCAAGAGAGAGATGGGAGCTGTGGCAGAACCCCCCCAGCCCAACACTACTCATTTTCATCCTTACTTCACTTATTTCTGTTAGATTATTTTAACATTTGTGAATTGTTTTCCAGAGCTATGGCACAATGGCAAGGAGTCTGGAATTGATATAGTCTCGAGAAATACTGTGAAGTAATATGATTTTCTCTTAAAGTTTGTTGCTTAGCAGAACTTCAGAATCTATTTAGAATTGTGTTTTTCTAAATGACCAGAATTGTTTTCCTTCTTCCTGAAAGGGGTATGAGTCAAATAAGCAATACCAAAAAGGATGTTATTCCAAGGTGTGTTAGAAGCTAGCCCTCCTCATATCCTATGAAAAGTTAAATGCTACTGGGAGGCTAACTCCTCTTTGCCTTTGAAAATCTCTTCCTAAATTTGTATCTCAAGGCATAACATCAGCTGTATTACCATAGCCTAATAGGTGTCAGTTCTCAAGCAGACTTTACCAGAAGTGAAAGGACCTTTATTTTTTTCAGATCAGCATAAACAGAGGTTAGGCGATGGCTACGCAGATAAGTGCAGTTCAATATGGTCTTGTCAGGTGTGGGAATTAACATCCATCCAGCCCCAAAAGTGCTCTCCCTGTCCGGCTGTAGGCAGAGATGGGGTTGCCAGGGCAGAACCCTGCAGAAAGATGTGCAAAATTAATTTATTCGGGATGGAGAAAAGAGGTTATGATTAGCTGGACTAGTGCTGAGAACAAATCTCCTAGGAGGGACAGACACTTCGGTTCTGCCCTCAGCCCCTATAGTTTGTGGTAAGGTCTTACTGAATACAACCCATAAAAAGTCCTGGAAGCAGGACCTAGGAGTCACCCCCACTCCTGCCCTCTCTAACCACCAGGCTATTGTATAAAAAGCTGGTGTGAAGAGGCAGCAGACACAGCCATTGTAAATACAAGGGCCCACAACACTATTTTGCAGCCATATCTTGGTTCAGCCTGGGCTATACGGGCTGTGGGGCAGTTCTGGGGGTGCACAGAGCTACAACCCAAAGCAGGCGTGAGGGCTGAGTTCAGCTGCAAGGCACCTTGAGAATTCCTTTACTTCCAGGATTAGGCAGGCACTGGGTATGTCTTTCTAATTACAATTTTGGACTTTGTTGTCTCTGCTGTACCTAGGTCCTGCTGTGAACACGTAAGCCATGTGGCTGATGCTTATAATTCCTGCAGAACACATGGTCGGATGCCTCTCTCATTCAGCTATGATCGTCCTCTTCCTTTCCCAGACTCCCATGAAAGCGTGAAAAGTGCAGTTATTCATGCACAATAAGGCATGATCGTTATCATGATTTGTTTCTGCAAATGTTGTTAAAACAAGGCAATATCTGAAGCTCCACAAAAGATGCGCCTTTCTCATGCAAAGCATAACATTCCTAGCGAGTCGAATGCTGTGTCAGAACTGGGTAAACCAGAATATTCCTGACATTTTAATGCATGTGCACACTCCTCCAGTATGAGACATAAGTTTATTAGCCAAGGAGAATGCTATCAACAGAATTCAATAGCTAGTGTGGTTTACTGTCATCCTTTTTGCAAATGAGGTATTAATTTAAAAAATGTCAATAGCTATAGAAAGGTTGAGTTTATATTGCTTTTTGCCTATATTTAAACCACCTCCTCCCTAAGGAATTTATCTTTAGTAATCTGCAAAACCTTGCCTGCATTTGTATTGCTATGTAAATAATATTACAACAAGCATAACCCTGTAACCGAAGACTGAGGCTTAAATCAAAGAATCAGTTATCGGGAGATATAAAACAGCTTAAATTTTAAGGCTAACCTCTTGAGATATCTGACTGTTTCTAGAATCTCTCTCTGTCTCTCTCTTGGCTTTCAAAGACATTTTATGAGCAGAATTTACAGAACACAGGGAAAAAAACCCCGAACAAAGGAGGTCCTATGGCCCAGCAAGGAGATTATACAAATCCAGAATGTGACTACTCTAGAGACCATATTACAAACCTTTCCACTTAGATGTTCTTTTGTTTTCCAAAAACAGATTTTAACAGTCCTTCTTGTAGAACTAAATATTTTGTATGATCCAGAAACTCTCATAACCAAGAAGGAAAGAAACTCAGAAGGTGAGGAATACATCAGAAAACCTTCAGTGTGAGACTACAAAACAGATGTATGCAGTTAGGACAAATTCTGCCTGGGCTTAGGCTGCTGTTGTGCAAAACAGCCAGTTATGACCTAGGCTACTTCTTGATTGTGTGGTACTTGATTGCGGATTGACATCCACTCAATCATCACAGTAAGCAGAGGTCAAGCTCCACAGAGCTGTCCATTTGTTCCCTCATAATAATAACAAGAAAAATGAAGACAAATGTAGAAGGTATGAGGAACTTAGAAGAGAACTTCAGAATTCCTCTTCATTTTCAGCTACCCAAAGGAATCCTTGGGCTT
Source organism: Morus bassanus (assembly GCA_031468815.1). Taxonomy (NCBI): domain Eukaryota; kingdom Metazoa; phylum Chordata; class Aves; order Suliformes; family Sulidae; genus Morus; species Morus bassanus. Next base: position 8,842,203 of record CM062575.1, on the reverse strand, counting down.
TGCACGGTCCTTAGGGCATACGACAATTTTACCGTTGGGTTTTTTTTTGTACAGTTAAGGGATTTCACACAGGACAGTAGTTCTTTCCATTAATAAGTGAATGCAAGAGGAAAGGACTTCCAACCACATAAGACTGCAGTAGTCCACATGTAACTGAAATCATTTATGCAAGTTATGTTGGGATTTTGTGACTGCCTTTATGTGCTGATGCCTGTCCTACCCTTAACTACTAACCTTCCAGCTTAAAAATTCTCCCAACCAGGATTCTCTAATTCTCCCAGTTCTGTGATATCCTGGCCCAGAATATTGTTATCAACATTAATGTTTGGCGGAAGCAATACACCCAGAGATGGCTTCAAATCATGCCTCAGAGCTGGGAGAGTAGTTCCGTCCAGGAGTCTCTGAGCTCAGGGCAGTGTTAAGTGCCTTTCCAGTGGCTTTCCAGGGAGTAACTTTGCAGTTTCTTAGTTCCTCAACTGTAAATCATGAATTGGCTTAGGGGTATTGTGAAGCAGCATGTGAAGATGAGGTGCTCTGTTATGATGAAGAAAAGCTTGAGGAGTAAAGCTGGGACATGGGCAGCTGCATGCAGAGGAAGGGCTCGTACATGGGAATGAATGAAAAAGGCATGGGAAGTGTTTTGAAAGGGAAGCAATGGAAATCAGGACAAACAGAGCTCTGATTCACCCAGGAGAAGGTTTGTCACTGTCAGAACAATGATAAGTTGCCTTTAGGGCTTATACTCTGTGTCCAGATCTTGTTTAAAGTGTGGCAACTTGACTTGCCCTGGATTTGCCATTCCACGTTTTGTAATATTGAAATAGAAATCATTATGGTTCACAGCTGTCCAAAATGGCTATGAGCACCCACAGGTACACGCAAGTTGCTACTAAATTGCTGAAAAGCAACAACTGTTTTTTATAGGGAAACAGGGTACAGTACTGAAATGCAGCATATTACCGAAAGCTGTGTAGCGTTACTCTTTCCATCCATAGGGCTTGGCCCTATATTACTTCTACTGAGATGTATGTGGGTGGGCATGCGCAGATTGGAACATAAATCTGAAGTTTATCTCCTGCTCCACCTGGACACTGTCCCCCTCCGTGCAGGCAGCCAAGCCCACAGTATAGAATTAAATTAATGGCTAAGCACTCAGAAATCTGCACTTTCCGTGTGTTTACATGCTGAGTCTGCCAATGTCTAGAAAGGCGGCCACCAACTATACAATTTTAATGATTCCTGGAAACGTGGCTATCTGATGATCTAAGCTTCGTCTGCTGTAAATTAAGGCACAGATTTCTTTAAATCAATTGAGTTTTCCATTCATGCTGAAAATGAAATACGATATCAAAAGCATAAAAATCTCAAAAGGTATTAAGTGACCTTTATCACTCTGTCAGATGCGATCACCAAATCGATAAATTTCCTTCACCTGATATAGGCAGTAACTTCTAAAATAAAATTATAGTTACTGGGACCTTGTCTCCAATTCCTTTCCCTGAATACAATAACTAATGATTTAAGAGGGACTTGAAAACTTTTCATTACAATGGTGCCCATTGGGGTCTGATATGTCACTCAGCGATTATGAAATGAGATCTTCACAAGCTTTCTAGGTGTACATGCATTGCACATAACTATTCCCATAATTTATGAACTTTTTTCCCTTAGCCCCACAGAATGCAGAATTCTCCTTCCCTCTTTTCTTCCTAGACCTCAGTCCACAGGCACCTAAAACCAAATATGAAACACACAACCGTAAAGGCACTGTGCAGGCTAAGGTAATTCATGGGAGATTTTCTGTATTATTTCCTCATTTAACTGAATCTATTTAACCAGATATTTATCCATGATGAACTTTGGTACCTTTGGTGTAAGTCCATGGCATATATTTTATTTAAATTTCTCCAGCCTCTGACTTTTGAGCTCAGAATTGTTCATGTTTAGCCTCAGATCAGCAGTAATTTTTCTGAGTTCCTAGAGCTCTGCTGAACCTTCAGAGAAACCCGCTGGTCCTGCTCAGCAGGATGTCTCCAGGGCTGCCTGGTGAACTGCACACAAGGGTGTTGGCAGGAGTTACGACAAGAGCATAGGTCAGCAGTTGCCTCCACAGTCACTTAGTGGACTCCAAGGTGTCTTATGGAAGACAATGAGGTGGCAGCTACTGAAGAGCAACTTCTGGAGTAAAACAACTGTGCTGAAATATGGAAAGATAATTTTTCTTAATTGTATGCACAAAATAACAATCATATCAATACCATTACAAGCACCAGTTAAGATGAGAATACCTGCCAGGGAAGTGCCTGTTTGGTCTCTTTTTTTTTTGAAAGTCGGGATGACTGAGTCCATTTCAAACATGCATGAACACATCTGTGCAAGATTAGCCCCAGATGGGCAAACATCAATATTCTCACATCACAGGCAGTGGCCAGAGGCACAGATAGATCTGAGGGACCTGCCAAGAGCTACAAGGGGAAGTCTCAGGCAGCTCGTTGGAAGAGACTCCCCACCATCAGAGTCCAGGCAGGGACCAGTCTGCTTCTGAGAGAGCTCACAAATGAGAAGCTTGTTTCTCTAGCTCCAGGCACAATATCTACCTACAGCCATACCTTCCCTTATGCAAACAGACACACCACACAGTTCAGAGGGAATGCCAGTGAGCCTTGAAAGGAGGTGTTAACATTGAGAAGATTGATTATTTTCTACCCAAAAGAACTGCTGTTTCCCTATAATTTAGGTTTCAAGCCTCTTATTTCTGCCTGGACTGAGTTTCAAGAAAAGCTTACATGATGCTCAAAATGAAACCCTGTCTCAATGGCTAATTTATTTTTGTAAAATAAAACAGCTAAAGCAAGGATTGTTTTTAGACTGGAGGCCTCTTCTTTACTCATTATTGCTTCTATTATATATTAAACATCTGCAATCAACAGTACATATGTAGAGCTATTGTGAGATAATTCATGTTCTGCAGTGTCTGGCCAGGTAAAGGGCAAAGGTTTAATGCAGTTTCATTACACTTAATGATTTAATAAGGTCAGTCACAAGTCCATACAAATTCAGATTAGTATAACTCAATTAAGCCTAGAAAATGATCAGCCTAGCCTTCTACTGTATGTTTCATGCCAACTTGCCCTCTCCTTTCAGTGAATAGGGTAATAAAAGCTATTCGCTTTACTTTCCCAGGTGGAGCTGTGTAGCACACAATTTTGCCACTGATGTCATATGGGGAAAAGACAGCATCAGAAGACACGAAACCTGGCATCACGGGCGCATTTACTGACACTTCAAGCTCTGCTCTACAACAGCAGGAAGGGCATTACCCACCTCACATGAGATTACACACCAGCTCCTTCTACATGTGAAAGAGTGGTAATAGGGTGGTAATCAAGTGCTCAGAAGTGTATTTCAGCCCCATGGTGGTACAGCCTGTAATTACAGAGTCTCACTCTATTCTTTTTCATAAGCCTTTGGCCTTATTCAGGGCACCTATTAAGTAGTTATTAAATACTATATTTTCCTTATTGAACATGGGTTCCACACCTAATTTACTGTACCCCATCAAATGATCCTCTGAGAAGTGACTGATGAATGTCCTTGCAGGCAAGTCTGTGGCATTCATGCTTGTTCTGGTGAGTAACTGCTTCACAAACATCAATGAATTTATTTGCAGGGTGCACCTGTGAGAGGAGAGGGTGTTTCACAAATATGAGCTGAAGTGCCAAAGTCCACTAATTTGGGTTACTAGTCCAAGAGGTCTGAATTTTCAGAAGGCACCAGAATTACTTGACATGTTTGGTGCCTGAAGCACAGGTCCTCTTTATGCCAGCTCCAAATAAGTGTGCTCTGCAGTTCTGAAGGTCGGGCTTGGTCCAATGTTAGGCACTCAGGAAATGAGAAATCACACACAGTGACCACCTTGGACAACTAAATCTCAGTTGTCTAATATCCAATGGGGTTGCTGTGGAGGACAGCAAGGAGAGCATGCCATTTTCCTGGGTACCTCACTTGTGTTAAGTCTAAGACCATTGCTTTTCTTCCTGCCTTGTTCCTTGCCCTGCAACCAGGCACATTCCTCCTTCCTTCGGTAAACAGTCCCATTTTGTCCTCTAAGTAAGTCTCTGAGTAAGGTAGGAGTCTTGAGGAAAAAATAACATCACTTAGTTAAAGATTGTGTTGTTCTGTCTATGCTTTTGACATTACACCTCCCAGGCAACTTTAATCCTGACATTTCTCAACATTAGAAAGCTTACATTTACTTCATATTCCAACAGAGCTTCTTGGCATGCATTTGCTTATTTTCTATTAAGGTTAAAAGAGAAAAAAAAAATGCAGAAATTTTCAAATCCATGTCTTCCTCAGTCACTTTTATTTTAATGACTATGCTCTTATCCTTGAACAGCTTTTCCAAACTGCCTGTCTCGGAATCTGTACCTCCCACCTCTTTCTCCTTTCCTTTGTGGCTCTGAACATTATGCCTTGAATTTCAGTGTGCCTGGGCCAAACACTCAATGGTGAAGCAGGCAGGAGAACTGGCCCTGTAGTCTGGCGTCCAGCACTGGGTCCCAACATATTTTTTGGCACCTCAGAGTCAACAGGCAAGGGGATGTTCTCCTCAGTGATGGGATGGAAGATACCTTGCACAGGTGAAACACATAGCTGTTAAAATCTAAATCTGCAGTAAGCATTTGTGGCTTTTTGAAGGCTTGAAACTTGTCCCAAATAGGTATGTCTTTTCTCAAGGACAGGAAACGATGCTTTTCTCCCTTCCCCTCACTTTATCTAAATATCACGCTCTGCTCCAAAGCATATGAAAGCATCCTTGCCCTCCCTCTGATCTGAATGGTGGTGACTGAAATAAATAGGTTATTATCTAGAAGCAGGCACATAGCACACACAATTTCAGTCCAAGTATTTAAAATCCATTAAAAAAAAAAAAAAGATAGCAACCTAAAAAAGTTTCTTACATTAGGAATTGCCACGTCATCTAAACAAGAGGTGGCTAGCCCAAACCACAATGTCAGAATATGCACATATATAGGGATAAATACTGTCAAGTCATTATCAGTGCACAATGAGTGAAATTAAATAAAGTCAAATGAACCCATCCATCTATCCTTGCTGATTTCCAAATTTTATACACTAATTTCCATGTTCCTCTTTAACACTGAATTTTTAGGAGGAGAATTAATTCAGAGAAATGGCTCTTAATATAAAATTTAATCATAGCTTTTTCAATAAGTGTGCAATTTTTTTAAAGAAATAAAATGTGATGTGATCTACATTTTTGATTAAACAGGGAAAATGCTTACAGGCTTTATCCTGATAGAGCCTTGATTCCTTAAGCAACACATTATGAGATGTTAATTAAATGACAGTAACGTGTAACATAGCTCCCGTTTTTAATTTATTCAGGCTTCATATTTTTTCCACACTGAAAGGATATTCTCACCTTAAAAGCAAAGCAGCTCTGCGAGCGGCAGAGCTGATGAAACCTGGTTTCCTCTAAGATTTGTGACCGTGGACTGAGCTCAGCCCTGAGGATCATGGAGCATCCATGGGGAAGGTACACCTGCTGCAGCCTTCCCTGGTGTGGGGCACCGACAGCAGAGTAGGGATTTACTGAGACAGTGCTAAGGGTGTTCTGGCCCTGCTGCTTGGGGAACTATATTCGTTGAGGGTTTCTGGACACCTACAAATGCCAGACCTTGCTGAATGGATGCAGATCAGATACACACAGAAGGTCTGACCTGCTCTGGATGCAGGGACACACTGGATTTTTTTGGGCATTTAACACGCTGCCACAGGGAGAAGCATGTCACAGCAAAACATATCTATTTTACGATGCAATCACAGCACAAGAACCCCCAGCCAGTCCCTGATAAGCGCTTATCCCATGATTTTTTCTGGTATTTCCTACAGAGCAAGAGGGGAGCCCTACCCGCACATTCCTCCACCAAGCACAACCCTTGGTGTTCAGGCTGGTCGGCATTCTGCCCTGTACAGTCAGCATCCTTTGGATCCCTCAGCTAGCAGGATATACTTTCCATGTCACTTCTACTCTGCTGACAGGTAGGCTTGAACTGACTAGTGACTTCAAAATTTCCAAGGGATCATTGAAAGAGAGGCAGGAAGGGAACATACAGAGCTCAGGAAATCACTTTTTTGTGTGTAAGCCAAACTGAGAACATACCTCTTTGGTTTTATAACTGAGATAAGGAAACAGGTTTTCCTATCTTATTTATGCCAGGTTTAAAAATTTTGTACATTCAGTAGCATTTTGAGGTATTCAGACCGCCTACAGTTAAACACCTGAAATCCAGTCATTTCACATGATGAAACAAGGAGCCTTTGCAGATCGGTCTCCTACCAGCAGCACTGGCACTCAGTGTCCTTTGTTAAGGGGGTGAACCCCCTCCTTTACCTCAGGTCATTGAGACCTTATTCTTGCAGGCATTAGGCAGGATGCTACTCCTTCTGAATTTTATGGGGAGTCATTATGAACAGCTGTGCTGATGTTCAGTGTCACTCACCACTAGCCACTGCAGCAAGGACCTGAGCAGGTGGAGGTCTCCGACCATGTCTGATGAAATGTGGAGCTCCATCTGCTCGGGGTCTTTCTCGTGCCTGTAACAGGGGAAGAAAAAAAGCAAAAGCAAACAATCCTGCTGTCCCCCAAAGCATAAACACCAAGTAAGGCAAACTTTCATGCCTGAACCTACTTTTAAAGTGACTTTGGAATCTGAATTTATTTCATAGATTTGAAGGTTAATATTTAAGGGAACATTACATCCACCAGTTTTACAAACTGCAGACCTACTTACATTTCTTGCTGAAGTCGTCCTTTCAAAAATGGGTCCCAGAATGAGGAACAGTGTTTAGGCAAGTGTTTTAAAGAGGGGCTGAACACAACACAAAAATGAGAGCACGCAGCTGAACAGATCAAATGATATGTTTAATGCAGTGAAATATGGTCTCAGTGCTAAATTGAACAGAAATCTAGACAGAAACCAAAATGAACTCTTTGGGTAGTCTATGGTCATTTAAAATAAATATTCTCTTCTTGGAAGCAGTGCCATGTATTAGGTTGGTTGTTAATCTAAATTTAAACGTCCTTAATTATGCTAATTTTTTTTCCTGGCAGATAATTAAAAAGAAGATTTTTAATGAGTTAGATGTCTTAAGATCCTAAAGAGAAGGAATAAAGGGAGAGAGAGGCTGGTAGAAAAGCTAAATAAAACAAAACTCAGACCTAAGACACATTCGGTTCCACATTCCCGCTGCCATTTAGTGGGCAGCTTAATTTCCTTGTATTGTCCTTTGACAACATCTCCCAACTATGTGCATCCACTGTCATTTACTTGTACTTTTGACTATGAGCTATTTGGGGCAGAGACAATCTTTTTTCCTCTGTGTGCAGGGCAAGGGAGTCCTGGGGTAGGTCTTGCACATTAGTACTCTACAGGAGAAGTAATGCCGGAGACTTGTTCCTGCAGACGAAATCCTGACCCACTTTGGAACTGATCACTCTACAGTACTTTTATCCCTCCTCGCCAATGTTGTTTTTAAAAGACTTGGTCTCTGACCCATTTTCACACTGATTTCTGTGCTAGTGAGGCTTTTATCCTTTAAATTGTTGGATACTTGTTTACATAAATACAGCATAAATTTTGCTAACCAAACAAGATTCAGTGTTTTTGTTGGCAAGAGACTGTTTCTGTGTTAGAAACCGAGGTGTATGTAATAGAAATATTAACTTTATTTTAAGTCTAATATACCTTTCTGCATTTTTCTTGCAGCTGGGACTGAGATGAAGGTACTGAAACTAAGGAAAAATATATTTACAGCCTGGGAAATAACAAACTGACGTGAGAAAACAACCTCCTGTAGAGTCTCTAAGCCACAAGTAGGGCAAAATATTGAATCACAGATAGAAGCAGAGGAGAAATTTTCGGGCAGGGTTTTGGGTCATAGTTTTGCTTCAGCCAGTTCTAGAGAAAGCAGCCAGAAATCTCCAGAAAAACCATCCAAAACACTGGGATAAACATACCCTGAGCACCCCGAGAACCGGACACGTGCCGTCTCAGCCCAGTTCTCAGCAGCCAGATAATCCTTCCTACAACAGCCGCTACCTCAACAGGTGCTGTAGCCCCTGCTGTCTTCTTCATTAAGGGACCAAAGACTATGCGATTATGAAAACTAAACACTCACTTATCCCTAGGTGAAGTTCAACTTGGTTACAATGGCAAAGGGCAGCCAGTGGAGGAGGCATCGCTATTGTACTTGCTCTCCGGACTTCATCCTGCAGTACTGTTAACCCAGCACTTTTCACAGCACTAATCCCTAATTCAGCAAAACACCGAAGCCCCTGCTTAACTCCAAAGCTTTGCTGAACTGGGGTCTGAATTCATTTTGACAGGAGGGAGAGTGAAAGAAAAATAAATCTATGAAAGATATTGAAATTTTTCAGAAGTAATTGTTAGACACTGAATTGCTGCATGTAAATAAATGTATTGCTTATACAGCTAATTGCACATCAGCTAATTGCACATATATATTTATATATATATATACATGCACACACATATATATATTACCTTTCCAAAATTAAATCGAATATAAGTTGCTCAGAGATCTCCTTAGATGCAAGTTTTCTGCAGGTTAGGCTAGCTATAAATGAAAAGGACCACTAAATAAATAAATAAACGGCTTTGTTCAGTTGTATCTCCAGCAGGGATATGACTGTTCATTATGAATAGGGGCTGAAGGCTTCACTGCTCTGTAGTTTATAAATACTAATGAGTGACATATTGAGAAAAATTGTACCTACAAAAGCAAAGTCTTCTGCCATGCAAATCAGGCCCCAATTCCCCACAGATAAGGATCTTTTTGATGGAACACATGCAAAATCTACAGCTCTTAATTCTTTCATTAGTATTCCAGGCAGACGATTGCCAAATAACAGGGAAAACTGTCTGAATTGCTGTGTCTGAAACCTAATATTGATTTGTTTAATAGTGTCAGGAAGTCAAAATTCACAAATCTCCTGTCGATTGTTTATGAGGCAGTTAGCACAGAATTGGATGCCCCTGCTTAATTAATAACTCATTACTGAAATTTGATTATATGCTTGAATGGTTTAAATGGGCTCTAATTCAGTATCTGCAAAGCAGTGTTGCAACAAAGTAAAATGGATCTAAAAGCTTGTTTTTTAACAGTATTGCTGTCTGTATTTCATGATCTTCATTGGTGAAGAATATGTTGACATATTTGCTAGGGCAGACCTCATAGTACATTAATAACTGACACAAAAACGTGTTGTTCCAATGATGTTATGAATCAAATCCCAGCTAAATCAGAGGGATACTTTAAGAGACATGACACTGATTTGAAAAAAAGAAACTCTAAATGTATTTTTTTTGCATGTGATTAATTTATCAGCAATGGAAACAAAGAGAACAAAGATATTTCTATCATGGACATTTATTCAGAAGCATCTTGGGGATTCAGGTTTGTACGTCCAGGGGACTGAGCTCCTCAGTGATTTAGATGCTCTTGAAACTCTTATCCACCATATTTTATGCTGTTCCTGGCTCTTTCTCATCTTTGGTACTAACAAAGGAGAGAAACACTCCAGGTCTAATTTTGATGTTCTGAACTTCACTTAATGAACCTTTCCCCATTTTCAGCATCTGACTAAAATAAAGTTTCTCCTTCAGGTATTCCCCCTCCCCTTCCTTGTCTTTGAGAAAACAGAACAAAATAGATAAAAAAATATAAATTTGTGCACATTTTTGAGATAAAAAGAACTAGAAGGAGCTGTGTCTAAGGACTGGGTAACCAGGACACTTGTTTTTGGCAACACTGGAAAACCCCAGTTTTCATTAACTATAAAAGAATTATTATTTTGTTGGAATATTCAAAGCGGGTTTGTCTTTGTCTGCTGTTAACTTGTCTGTTAAAAAGAAAGTCAGCCTACAGGTATGCTCTTTGCTGTCAGAAGGACTCAAGCATGTGCTTAAACATGTTACTGAATGATGATCTGGGTTTTGGTCAAGAAGCAGAAGCTGTAGCCCACCAGTTAGGCAATGCTCCCCGTGTGGCATCTTTCTCCCTGCTCCTGGCATTACCTTCAGTGCATGCAATGGTCACCAACAGACCTTTGGTGCTCAAGTTCTCATGTACCTTCTTCACAGCTGACACACTGTAGGGTTATCTGGTCTGCAGGGAATTTCCTTACTTGCAAGATGAATTCCACCGAATTCCACCAAGCTCCTGCTGAAGATGGAGCTCACTCCCCTCACAATGGACACACGCTCCAGGGTGGCTAATGAATATGTCATAAATAATGATTAGCAAATAGTTGAAAGTGAAGAGTTCATAGACAACCCATTCTCTGAATATTACGTGCCCATTCTCTTCTACCAAGTTCAAGATGCTCGTTTAGCCAAAAGGAGTAAAAAATTAATAATTAATAAGATTCAAACAGATATGTTCAAGCAGCTCCAATAGGAGACATCAGTGAAATGCTTTGGGAGAAGCTGTTCTCATGAGAATTCCAGGTGTGGTTGGCCCTAATGAAAAAGTTTGCATAATTGGGGCAGTTTTAGAGCAACCTGGAGAACTCTGAGCTGGTCAAAACCAGCCCTGGAGGCAAGAACTTGACCCACAGCAGTAAGAAATGGTATCATTTCTCTAACGTCTGTGAAGCTAAGCATTTCAGCTCAGATCCTCAAAGCAACTTAATCCTTCAATCAATAAGATATACTCTTCTAAGTATCCCTGAGGAACTGGACCTTGGAACTTGGACCTTGATCCACATGATGTATTAACACCTGCTCAGGATATGCATTTTTGGATAATTCTGTAAAGAAGAACCTTCTAAGGACTTGCAAACTGTTGCAGCTGGACTTAGTATCTCTCAGACCAATAAACAGACCTCTTAATGAGCAAATACAAATGTCCTGAAATATATAGATATATAAAAATAGAAATCAGGTGGCAATTCTAATTGAAATAAAACTGACTGAAGTATTTAAATGCAAAATATTACTCAATAGATTAACTGAATCTTAATGTTTGGGCACTTTGAGGGCAAAAAAAGGCAGCGAATGACTGCAAGTTTGCCTAGAACTGCCCATAATCTTGTGCAGACAAATAAGCAGTGAGGTACCACTCCAGGTATTGTGTGGGCAGTGACTGTGTCTGGCACAGTGGGTGAACTCCCAGATATAAACTGCATTTAGGTTTTGTGCCAAAGCCTCATTTGTCCGTCTCTGAAAATGTGAATTGCAGTATGTTCTACATTATAAAACTGCAAAATTTTTATTAAGTTCCTCTTCTCTCACAACCTTTCCTGCACATCTTGTGTGGGCAGGGGGAGGGACTTCAGATGATGCACTTGTTTGGAAAAGGTACTAACCCCTGCAGATTTAGCAAAAACCCTTTAAAAAGGGGGGGGGGGGGGGGGGGGGCGGGGGGCGGGGGGCGGGGGGAGGGAATCTAAGTTTTACCACTTTCATGTGGTCCTTCCAGTCTTGTGATTGGGAAATGCTGCAGGGTTAACCTCCCATACTCCGTCACAGAGCACCGTATTCTGTTCCTGACCAGCTTTCTTCCAGCAAGATACTAATGCTATTTCAGGTTATCTGAAGCCTTTGAAAACAGTTGTTTATTTATCATAAGTAGAGCCATCAACATTAAATCAACAGACATGTTTTTTAAAAATCATCTTTACACTATCTATATGTTTGAAGTTTTTAAAAGGCTGTCACTTTTCTGCCTTTTATTGTCAGATTTTAGTGACATCCCACATAGACTTTTTCCATTTGAGTTTCTGATAACTAGAACATCATCATAATTGTTCAGCATGTAGATCGCTGAAGCAGTTTAAGATGAAGATTATTTTAAATTTCCACTCTTACCTAACCGAGCATATTATCAGTGTTAAACTGTGAAATACTTATTAATGATAACCAACAATAAGTAATGCCATCAAGAGTTCATTTCTCAAGCAAAAGGGAATTGCTGTACATTTTCATGCGTGCAGCCATAAACAATGTTGTAGTTCACAGGTTTACTAACTTTTTCCAGTGATGGGTAACTTTTACAATTAATTTGAGTTAAATAATTAAGCCTGGGCAACTAAGAACATTTTTGAACTGTCATTAAAGACAAAAAAATACCTTTTAAGCAGTGTTTTAACTTGTGCTAAACAGCAGTCTTAGGAAGAATGCTGGATTCTTTCTGCTGTGGGCCGATTTGTCAAACTGCTATTAAGAATTTTCAGTTATAAAAAAAAACCGGAGTGAACCTTTATTTTTTTCCTCTAATTTATTACGCTTGATTACGCAGCTGGAATGGGAAGGTAGCTGCTGTTTGTAGTTAAATAACTCCTCACAATTTCTTAAAGAAATGATCTTCAAAGCTTTAATGGGTCAGTGGCTCAAGTACAAAGGAAAGATTGATTTTCATACTCCCACTCTTTGTTCCCAAAGTTTAAAACAGACACGTTCTGGTAAATTAGTTTGTCTATGTTATTAATGGAAGAACTTATTAAATTCCCATAAATACATGGTGGTATCTTACTTAAAACACAGAATGCATTTGCTTTGAAAAAAATACATGTCTAAAAGTAAACAGGGGTGTAATATTTTTATTTGATTTCAGAAATACCTCAAAAGGCAGAAAGCAGGAGAATTGAGGGTTTGCAAAATATATTAGGTATGCATAATGATGAATGGCACAAAGAGCGTAGGCTCGAGTCGATAGAAAGTATGTTATTTGCGTTTAATGAAAAGCATTCGCATACTGGGTAAGTGGCAATGCTGTGGGGAGAATGACTACTTTAAGCAAGAAATATTGTCTGGGTGAAATACTTCTTTTATGCAAGGCTCATGTGCACGTTCCTTGGCTGAGCGGAGGGAGGTTACGCTGCTGGTGCAGGAACAATCTTGGGGTCAGGGCAGGCTTCAATATTGGTGGAAAAGAGAGTTGCTGTGAGAAAGATTATTCAGCTCCACACAGGGAGCAGCACTGCTGCTACATGAGGGGGATGAAGGGAGTATCCCTTGGCTGATGTAAACTGCCAGAGCTCCTTTTGCATCAGCTGAAGGTCTGCTTCAGGTCTGTGTCTTCTCCTACACAAGTGGAGACACTTCTGATATATTCTCATGGCCTCTGAGGTCACCGAGTTTCCCCTGATGATCTGATCTGCCTGTCTGGAGAAGGATGTCTTACCACACTTAATCGCCTTTTCTTTCTCTCATCCAACAGTGTTTAGCCCTCCCTGTGAATAAATCCCCCGCACCTCAGCAGTTCATGGGGAAGGACAGACCCTCAGAAATGTTCCCAGTTGACCCCATCAACAGCTATAGGGGTTATTGTATCAGATGGGCTCTAGTTAACTTGGAATTCACTGTCAAGGCTGTTTTCAGTGGTAAAACCGCCCTTTGAACCCAAGCTTGTGCCATTGCTGCCTGCTAACGGAGGGGCAAGCTGCCTGTGACAGGTTATGGGGGTATTACCAGTGGGTCTATCAGCTAAATGGAGTTGGTCTGCATGCTCCCCACTCCCACTGGAAGTAGTGGAGCTTAGCTCCTGCTGCTGCTCTGCCTGCTCTTAGTCCTGCTGATGACTCTCCCTGTAAGCTATAGTTTGAACGTAAGAGCTATAGGGTTAATCACGGAAAGGTTTGGAGTTTTTGCCTGGATGATGCTGCTCAGTGGATGGGCAATGCAATATGGACTGCAGGGAAGTGGTCTTTCCCTGTTCTTCATTTTTGTTGCTTCACCAGGGAAATTTGACATGGTCTCTAGTACAATTTGAGAGGGCACCAAATAATTGTGATTTGTTGATACAGCATGGTCTGGGGGTTGCAGGGTGTGACCAGGGTCCAGCCAGTATCACCCATACCAGTGCCCAGGGGCAAGGACAACCCCGTGTAGAAATACACTCCTATTAGAGCACGCTGTGGGGGGAGAGGGTCCGAGGTAAAATTTTTCTGTCACAGTAGGTTTTTTCCTTCAAATGTAAAAGCTTCACAGAAGTGATTTACACAGCTGCTGTGAAATATCAGATTGGAGCATTCCTAGAAAGTCTTTTGGGCTCAGAAGTATTTTGATTTTCTAAAAGACATTTTATTTCATCCACTGTGTATTATGCATTCAAATAAAAAAAAAGTAAAAATTCTAACAAATGTGATGAACTAATCAAAATGTTTGAATCTTTTACTCCCTGTGTACTCATTCCTCCATCTCCCTTTATGTCTGTGGAAAATTTCCCATGTTTTGAATTGGTTCTGGAGCAGAAATGAAAACAAGACTTCCTCTACTTCTTTAGTAGTATAATCTTGTGGTTCTCTGGCATGATTATCCTGCCCAGTCACAGCGAGAGGGTTCTTTCAGAGACATGACAATTTCTCACTGTCATCCAACAGTTGTCCCTACCAGAAAGGACTGAGAGGGGGATTCTGCCTTGCTGCAAGAATGGGGAAATAAATCACAACCTGTTCCCCACACCAGCTCAGGGGAGAGCATGCAAACCGAGACGTCTACCTCTAGTGCTGGTCACATGGAACCTCAGGGTACTCATCAGACCAATTTTTCTGCTGTTTACTTACATACGGCCTTTGTAAATCACTCCCTACAGGAACACACATCCTGTGTACCAGGGATCAAGTGTTTCATTGCCTCCCAGTGCATTAAATCTCAATGCTGAAAATGATTGCATTTCCTTGCAACCAGTAATTTGGAGGCTGCTACAGAGCCTTACTCCTTTTGGAGCTAGGTACCTTCTCTTTCTAAGCCTCCACTTATATATTCATTACTAGTTTTATACTAATTTCTTCATCTTTAAACACTGTTGTCTAGCTCATCCTGCAGTACTTCAGACAGCAGTCATATACCCTCAACCTCACTTTTTCCAAAGCTGGGCGAGTAAGAAAATTTTCATCTTCTATCATAACACATACTCCATACCAGGGAATCATCTTAGTAACTTTCTCTGACTCATTCCAGCTTGAACTGATGTTTCTTAGACAAGGTGTCCAAATGGCCCCATCTTTGATATTTGACTGTTCATTACATAGGATTTGTTATTTAGGTAGGAATAGGTCTTGGCTGGATAAGAGGGCTGTGACAGCAGAGGTGAGTAGGCCACTGAAAATACTGCCCACTTGAGTTAATTTTAGCAATGGATCTGAACAAACCCCCAGGGACTTTGACAGGAGAGGATACAGACTCCAAATTTCTCTGTACAATGGTCTGATTATGGAACTTCATATCAATGAGCTTGAGGGATCTGGAATCTGATCTCTGTCTGGGCTCATTTCTAGTTAACATGAATTATACCAACAGCTACACATTCATGATAAAGAGGAAGGAAAAATAATGTGGAAAAAATAATTGGCTGCAAATACCACAAGAAAAGTTTCTAAAATGATAGCAGCCACCTGCACTAATGATACAGAAATAAAATGTACAAGCCCAGTGTTGTATTGTAAAATATGTGCAATTAAAAACACCTCATGGCTGCTTGTTAGGACAGTCAGAAATAGAAATTTGCAGGCATAGTTATCAAGTAATCTTTCACTGTATCGTTGATTGTAAAAGCTCATAAATGGAAATTGGAGCTCATTTCATTTCACACAAACATGTGACTGTAGGTAGACTCCTATACCTGCTTGGGACCACAGGCTGGGGAGGACCATGCTACTTTCCGAAGGAGCGATGACAAGATACTTCATGCCATTCGTTGTTAGTGGAACTCCCCATTGAAGTGAGTCTATTGCAATTGCTGATGAGGACCTGACAAACAGACATCTCTTTCCTGCCCTAGCAGATACATGGAGTAGCTCACGCATACCTTCTGTTTTGTTCAGCCCTCTAGACAACACCAGTACATCACAAGGGCAAGTGCAGAGCTGATATGCGGCGTGTTTGCATGCAATTTTACGAGCAACCCTCTGCCAGGTGGTTAATGACAGCAAGGAGGGCCGGTTCAAGTGTGGCATGATTTTTACTTGACTAGTAACTGAATCGGCTTCCAGTCTTTGCCCTGAAATCTGGGTACACCAAATCCCCCATCCTCAGGTAGCCTTTTCGGTCTGAACTTCCTCATTTTCAAGCACTCAGGATTATCTATAAGCAAGGGAAGACAATGACAAGCTCAGGGGGCACTGCACTAGAAAGAGGTGCAGAAAGTAATTCACATAGACTGCTCTTCCAGTAACTTTAGCTTCCAGTGTTTTTTTTCTGGCTGCCCCAGAGCAGCTGCCACACGAATACCCACACCAGACCATCCTCAACCACTGAGCCCCACTCGCCACTCTGGTGTGTCTGGGGCAACGTTTTCACAGCTGCCAGCAAGCTGTCTGTTTTGTTTCACTGACCATTTTCAGCATCTGCTTTGGCTCTGCTAATTTGCAGAGCAGGCAGGGTCCGAGGGGAGCCCCCTCTGCAATGGTGCAGGTCCACGGGGTGACAGTCCCTGGGCACTGGGGCTCCCCCAGGAAAACCTGGGCAGGACAGGAACCAAGAGAGCGTCTGTCCCTTCAGCTCCCAAGTGCTTAGTTGTAAAATGAGAGCATATTTCCCTGCTCTGGCATTCAGAGGAATGCACTTCACTGTTGCACATACACTAGGCAGTGTCTAAGGGAGCTGTGGGTAGACAGAAAAGGAGAGGAAAATCCTTCTGGAGCATTTTCGCCTTTTTACCAACAGAGGGATTTGAGAGCCTTTCTCCATCTGCAGTCTCTGGCAACGAGGTAGCCATAGGGAGCTAAGGAGGCATGTGTATAGTAAAAATGGCCCTGTGGATGCTGTGTCGTGTTCAGCCAATGGTTTCACATACGGCACATTTTCCAGGAGAGGCTCACTGAAACGCAGGCTAAGAAATCTCTTCCAAGGCACCAGAGAGATGGATCTACTGCTGGAACAGAGTGATCATCTGCTTAACAGCTCAGAGCTACATGCACACCAATTTGGGTCAGGAAGTCAAAAATAACATAACACCAGATTGAATTTAAATTGCATGGGGGTTATAAGTAAGCAGAATATTATTGTGGTGCCTGGGTTAATATTTTCCTCTTTCAGAAAGCACCGTGGGATCATTAATGTATAAAAGTGGTTAGGCAGGCGTTGGTTTTATATCTCATCTGTAAGGAAAATCTTCCAAAAAGGCATTGGCTTTTAACCGTGGCCTCTACAGAGAGATAAGATGCCAGTTATGGGCGAACAAACCCTGCTCTTCTAGCACAGAAGGTTTCCCTCGGTGACTGCACATCCAAGGCTTTTCCATGCTTCTGATCTGACCCAACGTAGTGCTCACTTCTAATCAGTTCTTTTGTCCTAATATCTGTTTATTGCCTCCCAAGTATTTTAAAATGGCAATAATCACACAGCTTGCTTGCTTGCTTTCAACCATGCTGGAGAAATGGCTTTATTAATGCTGTGACTGTAATGCTGTGTGTGTGTGTGAGCACGCCTATGCATGTGTGCTGAGCTCTGACAAGATTACAGCTGGAGATGGTCTGACTACAGGCTACATCCTATTTAGGCTTCTGCAAAGATTAGAAAGAGAAATCTCCCTTTTGTCTTTGAAGCATGAATGGATGCTGAGCTTTCAGCAGTCTGTAAACTGCTGCAATTCCTCTGAAAAATAACAGCAACTTTTAAATTAATGATTTACTGTTAAAACAAGAGATAAAAAAAATATGTCACTATCTGCACTCCCCTCTCCCCCTTCAACCAGCTGAACTGTACATGGATATCAGATCTCTTTTGTTGGCAGAAATTCTAGTAATCTCTAAAGGACGTGCTTTTTCTGCCTTCTCAGGCTACCTCACTGAAGAGAATTCCAAAGATTTCTGGCAAAGCTTTTTAACATAGGCAGCAGAGCTCCCCTCCTCATACCCTTTCCCCCCAGTATCATTATAATTTACAGGATTCATATGACCATGTAACTACTTTGTGATTACATGGAAAATACCTTACAAATATATAATAATTACAAATTCATGCAGATTACTTAGTAAATACATTTGAAGTGAGAAAATTGTTCAAAGATTAATTATCCCTTAACTCACAGTATTTAAATTATTTTCCCCCAAATGTACAAATATATTTGTAGTGACTTCAAGGCTGGCAGAGAAGGGGTTATGATGGTTCTGATCTGAGAGGAAAAAATGAAATTTGACAGGCATGGATTATTTAAAGCATGCAGACGTGAGCCTTATAACCATTACACTTTGATGCAAATCATAGAGGAAAGCACAGGAGGGATGGCCTGTACAGAGTAGTAGTGGACAAAGTTAGGATTTCCTGCCATCGACATGAAATTTAAACAAATAATCATTTAATGGCAGTGCAGCATTACATTCCTTTTTGCATGCATTAATGTCAGCATCTGGGACCAACATTTTGACAATTCTATTAAAATGCTTCACCATTCCCTATCTAACACCTGTTAGCTCTAATTTTCTTTCCTGAGACGTACATCAGTAGACAGTGTAGATTCCAAATCATTTATCACTTTTAAAGTGCTTCCATATGAGCTTTTGGGGGGGCTTATCTTGGCCTTAGGAAAACCTTTTCTGAATGTATTAAAATTCAGTACTTAGAGGGGGAAAAAAGTGTAGACATCAATGTTTCATAGCATTCATGTCTGGTAATTATTAGCCTAAATTATGGCTCGCACATGACTTGACAAAGTGGACCATGCATTTAAAAAAGCTGCTCACTAGACATGCACTGCTCAATATGTTCCAAGTTATTGAGATGTCAGTCAGTAATCATAAAGCAAACACCCCTCACTGAAAGGACCCTGCTAAGAGGGCTATGAGGCCTGGGGGACTACCTAAAAATGTCAGAAATGTTACAGTCCAAATGAATGACATCAGCAAGAGAACATGTGTTTAAAAATGTGCAATTAGCTAATACAATAAAATGCAAATCCTGGAACACAACAGATCCGAGGAGCAGTACCTGGGAAGGAGCATTTAAAATTGAAACAAAATAGTCTGCTCTGGAGAATGAGAAAACATTTATATATATATTTAAAAATATGGGAAACATGAGAAATGATCGTGTTGGTGTTTTTATAGCTGTGCATTGTGGAAAGAGGAAGAAATGCGTTATATCCTTTATCTACCCGCACATAATAGGCTTGCTTATCATTATGTATGTTAAATCACTCCCTGTGTTGCTTCTATCATGCAAAACAAGGTGTACTGTGAATTAATGCAGTGTTGGTAATCTCTCACCTTTTACAATGCTGACCATAAGTTAATCAGCTTGCAGACAGATGAGCGTTATGTACAGTATTTTAGAAGTATTTACCTTTGCAATGCAATATCCTTATAAGAGAGATAAGGCCTAACCTATTCCTGCTAAAGTGTATGGGAATTTTGCTGATGATTTGGGTGGGTAAAATAGCGGGCCCACACGCAGTGTTTACACCGAGGGCCTCTGCTGTGGCGGTGCAAGGTGATGTGATGGAAGCTGATGTCCAGGAAAGCAAACATGGGTACTTCAGGCTGGACTGTCTGAATTTTTTTTAATACAGATTTGTTTTTTATTTTATGAATCTGAAATATGCACGTGAGTTGGCCACTAAAAACTTTTGAAAATCCTTGGAGCCATCTGAAGAACTGGACTTCATCTCTCTGCATTATTTAAAGGGATGTGCAAAATGCGTGCAAACAAATAGTAGAAAACAAAGCACATAAAGCAGCTGGCAGCAACTAGAAATGTATACAGCTGTGGACAGTTTAAAAATGTCCATCAGTGCACGGATATGCACCTTTACTTTCACACATCTGCTGTTTACTAAATAACATTTCAGCACAGTTTTCATCTTATAAGGAAAGTGTTTGAAACTTGGAATAAGTGCACTTAATTAAAGGAAGGCTGTGAAAATGTGCACTAATCTGATATGACTAATAGCAAAGTGCATGAAATTGCTAATTAGAATTTCATTAAAGGTGCTGCTTTATCAGACTGCAAATATCACAACCTTTAAAATTCTTTCAGGAAAGCTTAATTCCTTTTCAAACAGAAATATTCTTTAAAGACATTTGATTTGTTCTAAAGGAATTTGTAGCTTAGGCTGAAACATAAAATGTTGCCAATATTCCACGGGAGTAATATTTGAATAAAAATATGTATCAGGTACTTTCTTTCATCAGGCAGATGAATAATTTTTTTTGAAAATATTATTGTTCAAATAATACAATCAGCTAAGAAAAATAAAGTTTAATCTTTAGATTATGTCAAACATGATTTGTTTTTATGCCTATACTCTAATATTTGATATGTTTTTGCTTTAAAGGAGGAAAGAAATAAAAAGCTTGTTTCAAAAGTAATGCGTGAACTATAAAAAATACAGCTATGAATGTGATTTGATAAAAATAGGTAAGGTTTTGGATGTCCAGAAAGAGGAAATTAATTGGCTACCCTGATTTTTAAAAAATACATCAAAAGCTAATATTCTTTGTGAAGCGTCTTCTAACATCTTAAACAGAAATTTAAAAAATATATCTGTATTTTTAAGGTATTGTTGGATAAAACCCCAAACTTTGCACAAATAGCTATATTTCTATACTTAGCTAAAATATTCATTCATTTTACCTCTTTCTTTCTCCTTGCTGAGTCTTAAAGCTTACTGCTTTTTATTTATTTTATTGCCCCTTGCCTCTCTTCTCTGATGACAGAGTTTTTCTCCTCAGATTTTTTGTTAATTTTGGAAACACACTCTGACGTCAGTGATTTTCTTTGCAGCTGAACAACCACCTTTTGCCCAGCCATCCCCCAGATTTACATTTCTCTCATTGCAATGGATGGGACAGTTCTAGGCTTCGGCAAGGCACTTTTAATTGCAGAAAAGCCACTGTCATACTGCAAGGATGCAGCAGCAATCTCACCTTGCTTTCAGGTTCACTTCTCCTGGGAGAAGAGCTACTCCCCATCAATTTTTGGCCCCTGACTCTTAGGAAATGCCCTTTTCTATATAGGGCCTGATCCTTCCTCGGTCAGAGCAGGTTCCCTGTGCCAGCAAAGGGCTTTCCATTGTCAGGTCTGTAGTGAATTCATACTCACAGATCGTACTTTTGACAAAATTCTCATTTACTCGTGTGTCACACTGAGATTTTTGGCCTAACAACCGGCAGGTTTGCTTGCATAAGCAGAGCAGGATTGGGACTTAAATAGCTTTGTTCCTTTTTTCCTTGAAATTTAAGTTTACCAGCATAAGTAACTAATATAAGACTTTCAGCGAAACTAAAGACCATTGAAGCAGATGAAGTTTATGTGTGTTAAAAAAATATCTATCAAAGCTCCCCATTTGTGGACTGCAATTATTGTTATTAATACTAGCAAAAAAAGATGTACTTTTGCCAGAATTAAGTATTCAGAGCACATTTTTAGAAACTCAAATTAAAAACTAATCAATGCAAATTTACATGACAAAAAGATTCTTGGAAATGGATAAAGAGTGAACAGAAGAATCTTTACTTAGGAGATAGTATATTATTACTTTGAGCATTTTTTAAAATCACATGTCAATTACAGTTTGGTGTGATTTCAGCTCTTGTTATAGGTATTTTCATGCCAGTAGGTATTTTATCAGTTGGACAAAGCAACACATAAAAGTCATTTTAGCTTTCTTCAAAAATATGCCAACTTTCTTTATGTACATTTGCTTTCTACAATAAATACATTGATAAAAAATCAGTCTAGACTCAAATAAATGAAAATTATGCTTATTAAATCTAATGTCTGGTGTCAAAAGTGAGGTGTCAATCTTACCTATCTAACTTCTAAGCAAGGCAAACAAAGCTGTTAATTATAATATTTAAGTTTAAATATAGAATTATTGTTCAAATATAGAAAACAATGGCTTGGTTGTTCCTTCCACAGCTATATGATTAAGACTACTTATGTCTCATTTTATGCAAAATAAATGACACATGATTGTGATTTAATTCATGCTAAGTAAATGTCTACAGGGATTTATGACAAGAAAAGCAATAACAATCCATACCTTGTTACTTGTCAATAACTGCATTCAGAACAGTGGGGAGCAGTGAAAAATAAATAATTGCTCGGAAAAACCCATGCATACGCGAAAGGAGTAGTGTGCAATAATTTACATCATGTTAATCTAAGGCTGCTGGTTGTAATGCAGTGAGTGTTATAAATTAATGTAGTTCTGTAGTATTCTGCCTTATTTTATTCTGCCTTTTATAATGCCACCGCTCCCAGATTCAACGTGCCTCGATCCCCATTGCTGGCAACAAGATTAACGCTCTCCATAAACATGACGAGCTGCGTTTAGTAAACTGTTTGCTGAGCAAAGATAAGACGCTGACATTTACAATTTCGTTCTTCAGAAATTATAAGACGGATATGTTTTGGTGTGCAAAGGAAAACAAGAGCAGGAAGAGGCTCTGGTCCTTCCCTCTTCCCGTGGCGAGGTGAGGCGTGTGTGGTTTCCAGCCGGCAGCCAGTGCTGGCAGGGGATCAGTGAGGGTGGAGTTGGAGGCTGGCCTCCTACATGACCACAACGCTCCAACATGGGCAGGGGGTGTCCCCAACACCCTTCTGGTTTTGACCGTATAAACTAATAACAGGAAAGTCTCAAAGCGTCTACTTTAAAGGGGACTCAGCTACTTGGCGGAGGGGGGCAGCTGCCACCAGCGTGCCGTGGGGATCCACACGACCAGCCCTGTCTCGCCTGGAACACCACATGGCCAGTGTAAAGGCAAACTACTGATTTTTTGGGATGAGATTAAAAGCCATATAACTGCTTGGCTGGGTCGTTCACCCTGTGTTGATCGTGGAGCATGATGTGAGGCTTTTTCCAGGTTTAAAAGGAGAATTTGAAAATTGATTTTAGTGGGCTGTAGGTGCAGGAATGATGCTGAATCTGGCTCAGGGTAAAGAAGCCAGATTTGTTTGCAGGATTTACAGAGTTTGCATTGGTCTGACAGAAAGTTTTCTGCTTAACGCCAAGGAATGTGTGCACTCATGCTGTGGCAAGGGTACCAATTTCCGCAGCTCTGTACAGCTCCATTTAGCAATGTTGTGGAGTTTTGTTCGTTTGCTGTATTTATTCAATGTTTGGCCTGACATACAAAAATAAATCACAGATAAATGTGTCCGGTTGTACGAGGTAATACCTTTTTATTACCCAGCTTCTGCTCACTAGCCTTCACTGGGACCCAGCCACTCATTACACGGAAGCCAAGTTCCTAGAGGGACATATAGTCTCATGTAATCTTGAGATACATACTGTGTGGTGATCTCAAAATGGTGACCATCGCAAGGTCCAAGAAAACGTTACCTGATTGGGCCTCATCTCTTAAAATAAATGCAAGTGTGTTTTTTAGTGGGAGCTATACACCTCCTGGAGGCATGGTGGATTTCATTCCTATGCTCTGCTAAAAGGCCAGTCAGAAAAGATCAGAGATTTCTTCTTCCCTGCAGCGGCAGAAACATTAAATCTGCTAACTATGTTTATAGTGAGCCAATATTCTTACATCTATTGTTAGAAATGATGGCCAGTAGCACAGAACTAGTGAAGCACTGAGAAAGAAGAAATAAGCAGGACCAAACATAAGCTTTGTGAGGCCTGATGGGTTATTCTCAATTCCTTTGAAAATCTACCTTTGCTTTTTCCTTTATATTTTCCTTTTCGACCTCCCTCCGCACCTTGTCTTAGATGTGCTTCTTTGCCTCTTCTCCCTCTGTGTTTCTTTCCCTCTTGCTTTTATGCTTTCTTCCACATGATCTTATTATCATCCACTACCTTTGTTTGACTCTACCTCAGGCCTGATGGTTTCCTCTTGCAAATCCAATGCGCTTTGTTTTTTCCTCTTCCTTAGTCCTTGCCACATGCAAGACTTTGCCATTCTCTTCCTCACATAAACATCTTGCTGCGCAAATACCTGGTAAAACTCAGAAAAATATTGATGCAGCTCAAGTTCATGGAATAAGCCACTTCCCCTGTTGCTTTTGGACATCTCAAGACAAACCTCTTTTGCCTGTTTGTATGTAAAATGTAAAGCAGCCTGGTGTTTTTAGAAGAAAAGCTAAGAGAAGATAACTTCTTTTTCCGCCCTTTTGCTGCATAAAGCTTAAAACTCCAGCTCTGCACACAAATTGCCAGAATCTGTATTGTTTTATCCTAACCTTTATAGGTAATCCTGAAAGCCTACCTAATCAATTGAAGATCATAAAATATTAGACTTAATACTGCAAAGTGCTGCTTTATAATTCACATAACAATCTCCTAAATAATTCAAATAGCAAACATATCCTGCTATTCAGTGATGGGAGGTTGTTTAGATCAGCCAGAGAATGTCAACACATGCCACATCTCTCAGATCTACTGCATTTCAGGAACCCTATTAAGTTAATTGCTGGTTTCTGACAGCAGAGAGCATGCTGGGAGCAGGGTGATCTTTATTAGCCTTTCGGGCATTTGCAAACATCAGCCATTTTACCCCTACTTGTATACACCAGGCACAGCATGGAGAATGTAAATCAAATTGTGAGACAATAACCAGTGTTGGCACCACCTTTGCATTGGATTCATTTGTGAATTAAAATAAAGGTTCTAATGTCAATTGTTTTACCTGTTAGATTTATGTATAATACCATATACGTATATACATATTGTAAAAGTCTAATAAGAACAATCAAGCAATTACATAATTTTGCACTGCATATGTAATGCACATAAAAAGGTAATCAAACTGTGGTGCGCCACATCTTCGTAAAGGAAGTACTTTGAAGGCTATAAATAGACAAGAAGCTTCAGAGTAAATTAGCAACACAATATAATTTTCATTAGGTACCTGCCTTGTAGTAGGGATGCGCACAGGTGCTCTTTGTTCTTATATATATTTTAGACCAATGTTTTGATTTCTAAATACCCCAAACACCCTTTTGTTCATAATTTTCATTTTCTGGCTCTATTTTTTAGCTCCCTACTGATTTCAAAGAGTCCTAGAAGAGAAAGAGGAGGAGGAATAAGAAAGAGTCTCTAAAATAATTTGAGATTAAGTTCTATGCATCCTGGCCTGATCCAAGCCCCCTTGAAGTAATTTAAGAGTTTTGAAGATACTTTTGTGGTCTTTGGCTCACATGTGTAGCTCTATTAATTCTACATGTTATGGACCACCCAGTTTTCAGCTGGTGTGTCAGCATCTGTGTAATCATTCTAGCTAAAGATCTTATTCAGACACAAATATATAGGGAAGTGAAATTATTTAGCTATTTAAGTCAGTAAATACTTCTATTATCCATAAAACTGTATCCTTTAATCACAGAATTGACTTGTCAAACAGTGTAGATAAAAATAACATTTCCATTCAACACTTGTAAATATGATGCAAAACTCCATTACTTTTCAGAAATCAGCTACTGTAAAAAGAAAAAAGCAATATTTAAAAAGTCAGATCACTACAGGCATGGAGAAGTATCTCTTTTGCCTACTCTGGACTCATCACAGATTCGCAGCTTAATTTTTGCAGGAGTCCATGGAACATTGTATTTCATGGCTTATCTCTTCATTAGCCACCACAACAGCGGCCAGTGTTGTTGCATAAATATTACAAACACATTTCCCAGGCATAGCTGATATTCTTTGGAGTCAGTACTACACATCTGAGGTGTATGAAAAATTCTAAATTGCATTTGATAGCTCCCAAATTAACTTGTTCCATTTAATTAAAAAAGCCATTTTAAGAGTGAGCCAATTCACTGAAAAAGTATGACTCCTCTTCTGTGTGCATATGTGTATGAATATATATGTCTGTGTATGTATATATATATCGCACATCTGGATAAGCATGTGTTCTATATTGATCTGAAAGATGCTAAGTGTGGAAACTGTAAAAAGCTAACTGATTTTTGCAGTTCTCTCATGATAGGTCCTTTGTGAAGATAGGACCAGTACATTCTGCTGCTTCCAATACTTTTGAAAACAATTGTTTCACATCATGGCATGAGACAGAATACACATGTCTTAAGTCTCCAATTATGCCAAAACATAGTGTTTTTGTAATGCACGCAGTGTGCATGAACCCATGAGGCTAAGACCTTTCTGATCACTAGAAACAGGAATATAGAAGTGTTTGTTACTGCTGTATCATTAGGCATTGAATAAACACAAAGGTGCAGGCACCCCAACAGCTCCCTCCCAAGTCCCTTGACACATCAGTCTAACATATATTTTACTAATTGAAACCTTTTCACACAGACATTGTAGTTGAAAGGTACTGTAATAACGCTCTATTTGGAAACATCCCTTTAAAAACCAAAATTCATCAAGGACTTTCATGTCCCTGAGTGGATACTTGAGAATTGAGCAGCAGATGTAAAATTTACACTGAAGTGCCTCTCTTAGGCACTGGATATGTATGAAATGTGTAAAATGTATTATAAGCCCTCTTTACCAGTGAGTCAGTAAGGGGTTTAAGGCTGTGGTTTCCAGCCTGCTGCCATTCAAAAGGTAGGCAAAAAGGTAAGATCTTGCATGCTTCCTCCTGCAGTTTCTTTATCCGCTACAGATAACATAAAATAAATCAATCTAGAAACATGCATGCACTGCAACCATGTTTGGTGTCTCATGAAGGATTCAGCTGTGCATATTTTGCTGGAGGAAAAATGTGTGTTATTTATCAAATATGCTTGTCTCCTTTCCAGGACTGCCAACAATAATGTTATGCAACTTTACAGAGCAAGATGACAGATTGCTGGGTCTCATGCCAGTAAGTGATTGCTGATAACGCTGAGAACTAAATATAAAATCAGGAACTGGGGAGATGCAGAAGTTATGCATCTTTTGGACTCTTTCATACTTTACTAGAAAGTAGAGAGATCTGAAACTTCAGCTTTAAGAAACCATGGGCTGTGGAATCTAAAATATTAGGCACCCAGCAGAGGTTTTATACAGTAGTTTCCCCTAATCTCAGAAACATCTGTTCATTTTTAAAAGTAAATCTGTACACAGTTTACATTTCAAGGAGGGTCAGATTCCATTCTTCAATTTCCTTTTTGTGTGTGTGCGTGTGTATCATTTATTGTATTCGCAATCAGTGTGGATTTTATTCCCGCTTTCTTTTTCCTCCCAGTGTTGCCTGTCCCCTTGAAATAAAACTGGCTCTTTTTCCAGTCAAGTCACGTGTAAAGGAAAACGATTCCACAAGTGTCAGCACGTGATATTCTCCTCTTTGTGCAAAACCGGGAGCACCCCGAGCGATGCAAAAAATAAAATATGTTCTGGAGACAAGGGAAGGGATTTTCCTTGTACTCGGAAGCTGCAGGTCTTCCAGGGCACATCAGCCGATTGATTACCCGTTCAGTCTACTTTGTTTCCTTTCATAGCACAAATAAGATTTATGACAATTTAGAGCTGAGATGAAGTTTTGAAGCTTCATTTGATTTTTTGGCTTCAAAGAAGGAAGGCCTCCAGAACAGAGGCGCTGGGTTCTTACCACACAGAATTGATTTTTCTGGAGGCAGCTCTTCCATTCACCGACTTGACTGGAGGCCCTTTTTCTAGGAATGCCTTCCCAGTAATTCAAGGGCTGGCAGTAAGCACAAGGAGACGTTCCCTCCTAAGTTTCTTTCTTTTCTCCTAACCATTGGTGTCAGTGTCCAGATTGCCCAAGGCACTGAGGATTTGTTTTTAAACAAATTTTCAAAGTGGTCTGGTTGTGTGATAGCCATAGAAGGCTTGTCTCTCCCCATTTCAGTTTAAGCTGCAACAAAAAAACAATAAAAAATTCTGATCATTCATATATTCTGTTGATAATAAAAATGCATTTTCCTCGTGGTAACACAGCAGCTCAACAAAGCAGGGAGAAAAGAAGAACCTGTTTACACAGGCTTTCTGTTTTTAGAGCACTTATTGAGTGATGCTGGAAAATTACTGCTGCTCCAGGTGCCCAGACCCTGTGGGTAGGTCTAGAGAGCATCCCAAGTATATAAGGAGAAGAGTAGAAACAAAATTTTTGTATGAGAAATCACTTAATTAGTTTCAGGTTTTTTTAGATTTTTGCTTGATTGCTACTTTCTGATGAGTCAGTTGTCATGGAAGCTAATGGCTTCATGAAGAATTAAGGGCAGATAATTTTGCATAGCAAGACAAAACCTTAAACTGAACGGCTCTATGCATCTGGTGTGGAGCGCTGACCTGTCCTGTTAAGCAAACAGATTGTTGAATTATGGTTCTTACTGGCATTTGTGGCTTTATTCCTCTTTAAAAATTCTACCAATACTGGCTGGAGCTCATCAGCTTCTGAATCACTATGGTGAGATCCAAGTCTGTTAGAGTTGATCATGACCGTTGAGGCTGGTGCAGACAGACACGGTTGATTTTGGTCATCATTGTTACGTTTGGCTCTACAAGCCAAGTGTGCGTCTATGCAAGTACATTGAAAGCATGCCAAGACTGACTTTGCAGTTCAAGGTCCCTTAACCAAAAAGGAATCAAGCCTTACCAAGCACACCCTCTTCTGACTGTCAGCCAGTGGGTTCCAGTAGATGCGAATCCACATGTTCGTGCCAGATAAGCATTGACAAATCTGTAAGATGCTGTATTTGATAGCAAGATGTACAAGTAGGTATAATTTTCTCACTCCTGGTATTTCAAACTTCTCTGTCTTTCTTGTTCTTCCAGCAGCCTCCTTGTTAAGCAATATCAGGGAAAGGACAGAGCTTGTAAATCTTTGCCTGTAGGAACAAATGCTAAGAATGCTCAGACTTTAGGGAAAGGCCTGAGGTCCTTCAGGACTTCAACATTTATCCCCAGAAGCTTTTTGGAGACAAGACAGAAATATTTGTCAGTATTGAATGAATCAGATACAGCAAAACAATCCAGAAAGATGAGTGTTGATTTACCTGTTTCCCCCTGAAGAGAAGGAGGGGACACACAAGGGAAATGAGATGTTGCTTTTTGTGATCAAAGGCCATGGCGAACAACTGCAATAAAATGTATCAACTTTCATGTTTTGTGTAGCTGCTGTGATGGTTGATGAGAAATGTAAAGGTTTGGTGGTTCTTTGACAGCTCTGGGAGCTTGGAATCATGTTCACAATGAACCATCGCAATGGTAACCAGGAATTGCCAGTTTAGAAAAACTTAATCTCAAGTGATGTTTTTTTCCTGTTGATTGGACTATGACATACTTCAGAGCAGATAACTGATTCCCTTATGCAGAAAGATGTTCCTAGCAGAGGTCTTCAGTGATCAGTCTTTTATCATGTTGGAAGAGGAAAAATGCAGAGTCAAAAGAACATATTCTGGTTGTATCCTGTATGATTAAAATGAAGATATTTTATTTCTGATGCACACTCCTCCCTGTTATTCCTAGTGATACCTAAACTCACTCCAGATACAGAGAAGATTAGAATCACGGGCCTGAAAAACAAAATGGAGACACACTCCTGAATCTTGAAAATTACTTTTCTCATTTGAATTAAAAATATTCAGATTGGTTGAAATACTAAAAAAAACTGTAAAGAAAAAAGAGAGCCTTGTCTAATGCTCAAGTTTTCCTTGGGCAAAGTTAATTTTGGGAGAAATTTTCTCATGAACGAATCTAAATGAAATATTTCTACTTGTGCCTATCAAATCCTTGCTATGGACACACAGAACTGTCAATGGAAAAAAAAAATTGACAATTTTCTAGATGCAAACTAGAAGAAAATATGACTTCTTAAAAAAATGTCTCTTAAATTCAAACTTTTCTAAGAATTCCTCATGTTTTTGTAGGCTGGACAAGGAGAGATCTGGGTTAAGACTGGTTTTACAAAACCAAACCTGGATTAAGAAGGTTGATGAGAGCAATGTAAAACCACCCCAGTTTGCTCAAAACTTTTATCTGTTTCCCCCTTCAACTTTAAACTTTCGTGGATGAGATAAAATAGAAACTGAATCCAAACAAGCTGGTTTTGCAAAAGCTCCTCAGCTCTTCTCTAAAAATAAGATTAAAGAAATCCTCTAGGCTGCAGGAGATGACTTTATCTTGTTACATTGCAAACCTCATTCCCTTACTTTAAATCTTCTTCTCTCTTACTAAAGATAACTAATAGGGATGCTGAGAACCATTGTATTCTGTTGACATCTTTAAACATAAAGCAAGCTATCAATATCTGGCTTTCAAGGGGGTCTCTCTGCTACCGTTTTCAAATACAAAAGTTTATAGTCATATCATTATGAGAAAGATGTATTTCTACACATACTAATGGAATTTATTTTTGTGAATCTTATTGAAGAACCCGGGACACCAAGGACATTACTGTGCTATGATTTACACTGGTGTAACACTCTGACTTCAGCAGAATTACATGTGATTTTCTCTATACTACACTAAAGCAGACAAGAGTCCAGAGACATTGGGGTAGGACATGGACAGAAAACAAAATTCTGTGCCTTTTGAAGATAATTTATACTAATTAAATATGTTTGTTAAAATCACATTCTATTATGAAAGAAAATTATGATATGGTGACTTTCCTGGAGCTGTATTCACTTCTATGTGAAGTGAACTTAGTGTGATAGGTTTAGACATTTGTCTGGATGAGTCCTGCATATTGTTTATAAGATTTCTGGTTTTTAAAGTAGTACTCATGGTAACAGTTTGCGTAGAGCTGTCAATATACAGGATTCTTGGCAAAGAAGTATCCAGCAGGGAGGGAGGAGGCAAATTCTTTTTTCATCTGCCCCAGTGAGAAGTTAATGGAATTACTCTAGATTTGTAAATACCTGAGACCAGATTCTGGCTCAGTATCCCTTCTACAGCTAGAATTTACTGAAAATGCTGACTGACACAATAACTTCATAAGGATCAACTAAAATCATCTAAGTTTCTGAGTACTTTCCCTGATGATGTTTTTCTTTGCTTTTATTTAGCACTGTGTGATTAGTCCATTTTACTACTTGACACCCTGTGGGCCAAGTGCATCCCTGCTGTAACAAAATCTCCCATATTTAGAGAATTACTTTGGGATGAATATGGTCTCTTGTGTTTGCGCTAAGTATAATACAGACACTAAACTGTAGATTATCATTTCCTAGTGGGAGATCTGTGTCTTGTGATGAGATTAAGAAGGATGCAGCTGTGAATGGGACCACTTTGGCTAACTTGCCCTAAAAATTTAACTAGAGTAATTTTGGGTTGTGAAAAACTGGCTATGTGCTATGTTCAAGAATAAGCTCCCACATAAAATCCTTGCAAAGCATGTGCAAAGCTCCTTTGTGGTAAAACAGAGCTGTTTTGACTAGCCATATATGTTTCCTGTGTAAATCCGCCACATCCTGGTCTATAGCTCACTTGCATATCAAGTTTTCATGTGAGTCAGATTCCCAAGGCATCTTTACAGAATAATAAAGTCATACATGACCATGTAAACGATACCCCTGAAAAAAGCCCCTTAGTCTTCTTTTCAAAGTTATTTCCAAAACCAGATTTACACATTCCAGTTTCAAAAGCTGCTCAGATAATTGCCAAAACAAGAGCGCTCCACTACACTAATCTCTAATTAGTAAAATCTGACTTTTGTCTTCCTGTGACAATAGCTTTGTGTGTCTCTGAGAAAAGGGGAGATTTATAGGATACTGGTGATATTTATTTTGAGATGGCATTTTTTCATCATTTTAATATAACTAAATTAAAGGCAGTATTTCTGTTCATTTAAATAATAATTTGTGCATTCATTTTATCATTACAATCTCTGAGAATGTGGAAGATACAAAATCGGTATAACACATTAGCAATAGATAATACAGTCTAAATAAACATAATAAGCTTTTCTATATGTCTCTAGACCAAACCTTATCTAAAAATACCCTAATGAAGCTGAACCATCCAATTACTTGTTTCTTGGAGGAACCCCTTATTAATGACATTGCAGTGAGGGAAAAACATTAATTATTGGACACAGTGGGATCTTTTACATTCTGTCTAGTCTGGACAGCACCAATTAATACAACAATAATTATCAGCTACCATGGCAGGTTGGCTGAGCAGAGCTCCTATCTGCTGATTGGGTGGGGAATGTGGGACAGCTCTCAGGCTGCGCAGATTTCTCAGACTTAGAACTCTCTTTTTTTGCATTGCTATGTGAAAACTGAATGCTATGGATATTAAAGCAGGTGAATTACTCTGTTGAGGCAGGGGCTGCTCCTATGAGAAGGAAAACACAGGTGCCATCGTGTAAGAAATGCCATTTTCTCCTTCATCTCACACCCACCTGCTGTCTGACTTTCTGTTGTTCAAGATTTAACATGATCGCTCTTTCGATAAGGGGAGTATGACAGTGCAGGCTTTTAAAGTTGTCTGTTTGCTTGCTCCCTTGTCCTCTCCCCAGGTATCTTAAAATGACAGTTTACAAATGCAGAAGTCAAATGTTGACATGATTTATTGCTGGCGCTATTGCTACAGTCTTAAAAGCGGAATACCTATTCTTGATCAAATTCAACCTGAGGCAAACACCAAGTATGGGAAACTTTAGCTCGAGAGGTTAAAGTCTGCAAAAGTTATAAGCGAGTGACTACAGGGGGAACAATGGAAAGTGTTAGACAACCTGAATAACAGGCGTTACTACTCCACTGCCTATAATAATAATAATTCACCTTTTATCCATTGAAGATAAAAGGACACAATGTGGGAAAATTAAGCTGTATAGACATCTTGGGGATATCTCATCTGAGATCACACACCACTTCTTTCTTGTGGTTATCATGATTTTATCAGAGCCACTTTGAAGTCTATATAGCCTTATATCTCAGTTATCTACATTTCATCCTGTATGTATTTATTACAGATGGGCCTAAGCTGCTAAATTCAGATCCAAACCCAGATTCTGATTTTGAACTCCCTAAGGTCCGTAACTAGCTTGAAGCTAGGGGTTTGATTTGGAATCATCTCTATTTATGGGTAAGAAAAGGGGGTTTAATATGTGCTCTCCCAGACTGCATAGCTCTGTATATATGCACACCGAGTTATGCTCACTCACACATAAATCTAGGAAAAACAGAACATAGCTATGTAATTAAAAGCTGCCTACACTGTTATTCATATTTTAAAGAAGGATGAATTTATAAATGAGCCTTAGCTTTGACATTTTGTGATTTCTTAGTGCTTTCCTTTACAACCCTAACAAGTTTTTAACCGTGCTTTAACATCTGGAGCTCCAGCACAGAGACAGACACCCTCAGCTCTCCCTTGCATACAGGTAAAAACTATAGACAAGCTGTGTATTTTACAAATCTTTGTGGACTGGAGCCTGTTTTCCTGTGTTACCTGTAGCCTTGACTCCAGCAGCAAGCAAACAATGACACAGGCATAAATAGAGTTATACAAAAACAGGCTGCCACTTTATTTAAAACTCAAGAGGAATTCCCAAGAGGAATGAGTGTCCTGTTCACACGGAGGGGACACCAACCAGGTACACCAGGAACAAACTTCCCTTGTTCTGAGACAAGGCTGTGTAGGATAAGCAAGCCCTCTGTGTCTAAAGGGAACGAGAAATGCTTTTCCCTTTTGCATAATACTGATGTGCTAATTAGGGCACTGATATCCTCAGAGGGCAAGCCTAAATCTGATGATATGTACAAAACACACACTCTCTCCTCTCTCACACACACACAAAGAGACAAAGCATAATCAGAAGGGCAGTGGAAGCAGAAATCAAGAAAAACAAGTGCAGAAATAGTGCAAAAAATGCGCGTCCGAGAGATCAGGTGGCATTCCTTTGTCAGCAAGCTGGCTGGTTACACGGAGTCACTCTGCCATCAAAACATCACCATTTGCTTAGCGACTCTTGGCATGCTGTATAGGGACAATCCAGACTTGCTCTGTCTTTTTGTTCTTCTTCATACAATCGCTTGATTAAATGATAACATATTAATCATACAATAACTTAGAGACAGACTTTACAGCAGTACCAGTATATTATCAGTGACAGTCTTTCCCTGTTGTTTTGTGATTTGAAGTATTTTGTACTAACATTTCTTTCTCCCACTCTTCTCTATCACCTGGGCTTCCTAAACCTAACGAGGTGATAAAATGCTCTCCACTAGGGATAATCCATTTTCCCAATATAACTTAATTCCTTAAAGCTTCACATCTGGAAGAGACTTCCAGAAACTACATCTCAGCACCAGGGAGCTGGCATTTCCAGCTCTGAAATACCATTCCTTGAAAATAAAAACCCTTTGTCTGACTAAAGACACATTGTGTCTGGAAATGTTGAAGAAAAGGCATTTCCACAGCAAATGTTTAGTTCTGATTATAAATATCCTGCTAAAATGAATGACTACTAATAAAATGTCAGTGAAACTGGATAGGCGTCATTATATGCAAGAACTGAATAGGTATTTCTTCCTTCCATAAAACCTGGAGATTCTAATTTAATGTAGTAAATATGATGTAATACTTCTGTCTGCGATAAATTGTAAGAAAGGACAGTTTTTAAATGATCCTTAAGTCTTGTTGCAACACATTTCATCATCCACAAAACACAGGAATGCCGCAGAGAGACAGTCAGTTTATCAGGAAATCTTAAAAAAATTTATTCGTCGGTAGCATCACCCCACCATTCCACAAAGACTCTGCAAAACTTTTCTTGCCATGCACCATCACCTATCAGATTACAGGGAAGTAAGTGGCTAAGGGGTCAGATCCTGAAATCCCCTGATTTACCAGCACTCAGGGCACCCCATAATTTGCAGAAGCCAGTCACTGCCCTCAGGGTAAGACGTGCTGTCAGATCATGGGCAGATATATCAGGGGCCAAATCATGGTATATGCAAATGTAGGACCACTAATCTAAATCAGTTTGGTTCTCCAGGATTTAAAAAAGTCAGCCAATCTGTCTGCACACTTCCTTCTTCCCCATCAAAATGCTATAAACCAATGCTCCTCGAGGTTTTTAGTCCCTGCCTTGCTTTAATCCATGAAGGACATCATGCTCCAGAGGGGAGAGAGAGGGATGGGAAGGGAGGGGAAGGAGGAAGGAAGGGTCACAGGGAAGGCAGAACAAGGGTGGATGAAAGGAGGGAACTGTGTCATACCTCATTTGTTGATCACAGTGCAGCAGATGTCGAAGAGGACTAATAGCAGTTATCCCTCAACATATGCAGACTTGTAAAAGCCATAAAAAGAGTGTGTCAGGGACACTGTTTAGTGGCATCATCACCATGGGATGATACAATACTGTAGGATTTCTTAGTACATAGTCTGCCACACCATTAACCTGCCATGCCAAGATAATGAAGATAACCCACGTTCACATATTTTCTTTTGGTCCACAGTTAGAAATGAGATTCTCTGATGGTCCGGAAGCACAGTTCTGATAAGCATCTGCATTTTTTTAATTCTCTTCCTTTGATCTCCCAAGCAATCCAACCTGTTCCCAAAGATCCCCCTTCAGACCTCTAGCTCCCACACAACTGTTATTTCCAGCAATCCATAAAAAAAGGGAAAAAAAGAGCTCCTTCAAGGATTAAGTCAAGAGTGTAATCTAGAAAATAAATAATATCCTAAAGAATTATTTTAAATTGTAGAGGAGAAAGTTTTCATCAAACCTTTCCTAAAAAATCAAAAATGGATTGATGGAAACATTTTAATGAAAAAATGTTATTCTTTGTAAAATACTGGGCTTTTCCAATATATGCAGCTTTTTAATTTTCAGACTATTTATTTACCTCAGATACCTAGTAACCTGTCTCATGGCTGACACTGTAGCTTCATTACCAGTCCTGAAGCAGAGGTAACTCAGACAGAAATCAGCTTACAGCAAAAAACAGATTCTGAGACAGGGACTGAACTGAAGAAATTGGCTTCATCCAGTTCACCACAACTGTTTTTTAAGACACAAAACATGAAAGAGTTTTTATTCCTATGGAGAGAAATATTTTCATTAAAACTGAAATGTACTGGAAAGGTCACCAAATATAATGTTAATTTAATGGGTGACAAAATCTGACTCAAAATTTCTTGAATTTTAGTTGTCTAGTTTTAGTAATGAGCCACAGTATAAACAACAGCACCAATTAATTCGTTTTCTTTTGCAAAGACTCATGCCATACCTAAAAGACTGTTGTTCTGTCTAGTTAAACACTCATGCATTAAAATGCTAATAATTAAACTGTTACGACTGACTAATGAACTCTGCCAACTATAAATGATGGTCTTGTTAGATTCACTGCACAGCAAGGCTTCCTTTGTACTGAAAAAGTTAAAGGTTAAAGAGCTCTTGAAAACAGTGAGTAGCATCTAGAAGCAATTACATTTTTTTCCTGGAAACTAATAGTTGTACAATAATGTTTCAATTCGCACTCCGAAAAAAAAATTACTATGAGCTCCATTCATCAGAGCAAATCTGCAGCTTTCTACACCATGGCAGGTTGTTAATTTGGCTTCTGCATCCAGCCTACTCAGCCTATAATCTAGTGTTTTGCAGAACCTTTTATTGATCCTGCTCAAGGAAACTAAAAGGGCAAATTCTCGAGCTTGACTTGTGATACCTGTTGAGTAGCACTCACTCATGTCAGAAAAGCACTATGAGATTGAATTTCAAAAGGCTTATGTGGCAGATTTACTTGGATATAGTGTTTGTTCGCTAGTTGTCCCTGTGCATTGACTTCCAGACAATACAGTCTTGGGTAAACAAAGACAACAGAGCTGGAACTTGAACTGTATGCCTGTAAGGAAGCCTACTTGATTACATCTGTGACCACAGCTATGCTTCTTGACAAATACCTCCCAGGTGAGAAGACATAGGATTCCAGTGTGATCACTCAATGAAACTGTGAGTTTCGGAATAAAGACTTTCCTGTAAACCTCACGTTCCTGGAAATTAAATAGAATCCCTAATTATTTCCCTCTTTTAAAACTTACTTGATCTTGGGTTAATCATTAAAAAAGAGTTGCTATGAATCCTAGATGAAATATGACTAGCGGTCAGTGAAGCTAATGAGATATAACTGAGCATGGACAGAAATGCTAAGGCTCAGAAAAACAAAGATATTTTCTTCTCTAAGTATGGACTTGTATTCATCCACAAATTTCATATCTAAACATTATTATTAATTTGACTATGCACTGAAGAGAAGCTTCTTCAAACCCACGGTAACTACCTGCCTAGCCACATTAAACAAGATCCCTAGATGCGATTTAAGCAAGTGCCTCTGAATGAACTGCATGCAGTCCACAGCTCAGTTCTGACATTGCAGCTGGGCCAGGGGAACCTTTGGCTGAGGACCAGGAGATGACAGTTAAGGATGGTAACTTCTTTGTGGTATTTCTTGTAGTACCTTTGCTTTGTGGTGGGCTTGATAGACAACTGGTGTTTCATTTGGTCTTCCCAGGGGCAACCCTATTCACCACTGCAATTCCATAAGGATATAGCTGGATTCAGAGCCCTAATGGATTTTCAGCACAAAAATATTGTAAGAGATATAAAGTAGGTGTTAAAGAAGAATGGCCCTGTTCTTTATTTGATTTTTTTTTATTCACGTGGTTCAATTGCTCAAATGATCCAATAAGTCACTTTTTAAAGGTGTGCTAAGAACATATGGGTCTGACTCTTAGATCGGCAGTAGATTGATAGCACTGAGCTCTGTGAGCAATCTCCCGAAACCAACAAGTCTTCCCAAAGGAAACTATCCTCACATGTGAGTAATTGCAAACAGTTCTGGTCAGGAGTTGCAGAGCTTGCTCTGATCATGGGCAGTCCTTGAGCTGCAATGTGTTCAGGTACAGACAAGCATTGGGAGTCATTAACAAAGCTCTCAGCTATCTGTTATGCACACCCTGAGTCATGGCAGATGCAGCTGCAGGGTTCAGATGATGTGCCTGCAAGGTGTCTACTGCCAAACCTCTTTCTCTGGATGACCATCTCTCCTGAAAGATACTTGTCTTGTTACGGGAGTCACAGTCATGGAGATCTGCCTACTGCACCTGATTTGCTGATGTGTGTGCTAAAACTATAGTCCTAACACTAGTCCAACAGCACACTCTTTGGTATTCTTGCCCTTTCACTGTTCTTTCTATTCATTCACTTACGTGCTATAAGAAAGCAGCTAAAGATTTCCCTTGACTCTTTCTGTATTGGCCGTACATGAATTGTTGAGAGATCTGTGCATTAGAGAAATACTCAGCCAACTGGATTGCTACTGAAATAACTTTTACTTCTGCAAAAGGTGGGCTGTTGCTTAGATGTCACTTCAGTAGCTCATACGGTGAACAAACTGGTTGTTGAGAAAAATGTTGGAAAGAGATTTTACAAAATCTCCCAAATATGACAAACTGCCTTCAGTGTACCAAAAATTCTTTCCAGGAGCAGACTTATCATACCTCCTGATGTGTCTACATTTCTATGCACATTTGCTTTTGAATACTGCTGTGGAGTTATGAATATACAAGTATACATATATATGTATTGGCTGAGATTCAGGAAAGGGCCAGCATGACAGGTCATGAAAAGTGCAATTAATTATGTTGCTCTACCTCCTTTATAGTAGGCCACACCTCAGCATGCACAGACTTTTGCTTGAGGTGCTTACACTGGTTGAGGGATGACGTTATATTCCCAGTGCCCATTTCATTTAGAAATAGAGTCCAGTAAAACTATAAAAGAATATTTTGCTTTTAATTTTCTCTAACCTATATAGATGTCCAGCACTAAAACAACATGGCTTTATAGTATCAGTGCTTCCTTGTGGCATAGTGGAAATAATAATAGTAACTATAATCACAATGCATTCTTTGGATGATACTGAAAATACCTGTGAGTCATAGATATTACATCCAAGAAGAGATTCACCATACCCAGCAGCGGAAGAAAGCCACCTGCTATTTTGCAAGATAACTCTACAGAGAAGAGTTTCTGATGAGGCAAAGAACATATCAAACTCACAGTCCTGGGGAAGAAGTTGTGTGCAGCATTGAGACAATCATTCTGGGAGCCAAGCACTCAAATGCTCAACCCTACACAGTCAGTACAGGGGCAAAGAAATATACTTATTCTCAACTTTATACAAAATGCTTGTTGTATTGATACCGAAGAGGCATGCAAGAGATGATTGTGGATGGGCTACCAGCGTGAATTATCTTAGGAACAGGCTGTTGTTCTGTTTTGGAAGTGAACCTCGTAAACTTTGCTCTTTTTCTGTGCAATACTGAAGGGCATGAAGGACATAGATGCTGATTTTTTTACTCAGAAGATGGTCATGCCACCCTTCTGACACTTAGAGACATCCTCATTCATATGATCCTCTTAATACATTTGTGGCAGGGAACTGGGAAAGTGGCTCAGAGAACTGGGAATACATGGGATGTCTGAAAGGTCTGAGTAACCCTCTCACCTCTTTTTTTCATCTTTGCAGGTTTTCCAACACTGTGGTCTGGGACACACAGTACAGTTGACAAACTGCTGTAAATAAAAGGTCTTTCCTCAACATGTTTGCAGCTGACAGGAGATAGGAAACACGCAGAATCTACTTGGTCAGCATTTTGTCATCAGATTACCAGCACAGTGTTGTAGAGTCCGCAGAACAGAATAATTTGGATTTGCCTTATTATACAATAGTAGGGTTAACAGAAGCCTCTGAAAGGCAGTTCAGCAAACAATATCTTTTGAGCTCTTCCTTGATCTATAATGCTGGCAACCTGAAATGAACAATAGCATTGTGAGGACTCCAGTGTGGATATTAAATCAAAAAATATCCTTTAAACGTTAGATACACTGAATAAAGGAGAACCAAAATACAAACTCACTGGAACGCCTTGGTTTTGAAAACTAACTTGAGCAATATTGGGCTTGGTTTTGCCTAGGAGAGAAAATGGGAAAAAAATGAGCAGAAAGAAACTTTGACAATAGAAATACATTATATGAGAGAGGAGGTAGCAAAGATGCAGAGAATACCTGCAGGGAAAATTATTAGTCAAACATTGCTCTCTGAGACCTAGTGTGTTGGCATGATGGAGAAGAGAAAATACTTCTAGATGCAGATAGCTATGGTATAAAATATATCTTACTCTTTTCTATTGCCCAGCTTCCATGGAGTTCTCTCCTTGTTTTCACGTTTAACATGACAACAGATACATCAGCTACGATGTAGTTCATAAAAACAACAGTAAAAAGAACCAACTTTTATAGAAAAAAAGAAAAAGAGCATTATAAGTACTAGGGAAAAGTTTTGTGAATTCAGGCTAGCTTTTCAAACATTCAGACCACCCCTAAAATAGCAGCTACAGTTCACAGGGGCCAGAGCTACACAAATTCCAGCTCTCCCTATGTGGTAAGTCTAATACTTTCTTTTCTTATGCTTTAAGGACTTCAAATAGGGTTTGTGCATTTGACTCCTTTTATCTCTTTCATAGAGTTCTCTCTGCTTTTAAATCCCTAAGTATCTCTGTCCTCCCCCTGCCATTCCTTAACAGATCCAGGACAGCACAAATAATGCCTCTTGGCTTTGAACACATCATGGCAAATTTCACTGACAGAGGAAAGATGTATGAGCAGTTATCGGGGATAGTTTTACACCAATCCATCTATTGTACGCTATGTTCACAATCTTGGGCTGGAATGAATTTCAGGCAAAGTGTGTCCCTTGCAGACCACTTAAAAACAGAATAGATTCTGTCTGAGGGCCCAGTCCTATCTGATGCTAAGCACCTTACAGCATCAGGACCTCGCTGAGAAATATTTTCCTTAAATTTCTCCAGGGCTGCATAGGGCTTTGTCTCTTGACAATGGAAAGATGACAGGAAGATGGCAACAGTTTGGCTGCCCCAAATCCTACACAATTCTAGGAAGAAATGACCCCATTCGCATAAAAGGACACCAAGTCAATATGCATAAATGAAGAAGGAAATATTTAAAAGGAAGGGAAAAAAACCCTTCTTGAATGATGACCCCACAGGTTTCTCTCTTGCTTCTGCTATCAGGATCTACATGCAGGTTCTTTTGGGAAGGCAGCACATGAAGGGATTCACCTGAATAAAGCTGTACAATTTCGACCTGCATCTGTAGGACTGGGGCTTTTGTAAGATATTAATGACAGAGGTTTGTATTTCTTCTTTTGTATGGTGCCTGTCATACTTTTGAGAATGGTATAAAACAAGAAATAATCATTACAATTCTAGCATGGAAATCCAGTCATTTTCATTTTCTAGGTACTCTGTTTAATCAGTGCATTAAGACATTGACTATTTGGTGTCTCAATAGTACTGTGCTTGCATACTTTGCCTTTGGTGGGAAAAACAGGGACTGCTCTACTATCATATTATAATTCCAAATGCAGGAGTTCTGTGTTTCAGCTAAGACAAATTTGCATAATTTTAAAGCTTGATTTGTAAAAAATGTGAAATGCCTGCAGTTTATACTGTGAAACATTTAAAAAGTAAAGCAGATTTTTACAAACATTTTTGTAACAATGTATTTTTAAACATGTAATTTATTAGTGAGGAAAACAGCTCATGTAATAAGGGATCGCTATGAGTAGATTTAATATATTCTAGCATTTAAATATTATTGTTGATCATAAAAGATTAAATGCCCTTTGGTTTCAATCCTTTTATTAGAAGCAGCAAATTTATTTTTCTTGAATGTGGCAAGTCAGTTTGAACGAAAATGTAAATGCTTAACAGACTCTGTGCGTATGTGCACACAGGCGTGTGATGAAGGGATGGGGCATTTTCCCCGAAGCTTCAATTTCAACTTACTCATTTGTTATCATTGTTCATTAACTACGTGGTTGACCTAAGATGAGCCTGAAGGATTACAGAATATTTGTCTAAGTATTTAACAGAAGCTTATACAATAATAGTATTTGTTAAACACCTCAGGTTTCCCTCCCACCGTCACTGTAATCTGAAAACATGTAAGGACTGGATGGAATGAACGCAAACACAGTGGTGCTCGGTTGGGTCAGATGTGTCAGTTCAGCTTGGTTTGAATAGGTAACCCAGTCCCCAGTGTAACTACATTAACGGGAGTTTCTGAGAAACCACTGTCAACTGTCTGATTTCATGCTGATTTGT
Source organism: Morus bassanus (assembly GCA_031468815.1). Classification (NCBI taxonomy): domain Eukaryota; kingdom Metazoa; phylum Chordata; class Aves; order Suliformes; family Sulidae; genus Morus; species Morus bassanus. Next base: position 8,800,146 of record CM062575.1, on the reverse strand, counting down.
TTCTGGATGGGCGCTGCTGTTTTTCATTGGGTGGCTGAGTAGCTGGGATAATCAAATTCATGTCACCTGCAAGCAAGGATAGACTGAAAAGCATGACTAAATGGGGAGGAAAGCCAGGATAGTGTTTCACTGTCACCTATGTCCTTAAAATACTGCTTACGCTTGCCATTACATTTGCTGTCTGTGTAGTTTCTCATGGGAACACTGACAACCTGAGGCTCACAAAAGCAAAGCCAGCAAAAGCTATGCTGAGAGCAGACCCCTGACGTACTGTTACCTTGTTTGATCATCACCAGTTTAGAGCACGCTTCAACAAGGAGGAACTGTGTGTCATCCTTCCTCATGCTCAGCAGCCCAAACCCCAGTGATTTTTGCTGTGTAGACCTGTTTGGACAGGAGCAGTGGTGCAGCCCTGACTCTGTCTATAAACTCTTCTTTACTAGTGCTTCCTAATGACTTTGCACTATCTGCTGCTGTCACATGTTAACGAAAGAGATAATCTAATTTCTACTATTTGATTAAAAAAGTGTCATATCTTAAAAGAAAAGAGAGCTCCAAAAATTCAACACTCAAAGCCTGTCAGAATAGCAACTTACCATAAAGAAATTATCTACATTGCTTCTGTTAGGATCTAGCGGATGTGCTTAGGTTAACAGGCTTGCCTGCTCAGGCTCCTCTGTTTGCACTTTCCCTGTTAGCCTGGCCTGGACACAAGCTACTTTTCCCTGTCATGTTGCAAGATATTGTTGCACCAGCCTGCAACACTGAGGTGGGAATTCAGAACCAGCCCCAAAGTTTCCTGCTATGGTAGATCTGATTTTTCTTTCTAGATTTCAACCAGACTGGAAGCCCATGTGTCCTAACCTTGGTCCTTAAGGAGCACAACTGGACACATTACTGAACTTACTGGTAGGGTCTCCCAGGTAGAAAGACATTCCTGAGAGAGTGGCAAAAGTTGAGACCAAATTCCCAACTTACGGTTTCAACATAAGTTTAAAAGACTGTCTTACAGATCTTACCTGTGTTGGGACTGAACTCAAAATTTACCCAACCTGGCTGACATAAGAGGACAGTGCAGGGCATATGTTTGCCCAGAAACAGACTTTCAGACCTTCTTGAATATAATTCTTTGGTAGTTGAGTGTTCCTTGCTAGTTAAAGAGGTACTTCCTTTCTAAGCCCCTTTATGAGTTTCCAGGAAAAAAATTACTCCTTTAGGCTGATACTTTTGTAGCTTTTGGAAAGTTTGGTAAAAATCCATATGGTTGGTTTTGAGCATGCTTAAAGAATTGTTTCAGATGTTTAACTTGTGCTTGGGTAACTGAAAACAGTTCAAACTTGGCATGTAGTCTCCAGTGAGAAATGTGGGCTTGGATAAGTTGGAAAAAAAATTGGTTCAGAAAGAAAGGAGTTATAAACAAGTGGAAATAGTATGCTTCAGTTATCCAGATGTATGCCAGGCAAGCATAGACGTCTGGATATCCACATGCTGAAATAAATGCATCTGTATTTATTTAAATGTGTGATGTAATGTTCATGTGCAAACATTTCAGTAAATGGTAGGCATGTTAATTTTTCCCATCTCACAAAATAAATATAGACAATACATGAGATATACATATATGTACAGCTTAGAAGTGTCTGGCTGACCAAGAGAATGACCCAGAGCTCTTGGACACCAATGAAAAGACTGTTCCTGAATGTAATGGAATATGGGTCAGAGTCCAATGCCCTACAATCCTGTTCATGTATTAAAAAACAGAAAGGGTAAATACACATGTAAAATGTTAAAAACCTCATCAATCCTTAAAAGTTTCCATTACACTATCTCAGATAATATTCAGTGCCAACTGTGATGAATTAAATGTTTCCACAGCCAGCAAAAGCTGTTCAAAACCCAAAATGTAATATACGATTTTCTTGATTCAGAATCTCAAAACACAACCTTTTAAACAGAGGTTCAATCATCAAATCCACAGGAGAAGTAGCTCTGGGTTTTCTTGCTGAAAATCCAAATTACTTGGGTGCCAAATCTTCACATGCCTTAAACTGGTGTCGCTCCATTGACTGCAGTGGAGCTATGCTGATTTACACCAGCTGCATGGCTGGCCCATAAATATTTTCAGTTGATCTGGATTATTTTATATATTATATGAATTTTCTTTATGGATTACATGGCAAAACATTTGTTCTCAGCTTCCATAATGTCAGGCTCTGTGAATTTATTTTAATGTGGGACCATTCGTGTGGTTCTATTATTGCACAACTGAATACATTTGTGCTCGTAACATGGTTTCACTGCATATCCTCCCATCTATGCACTCACAGGCGTCCTAACAGAAGAGTTTCTATCACTCCATCTATCCATAGGAAGTCATATATTGGCGTGAAATGGTGAATCTGCAGCTGCTGTGGGAAACATAGCACTGAATGTCAAGCTGTTGGTCATGTAAAAATTTCTGCCATAACACTACCGTAAGTGTAGTTCTTTGCATGTAGTTATGTTAGTGGGGTTTTAAAGTTAATCATGCATGCTATTATTCATCAGGGAGTTTATGCTGGACACTTCACGTAGCACTTTGACACAAAGGTAAATAGATTCCAAGGATGCAGAGTAGTGGGATAATGAGATTTTATTAAATCTGTGATCTTCCCCTCTTATAATGGGACTTACTGCAGGTCCCCTTTTCTGTGAAGGATTTTGTTTGCAATAGCTCTATCCCCTAAGTATAATGCACAGGGTTTGGGTTTATTATGGGCTTAGTGAATACACTCAGGCCTTTCATTGCGAAGCCCCTGGGACGTGCGTAGGAAGGTGTGCAGCCACATCCACAGAGCCTGTTCAGGGCAGGACAGATACCTTGCAGCCAGGCTTGGCACAGGGCAGCTGGAGATGCAGGCAGGGAAATATCCTCTCAGCAGCCCGGGAAAAAGAGATCCATCTTTCCAGCTATACAATCCCATTTAGAGTGCAAGTAAATACAGCATATTTATATTGCATTTAAAGATAATGTATAAAGAATTAATTTCTGACTAACATATGTTCTAATAAATGCAGAATCATTGCAGAATCCAACAATAGTTTGCTTAAAACCATCTTACCACTTTCTCCTGCTTTTTATCTGATTATGTACAGCCCATAACAATCTGGTCCATAATATGTTTAGCTTGTGTTAGTAATTTATTAATCCTCAACAAACTATTTGTCAGTTAAATGTTAAAATAAAGCACGATCAAAGGAAACGTAACAAACTTGCACAAGAAAAAGACTATTGGTCTGGCTCTCAAAACCCATGCAACCATCTGATAAAATCCTCCTGAATCCAAATTCAAGTAGTTACAGACCAAGATTGAGGTATATGGTCTGGTAAATTGGCAGAGCCTGAGAGCAGTTACCAGCACCTGCCCAGATGGTACCTATCTTTGCTTTTATAAGCCCTACTTTCATTTACAGTTTTCTAGAAGAGAAAGTTCAAAGCAGCTACAACTATTTAATATGTGTAGGCTTTTCTTTATATGCCAGAGAAATTAATACTGAAGAAATTTCCTCAGCCGTCTTAGTCCGCAAGTGCCATTTAAAAATCCAGCCGGACTATCAGCCCTGTTTCCTTAATACCTGCAGCCTTCATGGCATTAAGCACACATGACACCCCATGAGGCAAGAAGTAGCATAGCTCACACACTGCATGGGGGAAACTGAGGCACTGGGAGGCTGAACAACACAGCTAAAACTACACAAGAGTTAGTTCCACTTTGCTGTAAGGACAAGCACCCAGGTCAGCCTGGTTCCCAGGGACTGCTCTTACCAGCTGGCTGGACTTTCCTCTCTTGGACTGTAATATCTGCTGGAGCACAAACAATGCAAAGGACAAACTATCTGCCTGCTCTTCCACTGATGCATTAAAATAAATGCAAAACTTGCAAGGGTTAAAGGCTATGAAACTCAACATTAAACAGTCCAGCAGTTCCAGCAAGGGTTAAGACAAGCCTGTGACACCGGGAGACACACCGGGACTCTCCTTCTGTGCTACATATGTAGATGGGTATTAAGGACATGCATCTCTCCTCATCTAAAATCATGAATTTTTATGAAGTAAGCCCTGCTTTCCCATAATTCAGTAGGGTGCACTTTGCAGACCCTAAAGTGCTGTCACTACAGAAGGTTTCATTGCTTGCACCTGCTAAAACATTTGAGGTATTTGAGAGGCAGTGAAACACATTTGCTTTTCATTTTATCTGACTTTGAAAATCTTTGAAGTGTTTAATAGTAGTCCAGAAAAGATTTCTGCCTCTTAATCATTTACTTGTAGGGCACATTCTCCACTGGTAGCCTGTCAGGCAGAAAACGAGTTTAGCCCAGTTTTATTAAGTGCCACATGCCGAGTCAGTGTTCATTAAAGGTGTTTTAAGGTTTGAATTATGTAATTTATGAGAAAAAGAAATACAAAATTCCATTGTTTTATTAATATGCAGCACAGGATATACTGCTAATAACATACTTTTTAAACAGAAGTTTTATTAAAAAAAATGCTTTTATAGGGGGCTACAGATAGGCTTTTAAAAATCTCTTTTTCCCTGTTCAATAAAATTCAAACATTTTAATTCAGTCAACATAGATTTGAAAAAAGGAACTATTCTTAACCTCTCCTTTCGGTCACTTTTCTTTACACACGTTGTAGACAAAGGGGGAAAATAAAAAAGCATCAGAATCTTTTTTTCTTTTTAATAGAAGTGACAGTATACAGTATTAAAAGCAAGCCAGTGCTGAAGCCTGCAATCAGATATTAATTCACCCTTTAAACAAAACAAAACCAAAAAATAAAAGAAATGGTAAAGGAAAAAAGAAAAACAAAATAAAAACTCTACAGTATATCCCCAGGAAACAATATTTTCCAGAATTATTTTAAATTGCCCCCCACAGATGCACAGCTAATGGGATATTTTTAATTAGATGAGGGCTTAACTAAATCTTTTGGTAGCCCACTAAACCATTTTTATGGTCTACATTGTTTTAATATTGTAAATAGATTTTCTTATGCATATGCGAAAAACACAACTTACGAAATACAAGGAGTACATTTTTCTTCCCAGCCTATCTGGCTCAAGTTACCTGAGCCAAATTCTGGAGATCCAAGGTAGGCCTGATCCTGCAGCTGGCTCTGGCAGGGAAACTCCCTGTCCCCTGAGATGGGATTGCATCCATCAGGGGCTCTCCTTACCACCTCTCCGTGGCAAAGCTCCCACCAGCATCCTGTAGTTTCACTTGAAAAAGAGACTGTGTGAGGCCTGAGGAACCAAAACTAGTTGAGTTTAATATGAACTTTTATTGCCATGGGAAAGTCTTAGTTATCCAAACTTATACCAAACTGGAACTCATTAACCCCTTCAAGGCAGGCCAGGCTGTAGTTCCTGCACTGGCGGGTTTGTTTTGTTTTCTTCTGTTCCATTTACTTTATTAGTTTGTTATTTACTTTGGTGCTCTGACAAGTCCGGGGAACAGAGAAATGTTGATGCTTTGGGGTGGACACGCCGTGTCCATGAGGTTGAGCTGCTGGATAGCTCAGATTGTGCAAAATGGAAAGAACTGGTGTCCGCAATCATTGCTACCAGAAAGGTTAAGAAAAAATAAACATTGCAGATGCGATGCAAGTCACTAATTTTGGAGTCCCCTGTGATTAATCCTGCTCATACTTTGGTAATGTGATGATCATGTGGAGTCTTACCACAGTTTATGGAGAGGAAGGTATTAGTCTCAGACCTTTGAGATTTGGCTGTTTCCAGCAAGTAAACTCTGCACATACCTCATACACAGCTGATGTAAAGGAATGATGCTCTATATAGAGGACACTGAGAATCATTAATCACCAAAAGGTTGCAAAATATGTAGTTGCTGACACTGAATAATTGGTCATAACATATTGTACAGAGAATACAGATGTGGTAGCAAAACATCTTGAATAGGAATAGCAATTATACTTGAGTACAACAATTAATTTTTAAATTTAACTTAGGAAGGGGGGAAACATAACTATATTAAGAATTTGTTCATTTGATCCAGAGTAACATTTTTAATAAATTCTCTGGAAGCATGAGCCAAGAACTGTTAAAAAACCTTGCCCTGCAGAAAATACACTTTTAAAATCCTGTTTGCTCTGAATCAAACATTATTTTTACAGTGAGTCCTCATTTTATGGCAGACACATGCTTGTAAAAGTTGCCATTGTTTGTGTGGAAGGTGGGAGGGAAAAAAACCAAGGGGAAAAATTGGCAGATGCTTTACCTTAGAGCATCCTAGCCTTTTTTAAGATGGCTTCTGCAGCCCTGGCTCCAGTAAGGAGTCACTGGCACAAGCAGCCTTGCTGATTGCAGTCAGCATGTATCTAACTGAGGACCTCAGGCTGCAGCACTTGGGAAATGTGGCGGCCAGAGCAGGGCATCAACTTTTGCTCCAGCTCTTAATTATGGCTTTCAGAGATGACCTCTTTAATTGCTGAGGCAGGCTCCTTTTGGGAGGAGGGAAATGTGGTGAGGTGGCACTTCTACTGCCATCACCTACTGCAACCTGCTGGGAACGCAGAGGCGGAAGGAAGGAAGGCAGAGTCTGCTGCTTCTTCTTGTGAGACTTGCAGAGCAGTCTATGTGCTGTGACCATGTCCACACCTGCTTGGAAAGGATCCTTGCCTTGAGCACATGGGTAAGGAGCAGAAGACTTACCTGCTGGGCACCTCACTTCATCTGCAAAAGATGGGAGTGCGCCTTACCTCTCTGAAGTGGTAAGGAGAAGGTGTTTTTAATTCAAGTGGAGGAACTAGCTGCTTCAGTTTTATTGCAGAATCATGCTAGTAATACATCCAGATTACTGAAGCTCACAGTAAGGAAGTCAATTTATAATGACTTTGCCATTGTCCTGTTGCTAATGTGCCACATTTGATTCTCCTCAGCTGGCTTTGAAAGGTCTCTTTGAGGAAGGAGGAGATAGCACCCTTGCTTATGAAAAAGGCAAATTATACCCAGGGGCAACATCACTGCACAACAGGAAAAGGCCAGCCTCCTCCCAGGAGACATGGCCCCAAATTAAATGCAAGTAATTTCCTGACTAACCTGTGATTTCTATCTGGTTGCGGCTTCTGGCATACAGCTAAGTCTCCGGTTCTGCTGTTCTGTTCAGCAGGTCTCACATGTGCTTTCACTTTCATTTCCAAACTTTAATACCAAACAGCCCATCCACAACCTGCTGCTGAGGCAGCGGAGGCCATGGATGCTGGCTCTGGATTGTGCAGCCATGGGCGGGAGGAAGGACTGTCTGCTTGGGGGGGCAACACACGAGAGGGGTGCCTTAGCCACAAGGGCAATGTGCCAGCAGAGGAGGTAGGAGTGGCGAGAAGAGCAACACGCTCCTGCAGATGGTTCCTTTGCATCCCATATGCCACCCAACAGGGTTTTGGGCCTGGCTGCTCCCTTCCCTCTCACCAACCTAAAAGTGATGGAGCTACCATAGGCATTGGGCTGGAAGAAACTATGCCAGTAACTTTCTTCTCTACTGCAGGCAGGTCTCCATTGAGAATATCGCTGGTATTAGGTCAAAGTGTCTTTTTTACAGCACCAACAAAAAAGATTCAGTGACAGATTGGAAGGGCCCGTTAGCCATCCTGTGGCTGGCAGGACATCGGCTAGGGAGGAGACGGCTTGGGAAGGGGATGAGTGGTAATGGGCTCCATGGAGCATGTGATGCAAGAAGAGAGCCTTCAAGAATAACATAGAATCATAGAATCATTTAGGTTGGAAAAGACCTCTAGGATCATCAAGTCGAACTGTCAACCCAACACTACCATGTCTCCTAAACCATGTCCCCAAGTGCCACGTCTACGCATTTTTTGAACTCCTCCAGGGATGGTGACTCCACTACCTCTCTGGGCAGCCTGTTCCAGTGCCTGACCACTCTTTCAGTAAAGAAAGTTTCCCTAATATCCAACCTAAACCTCCCCTGGCACAGCTTTAAGCCATTTCCTCGCGTCCTATCGCTAGTAACTTGGGAGAAGAGACCAACACCCACCTCGCTACAACCTCCTTTCATAAATTACATTCAGCCTTTCTGTGGTTAATTCTAGGAGAAAGCACTGCCTGGAAGGAAGGAACAGGAGACACAACAGCCTGCAAGATCTACTGGGCAACTAATGACAGATTTACTTTACTAAAAGTACTCTACCTTGATTTATCCCAAATACCTGTCTCCCTCTTGTACTTTCAGAGCATTTGGGGATAATTCTATGGACACTGTAGCACTTTTGCATTGGGAGCTATCTGTTCAGTAGACCACCTGCATATGGGCTACAGACACCCCTGAAAAAACCTACACAGAGTCAGGGTGAATCAAATGTCTGACCTTTTTAGTAATTGGTAAGGTGGTTGAATAGTCCATTCGAATAAAGCAGGGACATGCCAGAATCATCTGTAGAAATTATCTGAAATTTAAACTAATGTGTGTGTATGTGGCAAAACAAGACAGCAGCTCCCTTACTGCTCCTTGATATCAGCAAAGATGGTAAGGTATCACACATTGAATTATTTTTTCTTAATGAACAAAGACTTTAAGGAAATATTCACTCAAAAAGCATTAGAGTAGCTCTAATGTTTTACTCAGATCAAGCTGGAGAAAGAAGCAACATTAGTCTTTCAACATTTAAGGCCCAGGGTAAAATAATTTTTTATGTTGGTGTTACAATTTCATTTGGGAGTACTGTTTTACCACTGTTCATTTTTTTTAACCTAAATAGCTAATCTCTAGTGTGTCTTCAGTCATATCAGCAAAAGTCTTCCTTCCACTGGTAATGGTAGAATTTTTACTGGTGTCAGTAAATTCATACTGGTCACCACGTAAAAAAAGACTGTAACATAAAGAGACTGTACCATTTTTATTATGCTGATACAATCAAAATAATAAAACCTGTGTGTGTAAATGATAAGGGATATTAGTACCATGTTGTTCAGAAATTGGCACAGGAACAGAAGTGAATGAAATACATCTGGGAATAAGAACCTAATTCATATAATAAGCAATAGGTTGCACAAATTTAATCAGTTGGAGAACTATTACATGCGTAAGTAGATACTCTGTGGTGGGGGGAACTTAGATTTGATGTGCAGGACTTAAATGGTCAGTGTGCTCTGGATTTTGTTGTGAAAATGCCTATTTGTTTCAGGTCAAAGTGGTTTTCAGGTTGAGGGATTAATTTTAATTTCTGAAATAACTGGCCTATATCAAAAAGCACAAATTCCAATTTGGATTTTGACTTACTGCTACTCAAATTACAGGAGACTTCCTTCTGAACACCTCCATCCTAGGCCCAAATGAACCCCAAAGTCCAAGTAGAAGCAGAGGTAATGTTGCCAATTTGATCTTCATTTCTGATTAAAGCCATGTGAGAAATGATCAGTTTAGGCAAGGTTTCTTCATGAGATTAAAAATAGATACCAGCCTGGTGAAGAGGTTCAGAATTATTTTAATGTCCCCAGGCAGTGCTTGCTGTTCATAAGAAAACAGGTTTTCATAGGAAACTTTTGCAAAGACCATTTTCCCATTAATTTTGTGGGGAGCGTGCCTCAGGTTTTTCAGTGATTGCTGATGGTTTTGGGACAAAAAATTTTAGTATGTTACAAGACATATGTAGCTTGAGATGTATACATAAAAAAAGTCTTGAGAAAAAAATATTATTTCTTATCTTTTTTTAGTTCTTGGACTTAAACTTTGGCTTGCGTGAACTTTTCTTTGGTGAAATGTCCCTGTTTACAATAGGAATACTAGATGTTTCATTTTCCTGAGTATTGCTTCTGAGGAAATGCCGTAGCATTGTATTTACAAGATACCATGAACTGTCAGTTTCCTTGAAACACAATGTATTTAATACAAAGCCATTAAGCCTTGTAAAACTGTCAAAAATGTAAATGACACTTGTAATAAAACCTTGTCGTGTGACCGGCTCTAGCTAATCAGGGTTGATGATATCACTGCAGCTGATCACGGCTGGTGCTATGTACATTTCGACAGCTTTATGACCTGCATGGATTTGTGTTATTAAAATTGTACAGTTTTGTAAGGAATTTGGGATTTAATAAAGCAGCAGAGAAACTACAAAAGGGACAATATATCCCACTAAAAGTGAGCCAGGCTTTAAAAAAATAATATAAACAGATATAGCGCATGAGCGCGTGCGTGTGTGCGTGCATGCGAATAGGGAAACCAGGAGAGGTTCTCCTTTCCTAACTCACGCGGGGTATGAGCTGCTCATATAAACCACTTTTATGTATTTATAGCTCGGCAAATACCTTGCATCTGTGAGACCATAAAACAAATTACAATGTATCCAATTGCTTCAAGGTGGCGAATTGTGCTTAAACTTAATGACTTGTACAGATTATAGGAGAAAGAGCATTACCTGTTTAATGTCTGTTTTAATAAGTAATTCCCAAACAAGTATAGTAAATGGGAGGTTGGGGTTTTGTTTTGGTTTGTTTCTTTTTATTCTTTTTTTTTCCCCCCCAAGATTTAAATGGAGCAGGCCTTCACCCTTGCAAAGGCAAGGTAATGCGCCGTTTTATTTATTTTGCAATACTTGGAACTGCTCCCCGGAGTACAAACATGTCAGAAAAGGAGAGACGAGGATACATATTCTCCCAATAATCTATAAATTCAACCTAATGGGGCAGATATCAGAAAAATGTGTTGGATTGAAGGGACATAAATCACCCCTGGTTTCCTGGCATGAGCTGGCACTGTGTGCCTTATATTTCAGCCAAATTATTCCATTTGTTTCTGAAGATATTTTAATCCCTCGTGACCTCAAACTTCCCGTGAACCAGGGCCCGAACAAAAGGCCGCCCACTGTCTTTGCAGTAAATCTGTTGTCTCCCTTCTAGGCCCGCAACCTGGGATCATAGATCACCCCTGCACCGCATCTTGCTTCAATTTACTCAATTAACTCGAGTAAAGCACTTGTAAGTTTGCAGATGTTGCTTTATTATCAAGGCCTAAAACGTACACGAGGGTTCAGGAGCCCGAGGTTACGGGAAGGTTGTGTGAGGGGGAGGGAGGGCCGCGCAAGGCACAGGCCTCCCAGCCGCCTCCTCGGCCGGCGGCCCCGGGCCCCGCTCCCCGGCCAGCCCGCCTGAGCCCCGAGAGGCATCTCGCCTTTTGGGGGCTGTCTGATGGTATCTCGCGGAAAGATAGGATGCGAGAAGTAGGTATTCCACCTCGAGATGAGATAACGTCGTGATTAACAGATGTTTAATTGGGCCATTTGTCAAACGAAGAACCTGCCTAAAAGTCAGCGAGGCTAAGTAAATTATTTCCAACCCTGCAGGTGTTGGACTGGCAGCTCTATTACTCTTCTGGAAATGGGCTTTAGAAGATTTTTATATGAAAAGATAATTTATTTCTATGAGGTATTATGTTGTGCCTTTATTTATGCAATACGCTTTCAGGTTTGGGTCCGGTCCTCCTTTATCTTGCACACTGGAATGAACTGGGGAGAGACAGGAGGAAAACCAGTCGTCCTCTCACCGCATCATCCAGATAAAGTCTTGTGTCATGTTATTTAATAACTTCCCAGCAGCCAGTAGCTATGAGGTAGAGGACAAGTATGTGAGAAAATCTTACAAGAATAACTGGATTAGTCAGTACACCCAAAAAACAGGGTTTGATCCTGGCCCAGGCAGTACAGAGGCAGAGGGGCTTAGGCACAGCGTGGGGTCAGGAGCCTCCCGACATTTCACTGCCTGCTGGTCTGAGGTTATGATGTGGATTTATACCTGGTTATACCTGCATTTTTATTTTTGGTTCATGTGGTTTCCCCTCCTTTGATTCTTAAGTTCAAATGAGCCCTAAGACTCTATCAAAAAAATTCTGGAAAGGACAAAAGGTTTCAGGTGAAAACCACATTAAAAAGGGTAGGTTTTCAGTGAGTTTGCAGCAGATTCTGTCAGGGACAAGGTACATGTTCATTTAAAACACCTGCAGATCTAGAAATTTTTTAACAAATATTAGGCCCAATCTTTAGCAGGGATGAGTTGCCAAAGGCCCATTTACTTCATGGAAACTCCATCTCTTTACATCAGCTGACAATTTGACCTGGAAACTGAACCTCAACACACCGTGAAATCAGTTACCAAGTGAGTTCAGTGTTGTTGCAGATTTTACAGCAAGTTTCATCCAGGTGTAAATATAAACTGTGTTCTTCAGGAAGCTCAACTTAATAACTATTTAGCTTGCATTCATTCTCCTTTTCACCACCTGACCAATTTAAGGTGCATTTGTGATGGTTACAAAAATGCCTATTTGTAATTTCTGTGGACCATTTTCTTCCAGCTGCAGCTTTTTCCTGTCAGCCTACAATTGTTGCAACAGAGGATAAGTCTTTGGAGCTGCTGTGATGCCTATTTCTGCAGTGCACAGGAAGGTGAGGAAACTCCTGGGCAGCCTCTCCATCTTTTTCATTAATCTCTGTGAAACAGTGACAATCTAAAATAGGCCTTTTCCCTTGGGCAAATTTCTTCAACAGGACATGGCTAGAATTACTGGGGGCTCTCTCACATATTCTCTGGAATATCCTAAGCCTGTATTACACCTAAACTGAGGAGCAGATAGGGCTTTTTGTGTGCAGCAAAATGCTTGCTATTAAAGAAGAACAGGAGTAGCAACACCAACACCAACAGCTATCAGGCTTTATCTTGCCTGTAGTCTAGCTCCATGATCACAAGGCAGTTGATAGCATATTTCATGCTAATGCTTTTTGTGATCTTTATGCCACTTACAGGTATCTGAGATAAGACCAGATCTCTGGAACTGCAAGAACAGAAAAGAAAAACAAACCTGTATTCCTGGATATCTTTCATCCTTTATGGCATTCAGCCTATGCACAGTATGCTGATAGTTTTACAGTTTTTCAGCTTTGCATGCATCTTTATCAGGCTCTATTGGGCTTAAAGGGTTTTGGCATATGAAGACCTTTCTAATGGTGACAGCAATTGAGCGGACTGGAATGAGTTAAGCAAGGTCCGATTCTGTCGGTTTTTCCTGCATCATCTAAACTGAAGCTTGGGTTTGATAGCAAGCCAAATTTTTAGTCCTCAGTTTTCAGTATCTGTAATGCTTTAAACAGAGAAGCCAAACTAAATCTCAGGGGGAGTCACATGGCTCACAAATGTGGATACAAATGGGTTCATATAATTTTCGTGCAATATTTTGTGTGTGAAAGTCTCTCAAACTCTTCTTGGCTTTTAACTTTCATAAGAGAGTCTTTAATTACTCTTTGAATATGCCATTACATTTCTTTTTTTACTCACAGCATTTTTTTAAAATAGTGGTCTGTTTTGTTTCTATATATAATGGAAGTTAATAAAATATGTGCCAGAAGCCAAAAATATGATGAGCTATAAGGCATACTCCAGACTGTAAGGAAAAAGAAGAAAGAGCTGGCCTTAATTCCACAGCCTATCAGTATTTCTCCTTAGAATAGATATTACTTTTGGTTTGTTTCCCCCAGAATATCTGGCCTGAATCTAAATAATTCTCCCCCTTTCTAAATCTGTAGCTCACCAATTTGTGCTCATTTAAAGTCTGTCCCCTGTGCCAAAACCTGGCTATCATTTAATTCCAAAGTCTAATGCTGAGCTAGAGGTTCCCTGTGTCTTTTTCTTAGACAGTATTATCAGTGTACCCAGGTTGGATCAGATCTGTTGAATTGAGACAGCTGGGGAAGGACTCTCAGCAACATGCTACAGATCCATAAATTTATTCAGTTTTATTGCTGCAGTAGGAAGGAGCAGGTCTGTGAAAGCATCAGCTTGCTCTTCCTGCATCTCCAAGTGGCCACTGGGGCCCAAGCTCATTCCCCCTGGCTTTAGACCCTTAACTTAAGCACCTGTGTTAAGAAACTGGTAGCCTGGTTCCTGCAGGCAATGCACAGAGATAGAAATCTTACCTGAGCTGCCTCCCTGTCTCCGCTCCATAGAGGGAGCTTGGTGATAGGACTCTTGAGATGCTGGCATCTGGTTTACGAACATTGACTCTCATAAGAAATAAGTTTGTCCATTAATCAACCTATCGGACTGAGTATCCCAGAAACACTTGGAACTTGACTTTCAAGCGTTTCTGCACGTCACCGTTTCTACACATTTGGCATAACTAGCTCATCTGAACCATGCTGAATATTTTGTCTGATACTCTGCTGTCTGGAGATGGTTAGCAGGCTCTCAGGAGCACAAGACTCAGTCACAGCACTTATCATATATATGGGTATATTTGTGACAGAAGTCTGATCTTCCCCTCCCTGCCAAACTCAGCTAAATATGTTCACAATGATTGGGCCAACTTTGCTGCTTTTGGTAGGGACATGCCATTAGCAAGTGGTGTGCTAGGAATGACCACTGTGTCTTTACAAAAATGTGCAAGTGGCACTAATGGTTCTTCACATAAAACGAGGTATAGAAGTCTCTTCAGCAACTGACATAAACTGAACCTGCTGCTCTCCTATCTATACTCCTATCTTTTAATAGAAAGAATACTTTCTGACTTAGAGTCCATGTAGCAGTGGATACAACCTATGCAGGATGAAGTAGAGGTTGCCGAGCTTGTCTAACACTTTGCTGTTGCTGAAATAGGGGATTCTCGCTCTTCCCCTTTCTTCCCTACTCTTCTGTCTTCCATTGCACTTCCAGCCTGATAAGTGTCCCCATCCCTGCACTACTTTTTCAGGTCTTTGCTGGCCTCATGCAACCTGGTAGTCTGGCAGAAAGACCAGCAAGGCTGGAGCAGCACAAAATATGTGGAGGAGCTTGGAGCCGGGAGCAGGAAAGAGCGAAGTAGAGAAGGGACTTCCCTGTTCAGTGATGATGAACTGAGACATTGGTCACTTCCCTGGCAGACATATCTAAGCCACTGCTAAACAAGATGACTTTGGGGTTTGCCAGCTGTTTAGCTCCATGTGAATTAGATGTCTGTGCTGTCACGTAGCAGCTGGCATGTGAGAAGTTATCTTTGCTCAGCTCCTTTCTATCAATACACCAGCTGTCAGCTATTGATAAGCTGCTATCAAAACCTGTTAGCTAAAAGCTCATTTGGGTGTAACTATTCCGGCTCCAGCCACTGTGACGTTGGTGCTGTTTTTGACAACTTACAGTCAGGAGACAACCATTGACTTCAAAGGGAGATGGGTCAGAACTCAGCCTGTAAAACACAGAAGCATCATCTCAAGCATTGCAAGGTCTGTGGGGAAGCAGTGTCCTTTACTGGTACAGTTAATGTTGAAGAAAACAGCAGCATCTACAAGGCATGCAGCCTTCCTTCAGTTTCTGTCATGAATTTCTGCACGATCTTCGCAGTTCAGGAATGCTGGCTGGAAAGAGTCCACGGCTATACTTGCCACCACTTCTTTCTTTCCTAACCCCCATTTGGAAACCATTCTGAAAACATCTCCTGCACATGATGAGGTACATCTTGTTACCCTGTTGTTTCTCTGGGACCTTGCACTTGGGACTGTGCACTAAATAAAGATTTCTAATTACCCTATGTTTGCCAGTTATTTTATAGAACTACGTTGCACTACAGTATTAAAAGGCATTTATTTCAACAACCAGCATGGATGGTGCGTTCTCAGGCCTTTTCTAGAAGAATAGGTAAAGTGTGATACTGTGAGCTTGTGTGTTGAAATGCCTGTGTTCTTGTTCCAGCTGTGTCTACTGGGCATTTGCAATTCTTTCTCCCCACCTATCCGGTCCTGTTCTTAAACCTGCTAAAGCAGGCCCACTCTGCGCTAGCACTGCTGCTGGGGCCTGGGATCATTTTCACCTGATTAGACCATTCAGCATTGCTGCACTCTGGTTCTCACCAGCATGTCTTCTTCACTTTGTCCCACATGTTTGAGCTAACCTTCCTTTCCCCTTACAAATCATTCTTCTGCGAACTACTGGCATCTCTACCCACATATTTTTGTATGCAACTCAGTAGGAAATGTATGAAATCAGCGTTCCTTAAAGAGCATTGCAAGCAGGTCAAACTTCATATTCCTAATGAAAAGTCTTAACAATGTTGCTTCAGATTCAGGTGCAGTTCAGCCTCTCACTTTCTTCCTTCTAAATATGATTTTATTTGGTATCTTGAAAACAAGTTCCAGGAAATTCCATTTGGTCTTGTTGTGAATCATAAACCTATTGTGTCTCTTCTCTGAACACTGGCTTGGCTTTGCACAAATCTGCATAGAAAATGATCGGAATAAAAACTTGCATTGACTTCACTGGAAGAAGTTGAGATTTTTTTTAGTTTGTTGTCAGTATGAAAAGTCAAACAAAAATATTTTGTCAAATTAAAAAAAAAATGTTTGGGAGATGTGTGTGGATTGAAATAATAACTAAAATCACAATTTTGTTTCAACAGAATTGAAAGTTTGATTCCAACTTAAATATTTTAAATAGATTCTTTTATTTTTAAAATAAAATTTCAGAAGATTGTCATCCAGAGGTGGTTTTAACCTGGGAAATGGGCATGTTCTTTTTTGACTCAAGAAGTCAGATCCTATCATTCCATTTCAATCAACTGTTGAGGAAAAACCCAGAAACTCATGAAACTTTTTGGTATTTAATCTTTATTTTTTCTCAAGAAAAGTAAGAAACCTATTTGTGCAAAAAGTAAAAGCAATGTAAAGGCCATCCAGCACTCCCGGAAACCTGGACTGTGCTTGAAGACTCAGTGATTTTGAAGTAAGTTAGTACCTTTTTCTCTATTTGCAATATCAATAGCACAATGCCCATCAGAGATGTGAACTAGGACTGTCCCAGTGAAAGACATTTTGGATCCCTGGGGGGGTTTTTTGCCGTTGAAAGTAATGAGATCCCATCAGGTACACTGAAGGTTGTTTTGTTGGCAGTGGCTGGGTTTTTTTCTTTTTTTATATAAGCAAATTTGAATACTATGCAGCAAATTGAATGACAGATACAATTTTGAAGGCTAAAAACCTAAAACCTTTAAGCAGTGATTTAAAAGGTAATTATTATGGATATAGCTATTCAACATTCATTTCTTAATATTGTTCCCTCAAGAAATAGTGATTTAGTCAACCAATTATTTTATCTCTTTTAGGGATACTTTCTTAATTGCAAAACAATCTAAAAATATAATCAGCATGCTAAATACATGTGGTATCTTGTTTAGAATGCCATGTTGGAGGAAGAATGCAATTAAACTGTCAAAATGTAATCGTTTCTCATATTTAATTTAAAGAGGCTGATTCACATTTGCTTCTCATGTTTAGGAGTTAAAAAACAAAGCAAGCTACTAGTACAACTACTAGTTTTTAATAAAGACAACATAAGCTTGGAGCACTGACGAAAGCTGTCTCTGTCATGAGATATTTTTATCAAAAGATAGGCAAACATTCACATTTTTTCACTCCTCACATAACTGCAGTTCAGAATTCAGAGTTTCAGTATGTAAGACGGTATTTGTAATTTCAGGTGCAGCTCTAACAGTGTGATGTGTAAATTGCACACTCTCCACCCGCCCCATTGCCTTTGGAGCCACTACTCCTCAACATGTCTTCCACCCATCGCTGTTTCTTCCTTGCTACTGGAGGAAGTTTGGAGGAAGGGGATCTTGAGCTGGGATCCATCACATTCAACTTTTCTCCCCATCACTCCTGCTCTGGAGGAGGGGAAATATACAGACCTGCAGTGATTTCACCTGCATCCAAAACCACCTACCTGGTGACAGCTAGTCCAGATTTGCCTTTTTAATCATTCCACACTGAGTGACAATGTAAACAACAGAGCAATGCAGTCCTGGGACTGCTGTTTCACAAGAGACAAACCTTCAGTGTAGTGGAAATGCTAGACCCGTTTAGGTAGGTGCATTATCTACAAAGACAGCTCTTAGCAGAGAATTCTCCTGCTTATGCAGATGCATGCAGATATTTTCACCATGATGCCAAAAGAACCAGTTTTTGCTTCCAGGTCAGAATAAGCAGGTTTTTCTTCTTTTCTTTTAAATGTCAGGTTAGTTCAGCAATCCTGTACACCTGTTTTGGTAGCAAATGACTTCTTAAAAGTTGTATGACATCCAGTTAAGGAAAATCTTTGAGTGAAATTAATCTGAGTCTGCTGGGCCCATGTCAAGTTGTCAGGAGCTTTTGAATCCCACTTATCTCCTGAGCAAGGATAGAAGCCCTGTGGAATCAGTAGCACTGGGATTTACCTTCAGATCTTAGATGGGGTAGAAATTTTCTAGTGAGCACCACACTGAATTTCTTTTTGTGGTAATGAACACGGTATCACAAATTATTCCAACCAACTCACCCAATCACCTTACAGTTGGGTATTGGTGCCTTAAGTGGTAGACATTCTGGTGAATAGGCACGAAACACATATAGAAATGCAAGACAAAGAAAAGTCATGGTCATACACATATTTACAACAGTGCATGTCTGCTTTGCCTTGGATGTGTTACCTAACAGTTTATTTGGGGAATTGTACTGTCATTGAAAAGCTCCCATTTAAGTACTGTTTCAGTGAAAATATAGATTACTGGGATTTTTTTGTAACTGTATTGTTTCTTGTGTATTATATGTATCCTATATATATTATTATTACTATGCAAACTGAGTGGATTTACTTTTATTTTAGATTATATGTTTTGCCAATTCTGCAACTAGAACAACAAATAGCACTAGTAGGTTGCTATCCCATCTATGGCGCAGCCTTTAGAGAGGGCCGAGACATCAGCTTAGCAGGTGGGTTTCCCACCTATTTGTTGCCAGCAGAGTAGATCTGCAGGTTTATTCTTACATACAAAGGCAGGATCTAGCAGAAAGATGGTTACAGATCTGTCTGCCTCTATCCCCTAACATCTCCCCTTCTCCTGACAGCACTCTCCTTATTTCATAACATGGTCCAGCTGCAAGTGGGATGCTATACAGGAAGGGAGCATTGCTGGTGCAAATTGAAGTCCTAACAAGGCTCTGGTGAGAAAGAGCAAAGAGGTTTACAGCTATGCCAAAGCTGAATGGACATGGATTTACACAAAATTGCAGGTGGCACATCCCTTACTATAGAAAGAAATCCCTGTTGAATATTATGTGCTGTAGCCTTACCCAAAAATCCAAGCCCAAGTAATGTGGAAAAAAGCCTGCCCATGCAGTTGATGGAAATGGTGCTTTATAACAAAAAGTGCTGGAGGACTTTAGGGCCACAGGCCCTGCCTAGAAATATACTGATGGGCCCATAACACATTTCACTCTCATTTGCATGAGAGACCTGATTCTTAGGTAGCACCTAGGGAACAGGCAAGAAAAGTGACACTGAGCCCATACAGTCTGATTTAAAAGTTATTTGAGTATTTGGCTTCAAGCCTGTGAAGCCAACTCCTATCCACATTTTTTTTTTTTTTGGTTTGCATCTGTATTGTTCTGCCCCACCATAAAATGGAAAATATATTGTAGAAACCCAGGAGTCTCCACCAGACTTGACCTGTGCTTCCTGCAGGCCTTTGCCTCTTCTGTGGCAGTGTGGAGGGGTAGAGGGGGTCTAGGCTCCTGGCAGGGCTGTGGGTCCAGGGTACATCAGGATACTGAAAGGCTGCTCCCTGAGCCACTTTCAGGTCCTTCTCTGCCACGTTTACCAGCTAGCAAGCTCCAGGGTAAAAAAAGCAATGTAGCTGCCACTTTCCCTTCTCTGTGTTATCACCACCTTTTCAGCATGCTTCTGACCTGAAACCAGGGCAAGTCTGGGCTACAGATGCCGTGTTTATATCTGCTACCTCTGAACCAAGGAAGAGCCCTATACCCACAGCCAGAAGTGTGGGAGGGAGTGCATTTTAACAGCTTGATTCTGCAAATCCTCAAGTTCTGCCCCAACTCTCAGTGGCTCCACCAAGGCTCTGGCAGACGTGGAAGCAGATGAAAAACTCCCCTGTCACCCGTACTCTCCTGCAGCCATCCTCACATGAAAAAACTGATTTGCGTGTGCCAGGCCAGGCCTTGACTCAACTCCGGGAATTTCATACCAGATTTGTATCCCGTAAGAACAGGCATTAGGGTTGCCAGTTTGAAATATGACAAAACCCAGCCGCCTCAGACAAATGGCTGCTACCCACGCTCAGCTTCGTCCGCACATGTGTGGTGCTCAGGATAACAACTGCCAAGTCTATAGTAAAAGAGGCCAGGCAGGAAGCCAGCCACATGGCAACTCTAAATGATATTAATAAGACTTTATAAAAAGTTAAAAGCACAACGTAGCTTTTCAAAGTGTTTCTTAGAGATCTCTACATATGCATAGGTGTTTCATGTCTATGAGATAGAGGCTTGGGGTAAATTTAATGCAGTATTCTTTTCTGCCTAAGTATTTTTTTTCCCTCCTGAAAGCTGTTGATATAAACTGGGACTCATTAAAAACACCTTGTGTTTTGTTTTTAGAAATCTTGAATTATATGTCATTCCCTGGATCATTAGAAAGTGATGTAGCATCAGCAACTACTCCGAAGGAGCCCTGTCTTGCGAGGAACAGAATATTCTTGCCGCAGTCAATGGCAGTAAAAGGGTGCTTAGCACCTTTCAGGGGATGCTGAGCATCTCTCCCAGGCCTAAGTCCAGAGATAGCATTCCCAAAGGACAGATACAAGGATATTAAAAAAGACTTTGATCAAAGAAATATTGCTTCTTTCCTCCTTTCACTAAGCAGATGTGCAACGTGTCTTGGGAAAGAAATAGAAAAATTCCTGAGTGATTTATTTGATGAACCTAGTTTTAACCCAGGTTATTGCATGCCTGATACGGTGATGCTGGTTATTAGTTTCCAGTTGAAAATGACCAGATAGAGGACATATTCACTTCATCAATATAATACATTTATTGGTTGTCAAGAGAGTCACATCACACAGATATGTAAATCTGTCACTTTGTCTTAAAAGTGTATTTCTCTATTACAATGTTGCTTGATGTATGTTTTAAGGCAGTAAGACCTTTTAAATATTAAAAAAAACCAAGACAAGGGGGAAGATTTGTCTATTCAATCACAGGATTTAAGACATTAAAAGCAGATGCATCATTTATAAAAGTAGGATTTTATCAAATGCCATTGTAAATGAAAGAATCATATCTACCATATGTAGATATGTGAATTAAAGAAATCTTCTTTCCCAGGAAAATTAACAAACTCTTTTGCTAGCATTAAGATGGATTAGTCCGTGAAGCTGGTTACTAGTTGACCACAAATCTTGATTTGCTGTGTCAAAACTAAAAGAGAGCAGAGTCTTTGCGTACGTTATATAAAAAAGTAATGTTTTTCATTCTGTTTATATGTCCACTGAAGTAATCCTAGCTTTGAAAAAATACATTCAACATTGGAAGTAAAGGAACTCAAAGAAGTTTAGTTATAATTTAATTCTGTTCTTTACCATTAAAAACTGCAAGAACTATCAATAGCAATAAATAGTAAAAATAGCAAGAAACTCACTAATCTGCATTTCTCTCTTCAAAATGTGCAAAACTGGCTTTTTTGAAATATGATGGCATTCTATATTTCAAAACAAAAAATAACATCTAGCATCATGACATATTATGGTACTAATCCTTCACAAGGGTCCAGTGCTGCAGTGGTGGCATGTATTCGTTAACAACTCTCCCTGCTCCGTGTAGAGTAAGACCAGGTTGCTCAAGGACCCCGAAATACTGAACCAAACCCTCATTTTTTTTTCTGTTGGCTGTATTTTTTTGTGATGGGACAGAGCAATATGGCACACAACTCACTTGAGTCAACACGAAGCCTGTCAATAGTTACAGTGAGATTCCTCTTCAGGAAGTAGCTTAAGATGATGGTTTTGCTGTAAGCTAGAAATGATGTTAAATGAGAACAAATATTATTTATTTTGATCATGCAATAGTGAGTGAGTTATTGTGTGTGCATGTTAGCTATCAGAACAAAAGCAAAGGAGCTGCAGGACTAAATATGAGACCTTTATCTGCCAATGGAAAGAAATTCTTACTGCCTTTGAACAGATACCACACTCTGGGCTTATTTCAGCAGGTCCTCCATATGTAAAACTGCCA
Source organism: Morus bassanus (assembly GCA_031468815.1). NCBI lineage: Eukaryota > Metazoa > Chordata > Aves > Suliformes > Sulidae > Morus > Morus bassanus. The sequence goes on along the minus strand of CM062575.1, from coordinate 8,778,062 downwards.
CTGAATGTAAAAAACCTCTATGTTTCCAGCGCCTCCGGAATCGGTGCTGTATCGTCCTGGTTAAAACACATGGTAGTTTACCAGCTGGGTGTCCTTGTTGAAAAGGAAGTTGCCAGTGCAGAGGAGAACATGATAATTAATTTACATGCAACCAGTTTAAAATAAGGAGAGGTAAGCTTGATAGGGGGAATTACAAAGCATGTTAGAAAGGAAATAAGAAGGACATGGCAAACCACATAATTAAGGTACAGATTTTTAACTTCATTTATTAGGGCTATAGATGCACAGAGCTCTATGGGAGGAGATCTTTTGGTGTAGTCTAAGGTGTTCTAATCTAGAATTTTAATGGAGTTCATGACAGAGATTTGAAGCAGATGAGAAGTGTGGGTCTGGGTGTCAGCCTCTCCCACTGAAGTTGGTTGTTGATAACCAGATCTTTGATTCCAGTTCATCTCCAGTGAATACTCACCTAAGCCTAACATAACCAGCCTTTAGTTCATCAGTTTACATTATAGAGTCTACATCGTAACAGCCTACTGCTTTGCAAAACACAATTCATTATCATGGAAAAAGAATGCTAAGACTAAAAGAACACCAAGGTTGATCATAGCCTGAGCAGCTTCACTGGTGTCCAGTGTGCTTAGCTGGCTGCCTGGGCTTCAAATCGCTTCTTTGAGCAAAATGGCAACTTCAGGAAGGAGAAGATGCAATCATAAAAATAATTTGCCAATTTGGTCATGCTAGGAGTAGCTGCTGTACAGTTAATGATAATTCATAGCTAATGATTCTTAAATACTGCTAAGAAATCTGTTAGACTATAAGATTGTGTATGGAAGTGCCTACTACTAGATGATGGGGCTTCCAGGAGAATTTCCTGGTGTGAATTTGGGATGGTGATATTACTCAGATGTGTTGAGGTCAATGGTAAGCCTAAATGTAGTGGTGCTGAGACTGCCATGAAGCACAGCAGTTCTACCTGGTGCATGTGCTACATTCATTGCAGAGAACATTACTGACTTTCTTTTAGGATTTTAAAAAACCCACATTGATGAGACTGGTTTTATGTCTGTTTTCCTGTTCTCCTGGCTTCAGTTGCAAGGACAGAAGTTTTTGGGCTCAGAACCTATTAAAATGGCCAAAATGAGTTATTCAAGAGCTTAAAATCAGAGGTGGGAGAAAGGAAGTGTTTTGCTATTGTTTTACAAAATTGTTGATGGCAGTTTCTGCACTGGAATAAAGATAATTACTAACACCTCCACTTTTTCACACAGTTGAACTGCTACTTTCCAGCCAAAACTACGTAAGGCTCTTGATGTTTTAGTGCAACATGTACCCATATGGACAGTTTCTTCCTGGATCTCCCCACCCTGTAGAGATTCCAGAGATTGCACAGCTTAGCTGCAGAATCCTGGACATAGCAGCAGTCGCATAATCTCTTCCTCTTCCCAGAAAAGGGAATACACCTTGGGAATTTGGTTTTTATGGTAACCCCACTGGTGCCCCAAGACTGTGCAGTTCCCTGCCGGGCTGCCTTGAGAGAGAGGGAAATGGGGCTCTGCTGGGATGAGGGAATTTGCAGGTACCCAGTAGCCAGCAGAGAGTTGTAGATATGGCTCAGAATAACAGGTCCTGACCCTGCCTGCCAGCATCCCGTCCCCAACTGCACCTGCCTCTCCCTTTCCACCTCATCCACCACCACAGCTAGTGTTTTATCTCCTACCTGACTGCTGCCTTGGTCCTCCGTCCTTTCCCTCCTCCTTCTGCCTCCTGAGTGTCCTGGTTTTCCCCTGGCTCCTACCCGTACATACACACGTCTGCCTGCATTCACTGAACATAGTAGTACTAGTAGCTTTTATTACTCCCAGTTCTTTATTAATGCCACATGTGCTGTTGTAAGGTTAAGTTATTAAGTGATATCCAATAATTGTCTCTGCTCTAAAGTGGACATTTCATTTAACTATACTCATGTGGATCTGTTTCAGTACGATTTATCATGACCACATTTTAAGAAACATTTCAATAGGCCATTTCTCTCTTTCCTTTCTTTAGCGTAACTAGACCTAAAAGGTCCCGGTCAAAAATTAAATACAATTACCTTTGGAACAGCATGAGGGAATGTGGGGTTTGCATGTGCTTTGGAAGTTAAAATACATATTTTACCAGGCTATCATCTCAGCTGCAGAGTTAATTTTACTATATTTGTGCACTTGCTGGAAATGCTTACATGAAGGCATACAATGATCTGTTTAGTTTCCAGGAGAAAATTATGTCATTTGCAAGCAAGCTTTCAGCTGTGATATTTTATAATTGTTTAGATGAAAACCTGATAATCCTCTACTCCTTCACATAAACTGCAATCCATCTTTAAAACTGTGATAATTCATAAAACCTGCAGCTTAATAAACTAACAAACCCCAGGCCTATGTTATTTTAAGGGAAGTCAATCTTTGATCAGTCAAGCTGAAATGGGTCTGATAAGTGGAGGCCTTACTCACAGGGAGCAGCACTCCAGTTTGTTATTGCTATTTGCTCATCATCCTCAAGTGCAAAATAAGCAGAAGTCTTTCCGAGCTTCTTATCTCTTTTCACTTTCTTCTCTAGATCTCTGTCGCTTTAATCCAGCATGTCTGCTGCTGGTTAACAAGGAAATCCTGTGTCAATTATCGCCAACAACTTCCTGCTGTGAAGCTGTGGGGAATCAAAGCTTTTGAGAGCCTTTTTCACACCAGAGAGTAGTGCAGGGCCTAATTAAATGGCCCTCATATCCTGCAGCCTACTGGTGGCCAAATGATAGAGAGCTAATGAATGATAACCTAATTTTTTTCCAAGAATTGTTTTGATTCTTCTGGTCAGTTGTGCTTATTGAGTCGTGGCTCATTGTTTGTGCTTAGGGCTGAGGAGGGCGTCAAAAGGTAAAACTTGAGAAAGATACCGATCTGCTTGGTATTGTGCACAGACCTTCGATTATATAAATATATATATTGCGTATCGGGAAGGATATTTGGTAAAAATTGCTTTGCTGAAATGTGTTGCCCTCTTTCCTCAATATGAATTGCTTTGGTGACTCTTATACACATGTGGGCTGCAAAATTGTCCTATAAATCCCCCTCATAAATGCTATCGCAACAATATTATTTTTACAGAATCACCGAATAAGGTATCTGCCATCGCTCGTGCACAGCTGCCCCGGTTCCCCCTCCTCTTTTTTCTTCTTTTTTTTCTTTCTAAAATTGTTCTACGAAGAACTTGATCTCCTGCCCGAACAAAACTGCAGCTCTTGTACGGCTGCTGCTTGAGATTAACTAACCTTATGCTAAAGTTACACATAAAAGAAATGCAAATCTCTGCATTTAAGCTTAGACAAGCACCCCGAATCGCTGGCCACTTCTGCCTGCGCAGTGATGCTGTTCTGTGAGCACTCAGTCATTGAGGTCCCATGCTGAGCACCGCTTGCATTAGTGCAGTGCCGGAGCAAGGTTACCAGCAACAAAAAAACCTTAGGAATAAATAAAATACCTGAGCAGATAGCAGGATACTTGCATTTACCCCAATTGTTCATTTCTGAGGGTCCTATCGTAGTGCATGTGCATGAGGTGACAGACTTAGAGGTACCATGGGAGCCCTAACTCTGAATTTCCTGACTTTTATGGTTTTACATTACAACTTTAATGTTCCATTAGCATAGTTTTTTTGTAGTTAATTTCCTTGGGGAGCTTGGGAGAGTTCAGGTTGTTGGGGTTTAGTTTTTTGGTTTTTTTTTTTTTGGTCTTTTTTTTTTTTTAAATAAAAGGAGGGGGTTGGAGAAAGATGGTCAAATCTGCCCAGCTGCCTTGAAATGTTTAAAAGAATTTAATAGAAGGGTTCTTTTTTCTAGAGAGGAGCAAATCCAAAATGCCAGCCAGAAATATGCATACCTGCTTTCAAATACTGAAAAGCTCAGGGTCCATCCTGCCTCATTCTATAACCAGAGCTCTGGCTGAGACTGGCTGACATTAAGATCCTGTGTTAAGATTTTTGTTTAAGTATTTTTTTTTTTTTTTTAAAGGTACAGACAACCTGCATATGCTTTTGGCAACAAAGCTTGTAATTTGAAAAGCCTCACCTGAACTAAGCTTTCTTCCCTTCACACCATTTCAATTTATTTACAGTACCAAGCCTGTAAAGTGCTTGGTGCTTCTCTCACATCCAGACACCACTTGCATCTAGGGGCTTGCAATCTAAGAGGAAGACAGGAATTATGGGGGAAGAGAAACACCATGACAATTTGATGTGCTTTCGGTTGCGTGGCAGAAAGCTGTTGTTCATCTTCGGAATGAAAATATTTGGTGAGATATTGAGAGGTGCAGGAGCTTGGCATCAGTTCTGGATAACTTCATCTCACTGCGGTCATCTTAAATGAACCAAGGACCCATCTTGCTCTTCATATCTCAACTTCTTAGGGTGGAAGGAGGAACTTGGCTGCTGTGGTGCAGAGATGTTCAGCCAGTGCCGGGCAGGAGGAAAAGAGGCAGCAGGGCAGGCAAGCAGGGGAGAAAGGACATTTCAAAGGTGGGTTGCATGCTTTTGCAGTTGGTATTTCTTGGCCACTGCAGCTCACATACTTGGGCTGTAACGGTGCTCTCTTGGGTCAGGTGAGTATGAACATACCATGTGTTTAAAAAGAGTCCTCTCCTTTGGTCTATGAACATTATGAATCAGGCCCTTGATGTTTTGGGTTTTTTTAATAATAATAAATTCAGGAATCTTTTTATTTTGTTCTTCTGTGTTTGAGGCTTTTAATGTCCAAAATTCTAGCTCTGCTCATTGCAGAAAATGTGAAACTTCAATAAAACTGGGAAGTCTCCCATAATCACATGACTCCAGGGGCTGCAGATTCAAGAAAAACACCTGCAAAACACTGTGATTAAAGTTATCAAGAGCCAAGTAACTGTTTCCTCCCTTAGATAGTGTGATAAAGTTGCTCTGAGATTATGGATGAGGCAATCTTTTCTTTCTCTTTTCCTCCTTTCCCTGCTAGCCCTCTGATCCTTGAGCCCTGGCTGCCGCTCCCGAACAAGACATCATTGGCTGCAGATTGTATTTTCCCCGGTATAAATGATTCACTTGCATCCCCACTCTGCCTCCAGCAGCCAGTAGAACTCCTGCCATCAGTTAAAAAATGCTCCAGGATTTAAGCAGCAGAAAACACAAGTTTTAAGGCCCCGAGTCAGTAAAGCATCTTAGCAGATGTGTGCTATGCATGTAAGTGTCCCCTTCCTGGCCCCCATTTTTATGTTTAAAATTACAAATAGTCTTGCTAAGCTGAGGAGTTCAGCCAATATCTCACTGCTCAGGTACTACCTCTGTTCTTCTTGACATTTGTTGACAATGAACATTCGTTACCTCATGGAGTGCAAATTTTATTTGCTAGTTTTGGAGCTAATTAAATAGTTTCATAGTTCAGTTAAGGACATTGCCCATGTCAGTACACTGACATGTGACATCTCACATCTCACTATACAGGTGACGCAATTAATTCTTATGCATATTCTTATATATTTACATGGATATATTTTTTCCCTTCAAATAGGATTAAAAGACCCAGAACCACTAAGTAGTTTGTATCAGCTCTGAAAGCACTGTTTTTGTGGATTTTTACCCCCCCAAGAAACAAAGTCTCAAAATATATATTTCTCTTAGCTATTAATAGTGCTAGTGGATATTTGCTAACAGATGACATATAGGGATGAGGCTAAAAGGAAATAGATTTTAAACAGCCGTTCTTTGCTTCCTTCGAAAGTGCCAAAAATGTTTTAGGGTTTACAAACCATGGACCATATTTTACTTCCAGCTCCAACAGTATAAATTTAATACTCTGCATAAACCAGAATTTGATCCATACTTTTTAAACTTCCAAATATATTTCTTAATAACAAAATAAATAAATACACTTTCAAATCCCATGGGGAGATTTACCTGACAATGTAGTGGGCTAAACAGCTTCAAGGATTTGATAATAATTCACTACAAGAATATTTCAGCTAGTGGTATTTGTTTTTTCTTTCCAGGCCTAACCTATTTCTTTTATTAAAAATTATAAAGACTTGATCCTGCTTCCATTTTAAGCATCACTGCACCAGGTCTGATACAAATTTATTAATTTTTCTTTTTTTTTTTTTTAATCCTGGTCTGCTTCTCAGATGGAAACAGAGAATATTTGCTTCTATTCACACCATACACCAAACTATGAATATTATTTCAGTTATGATTTCCTATGTGTCTGTACTAAGGAAAGAGTGGAAATAAAGGACAAAACCAATAAAGATTCAAAACCAAAAGCATATGTACGGGAGAGTAATACACAAACAAAACAGGGGCTGTTAAACAGATGACTCCACTGAAATGTAAAATATTCCACAAGTTTTGGCAACTTTGAAATGCTACACTTTCTACATTTCATCTATTAATCATTTGGAGGGACTTTTTCGGTTAGCCAAAAGACAAAGTATTCCCCAACTGCGTTACTGATTGTGTGCATATAACTCCAGCCATAACTACGTCGACAAATATGATGAAAAAACAAGGAAGTGGCAGTAAATTAAAAATTATCAGCAACCAATAAGCATCAGGAAAAAATGACAGATTCTTAGGCAAATAGCAATAAACTAGACTATAAAAATCAGGAAACAGACTGGCTGAGTGTCTAGAAAATGTTAAGAATGAAAAAAAGGGACAGTTTTGATGGAAAGTTTTCAGACAAAAATTAATTGCTTCACCATTGAAATGAGTCAAATAATGGAAAGTTAAAAAAAAAAAAGAAAAAGTCCACAATAGGCAAATCCCTGCAGATCACAACCCGACAGAACTTCCAACACCAAATAAAACACCCTTCCCACTTAGGCTCCACATTATCACTTTCCTTTGGGAGGGTTCAATAATTGACAGAACCAGTTATTCCAATTAAAAAAAATAATAAGAAAAAGAATCTGCATATTAAATAACAGAGTTGTAGAGTAAACATAAAAGTCAGTAAAAGAACAGTAAAAATACCTTTGCTCATAGCAATATGCTATTCATTTAGTTGCCTGGAGAGTATCATTCATGAGTCCTTTAAGTACTGTCACAACAAATCTTTGGAAAGTGATGAATACACAATCCAGGATCCCAAACAACAAACTATTACAAACTATCTATGTGTGAAAAGACTGCTGGAAATTCCTCTAAGCCTCTGTAAATAGCTTTGAGTGAGGCTGGTTGAGGGCCAGATGCCCACCAGAGGCAAATCCTTCCTGACTTTAACTTTGCTATAGCCGTTCATTTTGTACCCAGTAAAGGTTTTTCCCTTCTGAAAATGTGAGACCTTAATTTTTCTCTCTCTGGTCAGGAGACTAAGACAATAACGCCTTTTGGTCCAACCAGCATGTATGCAAAAGTAATAATACTGTAAATACGATGTGAAGTTTTAAAAACTGGATAAAATTTAGCAGTTGTTCCTAGATAGCTCTTCAGGAAGCAGAACATCAAAATGAAAAGGTAATCTAAATTGGCCTGGGCAATATGATCTCACCACAAAGTTTACATTTAAACTTTATGTTCCTCTGTAGAGGCTTATATTTTATGCGGAGTATCTCCAAGAGCACCACAATAGCAGCAGATGAGCCAATACAGTTATATGTGTATTACAAACACATGGCACTTGCCTGGTTTTCTCCAGCTGGAGATACATCCTGAGGTGCAGGGGCAGGGGGGGAAGAAAGATATTTGAAATCTTAAAAGGGTACATTTTCACATTTATTTAGGTTTTTTTAGAATGTGCTCCATTTTTCCTGTGGCACGCCAAACTACCTCATCCATAAACTGGCCATTTAAAGTTATTTAATTTACGTGTACTCACTAATTAAACTATTGAGTGGAAGGGATATTCAGATTAAGAACAAACAAACAAAACTGATCTTTAAGTATTCTGTTATCGTAACCATCTTTGGAATGCTGACGCTTAGTGAACTGAGGTGCCAGGACCATGGCAGTCAAAATAAATTTGCTAAAGTCGCTATAGAGAAATGGGGGAAGGATGGCTGAGTGCCAGGGATGTGTCTGACCTTGTGAAATAGAGATTCATGCTTCTGATCATTAGAAATACTTTAGGAAAATAGATAGGCACAGGTGAGGGATTGCTTTCAAGGTGAAGGTATGTGGCTGAATAGCGATAACCTTACTCTCACAATGGGGCCTAATGTACTGAACTGAGTAGAACTACTCATTTGAGTAATTTAAGCAAAACATGGCCCTTTAAAAGCACTTTCTATCCGTAGAAATTAAATTGTTGCATTTGGAGATTTTAGGGCAGGGTGACTCAACACAATGTGCTAAAAAAGCTGAGGACAACAGTTGTTTTCCTCTGATTTGCAAGATATTTCTTAATTAGAATTTGGATTGCCCCCTCACCCAACAGATCAGGCTAGACCACGGATTTCCATAAGAGTCTGACTTTCTTTATATGGTGGAAACTGTAGGAATACAATGAAATCCCCCTCTTTTTTCTTCTTCTTTTTTTTAACTAAAACCCAGAAATATAAACATTAGGGTATTTTTGGGGAAATCTCAGGATTCTGAAAATATGCAGAGCATTTGAACTTACAGCAAAGCAGAGTATCTCAGATTGAGGGTCTTTATGATTTCCTCCCCTTCTCCTGTTTTTTTTTCCTTCTTGTCTGAAACAAACTGATTATCAAAGCCTAATGCTTTACCGTGTGTGAGAGACACTAAACTCAATAGACGCTCTGCTTAGTTAACTGTGAACATCACATTTTTCTTTCCAGGAATAAAGGTTCCAAATGTCAATAGCTGTTTTAGCCATGTTTGATAGGTAAATAACGTCTGAGATGGCACTTCTCAGACCCCAGCTATAAATGAGGATTACTAACAATTTTTATGCATTTTGTTATAAACTGAGACCAACTGTGAAGTGACACTGACATGTACCAGCAAAGAAACGACAAAAATCAAATACTTTTCTATGCCAATTGTGCACAAAGTGTTGGATCTAAGCATTATTATAGCAGAGCCTTTCATGTTGCTATAGCCATGGTTGTGTTTGCATTTCCATAATAAAACCTATTTTCAGGGGGTTTATAACTCGGCTGTAAGAAATTTACTCTGTGCTCCAACTTGGCATAACAAGGTATCAGCCGCAGAGCTGCAGCCCTCGAGCTTTAACGTTCCCTCTGTGCTGCAGGAAGAAAGGGTTGGTTTGCTTGCTTGTAGGTGTTTGCTGAAATTCATTCTGCAAAGCCAACATGGGCGTGCGTAGGGGATCTGACGATCCCGGATATGGTGGACCAAAGTCTAGTTCCAAATCTCTGTCTGCTGAATTCTTGGTGAAGAGTAACTAGGGGAACTGCACACAGAGTTAGGTACCAGGAGATGTATGTGTGAGGCATTTTTCTAGAAACCAACCCCAAACCCACCCTTTGGAGTTCGTTTCTTCATGGGCTAGGTGAGAAATCACTTGCAGTAACACAGAAATGCACATTTTGCAGGACTCTGTGTCTGAGAAAAAAAGGGGGAGAAATGAAGCAGGAAAAACTGAAGAAAGAAATTAGCTTCGCAGAGAGCTGACAGCGGGGGGAGCAGCCTGGTTTCTCACAAAACGGAGTTTCAGATGGTAGGTCCGGTTCTGCTGCAATGTGCTCTCCAAGCACAGGGACCACAGGGAAATACAGCTGCTGTGCAAGTGCGTGGTGGGAGAGGGAAAGGGATTTTTTTTTTTTTTTTTTAGCTGCTTTTCAGACAGCTGGAGCGTGAGAAGTTGGCAAATGGATGCATTAAACTGGAGCCTGTGCTTAGCGCAAGCCACTGCAGAGGTTGGTACAGCAGCTAATGGGCTCCGAGGGACCCTCGGCTTAGCAGCTGCGCTATGTTTCCCACTGGAGCTCTTCCAAGATGCATGGCTTTTTTCTTGGGGGACGGTAGGTAAGACTAGGAGTCAGGAAGTAATAAAATCTCATTATTACTATTTATTGTTAGTAAACATTTATGCAATGGTAATGTCTGGAGGTGCCAGCCAGGTACTGGCTGTTTCTCCATCACTCTTTATCTCAGCTGAGCCCCTCAGTGACTGAACATCAGGAACATGCAGCCTTTGGATGTCTGGACTTCGCTACGACTTCACACGGCCTGGTCCTTTGTAAGGACTGGTTGCTAGAGCTCCATCAGGAGGATGGGGTCTCGTACTCAGCCTTGCTGGAGGACCTGGCACAATAAAGTCTTTGGTGCGTAACTACAGCCCCCAATACCTATAACATGAATGGACTTCTCCCGATCGCTGATTTAAGGAGTGAGTGGGGGGAGGGGGTGGGAGAGCAGACAAATCTTTACAAGCTGCAAAGTTACTATATCTACAAGGCACAGACAGAGCCAGAACCATGGGGAACACAGGATGGAAACAATCTGCAGAGCAGATTTGCCTGGAGCTATGCTGCCTTTGAAAGGAGTGATACTGCTGGCGGCACAGGGAGGGGGACGGGCAGGGATGCAGGGCTACACCTGTGCGGCAGGTACCATCACCGCTTCCCACAGCACCCATCACTGGCCTCCACTCTTACCAGGGTGAGATTCATACCAGAAAGGACTGCAGTTAAGGTATTTCTGGTCCTCCCTAGACCTGACAGTTCCAAAGGGGCTTTTGGAAAAGTACAGGGATTTGTTTGTGCCACCAAAGTTGGGTAACTTCACCCCTTCACCTGTCAGCAGTCAGGTGATTCCTCTATTCCTTTCCATTCCTTAACACATCTGGGTGGAGAAGGGGGTCAAGGGGTGGTGAGGGGTTTGAGGTGCTGAAAATGTTCCTCCCAGGCAGGAGGGGAAAGGTGTCCTGCTACCCCTGGGCTGCCCACCCAGGCCCTGGGATACTGGAGGATGTGCAGGGACCAGAAGGACCATGAGAAACTGGTGACCAAGGGATGGCAGCTGTAAAGGTGATGTTGTGCCTCTGTCCTGCCGCAGTTTTTCATGCCACTTTAAATACACTTTAAAACACCATCGCTGTGTCCATTGTGTTACTGGGGCTGTGCTGTGCTCCTCAGCGCAGGGAGCTGAATCCCTTGGACTGGGGCAAAGCAGTGCCACCCTTGCATGGAAAGGATTAATTCCAGACTAAATATCCTGAAATACTGTCAAATACTGTTCAAAATGATTGTAATTGTCTTTAAATGTGTGTTCCTTAGTTTATCTTTATTTTTAAGCTATAGAGTCATTTGGTGTTTGTATATTTTGCAAATGTAATTTGAAAATCTCCCACATAAGATAAATTTCCCTAACAAGATGTGATAGGGAATTCATGTCAGGCATAATAGGCTATCAAAGGAAATGCTGCATTTAGGTCTTTTGTGCTATATGTATGAAATGTACAAAGTAATTATAAATCCTACAGTATCAAAATTGTCCATTTATGAGATGAATGTTGATAAAAAAAGACTTCTGATATTCTGTTTGCATTAAGAATAGCTTAAAACCTACTGGGCCAAATTCACCCCTGGAATAACTTAACTTAAACACAGAGAATAAATGTATGCTCTTTGTTTAAGTATTTTCCATATCATAAATAATAATCACATAAATTTATATCCAGTGACTATTCCCCAAGGTAGCTTAAAAAAATTAACCAAACATTTAATTTGGTTCTGACTCATATTTTAGTTTTTACTTTGGCTTACATTTTTTCAGCTTTTAACTAAAATTTAGAATTTATGTCAAGATGAGATTTAATGTAAATAAATTTTAAGAGTAAAAAATTAACAGACTTGTTCCACAGGGAAAAAAGTAATCATGGTAGATGCATTTATTGCAATGAGCTTGAAGCACATCTGCCCTACTTTTATGACTCTTCTATAGATTTTTTGTTGTTGTTTTTTAATTGGTCCATATCACTTTTGATTTTCAGTGAAGATTTCTTAAGGTATTAATGACGCTTCCCTAGGAATTCTGAAAGGGACCTTTGACTCCTCTTGGGCTTTATTTACACTGAGAAATACATCATATTAGAAAATGAATTAACTAGCAGGGGTTACTTCACAGTACACTAAATATGACTTTACTGTTAATGAATAAGGTTTGTTAGCAGTACTGTGAGATACAAAAAATATTTTTAAACATGCCATGTCCATGTCTACGTTAAGGGCTGAACCATGTCCACCATTACATGGATTGAAGCATATTACTTTCAGACAGGAGATGTTCTCTGGTAGACATGGCCCTCTTCTCTACTAGTCTGGGCTAAATTCTGCTTGAATAACCAGGAAAAAAAAAATATCTCCTTTTCATCTTCCCATTCCCACGACCAATCTTCTGCTTCTATTATTTAACTGACACTGAGCTCCGTTTATTTGCTGGCGGGTGTAATGGAAGAGCTGTCATGATGGGCAGAGTTTCCTTCCACGTTTTCCTTTTCCCTACCAAACAAACAGCATGGATGAGGCTGGGTTCTGCCTTCCACCTTTGCTCATACACGGATCTCTCTCTCCTTGGAAGATAGGTTTCACAGTATGCATAACCTTTGCCAAACTATCATAGCAACAACCGTAAAATGGCTACATCTGTGTTTAAATGGATTTGCTAGGACTTATGGGACTTTTTTTTCCCCTATGTGAAAATGTACTTCCCAGGAATAAGAAATGAAAACCTGCAAGGGAAGGCAATGTGAGTTAACACTTACCAGCTGGAAAAGGGAGAGAGCGAGAGCAAATAGCAGCAAGTTCATTCAAAAGCTGTAGCAGTTGTTTCTGTGAAATTTAAAGGATCAGTCCCAAAAAGGCATGCTGGGGGAAAAAAATCTGTTAGAGGACAACTTTTTCCAGAGAGAGTTAATAGACACCAGACAAAGAGGAAGGCAGTCCCCAACCTCAGACGCTTTGCTGCAGAATGAAAAGGCAGTACCAGCTGTACGAAGGAAGATAGTGTCTGACCAAGTTGAAATAGTCCTGTAATATTTTATTTTTGCAACAGTTCAAGAACAATTCAAGAGCTCTGCCTGATTATCAGTCTAGTTCATAATAGTCTTAAATTTTAAATGAAATGCATGAAACACTAACGTGGAAAACAATGTTACTTATATTTAGTGGTAATCTATACTTTAATACGGTATGATAGCATTTTTGGCCTGAAAGGGGTTACGGCCACATCCCACCTCACACACCCAGTCTGCAGTCAGATGGAGCGTTTGATCATCCCAGCACGTGTCCTCCTCCTGCATCGCTAATGCCTGTCTGGGAGAGCACGTTCATCCCAAGGGGCTGTGTGAATGCCTGAGGGGGCTCCCTTCAGCAGCTCTTGGAGTTCAAGCAGTTACAGCTGGTACCAGTTACAGCTGGTACTAATTAGTACACCTAAAAGATGCCCAAAAGGATAACAGAGTCCTCCTCAACAGATGCACCATGAGAGGAGGATACTCTGCTGCAAATACTTTTAATCCATCATCAATAATATGTTGATTTATTCAGTTTTCCATTTGATCCTAAAGCTCTGGTGTGTGTATGCATTTCTGAAAAATTGTGACACTTAACAGTGACAATAAAAAATCCACCCAAATTCCAAAATTAAAATAAAAACAATAACCTCAGAGATTGAGAGTCCCGTATGCCCTCCCTGGGAAGGGACATCCACAGCCTGTTGGAGGTGTAGCTCCTTCTTCCATGCAGAGCCCACCTTGGCTCTGTTGGAAAAGGACACCCCAAAGGCAGCTGGGTGCAATAGTGGGGGCTGGCCCTGGCCCTAAATCCCATCTCCCCATGGAGTGCCCATTGCAGACAGTGGGCTGCACCCCCAGGCAGCACGTCCCAAGCCAGCCCCAGCTCTGCGAGAGTCCCTTCCCTCACCATTGTGCAGGGCAGCCTTAAATCCACAGGCAATTCACAGTCCCCAAAATACCCCTGAAGGATCAGTGTTACCCCTGTAGCTGGTGCAAGTGGGGCATGAATGCCAGTGAGTGTCAGCACAGTTCAGCAATGTTTGTCCAACAGTAAGAGTGAAATCAGACATAATTCTTTGTTCCTGTTGTTATTCTGAAGGTTAAGGAAGCAAAGTTTGGATAAGTTTTCATGTCAGCTCTAAAATATAAGGAAATGTCAACCTTCCTTGTTAACTTGTCGTGAGCACACAGAGAAAACAGAGGACACGGGTGAAGATAGAGGTACCATTCCAAGAATTCTCCTAATTTGGAAGAAAAAGCCATCAGGTCAGAGTTTTTTTTCTAGTAACGTTTTGAAAGTTTCTGTATAAATAGGTCATCAGGCATTGTTAAAAATTTGGAATTCAAACTAGTCTCTGTTGAAAGACATATGTTGATTCGCAGCACAGGAATATATTTCTTTTGTATGCATAATTTGGTGAGTTTGGGAAAATATTTCTTTGCTGAAAGTCAGATATGCCCTTCAGACACTTTTGGAAGGTCACAGCTTATCATGAATCTTCCCACTACCCAGCAAAAAGGCAGAAAAACACCATCTTACATGGCTGAATTACACATCATGAGCTTCCTCTCTCTGTTTACACATTTTGTATGTAGGCACATTTACTCATGCAACCTTTGTAGCCACTCTCTGTTATTTTCTTTTTATTGTAAACGAGCAAGTTTTCTGTAATGTTTAAGAAAGATTCCAGCAGAACTAGAACCACATGATGCAGGTACCAAAAGCTGGCTTGGTGGTAAAAACGTTGCTCGTGCCAGGAGGGAGCAGCACGAGACCCTGTGTCCCACCAAAAGTGTTCTCTGAATTTTGAATGTTTGAAACAAGATCCTGTACGATTCCCAGTCCAGCCAGCAGCAGCAGGGATGAGAAGTCTCCTAAAGATCGCTGTTTACCCCCCACCCTCACTCCCTCTCTATATACTGTCTAATGTAGATGTATTTCCTCTTGATAAGCAAGGGGTGTACCTCTTCAGCATTGCTTAGATTCATCTCCCTTTAGAAACTAGTGTCCTAACCTAGCAGAAAAATTGTCCCAGGATCTTTCACAGTAAACGGGGGGATAGACAGCCAAATCACTCTCTGGTGGGATGAAGATCAAAATCATCTTCCATATGTGCCTGTAGCTGACTGTAGGGAGAAATCAGTGCAATTAAACATGAAATCAGTGCAATTAAACATGTAACACAGAAACTTCAACTATGAGATTGAATGTAGCGGGGCTAAGTCAGCATTGGCTGTGTCTCAGGTCCCCTTCATTCCTTTCTGATTTGGCTGTGGGCTTGGGGGACTGCATACACATGTACAGGAACTACAGTAATATATATGCTTGCATGTGTCCTCTGAGTGGTGGAAGCCCATACTCTGTGATTTACACTTCTACTGATGGGACAATGGCTCCGGCGTGGAGCTGCTGCTCAGAAGTGGTTCTTGCAAAGCTTCAGAGAGAGTTTTGCATTCACTGGAAGACAGGTTTTGGTGAACTTTGCCATGAGTGTGCTCTGCTCTGTTCTCCCTTCAACGTGCAGAGAAGACCATGGACACACCCATCAGGAGGGGACCGCTGCAACAGAGAGATGATGGTACCGAAGGCAACGTTCTGTACAGTTATTCTCCACAAAAGTCCTTTACAGAGGTCAGTTGGGGTATGTCTGAGAAATGTTTGCACCAGCTCTATAAAAGCACCCGGTTATTTAAGGACTGATTCTCCATCATCCTGGATTTTGGTCTGAATTTTGTTCACAGTAAGATTCTCCTTAAGCTGCTTTATTTGAAAACACATATAAATAAAAACCTTACAACTTTAAATAACTAAATCACTGATTTTGAATATACATTTCATAACACACACAAACACTCCCACATGAGTAAAATAGCCAGAGCAAAGAATTAATCATTTAACTAGTGAAGTTAACCATGGCCTTATTTGCATTATTTAACTTATTCACCCTCCTTGTGCTATTCATTAAGCGTACACAATGGAAGATTGAAATAAGAAGTGAAGGAACAAATCTATCCTAATGGTTTTTTGTTGTTTTTTTTTTTTTTTTTTTAAAAAATGTGCCCATTTAAATGGCTAATCCTTCTCCATGGTAGCTGGGGTTTTGGGGAAGACATTTTAACATGGTGGAGCTATTCCTGTTCATACTTGGCCTTTTTTGGCACTGGATTTGTTTTCATTGTTTGAAGAGACGGGAAAAGAAGATGCTTAGAAAAGTTCTGAGAATACATTCATGGTAAAAGTCAAAAGAGAAAGGAAACAAAGTCTTACACATTAGTGGAGAGCAGCACCAACCTCCTGGCGTTTTGAACTGTAATAAGCAGCCGCCTGTCCAAGTTTCTTCTGTTTCACAAATACTTTTTTAATATTAACAAAGGTGAAGTGAAGTCCCTGCCCCAAGCCCAAACAAAACCAATAAACAAATAAACATCCCCTCCCTTGGCCATTGACTGACACTTGCTATGGAGGTCATGTTATTAATGAGTTTGTGGGATAGGAATAAACACAACTCCAGACATTATCTTCCTGATGCCAAGATTCATGGGAAACATGAACCAGGGTATTTAGTGCTAAGACAGACAAGCAGAAATAGGAGGTTTTTCCTAAATGCGCAGCCAACAAACTGGGTGACGGGGGTAATCAAATCTTCTATTTATCAGAAATAACCCTGGTAGCAAGGGAATAACATGCAGGTGAATGTGAGGGAGGATCAATATGGTCCTGAACACTGTAGCTGAAATTCTGAGTGCAGATGGTATCAGAAAATGGGTGTTCAATGGCTCCTCAAGATCAGCTGCTGAAAACATGGGGAAACTGGGCACCGAAATCCCAAGGCCCTGGGTATTTGAAAAACGGGGGTCAGATTTCCCACCAGACCTTGGCCGGAGGGTCTTGGTGCAGGCATTCTCCTTAGACCTACTTGCACATGTCTCCATTTCTCTTCCTGATGTCAACAGGAGTTCCCTGCATGTGGGGAAGAGCTGAATATTACTGTCAAGATCTGCTGTGCAGATCTGAGAGAAGAATTTTTGTCCTTAAGTGTTGAAAATGTAATGATCTATTTGATAGTGAGAAAAAAAGACAGAAACAGTATGAAGATTTTTAAAAGAAAACACACACACACACACACAATCCAAGCAGCCTTTGAAGTCAATGGCTTTGAAATAAAAAGCAGCCACTTTATCAGCCACGTGAAACATATTTTGTTAACATCCTAGGTGTTGTATTTAAAACTGAGTTGGCCAAATTTTGCCGTCAGAGGCTCGATTATAACTGGAAGCAGAGATCATATCTGTGAGTCTCCGGATGTTATCAGTTGTTTTAAATGAAACTAATGTATGATAGCATGCCAGGAGATCTCACGAGGTCATTTCCAAAGGAAGGTGTTTTGGGGAGTCACCGGAGAGTGACTTTATTCTTTCTGTTCTGCTAACAGAGCAGCCACTGAACCCCTTGCTTTACAGGACGTATTTGATCCTTTAGCATGAATTAATGTTTGGATTTCCAAAGGGATTTAAGACTGATGAGGGACCAAGCACAAATGTCCTTTGATGAGATTTGGGAGCCTAACTGATTTAGTCTTCTTTAAAAGCCTCAAGATTGCATACAGTTTGTTGCTGGTTATTTTGAGTTCTGCAGGTAAGGGGCGTTAACGATGATGATCTCAGGAAAAAGGCAAGTCTCTAGTAGATTTACTAATCCCAAAATGGTATAGACACCACCTCATTTTAACTAATGTATTGAAATGTAGAGATTAGTCTCCCTATGTGGTAGATAAATTGCATTAACATGATTAAACACCCAACCAAACTGAGGCTCCTTTTATAGTTAATAGAGGGTCAGACTTCATTAGTTCTTCAGTGAAAGCAGACCTGTTCATTTAGGGAAGTTGAAACTTGCTATCCCCTGAAATGGCAGGTATCTGCATGCACAAATTGAATCTCACATTTTGCCTCATCCTTATGGGTGGGATTTTTAAATTATTTTTTTTTTTCAAAAGGAAGATTTTGGAAGAATGCTGTGGAAACAAAGGATACTTGCTAAAAATGTCTGCTTTGATGCTTTTGCTAATTATATCCCTTGTGAGAGAAGTCTGGCTCACAGCAAGCAAGGGAAATATAAATATTCCACAAAACCCTTATGAGCTTATCATATGGACTATTTGTTAGGAAAAAAGGTACCTCCATACACACATGTGTATCTGCCATTCACACAAATGGGGAATCTCTGGATGGATACAGGGAGAGAATTAATTCCTTTCTTAGTGAATATTTTTCTTCAATGGAACCACTACAAAACTGCTGCTGGCAGTTTTGGAGTAACACCTTTGCTAGTTGCTGCCATGCCTCTTAGGAATTGTTTGCAGAATGGACTTCATACTTCACAGCATTTTAAATCAAGTACATACTAATTCTCTTTTTTACCCCTCCAAAATTCACATATCTTTTAAATTCATATGAGAAAAATAGAGCCTATCAGTTCTTGCAACATTTCATTTACATTGAAAATGATGAATGTCATTCCATGGAGAGCACTTGCTAGAATACTAATTCTTTCTTGGTTGGTTTGGTTCTGTTTTGGTTTGTTTTTTTTTTTTTTTTTTAAAACCAAAGCAAGATTTATGAGTGAACAGATTCACTTCCAAGATGAAACAGAAAAACATCTGCAAGATGAGAATTTACTTGCATTATTAGTGCTATTCTTTCTGCACTGATGAGTAGTACGGATAATCCCATTCATTATAGACGTCCATAACTTTGCTAGCAAATATTTTAACTCCTTAAAGATGCTGGCATAGATCCTACATCACAGCAACTACTTTCAGTCAAAACCAGGATGGAAACTAGAAAATATACTTCATGACAGCACTTGGCGTAGTTCACAGAGTATTGCTGTCAGGGATCTGTTCTGATCTCATTTACACCACTTAGATATGGGTGTAAATTAAAAGCTTCTTCATGGAAGTAGGCAAGATTTAAACTGGTCAAAGTGAAACAGAATCACCTGAAATGAGGGGGTTATCACAGTGGGTCTGGTCATATCACAAAACCCCCCACTTCTTAGTAGTGCATGTTTTTCAGCCCTGTGCACCCAACGATTCAGTAAAATTTTCTGATATTTTTTTCAGAGCAACTTTCCTGTCATAAAATGCTGGTTTTTTTTCAGGGATGCCTTGTCTGATAAAAACAGGTTCATGTTCAAGAGGAATGTTTCACTAGCCATTCTGGTTTCATTTTGAGTCAATTCAATTTCTTCAGAGAAATTTTAAAATATGTGTGCGTTTATTGTAACATTCTGACATAATCAAAATGGAATGTTTTAAAATGGCCATTTCATTGTCTTAAAAAGAAAACATTTTTAAAAATGAAATTCCTAAATATTTCTCAATTTTTCCTTTGTCCCTATTTAAAGTGAAAACCATTTCCATACATCATACACCTGCAGGATCAGGGCAACTGAGTCTATACAACAAGTAAAGTCCAACCTAAGAATCTCAGCTAAAACCCTGGTTGCTTTGAAATCAGGATTTCCTTTCAGTTTTTGAAAGTCAAAGACATGAGCTGTATCTTTTTGATTCAATGAGTCAATGTCTGGTGTTTATCAACAGCTGTTGATATTTCAGGTTGCTTTCAGACTGATCTATGAACATGCACCTGACTACTTGTGTGGGGTGGGGTCCCTGCCTCGCTGGACTGCTACATTTTCAGGAAGAGAATAAACCACAGTTAAAGATATCAAACATGTAGAAACTATTTATAGATGAGAAACACCTTATACGTATCGAGAAACATCTTATTTCTGCTTGGAAAAAACAGTTCACAATACCATACTTAAGAGATAAATGAATTTAAGAATCTGGAGTGAAATTCCTTATCCCTCGAGATCAGTATGAAGACACTGGCATGGCCTGGAGCCAGGCTGCCACTGCTGCTCCTTCTGTTGACACATGGCAAGGTACCATGTTGTGTGGCAGAAGAAGAGCGTAGTGAGCCTCTTGGTTGATGAAAATAGAGAAAATTGACTTCCAAAGGTAGGTCTATGATCACATGAGAGGGGACTTTCAAGAAAGCTGCAAAACAAATGCAAGGAATATGGTTTCAGACCAGTGCCATGCATCATTACTTAATTCTCAGCTCTGTTTTCTCTACAGATGTTCTGATGAGGTCAGGGTAACATGTGAGAAGTATGAGATGTCCCCTCACCATGTCTAAGAATTTTTATTAACACGTTATGTAAGTACTTGGGGATTTTGTAAACAAAATATCAGATAATTTTTGTAGAGATGGATATTAAAATTTCAATTTTAAGAGGTGTAAGAATGAATATTATTCTTGGAAGCATTATACAGCGTCAAAATTGAGCAGATTCGTAACCTAAAAGAGCAAATGTCACCAAGTACTGTCTGTAAATGGAAACCTGGAAACCTAGGTGGCACTGCCACAATAATATGTCATTAGAAATAAATATTTTGCCATTCCTAATGGCAAGAATCCATTTTTGTGCTCTGTAATTATTAGTGGTCAATTCTGAATGAAATGCCTTGGGGCTGTTTTAAACCTACTGTATATTCCAGAGATGTGTTCACTGGAGAGGACCTCTCTTCTCCACCTGCCCATGCAGCGCCAAGAGCAGCAGAGCTGTGATGTCAAATTAAGGTGATGAGGCTGAGGAGCCCCTCTGCATGGCTTTGCTCTTCTATAAAATGTCTTTAGGTTTTCAAAGAGGTTAAGTGGACTTACGGGCCCAACTCCCACTGAAATTTGGGTGTCTGCCTCTCTGTGGCTTGTCTGAAAATCCCAGGCTAATACGTTAAGAAATATTCTGACTTCAAAAGAGGAGGATATGCAACCATAACCGCTCAGGGGTTCTGATGCTGATAATACAGTACTTAGAGGGGACTGCTCATGCTATCCAGTATGATAATACCAGAATTCACAAGAAAGATCTGTGAGCCTCTAGCACTTACCAGCTGTAATACTGAACAGATTACACAGAAAAATCAGGCAAAAAAAAGTAATATGCTTTCACCTCACAGCAAGAAACGCTGAAGTTCAGGATGAGAAAATGTGTATTAAGAGAGCAGGTTAAAAATCTACATTATCCCAGACTTTCATGAAATCAAAATGATAGGCACGATGCTAAGTTATTATAATGTATTTATTACCAGAATTGCTTTCATATTTAACTGATTTGGCCCATCTTGAGACCTGTTTTAAAATGCACCACCTTGTCCACCTTTCCATTTTCATATGAAAAACAGGAAAGCAAAAACTAATTTACTCAGGGAGACACATCGACTGTTTGCCCGTTTATCTCTTACAGACCACCCCTCAGTCCAATGTTGACAGTACATGATATTCCATTAATCTGCCTAATGAAAATTTAACCAGTGTTATAAACAAATAATTGGCTATTATCCTCTCAAAGATCCCGAATAAATTACTTCTGCTTATTTTTTTCCCCTCTTCTCTCTCTGCCTCTTCTCCCCTTCCCGCCCCCACGCAAAAGCCAGCTTTTTCTGACTGATGTCGCAGGAGAAGGAAAAAAAATATCTATAGCTGCCACTCTGCTACTCCAGGCAGTGAAACCTGGGCCAGACTTAAGGGGATGCTTAAGGAGTGGCCCTATACTTGCTCAGCTTTAGCTTTGGTTATTTGAAGAGGAGCTGGTCTGTGCATCGCAGGCTGCATCCCTGCTCCCACCCCATTCCCTGCCCACTCTCTGTGATTCCTCTGGCACCTGATCTACCTCCAATTACATTCCCATCTCCTCCAGCTCTCTGAAGTCACACAAGAGTCACGTCTGCCTTTCCCTTATCACTTGCACTGGCCTCCCTTTTTTTCTCCTGTGTGTGTGTGCAGGGGCAGGGTAGGGTTTTTTCTTTTTAACATCTAAGTGGTGCAAAACCTCTCTTCATTTAGAGCAATTAAAGTTGAGAGGGACTCTAACATAATGAACCAGCCAGGGAGTTATTTACTAATGGCTGCTGAGGTCGCCAGGCTCACCGGTGTTGCTGCCTCAGCCCTAGCCCCAGCAAAGCCTCTGCAGGGCATCTCCTTCCAGGTGCCGATGGGATCCCTGTGCCAGGAGCAGCACAGCTCATTTCATGCAGTGCACAAGGGTGCCGGGTCCTGCATCTATCTTCCAACTCACTAGGCTGGAGTGCAAAGGACCTGTACATAGGGGATAGACTAACTCATGTTGCTTTCATGCCTCACCAAGCCTACCCCCATGTCTTTACCCATGAAATGAGGCAAATACTATTTAAGAGGAGCCAAATATCTGACTTGGCATGGAAGATGTGAATTATAAACAATTTTCACACTAAGATGTAAAAACCATTTGCCAGTGTTTGCGATTTGTACAGTGTTTATTCACAAGCAAGAAAATAACCATTTCTAACTGACAGTCTATTTGTGAGAGCTAAAATGGAGAAGAGTGAGCAGTGCATTTTTCAGACAGATCCTGAGGTCTTTTAGGATATTGTTCATTGCTAAAAAGCACCTCAACCTTCACACTTTAATATAGCGCTGAACAAATAATTAATTTTATTTTCCACCTGATAGACATACAGGGAAAAAAAAAAGGTCTAAATAAAAACTTTATCAATATTTGGCAAACCTAAATAATTAATTTCAGTTCTGGGCCTTTTTTTTTTTTTTTTTTAAATAGAAGCGAGACACTAATTTCCTAAAAGAACTAAAGTAGTATTCACAAATCCAGCAGGGAGGAAGAGGAGGAGCAATTATCTCGTGTTCTGAAGCAGCTCCCGATGCCCTTGGTCCATGTCCCCCCCCATTATGGGAATTCAGAAAGTTGCTGGGAAGTTCAGCAGAGTCTCTGCACAAGGAGCCCAATTTACAGAGCACCTCAGCTTCTCTCCAGAAGTTATTGCCACCACAGCAAGAAAAGCAGCAACAATCCTCCACATCAAGAAGCTGTTCTTTATTGACTTACTTTGGTTTACAGGCCAGAATATTAAATTTTGGGTTTATTTTAATATATAATGAGGCCATAAATGATGAAGGTCTGTGCATGTTCCAATGTTCGTGCTGTTGGAAGCAGCAGCCCGCAGCAAGGCACTGGGGGGAGAAGAGGCATTAACCTCTCCAGCTGTGCCAGCCTGGTTCCTGAGCCAGTGTCTCTGCTCCAGAGGAAGCAAACAGGAGATGAACAAACAAAACTTTCAACAATATGTGCCTGTGGTAAAAATAAATACACCTGAGGATCAGAGCTGGTGTGGATGTAGGAACAATTTCTTCTTTAAGCCTTGAGGAAATCACTTTGGGGAAGGTGGCTGTGGGGTTTTTGTTTGTTTGTTTTTAATTTTTGAAATTAAGAGTCTGAAAAAAGGAGTTTCCAGCCATCTCTAGGACCGATGGCATCTGCCGACTGGTGCTGCGTGGGAAAGGTCTGGCACTGGCAGCTCCCTGGAGCGACAGGGATCAGTGGGCACTAAAGAAAAAGCATACTCGAATGCGTGCACTTCACCATGTAGGAGCTGCTTCTCTTTGTTGGAGTTGGAACGAGTCCTGCCCCGTGGAAGTGATACCGCCATCCCGGGGAGGGGTGGGTGAGGGTTCAGGTCCAGGAAAAACTGTCTTTCCAGGAAGGAGGGTTGACAAGCCGCTCATTCAGCCCCTTCCCCTCCAAGTTCCCCTTGGAGTGAGAGGAAGAGGAGCCACAAGACATGTCAGCTGCAGCCCCCCACACAGCTCTACCGTCCTCAAACAGGGATGGAAAGTCAGAGGAAAGCCTGGGACCAGACTAGGGAACCACACTGTCCAGCAAAGAGCTGTGCTCTCCCATTTTGAGAAGGAAAATGAGAGCAAAACCAGCACTGCATTTACCTGTAAGTGCTCAAATTCAGAGTAGAAATGAGATTTTAGCTATAATGACAAATTAATTATTTCTTTCATAATTTTATTAAAATAAGCATCTTCTATCTTTTAACTAGACCTGACATATGCTTATATAGATACAAGACACCCTGTAACCTAATCTGCTAGCAATCTTGAAGCAATTAACTCCTTCTAATCTTTAGCTAACAAAGCCCACCATGCAAAAGGTCCCTGGAGAACAACACTCCAAAGGCTGCTGTAAGCTCCCTCTGACTATTTCTCTATTATTCGGTGTGTAGGAGCTCATTGGAGTGCTCAGAGAGCAGGGATTCGTTTGAAACAACAAAGATGAATCATCACAGATCATAAGATCTTCATTAACTCCTTATTTCTCTACTAATTAACACAAAAGGAATGACTTGAATGCTTGACAGGCGGCGAATGACCCACAGCTCAGTGGTTAATAGGATGCAAATGATGCCTAATGAGGGTCTCTAGCTGCAGTCTGGGCATCTGGCCTACTATTTTTGTTGGGGATTCAGAGTGGGTTTGAGATGAAAACAGTTTAACCAATAACATAGGCTGCAGCTGAGTTCATACTAAAGTCTATGAATTTATGAGTCCAGCGCCCATAAGAATTAGCTTAAACCACTCATCAACAGGTTTGTATCCACATAAAGCATTTCAGAGGCAAGAATTCTTGCCTTCCATGAGACACAGCAATGAAAATTAAATATTTTATGGGCTGTTCTTTTTTTTCCTGTGCCATAAAAATAGTTAATTTACAAATTCTTAATGACCTCTCAGTTTACAAGGGAGGCAGATTCCCAGGTAACTATAATACTGGCCTTTAAGTTCATTCAACTCTGTGTCCCATTTCTAACAGAAAACAAATTTGGGGTGCTCCATATTTCTTCCCCCTGAAACTATTTATTAACAGGCTTTCAGTGAAAAGATGTAGTACTACCAAAACTTCTACAAGTCCCTCCCTCACTCCCAGAAAATTTTAGAGCAGCTTCTGGTTGAGCCTTTGATTCAGCCACTTCTGTGGGGTTCTTCCTCCCCTGCTTCTCCCGTGTACACACAAAAGCAAAGGCTGGTGTAAGAGTGAAATACGGTGATTTCCTCTGTGTGTACATGCCCCACTGTGGCTGCAGGGTGGGCTAGATTCCCACCGTTTCTCACCACTCTCCAGCCAGAGGTTATCAACCTTTCTGATATGGTGGTATCAGCCACTAACCTAATCACTTTATTACTGACTGTATGTGTCAAGCTAGTTAAATTGGTTTAAGCAAGTTAAATGGCAGCTCTTTGCTAGCACAGGTCACTTTGAGCAAGGAATAGACAACAATAACACAAGCAGCTTCACTGGCAGAATGGAGAGGAAAGCAATCTCTTGTAGATGGGAGCTGTGTTTGGGCTGGAGATCATGCACACTGTGCCTGTGGGAAGGGCGAGATGTGAGAACATGGTTTGAAGTCCTTACCACAGTGTGGGACAAGAGCATTTGCCCTGCTCCGTTTCAGTAAGCACGGTCACCCAGCTGCCAAGGACTCTCCTGACGCCGCCTGGAGGACTCTCCTGCTTGGGGAAAGATGTGCAGATGGTTATAGGACAACTCATCCATGTACTGGGATAGCCCTTCAGCTGGTATAGACTTGTACCTGTCTCGTGAGGCTTTGGTCTCTTCTGTGCTACCAGCTCCCATCACCTCACATGTGTATAACAAACCTTCCTGGCCAGCTTCTCTGCCACCCACACTGCACGATGAGGCATTCTTCTGGTGATGCTGTAGTGACAGAAAATAGTAATAGCAACAATGGAGCACTTGCATCTCTCAAAACTCTTGTATAAGTTTACTTTTCCTTTTTTTCTTTCTGTTTGTGTTAAAACCAAGAGAACAGGCTTGCTATTTAGTTGCTCATTTTAATGAAAACATTTAAATTCTGCCTTTTGTGCTTCAAACCAACTGTTGAACAGGACCATGAAGTGACATAGATCTAAAAGACATGAAATGAAAAGTGAAATTTATTTTCATTTTGTAGGTGGATTAATATGTAAAAAGCCAAATGGAGTTCTTTATTTAAAAATATACAACTTGAATGTGTTAATTTTCTCTTAAAAGACTCTATGAACTTTATATAGCTCGCAGTGGGGTACAGACAGGGTTTCATATACGCAAATTCTGTTTCAAGTGCCCAAAATACGTATGTGTTTTCCAAGCACATCTGCTGTACTTTATCTGACAAATCTTGCTGTGTTTACATTCTTAAACAATCACGGCTGTAAAAGATGCAGTAATCAATATACTTCTACCAAATATACACAGTTACAGTCCTGTGACAAAGGCAAACATTTAATATCTTCTTGGGTTCTGTTTTTAAAAATAGTAGTTTCCATTCTGTTATGTGGAAAAAACAGTTGACCAGAAAATACCTTTTCTTTACTATAAAATCTGTGAAAAACCCAACCACTGCATCACTGCACAGCAAGCACTGCGGAGAGCTGGCTCTGCAAACCGCTTACGTTTCCCATTATTGTCAGTGTGCATCCAGGAAGCGTCAGTCTAAGACCATTCAGCTATACATCATTCCCACCCCATCGTTTTATTGGATGTCTTCCATCCAGAGACGGTAAGCAGAGCACACAAGGCGCTGAGGTACTGTGCTCCGGTGACGTGCAATAGGCATGCAAAAGCTGGTGTAACATCACCTTTGCTGGACATGGGCTGCTCATCCCGAGGCATTTAAAGGATTAATGAAATGAAATTGTTTTTGGACTTGCTGCACTCTCTCTTATCTTTTAAATCCATAATGTCCCACAGAAGGCAAAACGTAGTAATTTTAGTCAGCAGCCTCTCATTAATTTTCTACCTTTGGGGGAACATACATTTATAGAAAGAGGGACTATATGGAGGCTAAGTTCATCACACTGCTTTTCACTTAAAGAGCTCAGCATGGCACAGCAGAGACAGAAGCGTGACATGCTTCAAATGAAAGCATTCTTTCAGAGTGGATGCACATCTTAGCTGTATCTGCAGATATACTCATCTTTATATATGTTTTTTTATATATGTACGTTTATACACACATATATACAAACCTATGGAGTCATCAGTTTTGAAGATAATCTTTTAGGTTAAGTATTTTCCCACATTAAACTGATAATTATCCCCTCCTTTTCTTCCTCTGTCCCCAGACACCAAACAAGCTGGATTTTTGCTTCATGTATTATTTATGGAATGGAATTAATATGCAGATTCACAAAAACTTAAAAACTCATAATTATTCATAAAGGGCTTTAAGGTTATTTAGTACATATTTA
Organism: Morus bassanus; assembly: GCA_031468815.1. NCBI lineage: Eukaryota > Metazoa > Chordata > Aves > Suliformes > Sulidae > Morus > Morus bassanus. The sequence continues at coordinate 8,750,956 of CM062575.1, read as the reverse complement.
TGAAACTTTATGTTTGCTAGGAACTGTGTTTGAAAGTGCTATGGAAGGGTGTTGACTGAGGTTAATTACTAGCATGGAGAGTAATCTGAAAATGATCAAACTCTTTGAATGAAAATATTTGTCAGTATTTCTGATCTATATTTAAGTGAAGTAATGGACATCAATAGCCTTGCAAATATATTCGGAAATGGCTCTGCAAGAAAGAAGATTTGCATATCTAATGCAAACAACCAATGATGAAAAATGTCTAGTTAGACACCTTTGATCACTAGGCAAATGTAATAAATGATAGAGATTTATCCTGTTTGTTGTCCATCTGTGTTGAGTTATGTTGAGTATGTTCTTATACAAATATGCTCTAGTCTAGAAAATATTAGCAGCAATTTAAGGTAGCCAGAATCCTCCACTCTTCTGGACTAAGATTCAGAAATGAAGTGCAAGCTGTTTGTGATAGCCAAGATTTCTCTAGAAGTTACTTAGGGTAAGTACAGGCTGTATGTAAATAATACATTATATTGGGTTTATATTTACATAAATCTTTCTATCTTATGCATAATTAACCTCCTTTCTAATCCATTGTGCTCAAAGTTTGGAAACCTATGAAATATGTTACACGTTACGTTATGTCAAACAAGCAGCAGTGGCAGCAATTCAGGAAGGTAGGGAGCACCCAAAACATTATTACACTGTAATCCTACTAACAGTTATGAAGATGTTCGATTTTATGACCTTGACTAGTCCAGTGAAACCAATGGAGGTGTAGTGCACGTGAGTGGGTCTGTGAGCGCTCAAAGGGCTGGGGCCGTATCCTGTGAGAGAGCAAGCGTTTTTGGAGAGGCTGTGATGGCTACAGAGCACAGTGACTCTGGAGTATGGCACACAGGTGTTTATAACAGCAGGATGTAGTGTTAATCTCATACATGTGGGGTTTACTTAACCCATGCATTTCTTAAGATGTGTATCAGTTGATGAGCTTATTACCCAGAATATACTGCATATAAATAAATACAGCGCATACAGTTATTTATTTGACCATACCATCTTAAACCCATGAAAAATACTAGAAAGCTCTAGGTACTGATTAAACAGCAGCAAATGATACCTTAGTTAGCGGCAGTAGTTGCATTTCAGCATGGGTTGCTTCGGGAGCTGCTCTAGAGACATGTCAGGCACTGGTCACACTCATCCTTTGGTTTTTGAAAGCACAGGGTTCACTTACAGTTCAGGGTCCGAACAACATTTTGCACTCATTTAACAGTGGATATGGTCCTCTCTTTTACTCCCTCATAGGTAAATGTGCTTGTATCGCCGGTGAGGTACCCTTAGGTATATGAGCAGCTTTATAACAGTTCATGCAAGTTGCTATGTGGGGGCTGAACAATAGGAATGACAACTCTGCACCAACAGAGTAAAAATGCTGCAGAAATAATAATAGCAACAATAATAACAACAATAATGTTGATGATGATGATGAATGTAGACCAGCCCTTCTATTAGGGTTAGATGGAAACATAGACTCATTCCACGTTCTCTCATCTTTGTCTTGGGTGTGATAGTGCAATAGGCTCTGTAGCCCATTACTAATGACAGATCCCCAGTCAGGGCTAGAGCAAGGCTCTGTCTGGCACTCAGGGTGACAATTGTGTCTGACTTTCCCTTCCCTCCTCTCCATACCAAGTGTGTGCGTGTGCTTGTGAATGACTGCGTGCAGACCCTGGTGCCCCTACTACCCCCCGTCTGCTAGGATTCTGTTGGGTCATATTCTACAACACGTTGGATTTCACTCCCACCTCTTAATCTAGCACCCATACAGCTGTGGTGCCAGAGTGAGGTTTTCTTCCTCCACTGCTCTTGCTGTAGCTCTGCAACTGTGTGTGTGCAGCATTTGTCTGTCTTTCCTGCTCTGCAGAGCCAGGCATTTTTCAGATGAAGATTTGGACTCTTTTTGTGAAGTTAAACGCACTGAAAAGCCTGGTCTTTCTTCATCATCTTTTGCAGTCCATTCAAATGGACTTCAAGGACTCCCACATCCAAGGAGCAAGGATCTGAGTACAAGCAGGTAAATGTGTGACGTCTGCAACCACAATTGTGCTGCAAAAAATTCACCTAGTTTCTCACTGGTGACAAGAATCAATTACATTTGGGGAAGATTGTACCTCTGCTGTGAAGGGGAATCTCTAAGAGACTCCTCCAGTTGAGCAAGGGGAGGAAAACTGGCACTGCTGAAGGGACCAGTTTTGGCATCCTCCATCAGACCTTGAGGGATGTACAGGGACCCCTATGTCCCCCAGCAGCTCTGCAGCTTCTCACTGACTGCGCCTTGGAGGCTGCCTCTGCACCTCTGTTCTGCCATGGGCTAAAATCGAGTAGCACAAATAAAATAACCAAGCCAGGGGGTATCAGGCACTTCCACTTCTGCTCTGGCCCTATGCTGAATCTACGAAGCGTGGTTATGTGGATGGGGCTAGGAGGGCAAAGGGGATGGCAGAGTCCCCTGCCATTCAGAAGGGCAGATCATTAGACAGAGAGTCTCTTTCTTACACTGTTCGTGGAGGAGCAGTCCTTGCCAAAGATATTTTGAAATAAATGGAACAATAATATAGCCATAATAGTTGCCCTAAGTGCAATGACTATAGCCTGGATAGATGTGTAATCTCTTTTAATAAATGCATTAAATTATTTGAAATAATGTCCTATTTGCCAACAGCTTATTCCATAAATATATATGGAATATAAAATAGGAGAGATTCCCTGACATAATTAAAATTGTACAGCCAAGTAGGAGGCAGGGAATAGTGTTATCTTTTCAGCTGCAAACTATTTTACAGAAATATTTCTCACACACAAACCTTCTATTTACCTTTAGGGATGGTATAATTGCATATTGAAAACAGTGCAGCTCTGAGGCAGTGATGGCTGGTGCCTCCACCTTCTACCCGCTGCTGCAACGGGAGCTCAGTCAAACAGACTATGGCTCCCTTCTTACCAGTGCCAAGCGTGCTCCCTCCTCCAAACACCTGCACAGAGACAATTTTGGATGTTATATTAAGATCTTATTTACCTTGCAACAAATATATTCCTGTGCCATCATGGAGGGGTAGCCTGGATGTTCACCCTTCTCTGTGGCAAGGGGTCAAATGCCACAGAAAACAGGTATTCAGCAGGCCCCAGGGTGCTCAGAAGGGGATCTGCAGGCTGGTTGCTCACATTCATCATCTCCAGAAGTTCTAGTGCTCTCTAAGCAGAGATATCTGGCACTTGAGCAAAGGATATGAAGGTTACAGCAGTGGATATTTGTCCTCTGTGCAGGCTGGTTGTTAGACAGGATACTATATGTACTGTTCAAACGTCTTGAAGACGTTACTCCAAAGGATTAAGTCTGCATTACAAAAATGATCAATAATGTCGTTAATTATTGATTAGAACAATTCTTAACTTCTGATGCATTGTGTTTGGAGCATTGGTGATTTATATGCAGGATAACACAAAAAAGAATGGAGTCAATGGCATTTTACTTTTACTGGCTTCCCCGTGAAAGCCTTCGTGGAATTAAAACTTGAGGTTAGAAGACAGGTGCGATGACACAGGTGAGAGGTGATGGGAAGAACAACGTGTATATAGTGTGAGTGATATGTGGGGAGAGGGGAAGTCGATGCAAATCTTTGCTGAAGAAGTCACTTGCTGGGCTTTTTGTAGTCTCCTCTGGGTGAGGGAAAGGCTGCAGTTTGTTCCACAGCCAAGTGCTCTCTGAGGAGGCTGGGTTATGTTTTCAGCTGCTTTTCATGACTGTGTGGTGGCTTCAAGGCGATGTGATTCCTTCAGGCTTGTTGACTTCTAAAAAAGCAAAACAAAAAAGATGGTGACTTCCTGCCGTGTCCCCTTCTCTGTAGGACTTTAAGCAGCCCCACCTGCGATCACTGATCCCCTCTCCCCACCAGAGCACAAATCACCTAACACCAAACCAATAGCTTCCACATTTCCTTCTCTGCACCAGAATAGCAACAAACAGGCTCTAAATGCTTCAGGCAGTGGCTTAAATTCAAACAAAGCTAAAATATCCTGTAATGACATTGTGACAACCCTCTGTGCAAACTGTGTGCATACAAAAATGCAAGATATAGTGTAGCTGTGTATGTGTGCACGCATATGCAGATGCAGAGTTAGGACACGTGCTCCTGCCTACAGTCCCACACCTGTACACCTGCACAGCACTTATTTATATAGTTCTATGCATAAAGTATGGTGTATTATATTGTCTCATTACCTTCAGTGGGTTTTGGACCTGGTCCATCTCACCAACACATTGGGTTGTATTTCACACACACAAATTCTATTTATGTAGATACCATGTAAGTATATGTCCTATCTTTGGTGGAGAAGTGACTGAATTAATTTATCAAAGCAATGTTTATTTTTGCTGATAGCAAAAAGAATTTCTCAGCTATTACCCTGGATTCTTTTCTTCTTTTTTTGTTTGTGAAGCACACGGCGCACATTTTGGGGAACTGTAAATACATAATCCAAATCATATAATTTTTCAGACCAAACACCATACTGTAATTTGCTAGGAGACGCTGCAAAAACTAAACCATGGATACCTACAGAATACAGGATGACTATGCTAATTAGAGAATTTCATAAAATAAAACAACCCAAATGTCTATGGAAAATAATTATTATATTTGCATGTATTAAATTATAGTTTAAAAATATTGCCTGAAGTTGCACTGGAGGGAGACAGAAATGAAATAATATTTACTGAATTTAAAGAAACTGCTAAAAAACTGAAATAGCTATTCATCAGCCAATATAAATTCTTGAACATCAATTCTAATGCTCACTATCATTTGTTAGGAAGAATGTTTAACATGCAGCAACTTCCTGACATTTCTTAAATTCAAATTTAACAGGGGGTGGAGCGTCTCCTATTCTCTTCTCACCCAGTTAGATGTTTTACAACATGTTGTGCCTATTAGTTGGACTTACTTCTGTTATCAGTACATGAGTGATGCCCTTGATCTCTGTCAGCTCCTATATTCTGCCTTCATGATCAGAGATAGTCCTGTATATTATGGAGCTGATCTACAAATCAGTCGAAGCCAATGGAGAGGCTCCCAGTGGTTTCAGTGGACCTTAGATCCCTCCCATATCACAGGCACATGGGGTTGCATTCTACACACATGTGAACTGTAAGCCTGTATATTATTAGATAAGGTCTGCTTTCTGTGTGTTACCAGATGCACTGCTCTCTTCTCACCCCTGTGCATTCAGCAGATAAAAGATGCAACTGTGAAGAGCTGCTCTGTTCAGAATTCAAATCTGAAGTTCATTGAACACAATATTGCAGTGTGAGGGTTGAGTCTGAGATCATTATACATATAGGAAGCAGCTGGGAAGTTTGGATTTGAGTCTCAGATTCAGCAGAGAACAACAGAGTCCGAGAATGAAGGCCATTTGCAGCATGCACGGCTTAGCAACAAAATTCTTCTAAGCAGGATAATTTGTAGGTGGTCTACTAGTCTTATGCCTATTATGCTCATAATTAATCTGAGAATTGGAGAATTTGACTGAAGATCTCTTAGTGGCTTCATAGTTTCATGTTTATTCAAATTCAGGCTGTGGCATGTGGAGCAAAATACAAGCAAATGCAGTGCAACCCACAACAGGCAGCATGTCACTATGCCCCGCCTCTGTTTTTGGGCCAGACAGTCATTTGTACTGCTGTTTTTAAGAAGGTGCTTTAACCTCATGTATTCCTGCTGCCCCCCAGTCCCACTCTGTTAGCTCTTATGAGCAGGACCTTCCTCTCTGCATGCTGCCCAGCACGGAGTTGTACAGAGGAAGAAAGATCAGATCTTCAGACTCTAATCTTTATGGTCCAGAACCTCTGCACCAAAGCTAAAAAAAAAAAAAAAAAACAAGGACAGAAAGGATTGTGTTCAGAAAACAGAGTGCCTGGGTAGGGGCTGAAGGAAAATATTACTTCAATTCCTCAATAAATTTTGCTATTCTGACACAGAAGCCGAGGCTCTAGAATTAAGCAAAGATGTCAAATATTACAGAGAAACATCCAATGCAAAAACTGTGGACAGTCTTTGAACTTATACATAAACAGACACTGGAGTATTGAAACAACAAAGGCACTCACATCAGCTTGGGAACTCCAGTATAATTTGGTCTGAAGTTATTCACAAACATTATCAATATTTCTGAGTTTACACTCGCACCTTTGACTGTTGACTTAAAGCATCTACTCTGGTTCATGCTACTGGTAATGTTTACACTTTGGAATCTATTATGCATAGAAAAATTAGGGATTATCTTTGACCTGGGTCCCACATATTTTTATGCAAAACTAAATAATAGGGTTATTTATTCATTTAATCAATTCCATATATTTGCCATAAGCAGGCCTGATTTCTTCTGAGGTCGCAATCGACATCATACTTCTAGGAGGACATATGGTTTGACTATTAACACAGATATCCTAGTCAGCATTCAAACAATCCTGAGCTCTCATAGCTTTTCTCAGGTTAGGAACACTACATATTAATATGGGTTAATCATTATATGGAAACATCAAAAGGAAAGTCATTATTGGGGTAGTCTAGATGTGTTTAACTCTTAAATGGGGAGGGATGTGTGTATTTGTTAGGAAGGAAAAAGGAAAACCACAAAATGTTCTACACTCAAACATAACAAAAAGGATTTCAGGTGATGAATGTATCTGTCTGCAGGACCTCTTACAGATAGCTGTAGGCTCTCTCTGATCATGTTGAGACTGGACAAAAGCTATATAACTATAACTTTGTGGCTGCTTGGAGTGCAGAAGTAGAAGGATGCAGAAGACCACCTTGTTGGTCTTTAGAGTCGGCAATGATAATCCCCATACCCTGTGTTATGCCATACAGCAGTAGAGCTGCCTAAAGCCAAGCACTGCCTCAGTTTATGCTAAAGATCTTTACATAGCTAAAATTCTGCTTTTCCATACACTTACATCTTCCCAAGATTCATCCTACTACCACATTAATAGATCTGTTTATTTCATATGATATCTGTTTCAGAGGACACCATCCATACCTTTAAAAATTAATGATTGCTAATGACCTGCAGTCCAAGAATCAGAAGCTTAGAGAACTTCATGAATATCTTGGGATAATGAATTAATTATCTTTTTCACAGTCTGTTTGGCATTGCTCTCAAAACAGAAATGTAAAGGCAAAAAATGTCAAATATATTTATCCACTTAAATCTATTACTATCTGGCTTTAATGAAAATGAAGCATATTATTTCCTTTTAGAAGAATAAGAGTAGATTTAGTCTGAAAACAAGAGATATCCCTTCTAACAAGGCATAGTTGATCAGTAAATCCCAGAAGTTAATGCATTTAAAAAATTAAATATCATACTAGGAAAAAAATTGTTTATTCCATTCAGGCAAATTGCAATGAAGACTAACTGACATATTTTACTGAACTTGCAAGTCAGGCTGGTGTCAACACCTTAATAAAAGAGCAGTAATTTTATTATTAGCAAATGCCTGGGTGCTAGTGGGGGAAAAGGCATTACCTCCAAGTGCAAGGAGGAAAAGTAACAGTTAACATAACAGATACCTACCACAAGCAACAGAGATCATCCACATTTAATGACTGGCGTAATCATATCCTCCTTCAGCTGAGGGAGATTGTATAGAAGCAGATGGGGTAAAATGCTAGCAAACATTATGCACCAAGTGTAATAGGAGATGTGAAAGCTCATCAGGATTATGCCATTGTGAGACTAATTGCCAGGGTGCCTAGAAGTTTTAACAAGCATCTTTCCTCCCCCACCCCTTGTCTCTTTTGACTAGTGCTTATATTTTATTTATTTATTTAGGTTTTAACACCTTCTCTTGTGATTTGCAGGCAAGAGGAATCAGTTTAAGTATCAATAGAATGCCTCATGCAACACTCCTATAGCTGAACATCTGCTTGACAGAAGGCTGATGGGAGCTACATGCCAGTTTTGAGACTCTTTCTTATAGTTTGTGTGGCAAAAGTAAAGTATTTAAAGTATTTAAGGACTCATGGGACACACCAGAGAACAGGGGTCTGTGAAGATGCATAAGCAGTCTGTACAGAATCTCCACCAACGCTGATGCAGCCTGATGAGACCAGCCAAAGGCTTGTGCCAAGCAGGGATGCTGGCCTGGCCTCAGGACAGCTTACAGCCTTCAGATGCTGCTGCTGACTGTGCTTGCTGCAGGAGATATGCAGAAGAACCAGTCTGGTGTCTTCTAAAGATGTAAGAAAGGCCTTTGAAATTTGTGCCTAGCAATTAAAAGTTTAGTGTAGAGATTGTCTGAAAGAAATGGAACATCTGGAGGAAGAAACTGTTGCTCTTCCAGAAAAGGAGAGGCTATAGTCTGTGATGTTTGGCAGAAGAGGAGTGTATAAGAAAAAGAGAGAAGCTAGGAACAAAAAGGGCCTGGGAAGCGAAAATCTTTGGCCATAAGGAGAAGAGTATTGCTGCAGGAGACTCTCAAGAGCGGGGCAGGCGCTGGATCACAGTGTGGTGGGAGGGTGCCCTGTGAACCAGCTTTAAAATAAAAGCCACTACAGCAGCTACAGCTTGCAGGTATGGTGTCCCTCAGCAGGTTAATTAGAGGTTGCATTTCCTCCACCTCTCCGTGGTTGGCAATGGAGGTTTCGCAGTGAAATGGAACAGGCTGCCCAGAGAGGCTGTGGAGTCTCCTTCTCTGGAGACATTCAAACCCCGCCTGGATGCGGTGCTGTGCCCCCTGCTCTGGGTGTACCTGCTGGAGCAGGGGGGTTGGATGAGATGATCTCCAGAGGTCCCTTCCAACACCTACCATTCTGTGATTCTGTGATTCTGTGAAATGCACACCTTTGGCAAGTTACGTGCAGGGGTCCTGGTACTTAATCTTTATCTGAAACAGGGAAAAAAATAAAGCTGATATATATTCTCTACCAATAAATTGCAGGTGGATACTGATTCCCAGGTGCAGGAAGAACTCCCCTGAGATCTGCAGGAGAGTCACAGGCTATTGAGTAGCAGAACAAATACTGGCAGAAAAATTACAGGAGCTGATGGAATAGCGCAAAGGGGAAGGGAGGGACGAACTCTGCTCCTTGTCACAGGGTCCTCTGTGGCTACTAAAAAAAAAAGCTAAGAGCAGGTGCAAGAATATCTACCAGCCAAAAGGTGCTATCCATAATAACATGCTTTTCAGCCAGCATCAGAAAAGGAAGTTAGAAAGCAGGAATGGACTTAAAGGGAAAACGAAAAAGAAATGTCAGAGCAAAATATTCCTAAGCTGAAAACTGATGCAGATGGATAGTTACTGATAAAAACCATCACTATATAATAGGGACATCTCAATTTGTAGCTTCAAAGACTTAAAGTTGTGTTTCCTCTTCTCCCTACCTCTGTTATAAGTTTCACCCTGCCAGGGCTGAATTGGCTCATTGGCAGCTCAAGGCTTTATGTCTCAGTGCAAGTAGTCAAATACCTAAATGTAAATTTGTATTTAACTAATGAGAAAATAAACCAGGACTGGTATCAGTGAAAATAAAACCTTCCCAGTTGAGATCAGGTGGTGAGAAAGACTGCGATCCTGTCGCCAGCTAAGACAGAGGTGCAACTTCTGGAGGCAGCTGGGTGCCAGGGGTTCCGGAGGCCGTGGGGTAACAGGCTTAAACCTTCCTGGTGTCTTCTGGTGATGTAATTAGTTCCCTGTGTTTTTTGCATTGGTGTTCAGTGGCACCTAGCAGCTCTGGGCAGTGCCAAGGAGCAAGTACTCAATTCCCATTTAGGGAGGGAGAATTCCCACATAGCAGAGCAGGGAACCGAGCCCTGCCCTGGTCATGGCTCAGCCCTTGGCTGCAGAGCTGCCTTCGGTCAAAAGGGCTGGATTTTGAAAAACAGTTGTAATGCGTGTGGTTGTGTGCTTGCAGGCAACTGTGAACAAAAAGGCAGGACTTCTTAGTGTACTTAATAATTCAAATTTTTGCATTTTTGATGGATTTATCTCTATGTGCTCCCCTAAGTGATGTAGAAGCATATAGTGCAGTCACTTGCAACATTAATTTTCTCTCAAGCAGATTTCTCAATATTTAGTTCAGAGAGTTCACCATCTGTAAAAGCAGGTAAGTTTGTGAAGTTGAGCCCTTGGAGGTTTATTCAAAGTAAGGTGGTCTCAATCCATTTTCCAGGTTAGTAAACTTAGAAACAGACTCAGTTTTCTTCCTGTAGCTGTTTGTATAGTCCATGAAATGATTTGTGCATGTATCTGTCACCAAACAAATATTCCAATGCCTTTTCAATAACAAATGGACTGCGATAATGAATGTACATCTACCAGTCAGACAAGCACGTGATACTGATGCATGCTATAGCATGCTATAAAAGCCAAACTCTGTCCTGTACAAAACCCAGTAAAAATAAACTACATTTTTGGAGTTACCTTTCCAAGCTAAACTAAGAACAATTAATGAATGTAGTTGCATGACCAGAATTTAACACACAATAGGATTTTTTTAAAATACCCAGGAGTCTTCAGGCTGATACGATATTATGCTTTTGCTGGTCTCAATATTATCGTTTCTGTCTCATTTTAGGCTACTCTCCAGTATTTATTATTAATTCAAATTCTCACTATTAAAGGGAAGATATTATCCATATGGTTGACGTGCTGCTCAGTATGTTCATAAGTTCTCCAACGTTTTGATTAACACTGACAGAAAACCCTTTGAAAACATATGGCCCTATATACATCCTGTCATTTCTAATAATAGGGTACATTCTTCAGTACATTTTCTTAAGAAGATGAATTCAGTCATATTTTAGAAACATGCTAATACTTTGTTAATTAGTCCTTTGAGGTCAGGGGGAAAGAAAAGACTGAATGAAAATAAACTTTTCCTTGAGCTGACACCATGAGCACTGTAGATAATTTGTGCAACAGAAAAACGTGATATCTATGAGTAATGGTCTCTATATACAGCCAGATTTCTTAAACCAATTAGCTTCTGGCATATTCCTGAAGATATTCGTGCTCTATTTGATATGCCAGACCCTTAAAGCTTTAGCACGAAGACTGATTTTGATGCTCATTTCACTGATTAGGTCAGTATTTTGTTTCTGGTGTTGAATTTCTATATTTATACCAATTGTTTCCCTTTTCTAACACCTTTGGGATATCACAGGATCTCAGCGCTCTTCTCCTTTACACAGGCAGGTCTGATACCAAACCTAGTAGAGATATTGTTGACTTAAATTCACTTTGGCTTGCGCAGTAACATGGCATATTTATACATTAGATTTTGTCCCTAAAGACTATTTCCACCATGCCTGTTCTGCTGGGATTTTTATCCATTCCTTTCACTGTGACAGTGGAAATTCCCACACCCATGGTCTCTTTTAACCATTTTTTTTGTCACATAGCTTGTTGTACTACCCATCCTCAGACTCCGCTAGCTCCATATTTATTCAGAGAGAAGCTGTTCAGCTACATATTCTTTAACACGATACTTCAGGATATGACTATGCAAGAATAAGTCAGTTATTCTACTTGAAAACTATGCAGCACAATAACACAAATATATTTTTAAAAGATGATACATCAATATTGTACTTTATAGGTCTGAATATTTTCATACAGCTCACACGTTCAAAATATACCTACTCAAGTTCTTTCCCCCTAAAGATGTATCATTATTGTTAGTGCTGATAAATAATGATGTTAAAATTGCAAAATTACTATTGTAATGATTTCAGCTAGCATCTTACTTTCATTTCTTGCTTTCCTCCTTTTCTCCTTGAGGAAAACCCACAGACATACAATTTGATTCTCAAAAGAATTCAAAAAGGACTAGCTTTTTTTTTTCCTTTTCTTCTCTACCTCCTCCCCCTCTGTTTGCTCCTGCTCTTTTTCCCTTGGGAAAAGTCCCTGTCTGGGCTACATCAGTGAAGCATTTCTGGGCAAAAAGCCATCAGTCCTTATGAAACTCCATCTCTGACTATTACTGCAGATAGGTTTCTTCGAGCCCATCAAATCTCTCCTTCTCTAGACTCATCTCAGAGAAAATATCTAGTAAAATTCATGGTCTTTGTCTATAAGTAGAAGCCTGATGTGTCTGAAAGATCTTTGGAAGCTGCAGGACGAGGTTATGAACACTCCCACTCCTTAAGGACAGGGGAACTTTTCGACTCCTAATTAAACCTTACCTGTACTGCAGAGAGCAGCTCCCTCCACATCTTGCCTTGTGAAGGACCAGTCAAGACAAAGGAAATAAATACCATATAAAACCTATATATTTTCCATTCCAGGTGCAAAGCACATTTCTTTGATTTTGCCTACTCTAATATGCATGTGAACAGCATTTATATAAATAATGACACCCAACAAAACACCTTTTAGAAAATGGAACATAATCTAGCATATATAAAATATCCTTTTTAGGACCTAATGGGAGAAAGAATGAAACACCTCTAAGGGAGGTTAGCAATGTCATTCAGAGCTCATCTACAATAAAAAGGAAGGTAAGATCATAGGGAGACTAGTGCAAGAACTGGAATAGATTGGAGCTTCCACCACTGACAGAAAATCAAAACAATTAAAAAAAAAAACAATAATCAAAAGCATATATATGGTTTATTTGCCAAAATTCTGTACACTTTCAATGAATTTTTTGGCCCGGTTGTACTGAGTTTCAAGAGTAGTACAAGTTTTGTTTACACTCTGTTGATTCAGATAAAATATCTTTTACACTTTGCTTTACACTGTACCTGCCTTTTTAGAACTGCCTATCCTCCCTGACTTGCTTTTTCAGAAATTGAGAGACATAAAGGGCCTTCAGACCAGTAACATGCGGCAGCCTTGCAGATAACTACTTACTACTAATAAAACTGTGCCTGTGCTATGCTGTTTATCTCACAATACTCCTTAAATTACAATACTGTTATTTCACTTTTTTTCATTTGGTTCTACATTATTTAAACTGTTGCACATGATACTGAAAACTTGAAGACTGTTATCAGTTTAGGAAAAGGGTATTAAATGGAAAAGATTAAGCTTTTGGCCTGAATCCAGCAAGCACTTAAATGCATGAGTAACTTTACTCCCGTGAGTAGTGTCTTTGAAGCCAATGGAACCAGCCATGCACGGAAGAGGGCACGTTTGTGTAGATATTGGGGAAAGCAGGCTCTGCTGCAAGAGGTCCAGGTTCAAAACTTGGGCCTGTGTTTAGCTACGTGTGTGTGCTCAAATTCATAAGACATTAACATACTATACATGCTCACTACACTTTTTCCAAATATCAGAGCTTTATTGCTGTGTTATTATTTTTCCTACTAAAATAGGCAGCTGTTCTTAATTTTTTCTTACCTATGTGCCAGACTTAAAAAGTGTCAGGTTTCAGTTTTTCAGAGAAAATAAAACAAATCAATGTTTCAAAAACACAGAATACATATTTTAGTATAAAGCATAGGGCTTGGAAATGCCTAACCAGGTTCTCTTCAGACTGTCAGAAAATAGGAAATAGGCATGAAAAAACAGTGGTGTACTGTAACAACTTTCATCCCCCCCCCCGAAAAGTCACAGTTTTTTTTTACATCTCCATCTTTCCTGTCCCAGTGTTAGCTACTGTTCTCCACCATTTCCATCCTCTATAAAAGCTCTGAACAAATTTAATTTATATTAAAAATTTTGCTTCAAGGTTTATGTGAGTCACCAGCATCACTGAGAGACAGACAGAAGTCAGGTACTAAAAATTGTCGTCCTATGAAAGATGCCAAAGTTAACCTTCATTTTGCCTCAAAGAAGGAAAAACAACTTGTCATATTTAAAAAAACATTTAATGGACAATATGTAAAACCTAATTAAGAAGCATCAAAACCTTCACTTTGGCATTTCTAACCAAACAAAACATTGCGGCTTTACAGAATCTAAATATTTGATTTCCGTTTGTTGTGAAAAAATACTGATAAAAGATGTGCCTTGGTGCTCTATAAAAACAGGGCTCGGCAGTCCTTTACATACATCTTCTCAGCTACCAAGAAGATGCATCCCTGCAGGGATGAAAAAACACAGCAACACAAGAGATGTAGTCCTAACAAAGAAATTACCTTACAAAGGAACATGGGATCATGAGATACCTGAATACAAACTTCTAAAACCTGTCCTAATTCAGTTTAGCATGCTGTCAGCAGAACAACCCTACTGATGCCAATGGCAGCAGTGATGAAAAAGGCCATGTGTGTACTAACATCTTCCATCAGGCTGGCCCTAACCTATGGGGACTTCAGGAAAACTTGCTGGGAACCTACCATCTTCTGCAAATAAGGCATCACCCACAGCCCGTGTCATTGGGGGTTATGCAAAATTAAACAAAATTATGAATGGCTAAAGGTGGTGGATGGACCCTATCATATTGTGTCCCTCTCACGATGCAGTAATACACTGCAGGTTTTTTTTTTTTTTTAATTAACTACTTACTTCCTACACTGAAACTTACTACTTGTTCATGCACACTTACTCAGACAGCACAGACCACTAAACAGATTTTCCTATGACAATATATATTAGTGAGATGAAGTCTTATATCTAGCTGGCTGATTCAGGAGAAAAAAAATCCATGCGCCTGCAAAACTTATTTCTAAGGGCGATGAAGCTCCCTGCTACAGATTGCAGTGTCTAATTTGCCAGATATTTGTTTCCTAGCTATTATTGCCTGCTGAATATTTTAAATCCATTGTAATTCAATATTCAGGCCAAGTCTAAAATAAACCCTTTTTTTTTCCCCTTTTGATTATTTTTGTTAAAGATATTTTTGTCTTCAATCTTCCATTTCAATCTTGGCCTTTTAAAAGGCCATCTTCAACTTTAAAAGCAGCCTTAATTACTAGACATTTTGTCTCCTACTTGGCAACATAATACAAGATGAGGAAACTGGATGCAGAGTCTAATAAATTCGTAGCACCATCCAGAAGAGACAATAGGATGCTACATTCAGTTAAAAGAAGGAAACAATTTATATCAAGGCTCAGTAACAGACTATTGTACCCCATTTTTCAGGTGTAAAAGTACTAGTTCAAATTTTCTGAAATTGATTAAAGACAGAAACATATTGACTAATTTTCAAACAGTGGTCAATAGACAGTGCTTTATTCTGATAATAGGATTTTGAAGAATTTTGTTTTTGTGTAAATACTTCTGAGGTGAGATCTGTTGTTGTGGTTTAGCCCCGGTCAGCAACTAAGCACCACACAGCCGCTCGCTCACTCCCCCACCCTTGTGGGATGGGGGCGAGAATCGGAAGGGCCAAAGTAAGAAAACTCGTGGGTTGAGACAAGAACAGTTTAATAATTAGAATAAAACAGCAATAATACTAATAAAATGAAAAGGAAAATAATGAGCGAGAGAGAGATGAAACACTGGAAGAAGAGGGAAAAAAAAACAAAAAAAAAACAAACAAAAAAACCCCCAAAAACTAAACAACAAGTGCTGCAACCGCTCACCACCCGCCGACCGACGCTGCCGGTCCCCGAGCCGCGATCGCTGCCTCCCCCGGCCAATTCCCCCCAGTTAATATACTGGGCATGACGTCACATGATATGGAATATCCCTTTGGCCAATTCGAATCAGCTCTCCTGGTTGTATCCCCTCCCCTCCCGGCTTCTTGTGCACCTGGCAGAGCATGGGAAGCTGGAAAAGTCCTTGACTAGTGTAAACACTACCCAGCAACAACTAAAACACCAGTGTGTTATCAACATTATTTACATACCAAGTCTAAAACACAGCACTATGCTAGCTACAGTGAAGAAAATCAACTATCCCAGCTAAAACCATGACATCTGTATACTTCTATCTGTATCTTTAGAGCAACTGGCTATCTTTGGAAAAAAAAGTGGCCTTTTCATTAGCTCATGTGATAACACTGAAGGAATTTAATACAAAATAATTGTCTCATTAGGGAATACCACGAAATATTCCCAAAATTCAAGTCCTATGTAAGGCTTCAAAAATGTCAGTGGAACTGGCATTTCAGGAGTTATGGTCCAGGTCCTATTTATAGAAAGATTATATGCTTTCAAGAACAAGGAGAAAAATGATGAATCATTTCAAGTAAAAAAAGAGGGAGTTGTTTTTTTTTTTAACATCTGTAAATAATGACAAAGATAGAAAGAAAGCTGGTAAGTGAAAAAGGACTGAAGGCAGCAAATATGCAAGCAGTAATATCTTCCTGCACTTCTCAAGTGTACTAATATTTAAAAATGGTATGTGGATTCAGTTCTGCTGTGTCATGGGTTCCTGTTCTCTGTGCCTTATTCTAGAAGGAAGGGAGAGGCAGGGTATTTGCAACCGTAATAGGATTCCTTCCTTAGCAACACCTATGTAGCTAACAAATCTTGCTGTTTCTTAAAGGAGTTACTGACTTAAACCAAGTTGGGAGGGAATGTTGATCTCCTGAGGGTAGGAAGGCTCTGCAGAGGGATCTGGACACGCTGGATTGATGGATTGAGGCCAGTTGTATGGGGTTCAACAAGGCTCAGTGCTGGGTCCTGCACTTGGGTCACGACAACCCCATGCAACGCTAAAGACTTGGGGAAGAGTGGCTGGAAAGCTGCCCAGCAGAGAAGGACCTGGGGGTGCTGGCTGACAGCCGCTGGGCATGAGCCAGCAGTGTGCCCAGGTGGCCAAGGCGGCCAACAGCATCCTGGCTTGTATCAGCAATAGTGTGGCCGGCAGGAGCAGGGCAGGGATGGTGCCCCTGTGCTCGGCACTGGTGAGGCCGCACCTCGAATGCTGTGTTCAGTTTTGGGCCCCTCGGGACAAGAAGGACGTTGAGGTGCTGGAGCGTGTCCAGAGAAGGGCAACGGAGCTGGGGAAGGGTCTGGAGAACAAGTGTGATGGGGAGCGGCTGAGGGAGCTGGGAGGGTTTAGTCTGGAGAAGAGGAGGCTGAGGGGAGACCTTATCGCTCTCTACAACTACCTGAAAGGAGGTTGTGGTGAGGTGGGGGTTGGTCTCTTCTCCCAAGTAACAAGTGATAGGATGAGAGGAGTCGGCCTCAAGTTGTGCCAGGGGAGGTTTAGGTTGGATGTTAGGAAAAATTTCTTCACTGAAAGGGTTGTCAGGCATTGGAACAGGCTGCCCAGGGAAGTGGTGGAGTCACCATCCCTGGAAGTATTTAAAGGATGTGTGGACGTGGTAGTTAGGGACATGGTTTAGTGATGGACTTGGCAGTGTTAGGATAACGGTTGGACTCAATGATCTTTCCAACCTAAACTATTCTATGATTCTATGATTCTAAAGCAGTTTACCTCTTTGCTCTGCTTCATAATCTTAAAGCATTTTTTTTTCTCAGCCTCTGGGGTGACAGAGAAGTACATGCATTGTAGGGTGTGGCCTGATCTGGGTGAGAAAAAGCTCTAGTGATTGTTTTTCGAAAAATGTGTAAGAAATTCTAATATATTGTCTTATTCCTTTCTCTAGGTTTAGTTGGCTTTAGGGATTTGGGAGTGGATTTAAACAAAGCTTTTAGAATGAATGTTCGAATTTTTAAAACACTAAGGTGTAAGGTATGCTGGTGGCCATAAGCTACTGAGAGAATTGTGAATATCACTGCAATACAGTGCTATGCATCACATTTTGAAATGTACTTGTTTTCTTCAGGGCAAGAGGTGGTGAGGGAAAACAAGACATAGGAATAACTTTATTTATACAGCCAGCGTAATCACTACTGCCTGTGCATTGGGCACTAGAAAAATACCTTTTATCTCATTTTTTTAAATTACAGACATTGTGTGTCACCACATCTTCACACTTCTATTTTTTTTATTACACAATATCTATCTTGATTACTTTCATAACTTGTTATTAAATCAGTGGCAACCTCAGTTCAATCAGTGGGGTACAGACTTGTAAGGGTTCCCTTAACACCTGTGCAAACTTTTTATATCCAGGAAACAACAACACAAGACACATGCACTGCATGTGATCTGCATGTGCCTATTATGGCAGTGATGCAAAAATGGCATTTAAATGCCATACTTCCTAACGGTCTCAAAAGGCATGGCAGAGAGAGGTGGTGAAGACTCCAGAAAAGGCAGCAGAGGAGGAGGAGGAGCTGCATAGCCTATAGGTGTTTTCTGAAGAAATCAGTTCCAGAGATGTGTATCTTGTTTGTTGCTGTTTTTTTTTTTAATCACTGTCCCTTGATTTTTCTATATTATTCATGACACTGCACATGTACCCAGAGAGGAGGAAATAAGGAGGGTGGAGAAGAGGTATTCACACACCCCACTTTAAGCACCTAATTTACTTTCTGCTTGGCAGTCATGCTGCTTTATCTAATCACTGAAGAGAGATATGCTGCTCCAAAGAGCAACTCAAAGCAGCTGTATTAGGTCCTTGAGCTGAATTGCCCCCTGAATGACAGCTGTCAAGTGATTTGTCACCAACACCAACAAGCCCATAACATTCCCAAATATCTTTCACTGAAGAGAAAGTCTTCTGGTGGAACAGCTTTAATGATGGAAGAAAGATTTGTTTTGGCTTCTATATTAAGTCCATGATAGTGTTAATCCCATAAAAATATAAAACATCCAGAATTTCTCTCTAATAATTGTAAACACTGCTTCCTTTGTCAACTTTTTGATTTATTGGAACTTATTATAGAGCTAGACTTTATTGTATTTGCTTATGATACCACAGTAATCTTTTCCCAGGCTTTCACTTTATTTTGTTACATTTATCTAGCAAGCCAGATTCACACTCCCACAGTAACCATATGGAGAAAAGCCACAAAAGCTGTTAAGTACATTTAATTACTGTTTTGATGAGCTCATATTTTAATTATGTTTATTGATTCTGTGTGTGTTGAAATAGTTTTAGCATTTCAAGAAAAAAATGGAATCAATATACTGTAATTACTGGGCATTTTGTAATTTTTCTGTGTAATTAAAACTTTCATATAATATTTTTAACACTTTTTACTAATCCTTCAGCTGTGATTGGCTGTGTTTCCTTCTATGTTTTGGTGAGCTTTAATTTTCATTCTTCCACAATTTGAAGCTAAGTTCAGGACTAAGCATCATTTCCATCAAATACTTTCCTTCCCCTTAGACCTTCTTAGGAAATCAAAAATAACATGCATATGGTATTTACTAACACAAGACCAGTTGTGACACATTGGTACATCTTCCATTTGGAGCCATCATGACAGCACTGGCTAGCACTGTAGCAACAGCTTGATGGGTAAGACAGCTAAGAAAGAGGTCTTCTATCACTGTCCTATTTCATTAAAACAGCTGGCATTTTATCTAAAATGATAAAATATATTATTTCACTTTAAAAATCCATATGCCTCTAGGCTGTTCTCAGACTTTGAAATGAAATTTTCCCTTGGATAGATCTAACCTTTTAGATTATGTAAAATGGTAAAGCAGATGCAAAGGTATGGCAATTGATCCACTAGTGGTATAACTGGCAAAAGTCCTTTTGTTTGCATGGAGTATAATTTGTATTTCATGGGGAAAGAAAATGATTTTAGACACAAAGTTTGGCTGAAAGCATCTACAACCACACATTTGGGCTGTAGAATGGTGGGGAACCATGCAGACTTAAGCTTTTAAAGTTGTTGCATGTCATGATGAAGAGAAGTATGTTTTTCTCTGTGGGTTATCCCTTATGAGACAGATAAATTTTTTTTTCATATAGGTAAATTAGATATTATTGATTTATAAATCACAGATACTGCTCTCGCTCAATCACCTTACATGCCTGTTGATCTAGATGAAAGGACTTGGTAAGCAGGTCCTGTGTATAGGTAAAAGAGTTAGCAGTGACAGCATAGGCATTTTTAACAGGGGGACCTGAGCAGAGATTGCTTTCACCAGACACAATTTCAACCATGCAACTGAGTTTTGAAATTTCAGAATTTCTCATGTGATGAAAATTCCATCCTCAAGGGAGCTCTGATATTTATAGACATGAGATGGTGAGCTTCAGACCTTTCTCTTTTACTTTGTCTCTGGGTTTTAATTTCAATAGTATTAAAAGCAAGAAGTAGTGTCATACCATTCAGCCATCAAGCTCAGTTTTCATTTATTTGCACCCTTGCATGCCACAAGGACAGTGAATCAAAGAAAAGAAAGAAAAAACAAGTCAACAGCTTGTATTTTAAGACTCTGTTTGTAGATGCATAATTTTCACCCTTTCAGTATACTTTTGAACGTCTGACAAAAATGCTAGAAGGTTACTCTGTGCTCCTGACAGTCAAAGTAGTTTTGTTACATAGTGAGGTGATCTTAAAGTATTGTACCCTTGGCTCTCAATCTCAATCTTAAATTACCAGAGAAAGAAACAACTTTTCTGTGGAACTCATCTTAACTTGACCCCAGGCATATAATGTTAGCAGGGCAGGAAACTAGGTGCTGGCTGAAGAAAGAGAAAGGACTTCAGTTATTTTGGTACTGTATATTACCTGAGGGTCATGAGATTACTTTGAGAAGGGGCAGAATGTATGACTCTAGTCACAAAAGGAGGTATCAAGAGCTGAAAAAGAATATTTAGGGGAAAAAAATCCCTTGAGAGTAAAAAGTAGAGCTGCCTGAAAGAAAAGGAGAAAGGATAAATAGGAAGAATACAGAAACAACACATAACTGTGTTTGGAACAAGATTGGCCACAATTAGAGAAGGTTTTGGTGTTGTCTTGACCCCCAGAGAAAAGGCAGTGGAAGAGGAGGGAACATGGAAATAGCATGGAGGCACAGAAAGGTGGAAGCTTCATTTGCTCCTCTTTGGAGCATTTACCAGAAGGGTGAACTTTGGTTCTGGCCAACTGCCCCTATTGCAGACCAGGAGAGCCCCATAGATGTTACTGGGAGTCAGAGTAGTAGGACTCTGCAGAAGTTGCTCCAGAGCCTCGTCTGTCTCTTACAAAATAGATTTCATTGAGTTTTTCAAACCAGCCTGAAGAATCCTGCCACAGCAGTGCCTGGGACAGCAGGAGGGATGGGGAGGAAGATCGCCCACTAGAGACGGTGTCCTCGTTGCTTGTACCTGCCACTGAATCTGCAGGGTCTGGAGTGGTTTCCATGGGCAGCAAGGTGCAAGAACCCTATCCTGAACATCTTCTGGAGTTTGCAAAATAAGTGTCAAATTCAGTGTTCACCAAAGTCAACATGAACAATTTCTTTTCATATCAGTGATATTTTCATCAACCCCTAATGCATTTTTTCAGACAGCCTCATTTCTGTGTGTATTTATAGAAATTCCCTTCATACTCTTTACAGTATAATTCAAGTATATTGGTTTACTTTGTTTCTGACACTAGTTTTCTTCTACCATCCTTTAATAACATAGTTTTCTCTCAACATGAAACACACGCTACATACTTAAATATGAAACACTGATCAAATAGATACACCTGGGAAAATTAAATGGGAGAAGAGTTAAGCAGTCCTAGGTATTTCTTACCACAATGCAGAACTCTCAATTTTAACCTAAAAGGCCAAAATGTCTGCAAATACACCACTATAAACCCCAGGTAATTCTCCTGAAGTTAGAGGAATTATTTATGGTTTCTGCCATGGAGAAGCTAATCTTTCCCCAGGAGCACTGTTTGATGTCTGTCTGTTGACTTCTATGGGAGTGGAGAGGACATGCAAGAGGAGTTGCCAGAGTAGCATGCCTGATTAGTTTAAGCACACATTATTCACTGAAATAAAAGATTTCAGATAATTGAGATGGTACTGGTGAAATGGTTGATTTGGCTAAGAGCTGTCAGCTGCATGAATTAGGATCAGTGTCAGCCATAACTTTGAATTTCCTGGCTTTACTATGTGTGACGACTTTATTTTTTTTGTTGTTTCAAGATAATTTCTTGGTTTTTTTTAAGGAAAGAATATGAAGGATAATAAAAATACTCTACTTCAGAAAGGCTGTTTTGCTGTCCTGGGCATATGCATATAAACAGTTTTCTAATGGCTTGTTATTCACCCATTAGGCTGGTAGAGCTCCTCTGAAGTGGTTTCCGTCTAAGGGATAAATACCTATTTATAAACTTCTTTGCAATGCTGTATAATTTACCTGACAGGCCAAAATAGCTCCTGCAGATATGCTACAACTCCAGACAACCATGCAGATAATTTTCAAGAAAGCAGCTACATATCAGAAAATCTTTTGAACATCAGTAAATGTGTGAGTATAGCACCTATGTTTCTCAGCGTAGTAACTCAGCTGTTTCATTTCTCTTTTGCTCAATATTCAGCCCCTTGGAAGTTCCAACCCTGGCTCCAGTTTGGTAGTTTCACACACATAAAAGTCTTGTTCATGCAAGTTTTGTGAGCCACCAGACAAATTTTTTTTTTCTTTTTTTTGCATTACATCTCTAAATCAGAAAAAACGTAATTGTTTGTATGAAACATAATCAGGCCTTTTTCATTTTAATTAGCAGCATGGTTGCTGCTAATTGTCCATGATCTTTGTCATTAGACCAAAATGAGATAAAGAATATAGAATCATCTATGAGGACACTGAAATGACTGACCCACAGTTATATTAGACAGGACAACAAAAATTATATTTGTCCTCTAATGTTGAAGAGAAGAAAATTCCTGATGTGCAGGTTATACTTGTGTTTCTGCCACATTCAGGTAAAGTGTCTGAACAATGGTCAGAAGACAACTAGACTGGAAGCGCTCCTCACATCTGAACTGCCTTGAGACATTTGCACCCCAGGTACTTCTTTTGCTATGAAACAGTTGTCAGAAACACCACCAGGAGAGCTGTAGCCCAGCAGCAGCCAGGAGGTAAATTCCTTACTTCCCCCCCTTGCACTGTTGAAAACCAGAACCCTCCATCCTCCAGATTTGATCTGGAGCACATCAGTTCTATCATTAATCTGATAAAACCTGTTAAATTTGAAATCATCCTTCTAAATTCCTCCAGCTGCAATTATGAGAGGTTAAGTCCGTGAAAATTCAAGGTCAGTTAGAACTAATAAGTTTTAAAATTTCATCACATCTAATACCTTTTTCATGGAAACACTGAAGTCAAAGACTTCAGGAAAATTTTGATACTTTAGCAGTACCTTTTAAGACCTGCTGATTATTTCCAAATTGTTCCATTTTAAGTAGTGTTTTAAGATATTTTCCAAGCACTGCTCAGACTAGCTTTCATTTCTTGTTCACTTTTGTTTATTCATTGTTTGTTGACGAAGTGATCCAAATTTACTGATTAACACATTTAAACCTAGTACTGCTGCAGATCATTTTCTTCTTGCCTATGAGCAGACACCCTAAATTTTGCTTTATAAAAGATTAAGAGTCACAGGCAGTTGCATGTTATTACTTCTTCGAATAAGATGTTAAGAGCCCAAACTGAATGACAAGCTGATTCTTTATGTGTGGGAATCTGCTGATTTGCTTGCTGAGTACTTGCCAGTTGAGGACCATTACTGGGAAGGATCTTTTTTCTTCACTTGGCTTATCCACAAAAAATAATCATGGCAGGTTAAAAAAAAAAAAAGAAAAAAAAAAAAGGAAAGGCAAAGAAACTGAGCCCAATTATCAGAAACAATAGCAAGGGTCTATCAGAGAGGCTTCTGTGAGGTTTCATATACAGACAAATCTGTAAATTTCAAAGGACAAGAAGGAAAGATCTAGCAAAGCTACAGAAACAGATTCTTATGTAGATATTGATGTCACTAAATCTCACAAGGAGCTGCACAGATGTAGCAAATGAAAATTTGTCCAGAAAAAGATTGCAAATGGTGTAAAATTCGTGACCATCAGACTCTGTGCAACAACTACAAGACCTACCCATACCCGGGTTACTGCACATTTCACGAAACTATCGGTACACGGGAAGGCTCACCTCCGTACTGTGCGTGTCTGTGCAAGGTCACACACACGCACATAGACCCCTTCTCTCTTTTTGGGATTACATTCTTCTAAAAGAAGTGTGAGAGTGAGGGACGCATATTGTCCTCAGTGCATCTGCCTATGGGAGTCAGAGACCTGTTTTGCCGACTCCTTCCTTCAGCCTACTGAGAATTTTACCTCATGAAAAAAAAACCCCACAACAAACCAACAAGAAAAAGACAGGGCCAAATTCCTCCCACATCAAATTTCACTGAAAATGTAGGAGCACAAGAATTGTGTAAGAGTAGCACTAAGTACCAGGTTGAATTCTATTCTGTGGGAGATTTATCTCTGTTGATACGTGCAATGCATTCAAAAATTCATGTATCAAAGATTACCTTCAAAAGAATAGTGTAAAAGTGAAGGAAAAGTCAAACTAACAGAACAACTGCTGGGGAGGAAGTGGTTGAACACTTTTGCCATCTGTTAATAGGTTGTCAGCTGGCACATACCTGGGGGTCTCTTTCCTCTGTACCTCTCCTTCCCCAGTTTCCCCAGCCGCTCTGAGCCAGTCACAGGGGAAGGGGAATTCAGAGTGTTCCCCATCACAGAGAGAAATCAGAGAGGGTACAAAGTTTCACTCAGCTTTAGATTAGTCTAAATTAAACAGAGTGGCCTGGGGAGGGGTCTCAGCCTACAGGGCAACCTGATAGTGAAGCTAGAATCACAGTCTATCTATGTTCTAAATTGATGGCAATGAAAATAATACTCCCCAGACACAAAAGTACACTTGTTTTCAGATTAATGCATCCTGAATGTGAGCTTTTCATCTCCCTCCTGAATGAGTTAACGTGTGCTCGTTCCTCTTGGCCAGAAACTGAACTGCAGATTCATTATTTGGTAACTTATTTGCACCGAAGTCCATAAGGCCAGTGGCTCGGGAAGATGAAAACAGCTTTCCACAGGCTCTCATTTTGGGAAAAGCTGGTTGCCCAGGGCTGCCAAATGCATTCCCAATGAACTCCTCCCTTTGCACGTTATATTTGGGCTGAAATTGAGACAGCATAGAGGTAACCGCTCTCAGGCCGGATCTAAGGATCTCCAACGGCTCTTTGTGAGGGTAAATGATGCTTTTGAAAAACAATTCACTCACTGCACTCACTGAGGAGCCCAAGAATGCTGTCATCTTGCACTAGCACTGCATGTTCCCTCTTTTCAGAGAAGAGCATCGCTGTCTGCCGTAACTGTCAGATTGTATGCTCATATCAATTAATTCCTGGAGTGCACTGCCAATTAATGTGTAATGGATGATAATTTCACAAAAGTTCTAGCTTCATTTTGTGTTTTTTAAATTGTTTTTAGTACAGAACTAGTTTATTCTTTGATTAATACAGAAACACTTTTTTGTGTGCTTTCAGATACTGCCTTTCAATAGTACAACTCAGTGTATTTTTCCCATTAATCAGTGGATAGAAGATGTAAGATAGAAGATAGTTGTAAAATACATCTGTCAAGATAAGCTTGTAACTACTGTTCTTTCTGTAACTGGAGAAGAATTACACTAATTTAAACATGGATGTTTCATCACACTTAGCTTCAGTTCAACTTTCAATGGAACAGAATACTGAAAAAAAAATTAATTTAAAAGTTGGACTAAAAAGCCAAAACAGCATCATCAGTTCATTCCAAAAGATATATTTTAATACTGTCAAAACATTTTCAAACATTCTGGCAACACCTGACTTCACAAAGTACTTAAATTCTGACAAATGATGTGTTCTGATATTGAGTATCTTGCACACAGTCTCTTCAAAGTTCCTCCAGTCTGCTGTCATTTTTTATTTCTCTTTAACAATAGACTATTCAAATTCATGGGACTTATTTGAAATATTTTTTTTGCTGCTATTATAACTCTGCACAAACAACTGCCCTTAGTCTCAGCTGATAGAAACTCCCCAAATACAACCAGTATCCACACTGTTAAATCAGACGTACCATCCTCGGCCTAGTTCATTCACATACCTTGATGAAATATCCTTCTTTTTCCAACCATTAGTTCATTATCTCCCTGCTGTCTGTGCCTATGACTGTAACTTCATCCTGGAAAACACGAATTCCACATACTGAGAGCAAAAGAAAAGCCCCACGACTGCCTGTTCTAGACCCCTTGGCGGATGGCAGTTGATTCATTGAATCCAGCCTACCTGAAATCTTCGTTATACTTTCATATTGACACTGCAAGCACCATTCCCGGACACGCGATATTGCTGTGCACTCATACACGTCTGCTTGCTATATCCACAACTGGCTGGGTTTTGAAAAGACCTGAAGATGAAAGCCCAATGTTACAAAAACCTGACTTTGTAAACTCACAAAGTCACTTTGACGCTTGGAAGGAAGCTGTTAAATGATCAGTTTTTTCCTGTGATGCATACAGTGATAATATGCATGGGATAAATTGAAGAACCAAGAAAAACCTCTTTCTCAGCTCTGGAATTCCCCCTCATACAGTGGCATTGCTGTTCAGTCCAGGAAAAACAGTATCTGGGTTTGCATCAGTGAAAGCCCTGGCCAGAAATAAGAACATCATGCTACAGGACAGGAATATAAAGGCACAATTCAAATTCCTTTACTGGTAAATCACAGAATATCATACTTTAAGATCACAAACTCTTCACAAATATATGAGCTGAGAATATTTTAAGAGGTTTCTGTAAGCTATTAATCTATTGTGGTCTATTCAGTGATTGCCCTGTATTATAGGGTGCATTTCACCGTTGTCTTGACTACAGACAAATCGTGAAAAATAGACAGGCATATTTTTATGCATTCATAAACAGAACAGATCTAAATTTAGCTTAATAAGAGCAGTTTATTCAAGTACTAAAATACTTAGAATGAAATACTTATAACGTAACAACCATGTAAAACATGAGACTTCAAGGTTGCCTGGGCACGACTCTGATTGACGGCTCACTTTTCACTTTGCACGTACAGGTAAGCACACTCTGATTCTCACCTGTGTCACTAAAACCCTCTGATCAGAGTACATAATCACATCCAAACCAAGGCTTTTACATTAAAGGCAAAATACGTTATACAACATAAGCTAAAACTGGGGAAAAAAAACCCCCAAACAACAGTATGATTTCCAATGGTGTTTCAGCTCTGATTCTGGGAACATGCAGGCAGATATGTAAGTATCTCCTTCTCTTCATGGGATTTTTGTCTGCATTCCAGCATGTGTGCTGGTGAACCACTGTGAACTGAATGATCTTATCCAGTTAATTCTTTTAGACCTCATTTTAGCAAAGCTTAAAATTTAAGTTACTCTCACAAACAAAAATGTGAAGACATTTGAACTCACTGGAGCTTTTGAACACTGGTTAAATTTTAAAATCTATGCTGGTCAAACATGAATTATCATTTTACTTTTGAAGTACTTTTAAAGAATATTACAATATAGAAAAACTGTAGAACTACACAGCCATCCACTAAAGCGAGTATATAAATTCCTCAATCTAATAGTTATTTGACTGAGCTAATATTGAAACACTTAATAGCATTTAAACAAAAAATGTTAAAATTTCTTTTAAAAGAATTTAAATTATCATATTCATTGGAGAAATTCTGTGCTAGGAGTAAAACTCTAACATTGTAGTGAACCAAATTGACACACAGAAATATATTTGCCTTAAAAAGAAGATAGACGCTAATGTGGGATACATTGGCACATTGAAATATTCTTTGTCAGGGCTACTGTATTTTTCCCCAGAGCAAGTTATCATTTAAGTTTCCCAATTTTTCTATTAAAAAGACAATCAATATTTTGAAAGAATAAATTAACAGTAGTTTCAAAACATGACAGGAGCAGGGGGAAAAGACACAGTCATATGTCTTCATTTTCATTCTAAATATAAATGAAAACATGAGTGTTTATTTTTAAGCCCACAGACCAAAGCATCTAATTGATCCCACTTGGGAGACAGGGTCTGAATAAAGGGCCATTATGTTTTGATGAGATACGCAATTGCCTTGAACTTGCCAGGAGTTCAGGTGCGGGTATATCTGTACCCCGAGCGCTTGCAGGAATGTCGGTTTCTGCGCACTCCTGCTCATGCATCTGCCTCGTGTAGCCCTTGTAGGGACCAGCTCTATTTCACTAGAATAACTTCGCTATTCATGAACAATAAGGTTCAAATTGTACTTTTCTTTAACACAACATTAACTCCCAAAGAACTGGAAATTCAGTATTCTGTTCCCTAAGCTTAGATTCCAAATCAGTCACTGAGAACATTATATGAGCAGTAATCCCATTAAATATATCATCTTGCAAATATCTAAATCCAGTTAATTAACTTGTATTGCAAAGAACTCCGAGATACAGTTTTCAGTGAGCAAACTTACATTTTAGGTTTCTAATTATAACAGAAATAACTTTCATATCTCCTTTTTATTTAAAAATTAGAGTAAAATCACCTAAAAATCTATAAGCATCAGCAAAACAGGTGTTATAGACATACAGAAATTTAAAAAATTGGAGTGTTCTTTATTAAATTCTTATCTTGTGGAGAGATTATATACAACAGAGGCCCCATAAGTGTTGAAAAAGAGGACCATTATCTGAAGAAAGTTGTAAAATATTTTCCACTTACAAACTAAACAGAAACAAATGTCTGGACAGATAATAATTGAAATAATTTTGCAGTTCATGAAGAATGCAGTATTACAATTCCTATACTTGGAAATTAGTTTACTAAGGGCTAGCACTGGTGAAAGCATAAGAAAAATATAATGAAAAAAAAAGTCTTTGCAGCCCAAAGTGATTAAAGAATTGATAAAAAGATATTTTCAAGAGATATGAACTAAGCCATTTTACTATGCCTGCAGTTAAGGGTGAGGCAGTCTTCCAGCTAGAATATATTTAAAGTAAACTGTGAAATTATGTCATCATGTGATTTTACTTTAAAACCAAATAAAAAATAAAGCCAACAAAAGGCCAGCTCAGGCTGTCTTGGGGTGCTGCTCATCAGGCTCTTTCTTAAAGTACTCACCTCTGATTCCCCCACCTTTTCCAAGGATGGCAACGCCTTGCTAAGTCACCAGGACAACTGTTTTATTCCAGAGCAGGATCAACATCCATCCTCAGAGAGTGGAGGGGAGGGGAGCAGAGGGGGCCAAGCAAACCTCGGCGTGTTATGGAGCAGGATTCTGTGCAGGGATCAGATAGGGATAAATGAATGCTGTATTTTCAGGGCTGCCCTGAAGAATTTACTTTGCTTTCAAAAGGAACAGTAGCTGGTAAATGAAAATATTCTAAAGTACTTCAAAATAATTTGACACCACTCCAAGTTTAAAAAGAAAAACTGATTCTAAATGGTCTTAAAGTATTGTCTGATACTATGCAAAATATAAGTGATGTGGCCTGAGCATCTCACCTTATGGTCCTTTACAAAGGCATATGTTGGATCGTAAAGCTCAGCTGAAAATGTGTATCTCTCCAAGGTTTCAGTGCAGTGGAGGACAGAGGCTAAGTTAGATCCAGTAAAAGGTTGGGTTAGACCCAGTCTAACTAGCTAATTCAGAAAGTACTCCATATGCTAACCAGTTGTTCCTTTCTCCACCCCTCCCCAAGGGCTGTGCAATGTAGGCTTATATTGGACACTGTCTCTCATGGCAAAAATACAGCTATTTTTTACTGCACCTAGATATTTTTGATCGCAATGCATTCTCTTCCAGCTCCACTGCCTTCTGCTGCTCAGAGACTTGCTGGTCATTGCTACTCCTTTGGGTCTGTGGACTCAGCTACTCCTGCGAGTCTAAAGAAGGTGAGCTAGCTGGACTGCTGTAAGCCCTATGTCTCTGCCAATGCAGTTGTTTTCTCTAAAAAGACCATTGTATGAACAGCCCAGCTTATAGGGTTGCAAAGGATGTGTGGAAAATCCACCAGGAACACGAGTGTGTTAGCAAGATGAGACACAGGTCCTGTTAGCTCTCCAGGCTCAGAAAAGCTTCTTAGCAGCAGTAGTGACAAGCCTAGCTGCTTCCTTTGCTAACTGGAAGTGTTCCTCATCATCATGTTAAAGTCTGGGGTAAGTTTCCCACGCTTTTTTCTTCTTATGTCCTGTGAAAAGGTCTCTTTTAGGCACACGCCAGGCAGTGTTGCAATGTCACTTAAATCAGTACAACTCTATGACCATACATAAGTCACTTGTGATTTTAGTCAGAACTCTCACCAGTTTCAGGCATAAAGGACCGGGCCCTTGGTTTTCAAATTGTGGATAACAGCAAAGATTAAGAGAATGGGGCAGACAGGATAAACCCTGCTGCTTTTTCAAAAGATTGACCACAACAGACAATACATTTGCCTATTAAAGTAGAAAAGAGGATATTTTAGAAACAAATCAGCCACAGTATGTGGTTTGGTGTTTTATTAATTGAATTCTGCCCATATTAACAAGTGTTACTACTTTTTTTCTTCAAATTATGCCAATTATGATTTCTCTTATGAAAATAATGATTCGTGTTTTAGACTGAATTGTGTGAACATGAAACAAAAGCAGTATGGAGCAAAACTGAAAAGAATTTTGAATTATTTCCCTCCAGTTTATCAGTACTTCAGGTCACAGTCCACTCACCAATTATCCAAATGGTACTCAGTCTCAAAAGAGCTAATAACTACTTAGTCATCAAAGAGAAGCTTCTGGGATTCACAAAACCTCCATAGACACATCTTCCCTTTAAACTGCCATGAGCTGTATCGTGGTACTGCAGTGTCACTGGCGGAAATTCACAAAAAAGCCATTCCCTCAAAATAGAGGGGTACATGAATACAATAATTTTCCCCCGCTTTATGGGAATTTATCTCTTTCTTCCTAGCTGCCCTTTCACCATCTGCCTTTATGTATTTGGCTGTTGTGGTATCCGTTACTCTGATCTACCTGCCTTGCTCAATTTCTTCCACTGAAAAATTGTCTTTTCATCCCAACATTCATGCCATCTGCCTCAGGCATAATTCAGTCCTCTAAGTCTCCTTCCTCTAGGCATCTCTCTCTTTTCTCTGATGGTAGGCTTCTAATTTTGGATCTCCAATACTCACCTAAGTTATATGTCCGAAACAGCCCCTGCCTGGGGCACCCCCACTGAGTTAGGTGGTCCTGTTGGGAGAGCTGCAGCCTATTTAATGCTCTAGTAACTCTATACACATGGAAACCAGAAGGTTCAAGACCCCTGCTCTTGAAACATTGCAGATGACAAGATTTTGTTCCATACTGCCAGAACAGGCTATGATCCCACCATCTGCTCCTGAAGAACAAAACATGAGCTAGACTCTGTCCAGAACAGTAAGAAAAGATACTGCACAGGGCAGAGCAAGGAAATGGTGCTCCCCTCCAGGTTACTTTTAGAAAAGGGTGTTGGGGCAACTCAGACCTGTGATCCAAAGTCTAGAAGCATTTTAACTCTAGGTAGAAGGTGTCTTAAGACAGCATCTAATAGACCATAAATTTTGCATCTTGGGCTGTAGCTGCATGCATGCCTGTGATTTTGAATCCATTTTGGATCCAGGAGTTGAATGTCCAGGCCTCCAAACTAAAGAGAAAGCCTTGCAGTTATGCTCTAGCATCATCTGCAACTTAAAAGTTATATATATAAAAAAATGGAAGTATTTTTCACTTCATAGATTAAACAGCTGCTTCATGAGTTGAAAGTGACCTTGAACAACACTGTTGACTGCAGCCCAGTGTGTTATCTGCTCTTGGCTCCTTTTCAATGGTTTGGACAACAACTTAGTGCCAGAAACTTCATCTCACATTTTCCAGTCAGGCAACAATTAGATCAACATTAAAGAGCATTTTTTTCCCTTTTGGCTATCTTGAGAAACACACATCATCATTTCTCCATCTTTGGCCTCTGGCAAAAACGCAGTGGCCAGGTAATTTACTCTTCAGTATTGTTTACTACTCAAATTTAAAAAAAAGCCCTTGTGAATTTTCCAGAAACCTCAAAAATATTATGACTTGACTTTAAAATAAACTGTGTTCTTTTAGCTTGCCTAAATATTCAGCTTTATTTCCAGTGAAAGGGTTAATACCTGTATTTTACCCTTTTTGGATCAAGTTGTTGAAAGAGGGAGAGCTTCATGCACCACAGGAACCCGCAGTGGTACCCTAATGACAGTATAATTAGAAGTATCATTGTGGTAATGATTCTTTTCATCTGGCAAAAGGCTTTAACAGAAAAGATCTCTTATTCAGTTAGTTTCACCTGCCCATTCTCTTACGTCTGCAATGCTCCTTTTCTAGGTCAGCATCAGAAGTTAATACTGGGTGTTTGACAAGGCTTCAGACTTTGTGCTCATCAAACTAATTAAAGAGAAACACATCCAAAGCCTAGTGAATTATTTTACTTTTTAAAAATGCTGCCCATTCATCTTGTTTAAAGATTTACCTGGCTCAGTGGGTTTGATTAATGAAAAGGACAATGGGGCTTTTGTCAGTGCAACCTACAGTCACTTGGTTCAGGGTCAGCAGGTTGAGCGAGAGGCCTCCATGTCTATATTTAGTCTCTCTCTACTTTAAAAATCCAAAGGATTGAAACGTTACTGATTTTATCAGCATGCGCAGTTTGGAGGAAAAGACAACTGTCTTGATATCAAACTTCATTCAACTCTTTTTGGTTTGTTTAAGTTAAATAGCACCCAGCAGATCCCCCATGGTTTTCCTGGATATAAATAAGTAGGATAGCTTTATGTTAACACTAAAAGCGGGGTATGGACTCTGAGTAAGCTTAAAATGTAGATTCTTATAAATTGCCACCCGATAAAATGTACAGTAATATACATGTTTGCATAAACTCTGAAAAGACAAAAAGAAGGAGGGATATGATGCATTTTAAATACCTGTGAGCTTATAAAATAATCACAAATGCCTTGATCTGGCAAACATTTTTGCATACAATTAGCTATACTGTCACAAATGCTTTTATTATTGGATTGGAGCTTTGACTCTCCCATAAATTTGAAAGAAGGTAAAAAAAATTACATTCATATAATCCCAGAAACAGCAATAAACCAGATTTCTACTAGAAGTCAGTGTGGGCCACGGCTCCCCTTTGTTTCAACAGAAGGATGCAACGTCCACCAGACTTGCTGAACTTGGACAACTTCTCTGTGTCCTCTCTCTCAGCTCTGCTGCTGGTTGTGTTGGGAAGGGCTGAGCGTTGGCTCCCCACCCTGCCTGCCTCCACCTGCCTACTTGACAGCGAGCAAGCTGCTGAGAGCTGTTGCCTCCTTGTGACACAGGCAGCGAGCAGGAAAGTACCCAGCATGGATTATAATCTGCCCTCTAGTGATTAATACAGTTAACATTTGGCAGCGTCATTAACATTATTTATGCATTACATAATTACATATTCATTACATAATTATTTCATTATGCAACAGTGCTAATGCTCATGCTTTACACCTTTCTAAGAGGTTCTTTAATATAATCAATGGACTGAGCAGTTTGCTGATAATTATGGGTTATGATCACTAATAACTCCTTCTACTGCTACATTTATAGCCATATATGACACAAATCATGCCTATCATCCTACTATTGCACAAAGCCATCTGCAAGCACATACTGATACTGAGATTGTGCAAAACAATCACTCAGTTGCTTCACTTCAGTGCTTAGGGCCAGTGTTTTCAGCTGTGAGAGTTATTAAGCAATGCCCAGATCCTCTCCTGTGAGGCTGAGTAAGATTTTCTTACTGATTTAAATGCCATAGAAGCAGGGCTGAAACACACATCTTTAGCCAAAGGAGCAGTATGACAGAAAAGAGGTTTAAGATTTGGAAGTAAGGGCATGTTTAGTCTTGTAAGCAGTCTTTGACAAGCAAAAGGCTTTAAACATGTTACTGTACCTTGTTTTTAAGACAACTCTTGAAGTCCTTTATCAAGAATTAATTGCATGACACCAGAATAAGTCAACAGTACATCATGGCAGTGCTCCATTGCCCTGTGACAAGCTCTGCTTCAGGAATCCGGAACAGCTTATATAGCTGTCCTGAATGCCAAGCCTTCTTTAGGGCAGGCACCAAAACTACACTGTTATCCTGCTAGTTCAGCTGGGCAAAAACTGGAGAGAAGGTGTCATTAGAGTCTTGGTCCTGAGTTTTGCCTGTGATTTACACTAGTCCCATTGTAGAAATGGGAGAACAAGTCCTATGATGATTGACCATGCCTGCAGGAGTGTTGGGGCACAACCAATAGGAACATGTCCCTCTCTTACCTGCAGCCAGCTCCTGCCTGCGTGCACACTCTGGCCTCCTGTTTCATCGCCCCTAGTCAGCACTGACTGCAGCTGCTGGCTAGAACAGCTGTGGAAAACCACCCTCACTCAGCAGTCCCTTTATTCTTGCAAATAAAACACTTATGGGCTTGATCATTTTATCTACCCTATCATCTAGGAAATGCATTTGGATAAAGGGACATTTATTGAACTGTCTTTTATCACACAAGTATTTCTACTAAAGGAAGATTTCCAGGATTCAACTCTGTATTTAAAAATGCAAAATTCAAAGAAGTTTTATTGCCAGACTTTCAATTCTCAATAATGTCTTAATTGTTCTACAAGTATGCATTGCAATTTGTCATACATTTAAGGAATTAGCATAGAGGAAAACCCAAATTCCTTCTGCTTAATAAATCAGGAAGTTGTATTTTTAATGCTGCTTCTTAAATGCAGCCATGCACCAGCGTTCTCCCTGGATGTTTAAATAGGTAAATACTACACTGGGATGTTTGCAAGAAAAAAAAAGAAAAGATTAAAGAGAGATGAGATCGTTGGGGGGAAGAAAAGTGTCATCTTTTCCACACAGCAAGTTAGACAGCAAATATAGTCAGCTAAGAAAAAGAAGATCAGACACTGAACTCGATTTTTATTGTATTAAATTTGAAATACCACATCTCTTCTTTCCCATGAGAGGATTTTATGTCATCTTTCACACTGTACTTCTGCAAGAGCCATTTGCAACCATGCTGCCTATGGTTTTTCAAGGCCTAAATTTCTAATGCAGGGAGGTAAATTATTTAGTATGCCATCAGTCATAGTGCACCCACCCACTGAAGGTCTGAACATTTCCTGCAGCAGCTTTGAGATAAAGATTTCCTGATACCTGCAAGCCCTGTAAGAAAAATATTGTTTACAAATGAGAAATTCTGATGCCTGATATTCCAGGCAGCACTAGGTGTTAGATCTTCCTTCTCAACATCGTTACACATTTCCAGGTGTTAGGTATTTCATTATTTAAGAGCAAGTAGAAAAAACAGATAATAAGTATTCATAAAATGTCAGACATTCTCCAAAGGGCTGTTTGACTTAATACAGGCCATAAAACTCTCACTTTTATTGGGCTTGAAAACGATAGTTTTTTGAAGGAAATTATGTCACTACTTAAAATATTTTACCAGAAGAAACTGCTTAGCACCATATCTTTAACCACCAAGAAAGAAACTCCAGAGAGTTTCCACTACATTACAGCTTTCTGATAGCTCTTGCTAGTGTTGCAAAGCTGTACAGGTAAAACAAGAAATAATCTTCCTATCCTGGGTCAAAAATACCAAGGCCGTCAACACTCTTTTTGCCCAGGACCTGTTCCAAATTGTGTGCCCTGCTTGGTGATTAGCCATGCTATTAGCACCTTAAGTGAAGTCCTTTGCAACCTCTCATCTGCATCTTGAATTCTTTGGGGTACACGAGTTGACACAGGGTCAGCTGAAGGCCAGCTCACTTCCTAAACACATACGTAGTTGGATGCAGACAAAAACTCAGTTTAAGAGCACAGTTAAGAGCTAAAAGGCAGTACGAAACAGCTCCTGACACTACTTGGTGGCTGAAACAGTACTTGAGATCTTAGTTGTTCCCTTCCAGCTACAGTATGTGCTTGTCTGCTTGCTAACCGGAGCAGAGGAGCAAGCTAAGAGGCTTGCTATAACAAGAGCATGACAAAGACAAACCTGCAGAATGGTTCTCTTCATTTTCTTATTCAAGCCCATGTGGGACTGGAGCAGCCAATTTGTTCAGCTGGGGCAGGCCCATGGAGTCAGCCACGGGCACCTCACCACCATCCCGTCACAGCAAAGGGCTTAGGGCGGCTCTGAAAGGGGAAGAGCCAAGATGCAAGAAGACAATGCACGTGAAAGGTAACTTAAGATCAAACAGATAGCGAGGATCAGGGAAGCAGAAACCATGTTAAATAGGATCCTGCTATTGGTAAGGTTTGGATATAAAAACATAATCAAAATATCTGGGTTTGGATATAGAATGGGTTCCAGCTCCTGCTAGACTTTTGGGTCTGTGACAAATACTTGCAGAGTGTATTTTTTTGAAGTCTGCAGATCAGTCAGTTCATAAACCATGCTGTCACTTATAACTTTACAAAACTCCCAAGATACTGAAAAACCCAAATGGCTAATGCAAGAAGAGGAGGAGTAATTCTCTGAGATAGCTGAAAACTATGGTTGTATTTAAGGATTTCACACTGACATAAATAGATATAATTTACCCGTATAGCTTTACACCACTAGCAAGAGCTGTTCACCTCTTGAGATCTTGGTGAAGGACTCTTGTTATTTGTACACATACATTTTAAAATAGGATGAACAAATAAAAAGCACCAAAGTATCTCATTGCTATCCATGTTTCTGACTTCCCAGGATAGAGTCAGAAATCAACTATGCTGCAAAGCACATAGCACATTAGCTAATTAAAAGGGGTGAAAAAGGACATTCACACTGTATAGTATGTATTTTTTGAACAGGGGTAATCTAAAAGGACATCTTTATCTGTTATTATAAAATACTCTGAATTAGCAAACAAATTCTGCAGCAGAGAATCTTTTCGGTGTGTCTGTTCAAGTATGC
Organism: Morus bassanus; assembly: GCA_031468815.1. Classification (NCBI taxonomy): domain Eukaryota; kingdom Metazoa; phylum Chordata; class Aves; order Suliformes; family Sulidae; genus Morus; species Morus bassanus. Next base: position 8,714,177 of record CM062575.1, on the reverse strand, counting down.
TATCAAAATTGTTGGTGACACACTGGTTGTGACACAGATGCCGGTTTGCCTCTGTGACTTTTGCGGGATCCTTCAGTACAGTCATTCTGAAAGTCCCAGATGTTCAGTCTAACAACTCACAAGCCTTATTTGTGTTATAAGCCCCTCACTCTTCTGTATGGCTGTGCTTATTCCTGTAATGACAAAGTAGGTATTTCTTTCAATAACATTCACTTGTCATTAGAAAAATATCCTAATTATGAATTCAAAAGTGACAGATTGTGAGATTCAGTTTGCAAAGATGATGTCACTGGTGGGGAATTGGTGGGTAACCTGCAATTACCTCTTTGAATAAAGACATCAGTGTTGTATCTCGAGAAATAATGGCTAATGATATGTCTTCCAAAAGGAAATAGCATTATTAATTACCTTACTGTGAACACACCACTTATTGACAGCTTTGAAGGCCATTCATCCAATTAAGTATAATGACTAAAAGATTCATTTGGCCTTCACGGTTATACAGATGGGCTAAGAACAGAGAGCAAGATCCTGATTTCATTTATAACCTTCATAAATATTCAGAGAAAGTCACAAACACCCATGGAGCTACCCTGGTTTCTATTGCTGTGATTAGAGTCAGACTGCGGCAGGTAATGATGGTATAGAAAGTGCTGTAAATTGATACCCCTAATACCTTGAAGACTTATTGTCGTGCAATAATACAATCTGTCATCTCTTCTGATTGTTACTAAGCACTTTGATTCCAAGCACTTTCCTATCAACATTTAGGGGGTTTTTCTTTCCCCAACTATCGTCCAGGCCTGCTTACATTTCAGTGACAGATGACTTAGTTGCAACCACAGCCCTATCTAAGTTACTTCTTACTAGCAAAACTAATTTTTGCAATATCTCACAGTTTCCACATTTTTTTTCTCCCTCAGATGAATCTAACAATCATTCTAAAAATCATTTGTTCATATTATACTTTGCCTCAGTTTTATGGATCTCCTTCTGGTTTTAGTCACATGCTGCTGTAAGAAGAATGATGCAAATGAAGCCAACAGAATTTCTTTGGATTTTCCTTTTTGTAAGTGAGAGCAGAATCTGGCCTCAGGCATAAAGGATCATTTTTAGGGACCCATCTAGGCATCTCTACAGTCCTCATTAACATGCCATTTTGCTGAACAATTATTTTAAAGGATGGCAAGACAAATCCTAGTGCACGGCACAGCTCAGCTAACGTGTCTCTAAGATAACAGTGTGGCTATTAACGTTGCTTCTGCCATTACTGGCTTTTACCTTTGAACAGCAACAGGTTGCTAATGATATGTGGTTATCGTTTTCACATTTTGGAACATCAAAAATGCTGACAGACTAAAGTGGTAACAGTTTGTAAGCACTCAGGTAGAACATCAAAGAGCTTACTAAAGGTTTAGTACACACCAGCAGTAGCAACAGTTTTAGATCTACCTGTACCACTGGTCTAATCACTCAGAAATCTGATACTGATGCTCATATGACATCCAAGAAATGCTTTTTTTTGTTAAATGGAAAGCAACATTACAGCCAAATGGCAAAGCATCTGCAAGTGCTTTGTTTCTATACAACACTGAAGAGCCAAGAAACTCACAACCTTGTAACAGCTGACATTGTAGAATAACTTAATGCTGCCAACAGGTCTTGAGAGAATGCAGAATTATATGTAAATATATCAAGTAAATGTTTTTAAGTGATAGGTCTTCACCCTGTGCAAACAAGTTGCAACAGCAGTATTTATCAAAAGGGTTCCTGATGCAAAGAAGTCAGACTAATTGTTTATGCAGAGGCATTCAGTCTGCATTGCAATGAGTGCAAGCACAGAAAATAAACGTTTCTAGAAACCACCTCCTTCATGGGAGTGACTGTGAATGAACTAAACACAGTGGCAGCAACTTGAAGCATGATTTTAATACCTTCTGCCACTTTGTATTGGCTGTGTTTATAATGCTTGAGTATATTTAGAGTTGATGCAAAGTAACTGTTACTGAGCAGGCCAGAAATATGACTGCTTTGTAGATGAGCCTCACACATGAGGGTACCAAACTGTGGAAGAACACTCTTGCCTGAAGATCCCTGGAAACCCATCATCCCAGGAACAAAGTGATTTTTTTGAACTTGAGGCTAGTAGATACTGATCTCTTCTTGCTGCGTTACCACATTTCTGTTACTATAATTAAGGTCTGATACTGTGGCAGACAATGCTTCCTGCAAGATGGGCAGGGATCCCAAGGATTGGTCTACTTTGCTTTTCCTGGCTGTTCTTCAGAACTTAAAAGTTAGCGACTACAGTTAGTTTCCAAGGCAGGGCAACCATTTCTGCTACTAAGAAAGCGGGATGTGGGGATAGTCAAAATACAGGTAAAACACAAAGGGAGCGGATGGATCCAAGTGAGAGTCTGGCCTTTGTGCACATGTTTTGGAGCCGTGCAGTGTTGCAGGGTCAGTTCCACAGAAGGGCTTTGCAACCTGGTCAGCCTGGATGGAGATTCAGACCAGCTGTGGCGCTGGAATCCAGGGTCTGTTTCATTCAAGACATCTTCATTTTGTTTATGCAAGCAGGCATGAAAGTTTACCCTGAAATGTTCTCTGCAGCTTTGAAACTAATTAAGCAACAGGACTGTCAAATGACTTCACGTCCATCATATCACGTGCCAAGCAGCGATGAAGCACAGTGACTGCAAAATGGTGGTGATATATCCTCCAGCCCTATGTGGATCTCCATAAAGGACCTTACATACCAAAACCAGACAAGGATGAATATGATATTGCATTTTCTTAGGGTTACTGCTGGTTGAAACTGAAAGCTGAAAAACGAGTCTAATGAGCACGACTGGCCCCCTAAGGCAAACAGAAACATCATGACCTCCCTGTGTGTTGTCCTGCTGCCCCAACTCTTTCCATTCAAGGGCAGCAGAGGAAACTGAGGAAGGCAGCGATGACATAATTTCTTTGGGTCTCTTCACTAATACTTTGCCACCTTCAGTGGCACACTTCTCTGGTTGTCTGTTTAGCCCATAGCAAAACAAAAACAACACCCCCCCTCCCCCCCATTCGTCATATTAAATATCACTGGATGGCAAAGTTCACATCAGAACTGGCGTAAGTTGGGAGATGCAAATTCTAAGCATCTAGGTGAAATACCAAAGAGGACAAGGTCACTGTGCATTATAACATGTACCACAAGCAAAACTATCTTCTGATCTTGCAATTGGTTCCATGGCAGTAACTACACATAATGAGGAAAAAGGTTCAAAAGCCTCATAAAATCATTAGGGAACTGTTTTAAATTGATCATGTCATTTTGTAATGAAGCTCATGCAGAAGTCATACAAAAATATCAAAACTTCTTCTCAAGAACTAAACAAAAATATTTTCCAATTAAAGCATTTAATTATGACAACTACCATGATGAGTAAAATAAAAGAACATTACCAACAAAAATCTAATTTCCCTATAGCATCCTAATTCAGGACCTTATTTTCCAAACATGTTTAGCTTTAATAGCAAAAATAGAAAAACAGCAGCACTGATTTCATGTGTTCTTTTTTGTTACTAAAGGTAATAATGAATACAAGCATTTTCAAGAGTGGAATTTGAAGTTAGCAAATACATGATAAAATTTACGACTGTCTCCACAGTACAAAAAGAAAAGAATGTAATAACTTTTTACCTTCTACAGTCCACAATATTAAGGCAAGGTTTATGTAGGCTTTCAATTTCTTAAACCAGTCACTATCAAAGTGCTTTTGTAGCAAAAAAGGACGAATATTTGAAGTTAGCAGAAAGTATTATGTAAATGTGAATGAAGAAAAAATCATTGATAACAGCAATCCTGGCACCCAAAAATTACTCAAATCAGTGCCTATGCACAAAGACCACCATAGTAAATAAAGTTAGAAGCAAATCATAAGATGAAGAATCACATGTCATGATATACTAGTGCATAGCATATTACACACCTATGATGCAAACACCTGCCCCACATTCAATTGCACATTCCTTAACTGGCCACAGTAATACTGTTAACGTTCTATTAACTTTGGATACCATTAAGCAATTTGTGGCTGACAGTGCTTTAGAAAGACTAATGTAATATTTGCCCTTCCGTAATTTACACCAGTAGCCAGGCTACCTATTTATCATCCATGGCAGGTGTTAAAGCAGGGCTGGAACTATAGTGTAGAAACTATACCCCAATAAATTATCTCTACTGCATCACTGAGACAGTAATTAACGTTAAAAAAGAGATACAAAATTTAAAGCTTTGTCAGAAGCACATTAAAAATAAAATAAAATCAGTGTTCTGTTTAATGTTCTTGCCATGAGAAAAATCTTCTGGTGGAGTCAATGAGAGATTATCTTGGGCAGGGAGGACCGAGCTGGCCTTGACACATTAAAAGATAAATCATATATAGCTGATGCAAGTTGGGGGGTGGGGGAAAAGTGTTATGGGAAATATTTATCTTTTCCAAATCTTTCTTGAGGGCAGTGTTAAAAAAAGGTTGATGTGATTGAAGCATAATGTCATTACTTGCCAGGGGAAATACAGGCTGTTAAGAGGCTGATTAACCTGCCTTCACAGTGCAAGCATGTCGGCCCTAAATTTGTATCATATTAACTTTTTATCTTCTGAAGTTCTTCAACTGCAAATGCAGAGGTAAAGTCAAAAGGTACGTTTACTGCAGTTAAAGTGTGAGATGGGAGCTGTATGCCGCATTTAAAGCCAAAGCTCACCTGAACTTTTTGCAAATCTGAGGAGGGTCAGCTCCAAGGATTTAGTTTAGATCCATGCTCAGCTAAAGGTAACTGAGGGCAAATTATGATCCATTCAATCAGAGGAACTACAGAGCAATACTGCTTTTGTCAGTGTTGCTTGGGCTTGCACAGAATTTCTTCATGTTAAGTATAGAATTTGGTCTAAAACATGCAAATTTATAATCTACAGCCTTTATGAACTCTATGTATATTTTTTTTATGCTCCAGGATAGATGTACTGCTAAATAACTATTTTTTTCTGTGGCCTCCCCCAGCTTAGTAACTAACACTTTTCTTTGATTTACAAAACAAAGTTCTCACCTTTGGTTGTTAGGAGTTTCTATTTTGGGCTCAGGCAGCACTCCTGGAATGCAGCAGAGCATGACTGGGTGCTGCACCTTCGCCCCATGCAGGGAAGAGTCTCCCAGGAGCAGTACCCGGAGGTTTGAGGGGAACCCAACAAAGTGCGCTGCTCCAGCAGAAAGCCCCGGAGGCAAAAATATGCGTGCCAGCTCATGCCTCTTAAAATTGTAAGAACAGGCTGTTCCAGAGCATACATCATGAGATTCCCAACCTTGCTGACACCTCGATGCCTGTTGGAACACCAATGAACAGCATCATTATTCTTAAATTCCTTAATAAGGTTGCTTACTCTCGGGTTGCTCTCCAAAGGTGTAAGCTTATTCACCTGCATTAGAGTGAGTTCATAATTTCCCCGGTGCCAGTAGAAAATAGCCTTATGTTAAAATTATATCAAATTATAGATTAAGAAATGTTAGGAATATAAGTTTATAAAGTCAAATACTCCAAAGCTGAGAAATAACAGAATTAGTGTTGCCTCATTATTCACATCTAATTTTTTCCACAGGATGTACTGTGCTCATGTTAAGAGCTGAAATTATACCTCTTACTGACTCCCAGCCCCCTCTCAATTAAGGAGAGGAGACGAGCTTTAAAGACTCATTTCTTGGAGACTTTTATAGGCCCTCAGCTGTCTTGCATCTGATATGTTTCATACTTGCTAACTAATTATTTTACAACAGCCAAGTGAGATGAACTGGCCCTAATGCCGCAGCAGCTGATGTGGAAGCACAGAGCCCACAGTCGGTTCTGCTGATGGACAAATGAACCAGAGGTTTTGCAGAAAAAGGAAAAGCGTATGACACGTGATTGAAGGCTCTATCCTACTGGGAGAGTACAACTCTTGAGGCAGGTGACCAAGATTGTGGAGCATGTCTCCATTGTGAATTTTTTTTTACTTCTGCAAGGCCACATGGATGTAACCACTCCCAGACAGTTGTCAGTGTCCCTACGGGCTCCTCTGCCCTGTTGGACTTGTGGGTTTTTACCACAGCTATTTGTAAATCGCTGCTTGGTCACACCAATGGGTCCTAATTAAGCCTTTCAGACTTCTCCACTGTGGAGCCCCTAGGATCTGCCATGGAGAGGATAACTTACAAACGTGATCCTCTTCATAGGGATCATCCAGAACAGAACAGCAGGGCCAGAGGATGATTTGCTGATTATATCATTAGCCTGAAAGATGGGTGGCTTTGGTTCAGGTTCCCTCTCCATTACAGGTTTCTGCATGATTTGTGGTGAATCGCCAAAGCCATCACCTGCCAAAGGACACACATACAGAAAGCAAGACAAGAATAAAATGTAGGCACTCAGATACAGAAGTATGACTCCTCAAGTCACATATGCACCTACATTTTCAACAGCAAAACCTCCTCAATGTTTATAGCCCACCACCACCATCATCCTCTGAGGGTTCAGTGCCTAGCTCTAATATTATGCCTAAACGTGAGTGGCATCACCTTTAACACTGAACGTTCATCAACAGGTCTTGTAGCTTTAATGCATCAAATACTATCATTACTGAATTAGACAACTGAGATCTGCCTTTCCTAGCCCCATACTTTGTGTGCTTTCTGCAATGCTGGCAAAGCTTTAGCTACAGAAGTGGAGTGTCCTTGTGCCCGAGGCTATGACAGCCAGCGGCAAAAGCAACTTCCTGGAAAGCAGATGGTTTGGACCCTAATTCATTCATGCAGAAAAGGACAGAGAACCTGAATTTCTTACAACTTGGCCAAGCCCTCGAATCACTACTGTGCTCTTTATCCTGCTCTCGTCTCTCTTTCCCTTCATTAAAATAAAATTAAAAAAAGGCCAGTATCACTTCCATTTTTAGAAGGAACTACATAAGCATCTTAATTACAGAAAAGAGTCTAGCTCAGTAGAGTCTACACATTATTTTGGCCCAGTCAATCAAAATGCCAGTTTAAATACCTCGATACTGTCCTTAGATTAACTTGCATCAATAAATAATCTGCAGTGTATTGCAAAAAACTTTTCCACATATGCCAGTGAATGTAAGAAAACTCTGTAACCATATACACAGTGTGTGGTGCCAATCAATTATTTTTAAAGTGAATCTAGAGAAACAGAAGTGGTGTAATTTACATGCTACAGTGAGCATATACATCACTTGATTATCAAAACCTTTATTCCATTTGCTGTAACAAAGGTTCCAAAACTGGAGTGTACTCCTGGGACCACCATTTACAAGATTCATTCAGAGATGTATCAACAGTTCGAGCCCACTAGGTACAGGAGAACATTGTAGAACATTCACAGTTCATAAAACCTAATATAACAACTGCCAAACCCTATAATATCTTGCTTTCAGAAGAACAATTCACCCCTTTATACATCAAACAGCAATTTTCTTAACTGCAGCAATTTTGTATGTGATGATAAATTCGGGTGGAAATTAGCCCAATAGTTTCTCAAGAAAAGTAATACAAAGAAACTCCCTGAACTTATCGGTACATCTTTTTCAAAATTCATGTATGATTTAAATACTTAAATGTACTTGCGTTTCTTTGGAAAAACGGGATGCCTTTGCTCTTGATACTTGCACAGGTCTTTCTCTCCCAGGTTTAGTCTCACTGTAGTTTGCAGGATTTACCATGACTACTTATATTTACTGGTTGAAAAATTGACAGGCAAGGTATTTTTCCCAAGAAAAGTACTTTGTAGAGCTTAAGAAATACATATCTTGGTATTTGAATTTAGAAAGGGAATGCACATACATGTAAAGAAAGGTCATTGTTAGCTGAAGTGTGACAGATCTAGTCCATATTAATCTATACTGGCTTGATGAAAATCCATGACTTCACTGAATTTTGGACTGACTCCTAACAATTGCAGATCCCAGCCAAATACAACAAGCTCTTCCTACAGTGATTTTCAGATTGACCCATTTGGGATAATACGCTTCATAAAAACCTAGACTGTGAAACCTATGAGTTCTTTCTAGCTTAAACAGCTCCAGGGAACTAGACCAATTGCAACTTGAACTCTAGTTTGCATAAGCCTTTGTGATAACTTGAAGTATCATAATAAATCCTCAATTTTTTAATTATTGTACATTAAGTACCCTAAGTCTCCCTTAGAAAAAAAACATGAGTCCAGCAAACCCAAATAATAAAGTCTATTTCAAAAGCAGATTTGTTCTTTTCTTTTTGTTTTGCTTTCTTTATGTGAAAATATTGTGCCTTTCTGAACCACAAGTTTTGCTTCAGTCCAGTGACTTGGGATTTCCAACATAAGTTAAAAGTTACAGCCTAAGCCTGTATCAGCTTACTTTCTGGGAGTTCAGAGGGTTAAATAATGATAAATGCATGATTAAATGTGAGGATTAAAAGTAATTTCTGTTTTATGAGCATCAGTACTGTGGCCAAATTCCACTCTTTTAAACCAAGATAAAATGCTTTTTACTTATTTTCATTCAGTATTAAGAAAACCATGATTTTGCTTATATGGAAATCAGAGCACAGTTCATGCCCTTCTCATGCTCGGTTTATATCTCTCCCATGTAGCTTTTGTTGTGCTCTTCTGGTTTCAGCTTGAGCAGACTTTGGATTGGACTCTAACTGTTAGAGAAGTCTCAGGCAGTTGGGTTAGGTGTTTTAAGTTTCGTATTCTTTCTTTTCCACTTATCCACTATAAATGGGTGTGACTAACAGAAACAATTTAAAAAAGTTAGATTTTTTTAAACTCTTTCAAAAAGAATTGCATTTCAATAAATTCACAATAACTTTTGTAATTTCTAATCTTATTGTAATCTATCAACTCTTTAAAAATTCAAAATTTCATACAAGTTTTCTCTAAATTTTGAAGAAAGTCGAGCTACTGAGCTAGCTGAAGTACTGGCTAAACATCTGTATCAGTTTGTTGAAGTCTTAAACCAGGTTTTGACAACAGTACCCTTTTCAGTTGTATAAGAATACTTTTTTGCCTCAGTTTATTCCTCTAGTTCTGATTAGCAATTAGTTCATCCACAGCTGAAAAAAAATCAAATAGGAATTGAAAAACAGACGAGAGATTATTCTCTTCTTTCTGTCTGTGTATAACAATACAGTGTAAGAGGGAGATCTATCATCTCTAAAATTATGAAGGATAAGGATGAATGTAAGTAAATTGATTCAATTTAATAATTCAATTAAATACAATATTCCTTTTGTTTAATAATTGAATTTAGATTGATTTATATTGTTTTCTCATATATCTAGCCTACTTAGGGTAATTTATTTCAGTAGCATCAACGAGATTAATTCTTAGATTTTTTTTATCCATTGGAATTACAATTTCTACACAGATGAGAATATAATCATTATCAAACCCATAATAAATGCACATATAAAAATGTATACAAGTGCTTAAATAATATATACTAGATATGTTGTGCCATACATATCAGCAAACTTAATACAGAGTTATAGCAGCCTCAAAGGTGTTCTGGTTGCTTATTAATATTATTTAAATTGCTTTTTTACTTTTTTGGTTTAAATCAACTCAACTTCGCTCACAGAAACATTCTTTTTCCCTGTGGTTTGTAGCTTTGGTCTAATCTTATGGTAGGTATTTGTTGACCTTTAGGTAAAAAAGATGAATTTCATAGAATTTTCCTTTTTGAAAAAAACAAACAAGTATTGGCTCATCTTGGATGAGTTTTCCCTTACTGCTACCACAATCTAAACATTTGTTTGTAAAAGGTTTACATTTCCTTGGATCTCTTCACTCCATTAAAAAAAAACCCTCATGTCTTTTCAACCCCTGTACTCATTGAATAGATCAATTTACTTTTACCTGTACTTCACCCATGTCTGTATTAAACTTTAATTTGCCTTTAGAGCTGCTCACTCTTGGAGGTCTCTGTATGCTGTCCTGAAACCGGTAGTTTCTTGAAGTGGTGACCACGGCTAGAAAAAGGTGCTTTCTTCTAACACTGAATTAAAAGCTGTACAGAATAAGAAAAGATATATCGTCTTTGAACTTCTTGCTTGGTCTTTATATGTTTTTTTGCAAGCCTCTAATAGCACATCACCATTCTTACCAGAAGACTGAGCCACAGAAACCTTGGTCCTCTCAGTGTGCTAAACTCTTGATTTTGCTTCCACTCCAGTTGCAATAATTTCCATTTCTACCTCCTTAATCTCATTAGCTGTCATACCTTAACTAAGCTCTCCAGACTTTGTTATTATTTGGTACATCAAATTTGGGTTTTGCTCCATAAAAGTTCAGTAATATTATTTTGATATAAAGTTTATATGACTATGATCTTTTCCAGTTTAAGGAATGAGTTGCTTAACTTACATTATATCCAGAGCTTTACTGTATACCAGAATATGATGTCCAGCTTGGTTCCTGAATTTACTTATTCACTTATGTTCAAATAGATGTTATCTCAGTTCTTTCAGCCCAACTCCCTTTACTTCCTCTGACTTTTGGGTAAATACACAATTAATGGTAACATCACAATGTTTGAAATTCTTTGCCAAATATTTTATGATGTTCTAGATTATTACAATTTTTCTCTAACATCAGTAGATAAACCAGTAGACTGAATACTCCATGTTTTATTCTACATCTAAATCTGTTTATAGGTCTTAAGTGATTTTTAATTTTTTCTCCCTCATTGTCAATGGGAACTTTATTTGACATTATATATAGATACAATTTTATCCTTTTTGCAAGCTGGTGCCTTCTAACATGACCCTTGGAGAATATATAATGATATAATAATGTAATAATTTTTAAAAAGGCTTGTGGTTGTTCTTATTGCTTCAGTAATAATTTGCTACTCATATAGCTTGAATATTATTCATTTTATCAGAATAAAACCATAAATTTCAATATTACCTGTTATTATACTCCATATTAGCTTGAATAAAAGGTTTCTCTTGGATTCCTAGAAGTAGTATTCACTTTTAATGTCAGCATAGAGACAATACTTAACTTTACACATCTCTAAGGAGTTTTGCAATCTCAGTTTGAATTCATTATTATCAGACCATTCAGCTGACTAGAAGATGACCTAATCCCATACCCATTACTCACAAATGTAGTCCTGTTAACATAAATAGGGCAACATAGAAGAATAATGGATTGCAAGGGCTTTTTTTTTTGTTTTGTTCTGTTTTTACATCTTAAAAGATGTTACCTAGTTCAATTCTGCACTTTGAGATACAAAAACATGAGAGTTGGTTACATTCCTGTGAAGAAACGATTTAATTACCACAAGTTTCCTGTAACAATGATATTGCCTGAAGACACGGGAAGCTGGACTCGATGATCCAATCTGAGGTCCCTTCCAACCTGAGTTATTCTATGATAATAATGTCCCTATAGCACTTGGTGAAATGAGACGTCTTATCCCAGTGAGTCATTAGGTATTTTAAAAATTGACTGGGAATTTCTTTCCTGCTAGTGCTTTGGTTGGGAAGAAATAATTCAGTCTTCTGGTTAGACTTGCACAGGCTGTTTCTTCTAGTTTGGACATGAAGAAAAGAGATGTTTAAATTCAACTTTTTCTCCTCTCTAAGGCTGCGTTATCATCTTCTCAGTGGCGGCTTTTCCTACTGCCTCACCAGATGGCTCCTGACTGACTCCATATGGATACTGACTGCTGAGCAGGTAGTAGAGGTAAGTGCTTTCGATGTGGCAGATTGAGGAGGGGAAGGAAAAGTTACTGATGGTGGAAAAGCTTAAAACAGGATTTCACCTGCAAGCTGTGGAAGGCAGAAGAGATGTCTTGGGGGCTAAACAACACCAAAGGATGAGAGCAGATCCCAGAGGGTGACAGAAATAGTTAGGGTTTAGAATTTACTTCCTTTGTCAACAACTCAATGGTATTTGAGTAGTATTTACAAATACATACACTTTCCTTACATAAGAAAATAAAAGGCTGTTTGGCTCAGTACAACTGTTACAGATTTAGTTGGACAGCAAATTCTCACATACTTGGCTAATTACACAGAGAGATGCACAAGACTCTCCTTCCAGGTGCCTTAGCCCTGCCTAGTAGGAATCGTCACTCTGTCAAAAACATTTCAACAATTACCATAGTAAATTTGCCAGTTTAGAAACTCAATTTCTGGGCTGCTTGAAAGAGAAATGCTTTGCAAAAGCAACATGTGTTTTTTTCCTCCTATTACAAGAAGATATTTACAATAACAACATTTGTTCAAATGGTGAAAATCCCTTTTAATTATATAAATTTTCTGAAAAGCTTCATAGCTACAATAGTTTTATGAGTCATTTATTAGAAAAGATTGAGGTTTGTGAGAGGATCCAGCCTTAACTTGCCCTGAGCACTGTACAAATTCTTTAGTAAGTACTGATGACTTTTTTTTGTGTCTCGTGATTGAAAAAAATACCCAGTAGCTTTGTTTATCAATGCAAAAACTTGTTTAAACGTATTCAGAACTGTTTCTGTTTTTATTGAACATAATCTATCTGTTTATCTTATTAAGAATGCTTTCATACAAATGATCAAAATTATGAAACCGTATATCTCAGATTCACACAGAAGTTGAGAAAATGTAATAGTAAGTTTTGATGTTTCCTGAAGCAGGAAGACTACAGTGTTTTGGCTTGGGGAAAAGTACTTTAAAAGCATAGCACATGGTGTTTTCCTGTCACCCAGAAAAGAGAAATAAAGTAGATGGTTTTGGCAAATTAATTATCCTAACTTCCACACAAATCATCCAAGCAAACTGAGTCTGACCTCTCCATTCCAGCCTTTCTGGGAGCCACCATTTGGCACCACTGCATGCTTGTGCTTTCCAATTATCTCAAGGAGAAGATAAACTAAGGATAAGGAAAAGTTAGTATCTTGGGAAAAAAACAATTAGATGTGATGGCACTTGGTTTAACTGTAAAGATTGTACTCAGTAAAATCTGCTCTGCCTTATTGGGTCACTTGCTGTCCATTGACTGATTTATTTCTAGATTCAGAGGTGTTGCCTGAACGTTCTACCTGTGCAAACCAATAAAATGCGACAAGGTGCCAAATGCCTCCGAAGTCTCGTGCTGGGTCTGCTGCCTTCACCAAAGTGATGTGCCTACTACACATTCCTGGAATAAGAGTTTTCCTTTTGAGTTACTGACCTAAAAATGACAAATACCACCAGAATTGCATTATTCTCTGGCAAGAGTAAGGGAGAAACAAAAGAAAAACCCTCCTGAAATTCCTCTGATATTTTTACCTAGGCAACCTCACAAATCCCAATGGAGACTTGAGGCTGTAACTCAACACATGATTTTGCATAATTGGACGCATCTTAAATTGCACTCTTCTACTGTTGCTAACCCTAGAGTCTGACCTTGGCTTTAATTTTTAAAAGTTTACTTTGCTGAAGCTTCTCCTTCTCAACTTCAGTGATATTCAAAACAATGACAGAGCAGCTAATAACTACACAGCAGGCAAATAACAGAGGGCTCATCAAACTTTTTTGTACTTGGATACAATTTTAAACATGAGCAATATTAGGAACAGAGCATGATTTAAATGTGCTTTGACATGGGAGATGATACCAGGGAAGATAAATGTTTTAAATCAAACTCTATTTAAGATAAGCGCGGCATACAAAGTAGCTACTTGACTCTTGAATTTAAAAGCGCAGTTATTCAGATACATACTTAAATATACAGAACTGTATCTGGAAAATATGTTCAATGAGCAATTATATTAGTAAAGAAAATACAACGTGCTTGGGCAGTATGCCATTTTATTTATTATTATTCTTCAACTAATTTTTACAACTTGCCAAAGTGCATGCTCTGTTCTGATTTGAAGCCAAATTGAAAGTACAGGTGCACCAACATGTGAGAAAGTATTTCAATAGCTGAAGAAAAAGCTTATATTCAGAACTGAAGCTGTGTAAATCAATGTCTTCAACTGCTTAGCTGTGTGCCAGAGGAAGAAAAGGGTCTCAGAAAGAAACAGACTGATGCTACTGATGTCTCACAAAAATCCTGGGCTACAAACACATTATTTTTTGTGTAACTTTACCATAATACAAGCCAAAATATTTCCTTCCTAGGAACCAGGACATATACTCAGCCTTAAATTTTCCTCTATGTCAGCAAAGCTAATCGCTACTTTGAAAAGAGGTGTGGTAAGGGTCCGCGCTGCCCTGGATCTAAGATATTCATTAAAACCAGTGCAAAGTGGGAATAACTTAATATTGAGATTTAGTGAACTTTTAAGCTCATTTTGACCTGGTATAACATCAAAATTTGACATTAATGTCAAAGTCTGGAAAAAAAAATTACACTTATTCAGAATTTTGCAATTTTCTACCTAGGAAGGGTCTAGAGACAAAAAAAGGGAAAAAAAAATTTTAAACAGGCGTGAGCCTCCTGAGTTTTGCTGCTCACGAGAAGTGGTCTGAGAACAAGAGATTCATGTTTTTTTAGCATATATGCTGCCAGCTTTTCTCATAGGCAGCAGCAACAGTGTAAACTCCAGGGCCACATCTAAAATAAACACATTTTATACCTGTGGGAACCAGGGGAGGTTCGGTTTTCCAGTGCTCTAAATAATTAATATCCAGCAGTTGAGAGATACAAGCTGATATAATATACGGTGGTTCCATTGGGTACCGCAGCAAAAGGCTAACAATAATCCAAATGTCAGGCTACCATGCAAACCAAGGCTACCTGCTACCATGCAAACTGCACGGGCTACAACCAACTTGCTAAAAGGTTTTCAGACACTGACTCAACCGTGTAAGTACCAGTCCTAGGTTAACAATGAGAAAAAGCTGAAATCCTGGAAATTTTATAATAAGTGATGATTTTATCCCTCAGTGCTCCAAAGAAAAAGCATTGCCTTCTAAAATACTTGGGAAAAAGTATCACTTTGTGTTTGGGATTGCAGTGAGTGATTATTTCAACCAGCCAGTATTATGCTAGTATCTCTTCCCAAGCTAGAATGATGGCTACTTTGTATGGGGATTTATTGAGGGAAGGAAGTTTCCCAGGACATCGCAACAAGTGCTCCTGCCAGAAGACCACCATTTCACTGAAACATTTTGTTTGTAAAAAGAACAAGGACTACTAGCCTAATATATCTCCTTTATAACTGCATCACTCCTTGTTTATATGTCAGTCTTCGAACAAAGCATTGACTCCATTAGCTTTTTGTCAGACTAAAAGCCACAGTTTTTCTTTCGAAGACGAGTCAAAGGAGGAATCAAGTGAAGCAGTGAAAGATTTAATATTTTGTGTATCTGCTAATTGTCCTTTGGGTAATAAATAAATAAAAAAAATCCGGGGCTTGTAATTCAAGCAACTTACTTTGGAGGAAAATTTGTGTACTTTTTTCCAGGCACTAGGAAAATCTGAGAAATCTGTTACTATTTGTGTTCACAGCATCTAGCACACTCCTGGAGTGTGATGCTTACTGTAGCTAGTCAGTTATTGCCTCCTGTAAGGAAGCAGTTATTGCTTCTCATGCCTACCACAGGAAAACTCAACAAGCTCATTCTTCACCTTTTATATTCTGAGTGAGATGCTGTTCCTTTCTACAGCTACCTTATATATTAGCATTTGATCAATCTTCAGCACAGTGACTATCTAAAAACTGTCTTCCTCTCCTTCTAAAATTAACATTTCACTTTTTACCTAAATGCACAACTCCCAATTGCTAAAGACCATCATTGCTGAATAGTTTTCTCCTACTTCTTTATTTCTGAACACCTTAAAACGTTGGAACTTTGAGAGATACTGATTGTGAAAGGGGCTTGGGTTAGGTTTTTCACAGAAAACCTTTTTTCCAATGCTAGCTTTTTTTAACGCACATATTCAACCGCAAAGTACAGCTATCTATTTACTCAGTTACAGAAGCTGTCTTTTGCAAGTTTACATGTTTCTTAGAGGGATACAGGGAAAAAAGTGGTCTCCTCTTTATTCACACGAATTGGCTGTAAACTAATGAATTGAAGCTGAATATTCTCCTATTTTTAAGTTAGATGAGAAAGACACCAAGTGTATTTATCAGAAACCATCTCCAAAGTTGGCAACTTTTCAGACAAGTTAATGATGTCCCACAGGACATTATCAACAAATGCTACCTTTTATTTTGAATGCTTTTTGGCTAACATACTTTTGTGTAGTATGCCCAAAAAGGAACTGCAAAGCTTTGTTGGCTTGCAGATGAAAAACACCCTGACCAACCCGTCCTGACTGATACGCATTTGGAAATTCACCTGCTTATTTGCTTCCTTTCCCCTAAGACTAAAGTGACTGCCTAGTCCTAGGGGGACACACACCCTCACCCATATTCAAGAACTCTGTTCCCACCTTGACATTTATTTCACTATGTTTTGCTCTATTTAGACTGTGGCTTTGAGTCTTCCTTCCAAAGTTCAAGATAGTTTTCCAATGAGCCCTTCAGAAACTTGCTTTGATCGCAGTTTTGGCAGTCAGCTCTTGTCACATATTTCATTTGTTACTTTAGATGTAAGTCTCCATCCAAAACAGCCCAAGAGCAAAGAAGAGGAACAGCCTCCAAATATGGTGAGAGCTAAGCTGGTTTCTGGAGTAGTTTAGCACATCAGCGTGCATAAGAATGAAGAGAACTGGAACGAGTTTTAAATAATGCTCTAAATAGACAGTGATGAAATGTTCAGAACTTAAAACTACACAGAAAATCATGAAACAGATAAAAGAATAGCTAAGACCCTATTAGTAAATATAACTCTGTCATGATCAACTCCAGCAATAAGATGTTGCTTCAACTCTCTGAAATCATGCCCAATGAAACAAAGGTTAAGCACAAGCCCTTAACTTAATAATTGGTTTATAAAGAGCTAGTAAAGTTTACACCATCAAATATGAAGGATGAGGTTTTTTCCAAAGCAATTACACTGGACAGTTATAACAAAAATACTTTCCAGAAAAAATACTCTTCAGTATCCAACTGAATCTTAATTCAGATCACACAATTCTTTTGCTTTTAATTAGAATTATTTTATTTCTCGCCACTGCTGCTGGATGTTCCTTTCATTTAGTGTCTCAACTTAAAATTCACATTATTTCATGGTATTCTATGTGTGGATTATGAGGAGGTCAATTATAAGGTCTCAAATGGCAGTAACATTAATCAAGTGAACTGTTACATATATTGTTGCCAACAATAATCTGGCTCTTAACAATAAAGAAATAGTTATTTATACAAGTTTTGAAATGTGAAAATGTAAGAAATAGGTTTTCTAGATCTGATCCTGGAAACACAGAAACCTGGTATTGACACTCCTCACACACAAAAAAAGTCATGACCACATCTCACAAAGTGTCAATATTTTTTTCCTTGGTCCATCAGAGCAGTACCTAGCACCTGCTGTAATCTGATTCTTATTCTCTTGTCCTCTGCTTTACAAAGAAAAGAAAGCAAATTTGATGATAGTCTGTTGGATAAAGGAGAGCCTGAGGCTACATACCCAAGTTCAGTTGCACTGTGGTTCAACATATAGGCTTGTACAATTTTTTAGGGAAACCTTAATTCTCCCAGAGCGCATTTTTAACTTCTACAATACACAAAAGAGTATATCAGATTCTTTGGCTCTGTATATTTTGGAAAAAAATGTGGGGTGTCACAATATTACCTTACAATTTAAAATATGTAATTGTGGTTGCTTTTGAATTGTAACTATAAAATATTGGACACATATCTATAAAGGAATTAAAACTATAAATTGCATGAACACTTTAAATTGTTTCTTGTTATACACTTTTA
Organism: Morus bassanus; assembly: GCA_031468815.1. Classification (NCBI taxonomy): domain Eukaryota; kingdom Metazoa; phylum Chordata; class Aves; order Suliformes; family Sulidae; genus Morus; species Morus bassanus. The sequence goes on along the minus strand of CM062575.1, from coordinate 8,696,308 downwards.
ATGATTTAGTTTAAAACAGCATGTAAAAACTCCTTAAAAATAGAGTATTGAAAAATGCTTATCCAAATGCAATTGCTATGCACAAGGCAAGATGGTTTTGTAGTAGACCTTTTGCACTTTGTGCTGCAGTGTTCCTTAAAAATAAGTACTAAGTAATCTACAATTAGCAAAATACAAGCATATTTAAGCTATGAATGATAAGTTAATGAAATAAGCTGCTTTAATGATGAAAATATTTTATTAGGAAATAGAAAATACTCATAGCTGGAGAGTCAGCTGCTACTTTTAAAGGATGCCATTAAGCTGCCATTATTTTGACAAAGCCCTGGCCTCAGAGAGGCAGGTTTTCTTAATGCATTGTAGAAGTCCTCGGCAAATTACATAATATTAAATTTAAATTGAGACCCTTGATGTCTTCTGTAAAGATGTCCCAGGGAGTCAATTTTCAAGGAATTCATAATGTAAGCAGCAAGTTATTGGAGAAGGAGACATTCATCACCTAAGAAGGCCCCAAATGAATCATTTAGAGAAGGAGGTGATACGACACATTTTGGTGGTTTATTTGTTAGACTCCATGAGACCTTGAGCCAGACACCTACTTCAACTAACAGCAGAGGCAATCTGGCCAGCCACGTGCTGCATACACCAAATTTCCTCAGACACTTCCTAACTTCCATAGGCAAGTGGTTCATTTAATCCCTAAATTCAATACTACAATGTCAGGGGGACTAAAAAAGCAGAGGCTACAGCTGGCCAAAGCGCTGTGCTTCTGCCTGACGTCTGCCTCACACCTAATACCTTGGGAACTAATCCTTCTGTTAACTCCCACTTTTTGGGGGGTTTTCACCCTGACACTGATCCTGCCAGTGACAGATGCTGTGTCACTCTTCCTATTACAAAAATAGGCACATGCTGGGCAAAAAGATCCCTTAAAATCTGCATCCTAGTCTTACTAATGTTTTATTGTTGGGTTTTTTTGGTTCCCAGCAGTGGAATCTCCCCAATGCTGCTTTTACTCATTCCCCCCGGGTCACACAGCAGATACTGTTAAGGCTGAAACAAAAGACCATTCCAGGAAGTTTTCCCCCTTTTTAATATTTGGCTTCATTTAAATGCCACAAGTCCTCAAAACCTTTTTAAACCACTTTTAAAGTACAAACATGTCAGTAATTAGCCACAGAGGTCCTTTTCTGTCCTAAATCACCATCCATTTATCAAGCCTGATCTATGTTGCTAAATGCTACAAAAACACACTATAAATACGTTGCAAAAATCTCCATGTAATAGTCATTGGCTTCCAGCATTGAATATGCTGATATTTTTATAAACATTACACAGACAATGCCACACAGTTTTCAAATGGAGCTGTACTTAGTGCGGTAGCCTGCTATCATCATTACTCAGTAAGTAGTACAAACAAGAGAAAACAGCTTCCTTTAGCAGATAGTCTTATTCCTATCTCTCATAAAATGGAACTATTACAAAATAATCCAACAAAACAATCCAACATTTAATTTATTAATGCAGAATAAGAGATGGGATTTGTTTTTCATCGTAATTATTTATAACTTTACTCATGTGCCCAGTGTTACACAAAAGAGCAACTTATCCCAAGTGAGCTGCAGCCAGAGCTTGCACAACACTCCCATAAAAACAAATTAAACAACTTAAAATATGGAAATGAAATCCTGATTTTTACTCTGTGTGGTTCCATAAAGAATTAACTTTAATAAATGTAACTGGAATGAGAATTCTCCTTAATGATCCTTCTAGTTTACATCTAAATATTTCAATAGCTCTTTAATTGCTAAGCTATATTTAAAATATCCTTGAAAACCTTTATTAGGGGGTTGAGATGTTAAATACTGAAAACTCAAAAACCAACGCGATGCTGGGGAAACTGGAAGCTATTTAATCAAGCTGGGCTCTTACATTGTCAATAGAATTACGGTTGGTATCAACTAACAAACATCATGCCTCTGAGGCAGGGAAATTGCACTGGTTCCATTTTCAAATGGGCATTGGAACTGAGATTAGTTACCAGATGTGAATTACAGATGGAAACTGGAATTTAATATGCAGCATGGTGCCTTCAGAAACCTGCCTTCCTCCTCTGTCCTCATTCCTCATCTACTCACCCTTTGGGACAGTTGCAAAGTCATGAGACACGGGGTGGAACAGCTGATGGAAACCTGCATAACAAAGCACGTGTAAGTACATGTACCTCTCAAAAATTGGCTATGATTTCCCGTAACCACCACATTTCATGGATACCCCTTTCTAAACCTCCTAAGTCCATAGTTGTATGACGAAGGTCCTAGTCACGGAGCAAGGTAACCGCAAGGAAAGGAATCATGTCCCGGAGAAATTCAAGCCTCCAAGGAACTGGGTGAACTACTCACAACATCCTTCTCCTGAGCCAGGACCACTCTTCGTATCTCCTTAGCATCCAGAAAACCTACTATTGTCAGGGGACAGACTTTGCTGTCTTGCTGCCTCAAGGAAGAGGAAAAGATGACAGGCAAAACATTTTTTCCTGAGAAAAGTGTGTTGAAAAACTTGTGGAAGCACTGAAAAAAATACCTACAGGGCCAGGAGATGGGGGAGAATGCTCCAGTTTTCTGTCATTCTGGCTGGGTTTTATTCCATCAAGCATGAAGAGAAATATGCATCGTGTTTCCTGTATCAAACTTTGCACAGTGTTTGTCCTCATGCTAAATGCAGTTCTGGCCTGCAGTGCCAAAGATCCCCTAGCTATATTTACACAACCGCAAAATCAGAGGAATGGTGCATTTAAAGGGACTGCAGTTGTCATATAAAACAAGACATACATATTAGCACATTTAAGAACATGCCATTTTTTTCACTAATTTTAAGTTTTGGACACTACTGAAGAGATTTCCCTTAATGGCTACCCTGCAAACAGCTGGGATATTCATTTAGAGCTGTCCTTAAAGAAATACACCTCTCTGTGGTCTGAGAGTCTTAACAGCATGGCCCTTACAAACACATACTTAAGCGGAGCTTAGGAGTTACATGCTTTGCATAACACAGATTAATATCACAATTCAAGAAATACTGTGGTAGTGCATTGTGGTGCTTTATTAGTGTTAGACATGCAATATTTATTTAATGAACAGAAATTAAAATATTACGATAACATTTTAATCAAATTAAAGGAGTTGAAGTTGCAATAATGAAACAAAAATAAAGTTTTTCATGCATTCTAAGTTTATAGTTCTCACATGTGCATATAGTCTGTACCATTATTAAATGTAGACAAACTACCATTGATTTGCACAAGACGAAATCAACCCTTAAGTTATAAGTAATGTTCATAGCTTTTACAGACTTCCTATATAACCTGGATCTTCAGCTTTTTATAGTACATTGTAATACAAGACATCTGGAAGCTTCTAAGATGAATAGGAATGGCTCTACTGTTTGTAACATACAGTGGCTTCTTCAATGTACAAATTATGAAAGATAAAGCAAATGCCCACCATGCTTTAGGAGACCATGACTTTTTCAACAGAAACAAATGTCAAAAACCTTCATAAACAGATTAAAGTGCTACCTATTGCATATTAAATACTTCCAGTGACTGTATCTACATTTAGAAGTTATAAATCCCTGAAAATAGGGTTTCATACCGCAAGTGCTGACAGACCCTTAAATCTAGCATCATCAACACAGCAGCGCTATAATCCTTCACCATGTACTTCAAAGAGATGAAGTTAGTCAACATGCTTTAAATATCACAATTTTAAAAGCCCAAAGCTAATGCCTCTATCATATCTACAACAGTAATGGATACATAAGGAGCAAAAAAGCACGAGCTTACTTTAGATACTTGATGTAGGACAATAATTTTTCTTTAAAGCTGGAAGTGTAACTAAATCTCCAGTGCAGCAGTAAACATGTTAAGACAGCAGTTCTGTTTAAGATGCATCTAAGAAAGGGCATCCCATAGAGTAAGAAATGCAGACTAGTACCTAATGAGCATGAGTTTCATTAGGTCCCCAAATCATGAAACCTTTCTAAACGCAAGGCAACATTTTCACAGGTGGAAAATTACAAAATGTTCTTGATACAGAGCCAACAGCAATAAATGTAGTTATGTATAATCTAGGGAGAATGCTACATTCATTAGTAGGTGGAAAACCAAGCTAAATCTAAAATACAGCAGCAAGAGGTAAAATATATAAATAATAAACACCCTTCTTAAAAGGCAGAAAGTTTAAATTTGTTGCTTACAATGTTAAAGTATGGCCTTGATATTTGTTCTTTAAAGTACATGGCTACAAGCAGAGCTGTTTCAAAGGATAATTTCAAAGTATAGTGTGTGCATAGATGAACTCCTATGCTAATTTTTGAGAAAAAAAATTAAAATAATGTGGAGATGTCAAAAATTTGCATCCCTACATTTTAAAGGGCAAGAAAGACTGACCGTAAGCAGCAAGTTATTATGGTTTTAAAATGATCTGCAAGAAAGTTTACAATTTTATCCTATGGGAGAAACAGAACTTTTTCTGTTTTCAACATATAAATTATTCTGTATGAAATGTTTTCATTCGAAAGCTGCAAGGTTCAAAAAATACATGTGGTGTGAAGATGCTTTTCAAAAATAATCTCAAAATATAGAAAAATGTTATAATCTTCTTTCTAAGCAGAAGATGACATGCTTTCTAGAATTGCTCCAAAAGCAGCCTATATGTTTAGCTGTAAGAGCTCTATAAAAATATTTTCATACTTGTAAATGTCTCATTCTGCCTTTCCCAGTAACTTTACCTTTTCCTAAATTGAATTTGTCATTCTCCCCTCTTCCTTGACAAACTGTAGGAAACAAAAGGTGCTTTTATTCACTTACAGATCAGATAAAGACTAGATAGCACATTCAAAGCTTCACTAAATTTCTTCACTAATGCACAAAAATTGATCTTTTCGCTACCTTTAATCTGCTTATCGTTCTTGGTATGCAAATATGTCAAATGATCTGCTTTTAGTCAATTATGCAGTTTGATACTCTACATTTACATTCTAAAAGAAGTGATTTCAGAGGTGCTAAATATAGTAGAGTTTCATTTTAATAATTATAAGTTGGCTTGCAAGTGAAAAGTCATTGGAGCATATTCTCTGGTTAGTTTACTTGTTAAACCCCATTGGTGTGAATGACTTAATCATTGTAGATACTACACATGGTCTCATACCAGTTAGTTTGAAAATGACTCTGGAATTCAGAACAATTGCACAACACTTCCTAATTAACAATATGAGAAAACCACTTGCTTCGGCCAAACATTTGAAAACGTTTAAGAACTTTTATGGAAATACTGAGTAACTGAAATACATCTTGGTGTAATTAGGAAATTAAAATCTAATTGAGTGCAAAACCTAACTTCCAACAGTAAACGTACCATAACTTAGTACATAACCTTTGGCACTTCGAATATATTACAACAAATTTACAGTCATTTAGATCTTAAGTGGGTCAAAAGAACATTCATGTGGTTTATGAGGTACCAAACTTGAGAAATCCTTAGGTTGTCAAAAGAGAGACTACCTGATGAAGTGGGCCTGTTTCTGTGCTACAAACATCTAAATGCAGAGCACTACAATAGGTAGGGCTTGAATCACTCAGGCTCCATCCAGGCACAATGATCTACGCTAATGGATCCCAACAGTGGGTTGGGAACACTCAAACTGCATACATTTTAGGGACACAGCGCTAGGGGAATGGGAGGTAGTTGCTAAAAAAAAAAACACCCAACAACAACAAAAAAAAAAAAAAAGCAGAAGAAAATAAAAAGAAGAAAGAAAAAAGAAGAAAAAGCCAAAAATGAGGAAATGAAATCTGAGAACAATTGTTCAAAGAAGTATTTTTTCTAACAATTCTGTACTGTCATACAATACTAACATCATCAAAAGCGTTCAGATAGTAGAACTTTTTCAACTTTTCCAGATCATCATTATTCAAGACATGGCTAATTTTTGCAATTTTAAAAATGTAAACATATTTAGATCTTTTACTACAGCAAAAAAACCCTGGAATTTAATTTCAAGCTTTTTTTCCTCCTCAGCAACAGCCATCACATGGTGCTGTAAGAAAAAAAACAGATCAGGTGTAGAAAAAGAAGAGAAGGAGAAGACAGTCAGTTTTCTTAAATCCAGATCTAAAATATTCTCTGTACTTTTTTTTAAGTATCATCTGTTTCACAGCAACAGACAATCCAACTGAGATTCTTACAAAGGAAATTAAAATTAAAATCTATTTATGTTAATATTGTGAGGATTCTTCTCCTACAGTATTTTCCCATTATACGTTCATCACTATATTTTGCCAATTTATTGAATAACATACCTTTTTCACATGCCATTTTACAAACAATTATTAAATGATCAGGAAGACATTTACTACATTCTTCTTTCATTTGACTCAATGAAAACTGGCTTTTAGAAGTACTTACAAGGAATACAGATTTTTTTTTTAATGAAAAGCCTTTCTAAGTACTCTATATGTGTTTTAGCAACACAGCCTATTTCTAAAGGCATATACTTTGTTGTCATAAGATTTAAAAAAAACCTGCTAGATATATATCATGTAAAACTCAACCTTAAATTGAGTCAGTTCTATATTTTTTGAATTATCATGTCTATTTAAGTCAGTCTGTTCATTTGTCCTACATTCTCACTGCAGTAGACTTTGACTGAGCAAGGTATTCATATCTTTATTCCACACTTTTCTCCAGTCCTACCTCCGAGTCTATTAACACTGTTCAAAGTACTTTAACATATAAAAAGGCATGCAATATCTTCATACAAAAAGATCCTCAAAACAACCTTATGTCATGAGCTCACTACGAAAGTTCAATCATTATACACAAAATTCAGCATTTAAGTGTAAAATAACCAATTCCAGCATGTGCCATTACTGAAATGGCAGGTATTTTTTACATTGTTATACAAAAAGCACATTGTATAGAATACAGCATTTACTCTGCAAAGATTGTGCATCACTGTTTTCCTCTAATATGTGTAGAACAAACTACATTCCATTGCAACAAACCACACTTAGGTTTAGTAAAGCGAACTATGCTGGCTTGAAAACAGTGGTCTTGATGGCATGCTGCAATATCAGAATCGATATATTTGCATAATACCAATAATCATTCAAGAAAACATTCATAACAGCACAGGCTTCCCAGTTGAAACTGCCACATGGTGAACACTAAGCTATTATAAAAACTGCATGGACATATTTAATGTGTATTATTAACTCTACTGTAAGTATTCTGTACCTAAAGGTGTTTTCAAAAAGAAAAAAAAGGTTATTTAAGTAATCTAACACAATATTACTTTTGGCAGTCCCTGCTAGCGTTTGGAGTGAAAAACAAACGAAAAAAACCCATGTCGTCGTCCCGTTCTCCCCTGATTCCTGGAACTTCTTAAGAGAAAAGGAATGAAGAGAAGTCAAAATGTTAAAGTGTGATTTCCTTTCACTAATGTATTCAGCAGAAAGTACCATCAAGTATCGCTATCCTAGCTTTTGGAAAATTTGCCAGCTTTTCGAGAAGGTTCATATGGCACTCTGAGAATACTAGGTGTTTCTTCCATTACTCGTACAAGAAGATTATCAATGTAATCCTCAAGTTCACGAATATGGGTGTCCTTCTTCTTAAGTTGCTCTTTATGTTTCACCAGCTCCTGCAAAACCTCTTCATAAGTAAGGTTACGGTATCCTGCAGTGGCATCAAAAGGATTTCCATCCTACAGATAAGTTTAAAAAAACAAAACAAAACAATACCAGATTTTATTAAATAGTTCAGTGTTCTGAAAAAATTGATGGGTTATCACTTTTCATGTTTCTCATGTGCACCTCTTGACAGAAGCAACTTTTCTTAGACAACATACCTCCATTTGCTCTAGAGCTTTTCCCTCCAATACCCCCACTGGAGCAGACAACTGGAGATAGGTTGCCCAGTTTGAAGTAAGTTTCCCACACTGTCTTCTCAGAAAAAAAATACTGTTCTCAGTGAGATGTATACACAGTTAATGACCATACGAGCAGTAACCACAAGAACAGTTGTGGTCCATTTTGGGAAACCAGCTATGTGGTAACCTTAATTATAGAAGAACAAGAGAAAGAGCCCTGAGAATTCAAGTCCTACTGTAACTTTTCTGAGTTCTCACCTTTTGCGCATACCATAGCAAAACATTTACTTAGCTCTAAGTGACATCAGCCCTCATCTGTCTTTCATATTCTATATTTTAGTCATCAGTGGTTCTCCAGGCCTTGGCCTCTGATCATATAATATAACATGCAATTTTAAATTTCAGGTGAAGCTAAAAGGCTGCATCTTATTTGCACCAGAGCACTTAAGACAGGAATGTGTACTACTAAAAGATCTTGCTTGCCAGCTTTAAAAACAGGAGGGGCGCAGAATTAAGCAGTAGGTAAAACAGAATTGTTTCTGTAATGATTTCTGACGACTCAGTAACTGCAGGTATTAGCAGAGATGGACAAATTAGTCCCCTTAACAAAGGGCAACATGCGATCCAAAACACTATAAACATCAATGTCTATTCTGTGTCAAGAAGAATTAGCTGCGACCTTAAGTAACCAGATTATGAAAAATCTGGAAATGTGTAACTGAGAAAAAGATTGTGAGAGTTGGTTTATAAAAGTATTAGTACTGTTAGACATGCTAAGCAGTAAGTTTTATCTGATTCAGAAATGGAGAATTTAAAACATATGGAACCTTTAATTAAGTAAGATAATCTAACCTTTCAAATCCTGCACCTCTAACAGGGCAGAAGAAGAACACAAGACAGTTTTTGTTTACAGTGGAAACTTGTCATTAAAAATGATAAAGCTCGCACAGCTAGGAACCATACCACATAATAAAGTCATATTAATTCCTTTTCCATGCTCCATTCCTTTTCTTTCCATACAGCTCCATATTTGCACATTGGCATATGTCAAATCATTAAAATACGCAGGTGGCCAAAGTTTTCAAATAAACCTAATTAAAAGTGATGGTGCACTGCAAATAGGCTGAAGTATGACAGATCAATCAGCCTCTTCCATCAATTATATCCTAATAGTAGCTCTCGAAAATACGTGCTTTTAAGGGTTTCCCACTACATTTGAGATATTTAATTTCAGGTTTATGTATGTGTATTCAGTATCTTAAACTTAACAAATTACAAGATTGTAAGTGATCAATAACTCCCACTTTATTAAAATGGCTAACGATGAAATTTATGAATTGATTAGTAATTGATTTCCAACAAGTATAGGAGAAAATAACTTCACTTTGTGGTCATTATATTTTTAGCACATTTTCTTCTACAAGAAGGAAGTAGAATTTTCTCTTTATGGTACTAAATTTTTGTACACATTGGAAAGGACATCATTAACACTTCTATGTCTAAAATACAGCACTTGGCTAATTTTCTGATTTGGCAGAGGAACAGGAATTAAGATGCAATGATGTCTTTAATTATTATACAAATTTTACTGGAAAATTGTGTGTAACGCATATGCTTTAAAGATGTTCTGTCATACACGTGCTCCATATAGATCTTTGAGGGGAATAACCTATTGCATTAATTACACAAGAAAATACTAGTTAAAGGATGCTAATACTTAGAAATAAATATTGTTAAAGTTAAAAAGATTTTAAATGTTCAGTTTGAGCAAATAAGTGATACTTAAATGTATAAGGAACAACTGTATCTTTACAAAACCAGATACGACAATTTTAATACAAAACGTTAATCTTATAATGAATTATCAAGAAAAAAAGATTCTAAATAACAAGCTATGCAAAGAACGATTGCCTCAGCTACAGAATACTATTGGGGTACACACTGACAGCCAGAGGAAATGGAGATAGATAAAATGAAGGCCCGGCAATCTCTGATCATCTCTTTATTGTTCTAATGAGGAATTCTGCTCTGGGAATATCATCTAAGCTACTTTCACATCTTTTGTCCTACTTACTTCATCTTCCTTTCAGTTCTTAATTAGGCCTTAAAGAGCTCACACTGCCCCTTCAACTGGCTACTGCTCCCATTTAAACACTGCTTTCAGAGACAGGTGTTGGCACCAGAGTAGAAGACATACAAACATAATTACTAAATGTGATGCACAAGGAAGAAATATAATAACTTGGTGAGGGCTATTATTGCAGAACCTAATAATAAATTACTTCAAACACCTTAGAAAGCAATCTTGAATATTTAAAAAAAAATTCAAATGGTTTCATTCAAAACTATGGTCGAGATATAGTTTCTTCTCCTCCTAATTTGTATTTTGTATTAAATGAGTGCCACCTCATAATCCTACAACTGACATTTAGGATAGCTGGTGTTCCAAAAGAAAAATCATCAAGGATTTCTTTTATCACCTTTAAATCCTTTAAATAAAACAATTCACATCTTTTTTCTTAAAAGAATTAAACCGATGCTTTTACCAGCAATAAATTACATGATTTGCAGTAGTACATTTGCAAGCACATAGAAACTGCAATTATGGTTACTTTACAGACAATAGCTGCTAAGTTAAATCAATTTTTTTGATGTCGCTTTTTGTCAGAGATTAAGTAACCGCCTGGTAGAATTCAGTTTACTATCTGATCAAAGGCAGCCTTCATATACTCTGACATCTCCCACCAGTTACTTACATTATAAAAACTTGGGTATTTACAATAACATCAAATGTTATTACAAATCATTTACATAAACCAGCAAAAAACAAACAGCACAAAGTCATATTTGCTTGTGAATCTTGTTTTCTATATATTTTAAAGATTGAAAACAAACCCACTTTTAAAGATTTCATCTACTCACAGAACAAATTCTAGTAAGACCACATTTTTCTTCAAACAAAGACACTGCATAGGAAATCTGTGGATTTTTTTGGTCTTCTTTTAGTGCAGAATTTATTCTAGGTACTTTCAGAGTCAAAAGAGTGTTCTGAATAATAACTTCTAGTATTTCTATTTTTAGTGTTTTCTGAGAGGCTGTTCATTTATTGTTTGTATCATGTACATGTATCAGTTCATTACTTTACATCATTAAAGTACATCAGTACATTACATTCCTATCATGTATCAGTTCATTATTTCCATTACTTTTGCCATTTGCCATCTAAAGACTGTCCTCAGGTCTCCGATTATAGTGATAGGAAAATCTGCCTAATGCAGAGTTCCTCACCTGACTATCACTTCTCTAGGGTCATCTGAAATACCCCAAAGCAACAGCATTCTTTTTACTTTCCGTGCAAAGATCTAATATTTCCCCCCTTCTCTACATCATCATACCAGAAGTACACTGCATATTGAGTGTAAAACTCTTCCTTATTTCCAAATTTATATTAAGCCTCTAATTTTCTAATTAGATTTTCTGGATATGTCAAAAGAAAAACAAAAACCCCCAACATTTCCTTATAAGAGGTTAAACAAGAATAATAGCTTATATTGTGTCAAGCACCAATTAGTTGGCATTTACTGATGGCTTTCCATAACTCTTCATAACTCACCATTGTTTTCCTGAGGTCCTCAATGCCAGAAGGATTCATATTAAAACTGTGGGAAAAAAAAACCAAAACCCCGAATATTAGCAGTGCATACTTATCTGCCCAAAACATCTACTAGAAGACACTACTGAATTAGGTATATAGCTATAAAATGTTAAATATTATTTATTTTCTTGATTTGTTGAACTTAAGAAAAGTAGGAAAATACTCAAAGTTCATGGAAATTTTCATACATTCTTTGTTCATAATTTTTTGTATTTTTCATACTCTTTTTGTCATAACATTCGAATAAGTAATTAAGAAATGCAAGAAAGATTATTACAGATTGGGCTTCCCTAGCTCTTATCTCTAGACTTACCTTGAGCTTCTAAGCAAAAAGAGAGACTTTAAATGAAATATTCTGTAAACACATCCCTGGGATGAGATTGTTAAAAAGCAACAAAACCCTGCAGACTAACATGTATTCCCAGCTTTCATGGCAGCTGCTAGAGGAGAAAGGTCCTTTAGAAATTCCAGTGAGATCACCAGCTTAAGTCAGAGCTGAAAAGCCATTCTCTGTTAGCAACATTTGTTTCGTACTTAAAATTGAGTAAATAAGCTATTTTACAAACCTGGTGATTATCCCACATATATCCAGAAAGCAAAGCTATTTCAGGATATTGTTGTGTTGAGGTTTTTCTTTCGTCAGCTGCAAAAGTGCGGTTGATATTGACAAAAGCAGCCATTGTCGAAGTGTCAGGCCTAAGAAATGGTCCACTGGTCTTGAAGGTTGATGTAATTATCAGCAAATATCTTCAAAAATCAGTGCTGCTATGATCTTATGTACTTGCTATAGCAATTTTGGAGAGAAAACTAACTCTCTGAAAATGTGTTCAGAATTCGGACATGGCTCACAAATACTATTTACTTGGTACCATCATAGCAGACATCATTCATTCACATCACAGAATCTACTCTTTAGTTAGATTGCATGTACCGGCTGTCAAGAGTGATGTTTGTTGACTGAGAATAATAAAAAAAGTTACAAAAATATGTTTACACTTTTTTTTAATTTTAAAAATAGCTTAAGGTAAGGATCAAGTATTTTGTGACTGTTATCACTCTGTGTTATATGAATTTATAAGCCACATATTTCATGGTGTGAAAGTGGAAGGAACATAATTTACAAAAGTAAATTACGTAAAATGTAATACCTGATTTTTTTTTGTAAAAAAAAAAAAAAATTTACATTACAATTTTTTTACATTAAATTTTTTATTCTGCACATTATTTTTCATTTCCAAAGTAGGCAGTCTTTTGCTCATACTGAAGTCCCATGAACCATCTGCTGCACTGAGGATATTAGATAAAGATTGGATTACACAAAGAGTCACAACTAGAAATCAAAAGGTGTCTGACGAATTAAGTTCTGGCTAATTCCCATTGTACCTGTTTGTAACAGTGATCCGCAGCAGTTTGCCTAGTTTGCTGGAGACCAGTTTTGAATGAGGGGCCTCTTTCATCGGGTATTGTCTAAAAAGCTAAAGGCAGGAACCCTCCCTCACAGCCTGCCTTTTAGTTTCACGCTGATGTGTCAAACACATGATGAACTTGCTTCATTCATGGCTGCCTTTTGTGATCCGAGTACAAAAAAAAATGAGCTAACTGAACTGGATCGAATTAGCTTGGTGAAAACCAAGAATGTCTCTATTTAACGAAGTGTGGTGTTAATTTGGGATATCTTTCTTTTGGGACTGTTTCCTCATGTTAGACAAGATATAGAATAATACGGCCTGACTGCTCAACTGAGTGACTTTCTGAAAGGTTAAAAAAGCAAGATCTTTCATTGCCTTGAACGACTTTATAGTTTCTGTGAAGTAAGTTCTGGGACTCTTTTTCATAGCAGCAGCTTAAAAGAAAAGCAGCAGTTCTGATGATGAAAAGTTGCATGTGAAAATTAGAAATACAAATCCCTGGCAATACGGACTAATTTTTTTTTTTGTTTGTTTGTTTGCTAAAAACCCTGCAGTCATTTCCGTAACATTGTGGACATTGTAACTGCAATTACAAAAGAGCACATCTGTGTATTTCACATGAAGCAATTTGAATATACTTGCAAAAATTGAAAAACTATTAAACAAAATATTCACCAATAAAAACCCAAACCCCATGAATACTCATACTCATATTTTAAAGAGATATGTGGAAAACATACTGCTTTTCAAGGAAGAAACAGGTGCTGAGACTGCATATAACATTTTTTTAAAACAGACTGTCTGCTAAGTAAGGTGGGAGCTCCACGGCCTCGCTGTGCCCCGCAGGGTTTCCTGCCAGCGCTTCCATCCCGAGGTGAGCGTGAGCAGATGCAGGCTCTCACTGCCGTACACATAATTCACTGTCCAAGGACCAAGTAATACCTCGAAAGAAAATACTGTAAAATTATGAATGCATGCAGTTGGGAGAGCTGCATGTTTGGTGTACTGAAATTCATGAGAGTGTTTATTTTTTAATTTAAATTTCATCACAATAGTACACCCCTAAAGTTACCATCTCACTTGATTACTAGTAATAGCTTATGGAAAACATGCCTCTAGGACCACAGCCCACAGGCTGTACAACCATCATAAGCCTCCCTCAAGCAGCCATTTTCTTGCCTTCCTAAGAGCACTCTGAAATCATTGATCTAAGCAATTATAAAAAATAATGTCTTTTTTTTTTTTTTTCTGTGTTACAATCACAGTTCATAGTAATAATGCTTGTTACGGTCCCATCTCTGTTTTTTTCCCAGGTTGCATAAATTGGCAGGGAACTTTTGCTATGGAAGCATGAAAAAACTATGTTCATGGCTTGGGAAAAAAATCTCTTATAGCTTTTTTTGAGTGCAGTTTTCTGTGAATTGATGGTAAAAAAAAAAAAGTGGCATTGTGGGATTCTATAATTATTGTTTCTCGATGCTCAAACTAAATTTGCTCAGTTTACAAGAAAAAAGATGATTCTTTTCTAACAAATGGACTTTCTGCCAACTCACCCCGAGAACTAAAGTCAAACTGGGTTTCTCTGCATCATCATTAACACTGTGTGTAACTCCCGGGTGTTATATCCGAGTCTAACGCCTCCTTATTGGACATACCTTCCAACCTACACAAACTGGCTTGACTACTTTTTCTGTCCACTGAAAAGAGCCCATCTACCTTCTTGCTCCTGTGTCCTTCATCATCTCAAGGAATCAAGTAATTTTCTACCTCTTCCACTTATCCAGACAGAGCAAGAAGCCCCCTGCTCCACCACTGTGGTGTCTCATGTGCTTCAGGGTGATGTCCCAGGTCCCATAATAATTTTTAGCAAAAGCTCCATGGTTTGTCTCTTACAGGCAATAAACTTTAATTCAATCCAGTCGCCTTCAAGAAAGTTAGGAACTAGTAAAATGGAGGTTAATCACACCAGCACAGATTCAAAATCAGCTGCAGTAGGATCGTGCAAGTGACTCTGACCAAGCAAGCCACCCAACTACTACTACATTGCCCCTACCCCACTACAGGTAGAACAGACTTCTTCAATCTAGCACAGAAATTAGTCGCGTCCCCGATTTCACTCATCTGGGAATTCAATTAGTTTCCTTAACAGATATTTTTTACCAGATTAAATCATATCCATTATTTTATTGCAACTTTTTCTTTACATGGACATTTTTACTGAAGAGTAAAGTTTGTTTGAATTTCTGGGGATTAATTAGCTTGGATTTAAATTTTAGCTCACCTGAGATGAGAACTCTTCCCTATTTCCATGTTGCTGGGGGCAGAAAAGTGATGAGAAATAAAAATTGAATAAACTAATAATGGAGACAGACATACTATAATGCTGATTCTGTAGATTGCTTTGGATGGCTTTCATAAACATAGCAAGCATATTATTTTATACTTTCTTGTTATTCTCCCTATTTAAATACATTTCATTAGAACTACATGAAACTAACTTTTTTCTCCTCATAACACCTACTTTTTATGAGGTAGTTAAATACTTACATTGCGTGCTGATTATTTGCAGTTTGTATAGAAACTTCAACACAGTGGAGTTGAGTTTAGGATGTATCACAGGCTCTAGTTTATGACTGGAGCTTGTAATTTTGTCTTTTGAAATTTAATGGTAGTTAAAAATTCAAACATTAGGTCTAGTGGCTGCTTAAATATTTAGCTTCTAAATGCCTAGAGATTAAAACAGTGTTTAAAAAATCTTTCCTATAACTGATTTAAACATTTCATTGCCTGAACCATTTACTCTGACAACATAATGAATGGGAATCAGACTCCTAAATTATGCTGTATGGAAAGCATATTTTCTTAAGGAGCAAAAGCTTTTTACCTATCTTTAGCTATTCGTACTAGTTATATGATCATTGTACTGTATAGTATTAGAAAGTAAACCTACAATATTTACATTAATCTTTACTATTCGAAGTATTGAAATCATCTTTGTTAACTTGACATCTTGTAAAGTAACCATAACACCTATATGCTCAGTGTGAGCTTTCTGTTTTTTTCCTTTAATATGGAACATCTATGTAAAAGTTATTAGCGAAGCTCTACCATGCTCATTTTCCACTAGAGTTGAAAAATTATTCCTTTTCCTACTTCTCAGTCTTTGGACTGATTCTTATTACATTGCTTACACATTTTTCTTTGGATTCTCATAACACATATCAAAACCTTGAAATATTAGGATGCAGTTTAAGTTATTACCAATGTACTAGAAAAACAAAAGAAATGAATAAAATCAGATACAGTTAATGAAATTCAGAAACTTTGCTTTCCATAGAATATTATTAGCCTGCTGTGCCTGGCAATGCAGACATCACTTTATATTCTGAGAAGGAATGACTGTCATGTCTGGCAGCTAAGCAAGTATGGAGTAAGCATATTACCATTTATTTCCCAATCAGATTCTGGGGAACATCACTTAAGACACTTCACCATATAAATTGTCCTGCTGTCAAGC
Source organism: Morus bassanus (assembly GCA_031468815.1). Taxonomy (NCBI): domain Eukaryota; kingdom Metazoa; phylum Chordata; class Aves; order Suliformes; family Sulidae; genus Morus; species Morus bassanus. The sequence continues at coordinate 8,679,795 of CM062575.1, read as the reverse complement.
CATGCTCCAAGGCCTTCTGGAGTTTGTGTAACCCCAGGAGGACACAAAAAGAATATCAGGTTTTGTTGCTATTACTCCATTTTCTTAATATTACTATAAAGTCTCATGCCAAGAGTTAAGAAACTGGACCAAAATCCCTGAAATTTGAATGTAACACACACTTTTCTTCCAAATCATTTGTTCTCAAGCTACATATTATTTACATAGACTACTTTGGAAATGGTCTGTTCATGAATATACTGCTGCACTCTGCAGAGCACTTTCAAGATGGCAGAAGGTTCCATGAGATAAAGAAGTTACAGTCTCAGAATACAGTGCTCAATAATGGTCCTGAGTAATATGCACTTCAAGGAAGCAGCCTTTTCTCTTGTGGCTCACGTATATTCCAATTTTAGTGCAGTAGAAACATGACAATGCAACTATATAGAAGTTTTCAGTCAAAGCAACTTGAAGAATTTAACAAAATTTTGCCTTTATGTATAAACCCCTTCATTTAGAAAACAGACATGAATTTGGATCCACAATAGGCTGGTGGCCGATTCTGAGGTGCCTGATACTGCTGGAGACAGATCAAGGGAACTGGAGGCATACAGGGCTGCATTCATGAGCTCCGTAAGAATGCCAGCCTTCTCCTGCCAAAAATATAAGTATCTTAAAACAATGGCACCTGTACTTGCACACCGCTGGACACATTACTTGTGCAAATTCACTTACTATTCAGGACTTACAAAACATTCTAAACTCCAAAGTGAGTGCATTCAACTGACGGTTAATTTAAGTTTCTGGAAACAAACAACAACAGTTTTACATAAGAAGTTAATATTTTTAAGCATTTAAATATTTCTGCTTTTACTAGGCAGTTGTGCTATGGCTAAAAAACTAATGAAGTTTATCCTCAAGAGACCACTGAAGTTCTTTTATACTAAAAGTTGTGCCAGCACCTCCACTAAAAGACCTTACTATTACAGATCTGTAAGTCAACCAAAAAAACCAACAACCCCAAAGTAAAATTTGGCACTGAAACTTCCAGAATCATTTTTGAATGCTTAAAAAAATAGCACTAATTCTGAGTTCTTATAATGAAACAGAAAAAAAAAGTTCATCAAGTTTACATAGCTTCTGCATTTATTAATATAGAAATTGGATATAACTACTTAATTTTTTTTTTTTTTTTTTAAAGAAAATAGAACAGGCAGTGCATTCCCCCTTGGGACAGATAATATGCGTTTTGCATCCACTCAGAAGAGCTTTCACATGCCCTAATGTGCACCAACAGACAATGAAAGTTTGAAAAAATTTTGTCATGCAGCCAGCAGGATGAACTTTCCGAACAGTGGTCCTAAAACAGACAACTAATTAGGAGTAAGTGATTGGTGGTGATGAGTCTGCAAAAGTCAAGATCAATCCTAAGTATTTCTACAATATCTCTCTAGGAATTGATTGCTCCAAACCACCCTAGTAATATCCCAAATACTGTGACCATTGCTTTGTAGTAGCTTTGGGCAAGATTTCATTGTTCTCTCATCACTTGCAGTTTGAGAGTTTAGATCTTTCTAAATCGGACAACAGTCTTGGCAGGACAAACCAGGAGACTAAAAATCCTTGCATGACTTTGCTTTTCCTGTTGTTTCCTGTTACCTCTCACATACCTGTAATGTATTTGTTTTGTTGAAACAATGTTCTACTGACAGCTTTACCACACCAATTTAACAAGTATAAACAGCCTACAGTATAACTAATGCACTGTCGTAGTCTATCAATATTCTACCTAGACTACAGATAATCACAGTTGACTAGAGATAAGTCTAGCCAAATTTCAGTAGAGAAGTGAAAAAAATCCTTTCATTTCAAGAAAAGCAATGCAGAAGTACGCTGTTCTTAAAATAAGACATTCAAACACTGACAGAGGAAACAAAATTCTGAAAATAGCATAGGTCACCTGATGTGATTTTTTAACTAACAGAGGAATACACATTAAAATGTCAGAACAGACTTCATTACTCTAGCAAGCACAGTAGTAAACTTGTTAGAGATCAACATTTCTGAACAAGGCATACAAAAATTAAAAATAGTGAGTTGTACTGTGGACTGGAAAAGGATGACCTACTTGGTAAAGAAATATACAGCCATTACAACCCTTTGCTCTGTCTGATCTTCTGGGGTTCATTCCAATGGAGCTGTGGCAAGTAACTATGCCTCTGGCACATCATGTGTAACAGTCGAGACTGAAACCATTTAAGTCATTTATCTTTGATGATGTTGAAGTTATTGCACTAATAACTTATCTTCACTGTGGTTTAAGCCAACAGGTTTTACTTTAAAACTGCAGTTGACTAAAGCCAGGCACCTGGTCTACCAACATAGCTCAACTGACAAGCAGTAACCTAGAAATTCAGAGTAACACCACGATTTTGCAAAAGCTTCTTTAACTAGTTGATCATCAGACATAGAAAATTTTAATATTTGCTAAAATGTAACAGACATCAGCTGTTCTCTAGACTTAACAATTTAATATGATCTGAACACATCGCAGTTATCAAGAGCCTCAGGTTTTCATGGCATCTCGCTTTTTTTCCCCCCAAATCTAGTAATGGACATATCAAATATTTGAAATTTCTTATTTCAAACATTGCAGCCATTAGGAAAAATGAAACAGCAGATGCTGATTTGTTTGGAACAGGTATCACTGGAGAGACAGGCAGCTCTAACAGCTATGTGTGATGACAGTATGGGGGAGAGATGCTGAAGAAAATAACCACATTTGGAAATGACAGACAAAGCAGAAAGATGCAACAGAGATGAGTTTAAGGGTTGGGTTTTTTTTTTCTTTTTTGAGTGGTAATATTTAAAAGAAGGCTGGAGCAGTAAAAGAACACAGAAAAAAATTTAAATAATATTTTTGTATTTTATGCTCCAATTGACCAATAACTAACGTTATAAATATGAACATTATTCATAATTGTTACAGTGAATCCTAGTAACATACGTTTCTTTCTCCTCCACTATTCTGTCTTCCATAGTGCTTAGAATGTAACATATTTATTGCAAGAACTTGAGATAAGTGTCACCAGTATGTAGGCACAAGCTTTATCTTCTCTCTAAGTTTAACAATACTTAGGTCATCGAAGTGCTACTTTAAAAGGTTTTCTTTAATTTGTCTCTCTCTATATGTATACATGTATGTATATACAGACACACACTTACATTGTGTGTATGTGTGTATATATATTATAATATTTCTTTGAAAGCTCCCAAACACCTATCAATTCAGTTTCCCAGATCTGGAATTCAATCAGACTAGTAACAACCTGTCAGCTTTAAATATTGGACTATTTGTTTCCCTGTGTCCAGTGCCTAAGATCTTGTTAATTACCTAAACTCTCTTTCTGTAGGTCTTGTTAATTACCCGTCTCCTGTCTCAGAGGACCTTGTTAATAACTTGTACAATCTCTCTAAAAAGGTCCAAATAACACATTAAAATTAAAGATGCTTTTCTTTTAGCACTTGTCAAGTGGTGTAAATTGAGAAATTTTCACATCAGCTTATTAGCCTGCTGTAGTGTATTTTCCTAAACACAAACAATTTCAGAGAAATGATGCACAAGGTTTGGTCACGGCACAAAACAATCTTTGTTTTCCAAGAGTACCCTCAATTTCTTTAACTGTGTTCAATACAAAATCCACGTGGCTCCTGACTGCAAATTAACCTCTTGAGAGCTATGACAATAGCAGTAATTGTAAGAATGAATGCAATTTAAGATAAAATTAGGTAAAAGTTTCAAAGCAGTGGATGAAGTATGAAGACAAAACTACGTACTGGTAAATGCTGGCTAAAAATACTAGACATATTGTGTGCTTAAAAATTCTTCTTTGACTGTATGATATAAATCCTCTGGAATGAACAGATTTTGTAGTATTTGCAAAAACAGCGTTTCTTGTTTCACTATGAGACTGCAGCATTTTTAAACTGTCAAGAAATCAGCTCATAAATATCTATATTACACATACACCAGACAATAAAAAACCCCAATCTTAACACTTATGTAATACTGTAATACCATATCTATAAAACCTTTAAAAAATACTAATTTATCCACTCAGCATTTGTAAGATGTAACAAAATATCATCCCCGTTTTACAGATCAGGCAGGGAGACTAAGTGATTTAGCCAAAGCCACTGAACAAGCCTTTGCCAGAGCAGAGATTAGTAGAAATGAGGGGTCCACATTTTGTGATTTCCTGACAACTAGTATTATACACAAACCAGGCAGGTTTTGTTTTGCTTTTCCGAAATACTTCTTAAACCTTCTTGAAGTAACAATAATAAATAATAGTAATAAATAATAATTTTCAAATAATCCTGGGATACTTCTTGCTTTTAGGAAAAAAAAAAAAATCTTATAACTGTTGTTGAACCACTTTTACATTTTCTGTAACAGCAGCTGAGAAACACATGGAAGATGTATTTATCTTCATTCTTTTAATTAGTAAATAAGAGTAATTACTGACAGAGTATGCATACAGCCAGGGAGTGCTTAACAACTGGCTGGGTGAAGGGCTATACAGCAACTCTGCTCTGGAGCTCACCTAGCCATCGCTTAGTGATGTTGTTATGAGCTGCTGTCCTGCACATCATTACTGCTTAGTCAACATTACCAAACACAATTAATCAGGATGGACTTGAGCCCGACCCAAAGCTCACCAAAGCCACTGAAAAGACTCCCACTGACTTTACAGACAGCCATTCATTGATGCGAAGAACCTGACCTTCACAATCTGCACATGAGGGAGTTGGGTTTAGTCTTTTTTTTTTGAGGGTGGGGGAAGAGGGTTGCTGTGGGGTTTTTTTCCTTCCGCTTTGCACTATCTCCAGCCTGGTCCCACGGACCGAACACTCTTTTGTGGCTACAGCGTGCTCCTGGAATACATCTTCCAGTTGAGTTTCATCAGACAGAAATCCAGTTCACATGCCCCAGGACCTTTCCATCACTCACAAATGCTTAGCTAAGTGGGGAGATCCACCTGCAAAGCAAACTCCCCATCCACACCAGAACACTGATTTTGGACCTTAATAAAAAGATACCGCCTGGTTTACTTGCGGAAATGGTATCCATCCAAAAAAACTTAATAGCATGTTGAGTAAATAAAAAGCAACTCAAAGTCTAAATTCCCTGTGTATGCTTTCTGCATACTGAATTTGTTACTCAACCTCATTTATTTTGTGTCCACAGATTTATACAATTCTTTCTTCACAGTATTACTAGTTTGAAAAATTTAAACGGATTCTATTCAACAAATCCTCCCCAGATAAAAGGTAAACTTAAACTGTAAACTTATTAAATATGCACATTTTGTATTAGTTTCTACTTCAAAAGAAAATCATTGTACAAGATACATTTGAAAGAAAGTGAACTTATTCTAAAAGATTCTCACAGAACATAATACTGGGGCATATAAACATTAAGAGCTTCTGACTTAAATTACTGCATGCTAGATATTATGCCATAATAGCTGTTTTATAGAAAAGGTCAAAATGTTTACTATTTTTGGCTTTTTGAAAATAACAGAGTATCTATTTGTCTTATCAAAAGTTTGTTTACATAAAAGTCAAGAACTAGTAAAAGAGACTCATACAAAGAGGGGAAACAAATGACTAGAGTCCTTCTGAATGGGCACTGTGATGAGCTTTTTTAATTACAAAATAAAGAAAAAAAAAGTCCATCATGATTACTGCTAAAGATTTATATTTATCAAGATCTGCTGCATTCAAGAACTTCAAAAGATTTCACTACTTATATCTAGCATCTGCCTGAATACATTTTTTCATTTTTAAAAAAATTAAATGCTGTGTAATTTTAATTGTTATTTAAATTACTTCTCTTTAAAGGAGCTTATTTAAATAGAAGTTTAACTTCTGACAAACCAAGCTATATCCTAACCTTACTCTAATCTAGAGAAATCCTCTATTAAATAAATAATATTCTAAGACTCTGTCTGTAAACATGTTATTTAAGACAGTAGGAACTGACTTGACTCGTAGAAGACGCTAGGAAGATAATTCACTGAAGTCTGTATGAGCTTCTAGCAACCAAATCTTTCCTATAGCAGTTCCATTTCAGTTCATTTATCTAATTCACATCCATGATTGGTTTTGTTGAGAAAATGATTATAAGTTTAAATCAGGAGTGCATGCATTCTAACCTATGAATAAAACTGAGCTGGGATACAATAAGATCAATCTGTTCTAAAATCTTAAAGAGCAAGATAACAAGAAACAAAGTACTTTTATTTTTTTTTGAGAAAATACTACTGTGCCATTAATCAAGGAATTAATAGGCAGCAAAAAGGAAAGTTTTTAGAACCATGTTTTCCATTATAAACAGTGATTTATTTTACAACCTTAAAATTCCAATTTGGAGCATTTTAATTTTAAATTCAATTTCTACCTTCTTCCTTTCTACCTTTCTTCTTCAAATTTAAGTCATTAAATAGAAATGAATCATTACCTTGAGAAAAAAAGGAATGTTAATTTCTGGCATTAATATACAGAAAAAAATGAGAATGCAAATGAATAAAAGTTAAATAATTAACTGCTTAAATATTTATCTATTGGGAACAGTATATGTGGGGGTGTGTGTGTATATATATTTATATACACACAGTGTGTACATTTTTATATCTATATCTGTATATGGATATATAGATATATATATGGATATATAGATATATAGAGTATATTTTCCTCACTAGCAAACAAAAGCCAGAAAGGAAACAAACTGTGGGATACATTTTTAATTTTTTTTTTTAAGGGAAACAAGTTAACAGTTGATACACAAACAGAGATTAAAATGGATTATTTAAATCAAAGTTTCTTATTAGCCCCTGTAACTTAATTCACTCTGCTTAGCACATAAACTGCTGCCTTGTGCAATGACTTGAGTACACAGGAACTCAGCAAAGATGCAGTAAGGCAAACGAATTCAAGCATGGTAAGTGCCCATGTGGGCACTCCCATTTAGAAACAGAATGGTCTTCAATTCTTATGCTTTAACGTATAGAATCTAAATCCATTAGTTTCCCTAATGGTGACATCCACAGGATTTGCTTCCATTACTCACGTTTTCTTCACCCTTTTATTTATCCTGTTTCATCTTTTCCTCAGACTTGAAACCTTTCCCTTTAAAACCTTGGCTTACAGCAGTGTAGTAATTAGCAATGAGTGTTTGGTGAACGCAGAAGACTTTCAGGAAGAATCCATTCTGAAGCACGAACAAGGACTTCCACAAACGCAAGTACTCAAGAACATTCACAGTACATATTAGTAATACAAATATAACTTCAAAATTAAGTAAGAAAATATCAAACTATATAAAAAGTTCGTAACTTTTACTTAGAAGCTGATAAGCAATGATAAAAATGTATATAGAGCACAAAGACTGTGTTCGACACTTCACATTTTTCATTTATATAACATGTTCAAGATATCAGATCGAAATACAGCAAAAACCTACCTTGAAGATGGCAACATGCTTGTAGGCTTGAAGTTTGTCATAAACGGATTAGTCGAATCATAATCAAAACTCTCCTGATGAGTTTCACCGAATGCACTAGGTGATTTCAAGTCAGTAGAACTGTCTGATCCCCCATTGCTAAGTTTATCTGACCTCTTGCTATCTTTTTTTCCAGTCACTCTTTCAAAAAGACTAACTTTCTCTTTTTTCTCTTTTTTAATTTCTTTTCTGATTTCGACAGGTTTGGAAAACAGACTTATGTTTTGATCCCATGTTGCTGGGCTTTCTTCAAATGGATTCTTCTGTCTTGGCAGTGTTGCAAATTTTTGGGGTAACGAAGCACTCACATTGGTAAATGGGTCATTTTGTGCTTCAAGTGCAGTCTCATCAACTGTGCTGTCAAGCTGGTTCATTTTAGTAGTATCAACACTTAATGTCCTTCTATGTGGAGATTTTAGACTCCCTGCAAACAATCTGTCATTAGTATATTATCAATGAGACACTATATCATAGTTTATGACATGCAGAGAACCCATTTTAGCTCAGGTCTAGAAGCTTTGCAACTAAGCCTCAGTTCAAAACACTGCTGAGTAACTAAGCTATTAAAAAAAAAAATAACGAACAGCTGTGGCCTTGACTTCGTGGTTCAGAAATGTTTATGGCTAGACACCACAGCAAGTTTTTGTTTCCTGTATGAAAACTAAGTTCTACAAAGAAGACAGCTATGCCTAATGTGCCATTCCAGAAAGCGAGTTTGCTGCATAATATCTTTGAACAATCCAAATTATTTTCAGTTCTTTGCATAAATCAGGTTTAAAACTTTGGTGATAGTTTTCAACTTTTTAAACAGACTTTTATTTTTCGCAAGACACTATTTTGCCTGGAGTTCCCTCCAGAATGCCATGCTTCACTACAACATACTCTCAGATGAGGACAAAAGAAGAAAAATACTAAATTACCATATATTATGACCAATATAAGTTACTTCTTATGCTCAGAAACAGCAATTTTGAGTCACCACCAACTAATGGAAGTGTAAAAAAAAAATAGGCCGCCAATAATTCTGAACTTTTTGGCCTTGTAATTGCTTCATAAACTAAAGAAACAGACTTTTGAATGCTTTAACAGCAGTGAACTGTAATTATAATGGTCATGAGTTTTACTTACCACCTTCATCAACAGAACCAAAAGATTCTAGCTGACGCCTGAAAAGATGAGAGTATCCAACTGTGCTGGATTTCATTTTTTCTGAGGAGATATGCGATCCCGTTAAATCTGACATCGAATGAGCTGAGGATAGCCGCTGAGGTCCCAAAAGGAAAGGTTTTTTTGGTTTTGATTTCATTTGTACTTCACCACTACACACCTCTACGTTTGCATCAGGTATGTGAGTACTAGGGATGATTGCAGAGGATGTATCCGAAAACGTCCCATCATTTTTTCGACCCTTCATTTTGTCTTTTAGCTTAGCAAAAGGAGATTTGGTTTTGTCCTTCATTGACAAATCAAACATACTTGCTGTCATGTTATTCCTCATAAACTGAATATTGACCTTTATTTCTCCTCTGTCTTTAGTTCTCTTCCCTTGTCTGGACTCTAGATGAAACCACCTTAAAGGAGAAAAAAAGCAAGTTAAGTTGTGTCTTCTGGAGCCTAGTCATTAAACTCTGGTTAGTTGGTTAATGTATCTGACTAGTATAATTTAAAATATGAAAACCAAATTCTACACCAAAAATTAAAACATTACTGTACTGAAAAACTTCTTTTGAAGAGAAAACTTAATAACTAAGCAAGCATGAAGCTCTTTGCAGTGTTCACCTGTTTCAAGAACCCAAATCAACTCTGTGGAAGTTTATTAAACTTCCTCAAAGCTCATGGGCTCACATCTCCTGACAAAGGAGAATTTGTATCTAATGTTAATTATAAATACAAATATATTTTATTTTGCTATTTAAAAGAACACTTGATGTTTTTCAAGTGGCCTTTATTTAGCAGTGATATATATTACCTGAATGTATACTATGTGGCAAATAATTCATCCAGTAACCTGTTCTCCTTTGATTTTGCTCAGGTTTATATGCTGGAAAACATTTTTCCCCTCTGTCCCTTCCTTCTAACCGCTACTTAAGATTTACGTCAACTGCACTAGCACTTGCAAAGAAATATCCGAGACCCCTGAACAGTCAACCATCATTTCAGTTCTGCAACTGCAACCCCTACTAACGCTGACAGCAACTCCAGGAGCACCGGTGGCAGAACAGCGAGCACGTAGGTGTATCTAACAGCCATCCCTTCCTTTGCAGGTCACCAGTAGGATTAACTTCAGAAATATTTCCACAGGCTTTGGAATCATGACATAAACCCCCACTCCTTGAAAAGAGATCAAAGGTGTGATCACCTGTTTCAAAAAGCCCAGGGTGCTTCTTTGCCAGGTTGAAAAAAGGCTTTATCATTATCCAAGCATCTTATTCATTCCCTATTGTGCTCCACTGTCCCATGGAAGCATCTGCAGAATTATGGTTCAATCTTCCTTCACCTAAATGAATGACTGACAGACAATCCCTTCTCCACACCCATCATCAATAGCCTTTTCCTATTTCAAAAAGGGCACAAGGGCATATTTCAGATCTGCCAGCTCCAAAGTGCTCCAAACCCAGAGTCAGGAGAAATGCATGCACATGTGCTATCGCAACAGTGCATTATCATGATGAAGTAACTTTTGAACTGGAGACTAAGAAATAAAATTGCCTATCAGCACAGATGCAAAATTGATCATGCAGTTATACATACATTATTCAATGCTGCCAAATATAGAAAACAAGGGCAGGAAAGGAAACAAATAACCTTCAATTTCCTTTCAGATTTCATAAATATTTTTAAAGGTGACAGCTAAAATCAAATTTTCAGGCAGAGATACTGAGTTGAGAAAATACTTCTAAAGTGACCTGCCAAAGAAATAACAAAAAGGATAAAGAGTATTATGACTTTTTTTGTTGCTTTGTGATGTCCAAAAGGTTTTATATCCCATACTAAACCAGAATAATTAAGAAATATCAGACCTTCTCCATCCCGGCACTGGACAACATGAGTCCAGACCAGTAGATCCAGAAGTTCAAACCGGTAGGAAGACAATTAAACCTTTAGGAAGAAAATTTTTCTTCTCTTGTAAGGTAAGTTCATATATGTGTTTTAAATGAAACGCAAAACCTGAAATATGTTATGTGTCTGAAGAAGATGGATCATTTTTCCTTATACTTAATAACATTTCACTTCTTGGTAACTGGTTCCAGAAACACTTTAAGTCATCTATAGAGTCGTTACCGAAAACACACACAACAGAACCAAGACTAAATCTTTTTTGTGATATATAATATCGCAAAAACTGGAAGACAAGATAGCCTACTTTCTTTAAAACTCTTCTTTAAAAGAAAATACATTCATATATTCTCTTAAAAAAAACCCCAACCAATACACAGCCATAATGAGGAAGCCTTTGCTCAGACAGATCTTGCCTGTGCAGAAAAAAAAACCCAAACCAAAGACCACCCTGAAACTGAGAAAGTCCTCCCTGTGATTCCTTTAGACAGAAGCTAAACATAAACATAAAAATAAGTAAGGCTTATGAGTGTTTTAAGAGGCTTAATGGGCAGAGGACCTCACTTTTTGACATTCAAATTTAATGGCTCAGCCTACACTGTAAGAAAACACATTCCCCTTCTGTTTCCCTCCCCTCACAGGTCTCAAATTGTAATACTGTATTTCTGATAAGATTGCTGAATTTTCATATTTCTACTTAAGAATTACCAAAACTTTAAACTGATGTATGACACTTGCTAATTTGTTTTAGAACAGTATCAAGACATAAATTCTTAAGCTTTTGCTGTGTGGAAGAAGTTTTCTTTTAAAACTTAGTTTAACTGAATTATTAACATTCTTATCATGAATCAACAACCTCTCTGTGTCACTACCAGTACTCACCTGCCTACGGCATACCTCCGTATACTGTTTTGACATTCACCAGGTCTGAAGGAGAGAAATCCAGCACACAACTAATGCATTGCCTTTGCAGCTTGTACACTTGCTTTCAAAGTCGACTTTGAAGAACTTGACACTAAAAATAAGTTCAGCTGGGAAAACAAAGAAACTCTCCTTACCCTAGGAAGGTAACAGATCAGCTTAAGGGACTGGACCTCATACCTGCTGGGACCAGGTTCAACACTACTACTGATTCCAGCAGAATTTAATCATAAACTCTTTACTCCAGCAAAATTCCTCTGGACTTCAGTGGAATTTCTACTTGATTAATGATTGCTGGATCAATTCTTTGTATGAGAGACAGATATTTAATTTTCATAGGCATTTCAAGGAGGTTTCTTTGTTACCTTGGAGAGTTTATCTTGTTTTAGTTATAATGAAGGTTCCATATGCTTCAGCTCATAACAAGACAATATGAGAAGCAGACTCAAATCATGATTTTCTTCAAATTCAAAGGCGAATAATTACTTTTTTAAACAGATGAGAACAAATGCAGGCAATGCATTTGTGTGGAGCTGCACATGAATGAGCAACTGAGTCTGTAAATGTTTCTTATTAGAATCTGTTTCTACAACACATGGGCGTGAGCAACAAATAGAAAAAACAGCACCGTACATAACAGAAAAAAGAATTGGAAAATGAAGTCCACTGTTTTCAGATAACAACATTTGGGTCCTAAAATACTAAATTCCACTATACCACTGCCAATTTAAAAAATTGTAATGTATTATAAAAGCTAATAAAACTTGCTATTTTGGTTTTGTTTACAGTACTTTTAGCCACAATAAATGCTCCATTTGTCAGGCTGCCATGAGCTTATTCTATAGAAAGCCTGTACAAAGTAGGAAAATAGCCAATAACATACACGAACAAAACAGGGTGGCTTTTATGAGAGCAGATGCCCTTTTATTTAATAACCAAATATTACATCCAGTCTTGCAGACAGTCTTTATTTAAACAGACCTTGTACAGAGTCTGGCAAATTCTCCCAACTTCAAAGGAAGCCCTATTGCCTTCTGAATCACATTCATACTTCTTGCTCTCACCTTCAAATGTTCTGTAGGACAACGTCCTCCATACACCTCTAATTTCGACTTTTCCCCTATGCTTTCCATCAGAACAACCCTTGCTTCTTTTTCTCATCTGTTTTCGAGTGCGCTAATGGGCTTCGCCTGTCTTGCACAGGTTTCTGATCATTTTTATTTTGTAAGTACTATATAAATTGACACTCTGTATGCTGACAATTTTTTTGAACATGTGAAGAGAAGATCAACACTCAGGGCTGAATAGGAAAAATCCTGCTGACCAGTCAGCCCTGAAAAACTAAAGCCCTATCTGAAGAAACGTGGCTATTTTCTAACAATGACAAAATTACTCAATTTTGGCCATACCTACAATTAGGGGTGGAAAAAGCAAACTCTCTTATTTCTAAGGAAGACAGTAACCATCTTCTGCATACGATTAAAGTAAATTGTGTAGCATTAGCAGTACTGAACCCTTTACCTTAGTAAAGATAGACATGAAGAGTGAAGGAGAAAACTGAAATAAGTTACTATAAATGAGTAAGTTACAAAATTCTGGCCTGCCTATGCCATCTAAATAGCCAGTGATCTACAAACATATTTACATTTTCAACACATTTTCTTCAACTGTTCTTTTCTTCCCCTTTTTCTGATTTGATTTTTTTCCCATTAACTTGGTTTTCCAACTCACTTTTGCTTATCTATACTATTCTCACTGCAGCCTTCATCCTGCATTCAACAAATATTTTGAAACCAGTATCTCATTTCTCTTCTCCTAATAGCAGGAAGCTGATGTCGTCATGTCTTATCCTCCAAATCTGTCACAGAATTTGACAGTTCCAAATCTTAGCCCTCTCTGTTCTTTGAAGAAGCGTCACTCAAACTTATTCTGCTCACTATGTAACAGTGAGCAGGGTAGGTTTACAGTACAGGTAAGAAAAATAACAACAGTATGGGTAAGAAAAAACACTATGTAATTTTAATTACATTTTAATTATATTCTTAAAACTTCAACAGCCCCAAAACCACTGGGATACTTGTCTACCAATTTCAACAGGAATTAGAAGACTTCTAGCCAGCACGTTCAACCTGTGCATGACAGATGACCTTCTGACTCCATCTTCTTGCCAGTGCCAAAGATGGAAAGAAAGTACTAAAGGAATTTTCCCACTCATTTTGCTGCTTCTCAAACACACCACTCTGCCTTCACTCTACCAATAAATATCTATTGAGCGGATCTAATTCTGCTTGGCTGAAATCATTACATTGCACCCGAAGATTTTAGCAAAATCTTGATTTTAATTCACAAATTACTGTAGGAATTCTGCAAAAAGCCACATAATCATCACAGCATCCACAAGGCTTCTAACCTTGATTTTACAGTAAAAACACCATCCTGATCTGCTAAGCAACTTTAAACTGCTACAGAGCGATGAGGAGAATTTTCTACACCAGCAGGTACTTCTAGACCATCAAAATCCCAATGATAGAACATGTCCATCAGCTGTCACAGAAAACAAGTACTTTTTCATCTTAGATTACTATGTTCAAGGTAGATACACTGAAGAAACTTGCTTCACAAAATCTCACTAGCATAAACATCCACAGCTAACAGATAAAAACCAACATCCAAAGCCTAGAACCATCTAACATTTTCATTAGCAGCAAATGCACTTTGAAAACGCATTAGTACGTTTGGTGATAAATCACTTGGATACCATACCAAAAGGCTGCCCCAAAAGCCAGCAAGTAGGAAAATTAAGGCAAGGGGCTGAGCACAGACTATATCGTGTATGAGGGGAAAAGAAGAAGAAAACAGATTATTTATTAAAATAAGTGATGACATTCACAAATATGAATACTATTACTTTCTTGAAGCCAAGTGAAATGAGATATACGAAGTAGAGTTTAAAAATAAATATTACAGAGCGACATCATAACACCACAAAACATATGGGAACTGACATCTATCCCAACACCCTTACTAAGGGGTTAGGTAACATCAGCTGGAATCAAAGGAATTAAGTGGTCTTAGTTTACTTATTATTTTGGCTAAAGACTATGTGTGAGAACTTTTATTTTAGAACCAAAATAACTGAAGGTATGAGAATTAAGGCCAATTATTTCAGTTGCGTGTGTCTGCAAGCATGTGTGTGCGCGCACAGAAAATGGAGAAGTATTTCAATCCAGATGGCACTCAGACTCTGACTCAGAATTATGACTTATGCAGAGGATGTGCTTGCATTTGTTGTCAAAGTGTAAATGCTGGGAATGTTACTAGATAATTTGAAAATATTGCTATAATCCCATAAAGCTACAACTGGGTGCAACTTCTTGTTTTCCCCCACAACCATCTTTCTCTTCTGTTCCTCACTACTAACTTTCCTTCTTTTTTTTTTTTTTTACATTTCTGAGTGGTACCACAAAAGCAACAGCACAAATCCATATGGATCCTCCAGGATGCTCATTATTAGAGCATCTTTAACAAATTTCGCAGTTACTACACTTCCCACTTTCGACTAGAGTGGAACAAGTTTTTTCTCTTACTTTCACCACAACATTTTGATAATTTCTGTTACAGCCTGCCACTTCCATTACTATTTAGTTTTATCACCTAAAATGCATTTTTCTGGTTTAAACTGAATTTAAGACTTAAAAATAGTAAATAATATTTATAATGTGTTATGTTTTATAGAATTATTTTTAAAAGGCACTAGTCATTAACAAGCGCTGAGCCCTTGACAATTGTATTGTTTACTAGCTGTTGTTTGTTCATAATTCAAGTTGCAATTGAAGCCGCCTACTCGAGCGCCTGCCTCTTGCTTATGCTGCTACAGATGAGAGAGAGAACAGGGCAGAGGCAGTCGAAGGGGGAACCCGTCCATATCCAAGAAGGAGGCTGCCAAGAAGGAATTCACAGTCATCTGGAGGAAGTCACACAACTTTCGTATCTTTCAGGAAGCTCAGCAGCACTAAAGTATAAGTGCTTACAACACACGGGTATTGACTGCGGTCAATCGTTAATTCTTTTTGTTTGTTTGTTTGCTGAGAAGCTGGTTTTGACTATTTTATATGATCGATGTAAGCAGAGGAGAAGCATCTTAGAGAAGGACAAGATTCCCTCACTGTATTCTGCTCAAATAAGCAATTTTACAATACTGCTGCAATTTGGGGGGCGGGCAGGGATTGCTGAGGTATTACAGAAACCAGGGAAAAGGGGAATTAAGTCACAAATAAAAGATGTCTCCTCCAGCAAAATTACCCTAAGAAATAGTAACTCTACCATCGCCTGCCCCCCTCAAATTTATAACATTCCAGACAAGTGTTGCATCTTAAGTCAGCTGAAGGTATAATAACATTAGCTCTCCAGGAAAGCTAATAAAGGCATGGACAATAAATAGTGTGGAATTAGAGAACAAGGATGAAGCAAATGCCAAAGAAATAAGTAACATCATGATGAAAGCTAACTGAAATTTGTTATTCTATTTCTGTGTTCACTTAGCACATGGGAGAAAAAAAACTAAGCACAGTCATTAAGAAAAACTACTGAAAAATACTTCAGCAAATTAAGACATGTCAGTAAATGATTATTTTTTCATGCCATGATAATTCAAAAATTTGTTTTGATGTTACGCATTGTCAGATCATCAGCAGTATTAAGGCAACTATGAATTATAAGTGAATGGAAATTATTACAGAAACATATATATGCTTTAAAACAACACATTCATTGATCATCATCACCTACATTTAAACTGCAAGAGCAAAAGAGGTATATTTTTTCTGCAACAGCAGACCAAAAAAATTGTCATGTATTTCTCAGGATGAATTAAAAAAACCCCCAGGATTTTACTGCAAAAAAATAAAACTATGTCAGAAATCTAAGATCTGAAAACTTATGCTAAATATACTTCCAATAAAGCAGTATCTCCCAAGCTTTTTGAACAGTTAAAAAAACTCAGTAAAATCTCTCAGCAATTTGAAGCCTACTTTTCAACTCTGAAGAAAAGAGCAGAAGAAGTAAAAAGAGCCTGTCCATTTCCAACTGCAGCAGAGATATCAGAGACACAAATTTACAAATTAGCACAGTGTGATGGGCACTTTTGCACCAATACAGAAAGAAAATTAACTAGGATCCTGCAGATGCTTTGGCCGAGGTCTCAGGAAGAGACCTAGTAAGGGACCATCTGAGCCACATCTGGATCTAACCGTTCCAGGAATTTTCACTATTAAGAATTCGAAAAAATATCGGTTTCAGAAAGAAAGAGAAAGGACATTGCGTGATGGTGCGTACAAATTTTTCACTATCAAATTATAGTAAATATACTGGTTTGTTTCATTAAATATTGTGTGAAATCAAGCCTATTAGAACACAAGACATGCAAATCCTATCATGAGGCCTCTGCCTGAAAACTTTACTGCAGAGAGTATTTTTCGTAAGGTGTGACAAGTAACAAAAAATCTATACAGGAAAAAGGATTATTTTTCCCTAACATAATGTTTCTGAAGCTGCAGCGAATTTTTAAATTTATTTCTTTCAAATTATAAAATATTAAATAAAAAAAAATACAAAAAGCTGAACGTCACACACCCCTTGGTCTTCCTAGGAATTAAAAATCAGCTGGTAGCCTTCACTTCTCATACCTCCTTACTAAAAAAGCACCAGGGAATTGCTGACAGGGTTCAGCATTGTGCAGAATATTAAATATCTTTTTTGCAATACCCTGGTGACTCTTGAGTCCGTCTCTTACAGCACCATATGTACAGCTGTGTTGGAAAGAGGAAGCTATTAAATATATTAAAAAGTAGAAATATTACCAATAGACACTTCATCAAATAACTGGATCTCATTCATCCCCAAACAAAGCAAGAAATGTTAAGGTTACATCAACATGAGAAAATAACTCTGGATTTAATAACACCACAAGCCTGTTGAACATATTTGAAAGTAAAAACATTGCTTAATAAAACAGATTAGTGTTTCTGAAACAATGAATATAGCTTTCAACCATCAGAATTCTTTGGTAATAAAGACATTGGACTTGGTCTTGAAAGGCACAGGGTATCTCAGTTCCCACACCATAGTCACGGACAGAAGGTCTTCGGGTCCACATATATTACCCTTAGTTTACTGCCAACACAGGACTAGGAATATTTTGTATCAAAAGGGATTTAATAAAAGGAAAAAAGAGTGTTTTGGTTGAGATCACATTTGCAAATATATTCTTGAAAGTTTGCCCTCCTCCCACATACACGTACAAAAATTGCATCCACATCCCCAACTAACGCGTAAAGGAGACAGCAACAACACACACGCGTTCCACAAAGGCACACGAGTAGACAACCCTGATAACTTTTCAAAGCCATATGAATGCTTAAGGACTCTGAATTATTTTTTCAAAAGTGAGTTTCAAAAAGGACATTTTCTAGGGGTCTAAGCACCTAACGAGATCGACAGGAAAACTGGACTTTCAGTGGCTCCTATCTCATAAGAATTTAAATCGACATTAAGTGAGTATGTGCTGCCAAAAACCCCACTAACTGCCTATCCGCACTTTTACAGGTATATAAGACTGTTACAAGTATGGCTGTTCGGCTCTAGAAGCCTAACACCCATCAACTTTTAATAAGATTTGCAATCTTAAATGCTCTAGTAACTTCTGAAAATGGGACTTGGGCTGTTTGTAAAAATTTCCCCATAGGCCCCCATCTTCCGCAGTACAGCTCACAGGCAGAGCGCAGCTTTCTCGGGGAGCCCTGGTAATTTCGGCGGCGGTCTCAGGAAGCATAGTGCGAGTTCCTCTCTCACGCTTCAGAGAAAGAAATGAAAAAATAAAGAACACCTATGAAGCCCTGCTAAGCACAACTTCATATAAAAATACGGAAGAGATCTGAATGTTTATTTAACTATCACAAGGACTATGTTAATTACCCCACTTACAAATTTTTGCAATAACTTTGTAAGACTCCAATACTACTCCTGCTAAAATTGCTGCAAAAGCATATGGTTCCCCAAAGGGAAAAGAGGTTTTGTTACTCACAGTAATACATGAATAATTTACGTATTTTCCTCCAGTTTCTGAATACATATTTCTACCCAGACTTACAAAGTTTTTACAGTTAGCAGCGCTTCTACTTCATTCATTCACCTTTTTTTCTGTAGAGCAGCTAGGTGTTTAAACTTAAGTAGTTGCCTATGACTTGCAAGATAATTACAACTGATGATTAAAGAATGTTTAAGATGCATGTCTAAAGAGCATTGAAAGTTCTTGAATCAAGTGTAAAGAGAAATTAAGACCCTAAGGCTACAGGCATTACCATGCATTGCACCAAGATAACTGGTTTGTCCTTAAAAAGATAAGCAATTAAGAAGTATTATACTTCAGACCATGAACCCACAAGAGATCCTGCATGGACGCGTTGTTCCCTATTATACGGCTAGTGAACATACTGTTTTGCTAAAAATTTAGTTTAGAAAAAAGAAAAAAAACAAAACCCAAACACCAGGGCAAAGACAGCTTTGCCTTGTCTTTGGTGTTCCTTCAAGCTCAGCCACTGCACATAAGCAAGACCAGGTTTTGAGATGGTTTCTGCAGAAATAGCTGTCTGATCAGCCAGACCTGGCTGGTGTTGCTGTATGGATTTCTGCTTCCAACTGCCCACTCGGACTCTGCTGGAGGTTAACGCCCCAGCACAGTCAGCGACAGGCCAGCGATGCCAGCCTCTTAGTCACTTGGATGCAAAGTCCAGCATCTTACCGTAGTCCCACCATCACCAACAGAAGAAATACCAGACCTTAACAGCTGAGATCTGCGCACAGGAGCCTTTCTACTCTACTGAAGAGACACGAGAGGAGGAACGGCACCTGGGGCAGGAACTTTTTAACCACTGCAGAAAGATTTGTCAGTGCTCATACACTACTGCCTACATATTGCTAACTTGGAGGTCTCCATGCTGTTCTTGGACTACTTCTGTGGGACAAGCATAGCTAAAACAAACACAAATCATGTAGGCACAGGCACACCTGCAGTATGCTTATACCTACAGTTTATTCCCATAGATTTTGGAGGATAAATTACACTGGTACCAGACATCTTCGTGCAACCATATCCTAACTAGAAATTGTAAACAATTTCACTAATTTAGTTGAAAAACCCAGAGAATTAGATACGTTTACAGTTCAGCCTAATAAACTGCAGTGATTCTCATATTTCTTATTTTTTTAAATTTTGCATTCCAGTGCCAGAATTAGCTGGCAATAAGCAATTTTATTTGACAAAGGCGTATGTAGGAAATGATGCAGGCTACTACAACAGCAGAGATTTCTTTTCAGTCTTCTCTGTTGAGGCCTGCTGTACAGTGCAGCCTGCAGAATCGCAGCCTAAGACTAATCAGGATCAGAAAAGCACTGTGCTGCTGTGGTACGCCTTCATTAAGTCACAGTTCATTGACTACTAAAACATAAATATAAAATATTTGAAGATGCTTGGTTGCAGCAATCGAAGGAAAACGTCTTTAAAGAGAACGACACCAGGCTTCGAGGGAGTCCGGGTCTCATACATGGTTCAAATTGAGGTAGGAGTTGAATGGGGATATGGCCCTGAGCAGAACGAAGAAAAATCTTTAGAAAAACAGACTGTAATGAGTTCATGTTGCACACAAGACTTTGTCAAAAGACATTAATGTTATTGACAGTCCTTCCCCGCGCAGGGCGACCGCTGTGATTACAGTAAACTTCTCTCTGGAAGAGGTCAGGCTGCAATGGCATAACTGTATGTGTTAGGGGCTTTGAACGCACCACAGAGGAGAGAAATGTCCTAATTTCATTTCCAAGTACGTTGATGATAAGGCTACTATTCCCCCCCGCCCAAGCGCAAGTGTACCAGGAATACAAACGATAGTGAAATAAACCAACCATCACTTACTCTGTTTTCCGTCTTTGTTTGTCCTCAAATATATCATTCAGACTTATCGCCACCTGTCCCAAAAACTTGTCCAGCCCCACCAGCGACCTGTGCATGACAATCAGGTACAGGATGTATTTTTCTGGATTCTCCTGCATGAGCAATCCAGGGAGCTCGAAGGAGGCCTCCTCCTTCCAGACGGGATCCAGGGTCTTCTCGGCCACCGAGGTGGAGTACTTCTCCTTGCCCAGCTGTATGATGGTGTAGGCATCGTTGCTGCCATTTTTACCTTTTGGCTTCAGACCTTTGGCTTGAAGGACCGTAACTTGCACGTGAGTTGGGAACCACTTCTGGGCTTGCTCTGCTAACATCATCTTTGAAGATCGCAGCAGCAATAACGATCGCAAAGTCCGTTAAGTCTTCGAGCTACTGCGTGCGGGCACTCGCGGCGGGGACACCTGTCAGGGCTCAGCCCGCTCCCTCCTCCAGCGCTCCCGGCCGCCGCCGGCGCTCACCGGTCCTCAGGGCCCCCCTCCCCGCGCAGCCCTCCCTGCGGCTCCATGGCGGGGGGCTGCGGGCCCCCGCCCGGCCCCCGCACCGCTCCCCTCCCGCCGCCGCCCCCCGGGCATCCCCCGGGCAGGGCCCCTCCGCCCGGCCCGCAGCGCCGCGGCCCCTCAGCGCGGCCCGGCCCGGCGCGGCGCGGGCCCCGCAGGCCGCCTCCCGCTGCCCCCGCCGGCTGGGCGCCTCGGGCGGCGGGCAGCGCCGGGGGGAAGGCTCGCCGCCGGCCCGCTCCTCCGCGGGGGTGTGCGGGGCCGGGCTGCCGCGGCCGTCAGGGCGCTGCCCTCCCGCCGGCCTCAGCCGCTCGCCGCGCTCCCCCCGCGCCGCCGCCCGGCCTGACGGGCCGGCTCCGCCGCTTCCGCCTTCCCCATGCTGCCAGCGGCGGCGGCGGCGGCTCCGCGGCGGTCAGAGGGCAGAGGGCAGGGTTCGCCCCCTCCCCGCCGCCGCCTCCCTTCCCTTCGCTTCCCTTCCCCGCCGCGCCGGGGCCCGTCACCCGGGGCCGGGGCCGCGGGGGACGCCGGCCGCCCCCGCTGGGGTCCCCCCCGCTGCCGGCGGTCCTGCCCGAGGACGGGGCGGGGAGAGGCCGGGGTCCCCCCGGGGGTGGCGGAGAGCTGGGCCCTCGGCGTCCCTGGGGTCCCCGTCGCGTTAGTTCATCGCTGGTTTTACTTCTGGAGGGGAGAGAGATCCCCCCTGGAGCTGTGGGCAGGAGGGAACGTCTTTAGGCATTAGCTAGTGTGGTACGAATAGTATTCATATTGTTGTGTTTATACGAATTCTAACAATAGTGATAATGTTACCCATTACATTTAGGAAGGGAAGGAAGCCCCCTTAAATCCCGGGGCGGAGGCAGGGGAGCACAGGGTTTGAGCAACAGTGGCTGTCTGTGTGCCCCGGCCCTGGGGGCTCCGGGCCGGCCCTGGGGGCTCCGAGCCGGCCCTGGGGGCTCTGAGCCGGCCCTGGGGGTTCCGGGCCGGCCCTGGGGGCTCCGAGCCGGCCCTGGGGGCTCTGAGCTGGCCCTGGGGGCTCCGGGCCGGCCCTGGGGGCTCCGAGCCGGCCCTGGGGGCTCTGAGCCGGCCCTGGAGGCTCCGGGCCGGCCTTGGGGGCTCTGGGCCAGCCCTGGGGGCTCCGGGCTAGTCCTGGGGCTGGCCACAGACTTGGGCTGCTCGGGAGGAAGCTCTCAGTCGGCCTGTCCTGCTGCGAGCTGCTTTGGGAACTTTTATTTTCCACCCCATCTCCACCCAGCTTGGCAATTCTGTTGGGTTTAAATGAGAAAGCAGAAATAATTGTCAGATGTTTCAAGGACACATCATTTCGTTGACGGTGCACCTGGAGGCTACGTGTGTATGTGTGCGTGTACGTGCGCACCTGTAGGCAGACCCTACAGGTATTACCTTTGTTTCTACAAAAAAAGAGAAGCCCACACGCAATTAGTGTTGCAGGGCTCCATACCCCACCCTGAAATCATAACAAGCAGGGAAATCAGCAGCCAAGTCAGATAATTCTTCATCCACCACCCCTCACTCACGAGTCCCCAGTCCACGGCTCATGGATTAGTGAGCAACAAAAAGCTTGGGAGACCTTCTCATACTGCTGAGACCTACAGGAAATTAAAAAGTTAAAGCTGAAAGCCATTAGGGAGAGTAAAGTATGATGCTGCCCACAATGTTTAATGCTGAGCGAGTTATTGTCCAGGGTCAGAAAAGGCTGGGGATCACCGGTCTACACATAGTCATTAGTCTGAGTCCCAGCTGACATTATCTCTGTACACAATTTAAATAACTACTTAAATGACCCTTAAGTTTTGACTGGGAACGATATTTGTCTGTGTGCTCTGATAATTAACGCAGCACTGGCACTTCTGTCCACTTCCACATCATATCTGATTTTTGCTGATGTTGGAAAATAGATGGTCCAGTTGGAAATAATAACTTCAGAACATGTCTTGGGATCATATTCAGACAACAGCATGTAAATGGATTATCTAGGGTGGTAATTTCTTAAAGAGTCACAAATGCTATGATTATCTGCCTTGGTTTGTATTGGTAAGATACTAATGGTCAAAGTAAGGCTGCACATGAACTCTTTGGGATAAATCACCATCCCCCTCACCTGAAAATCACTTCCCCTCCTCTCCAGCTGCCAGTGTCCCACACCCTCAGGTATCTTTCCCAAATGTTTCGCAAGGAGTTGTCAACAAAGCTCCCAGGATGACCTGCTGTGCTTGGGGAAAGAGTAGCAGTACCTCACACTGGAAAAGCCAGGAAGGATTATGGTGACAGTGTTCTGCAGGAGACTTAGGCCATGGGGGAAAGCCACGGGGTTCTTGTTGGAAACCAGGGAGACATATGTACATCACATTATTTCTTAAATGAATTTTACCACATACAAATTCTGTTTTAATAGAATATTCTTCATTGCACTAAATCGAAACCAAGCATGATGCACTCATCAAATCAAAACAAGAAATGAATTTTAGGTAGGCAGAATGTATTTATTTAATCAGAAGTTTAAGTCAAACATCATGTCTTGCGTGCTGTGTCTTAGGAAAAGTTTTATGGGTTCTTATAACAGGCAGGATTTGTGCTTTTTCCTTACCTTTTATTGGTATTCTATCATTTCTTATTATTGTCTCTTCCTAAATGGGTTCTGACTGGAATACATATGCATGCAGCTGAACAGGGGAAGGTGAAGAACTTTTGTACCTCCGCATACAATCATCAATACAATACACAATCTGCCTTTTCTGCTTTCAAAAATAAGCAGGTTATTAGTCCTCTACTCCTTGTGCGCAATCTGGCATGTGAGAAGAGGAGAGTGGAGCCTTTCCCCTTTCTCATGTCTCTCCTCTCTGCTCAGCTGGTGGAGCAGGCTTTGGGGAGATGCCCTCTTGACTTCCCCACCCCTGTGCTTGAAGTGAATTCTGCTTAAAGGTGCACCGGATATATTTTAGTCCCTCTTATACCCCTCTAGGGTCAAGTTGCAATCCGGCCTTTTGATTTCGTTCTCTTTGGAATAGGGACATTGTCATCTTCTTGAATGTAACGTGCGATATAAATGACAAAACATCTCAGAGAAATAATGGTATCTCCAGCAACACAGTGTCCCCTGGCACTACGTTAGAGCATTAATCCAGAAGCAACTCAGATTCCCGCTTACTAAACCACCGCCACTGCTCTGTGGCTGCATGCGCTGTAGGTTTTGCTCATCACTCTCCATGACTTAGTGAATATTATATTAGGAAATCCATTTTGTTTTCTATACACCATTTTGGTTACAAGACTGTACTGTTCCTTCGCTTTTGCTTTTCCTTTTCCTCCCCATGTTGAGACCAAGTACTGTGGATGCAGGACAAACAGAGCACGAATATCAGTGGTCATTAATATTAAATACTTTGCCTTAGCAGTACAGTGGGAATGCTAATGAGGATGGCTAATCTTTGAAACACCATTTTTTCTGCCTGAATTTGAAGTGGGCACTAACCAAACAACAGTTCACGTGGGGAAGGATACCGTGAAGCTGACAGAAGTGGTGGACAAATTCTGTTTTCACTGTCTTTTCACTGATTAGAATAGCAGACAAAAATAGATACAAGAGGAGGAAAGTCTAGGGACTCTGAAAGAGATAATTAAAACTCAAGTGTCTCCTGGGTAAAGGGCGGAATTTTTCTTAGATTGGGTTTTGGCAAGATCTGTAATTCATGCTTTCACCATGGAAAGTACTTCTGGCTTTTTATGTATCAAGGTCGCCATATTCGTTCTAGCTAGCTCATGTCATCAAAATGCTCCTTAATCCCAGAATTTTAATTATTTTGAGTGGTTTATTTAGGAAGGAATAGCTAAGTTGACTAACAACGTGAAAGAAGAGAGGGACATTATCTACAGGCAGAGGGGGTGTTGGAGCAGCCACCAGGAGCACAGCACAGATAGTGAAATCAGAAACGTAGAAACAGTTTTCTGAGGCCAGATGTTCCAGCTTTGATGGCTTTTTCTTCAGCAGCAAGAGTTCTGAGCTTGCTTATCTCAGCTGTCTTTCTCCAACCCTACACAGGTGGTGGGAGGAGAGGGAAAAGGGACAAGGCAGACGATACAGGAGCTACCATCCTCGGAGAGAAATCCTTTTTACCACAATATAGCGCTCAAGGGAGCTGCTTTTGAGTGCAAGCTCCAAACGTCACATTTTGAGCTCAAAATCCTCTAAAAGAAACAAAACCAAGGACTGGAAAATTCATGATAGAACATCCTCAGAGTGAGTGGACTTGGACAGAAAACATGATACAGCAATGAGAGTGAGTTTAAAAAAAAAAGTATTGTTTATCACAGAACAACAGTGGATATCTATGGTGTATTTAATACAGAACCTTAATCCTCATGTGTGCCATCTATCTCTATTACACGTTCTTCCAGGCATTTTTGGCCCAGGAGATCTACATTGTTTTTTAAAGAAGGAATTTCAAGAATTATGGTGGATTTTTTTCAGTTTCAGTAATTTGAAATACCCTCTCAATTCTCCCTGCTGAGCCAACGGTACATCTGATTAAACATCAGGCTTGATATTCTGGCTGCCCTTGCAAAAGAAAACACAAGAAAATCTTTTCGCCTGTGCTGCCGAGACAGTTCCATCTTCTGCTTCTCATTTCCAGTTGCATACTTGCTAAAGAGGATCAGAGCAGTTGTGCTTACAGTGGGAAACTGTAGCAGATAATTTGGTGATTTAATTTCTCCCTGATTTCTGTTTATGAAGTAGGAAGCATTTTGTTATTTTTTTATGAAAACGCTATCTCTTCTTTGAAATTATTTGCTGAATAATTCTTTGTTGGCAGATCTCGGGCGATGTGTTTGTTTTGAACATTATTGTAGTTGTGAGGCATAGGCTGGTTTTGTCTAGACATGTAACGAGCTTCTGCTTTCTGCCTGGCTGACACTAACTTCCAGTAGCTGTTGCAACTGTCCAGATTGCACATTTTCTGGAGAGACTATGCAAATTTTGAGAATGAACATTGTTGTCTGTTAACTTTATCTTAGCTGTCGTTATTTTTTCAATTAGTGACTTCTTCAGGAATTCACTAGAATTAATTGATTGCAGAAATCAAATCGCTGGGCTCAAACCCACCACTGTGGCTTGGAAAGTTTTTCTCAAGCTACTGTTTTTGTCTGCTCTCTTGGTTTGAGAAGAATTCATTAAGTGGAAGTATTTTGATGTAAATATTAAAAGCTAGATGAATATTCATCATGTTTCACTCCTGAACCCAAATTTTGCATCCCCAAGCATTCATGGTTTTCTAAGGCTGGGTGAGTTAGGCAGTGTCCTGCTCTGCATGCTTTTACCTTTCACATTCACTCTTATGGAACGTCTCCCCAGAAGTACAATCTCATCCTCCAGTTGTTTTTGGCCTCAACACTAGGACTGAATCCTCTCTGATAGCTCTTGACAGCCCTACGCACACACCTCACTGGTACTGAGCTCTCAGTTACTGCCACTGTCATCGCTTCTGTGCCATTGTTCACTCTAGCTGGGTACGGGTTTATCCTCTCCTCTGCTTAGGATGCAATTCGTGTCTCCCCTGCCTCATTCTTTACTGGCTTTCTTGCATTACGGCAATAAACAGGATCATACAACAAATAGCAAAGGAAATGTGTCTCTAAAGAGGTGAGTGGGGGCTTCAAATCAGGCAAATATCCATTGTTTTGGTAGAAATCCAGTACTTTTTAACCAGAAACCTGGAGTCACAGACACACTAGAATTTTGAGCAATATCAGACTTCAGGTAAACACCAGGTATACTAAGAGTATTGGAAGAATCATCTTTTTTGTTAATTTTTAGCTGAACTAGTTTCACAGCCTTTCAACGCTGCCATCCATTGTGAAGTTCAAAGAGGCTTAAATGCTGTAAAACAGTCATCAAATGCTATAATTAAACTTCCCAGTCATCAGATTTGACCCAAACTGCCTGTGTCTCAAGATGTTAGTCGGGTGTCTGGGTTACATTTCAATTCAGTCTTTTAAAGACATGAAGAGACCTAGCTCTCATCAGCTTTTGCACAAATCATAAGCAGGCAAATAATTTTGCTCTTCTGTCAAATCATTCCCGTCATGCAAACTCCCTGAGCGCTTCTAACCTGAAATAGCCCTGGGATACCTCTGGCACACTGAAAGGCCATAGCGCTGCCCTAGACCTGGTAGCATTCAGGCTGTCTTCAGCAATACCTCCACAGGAGACAGGACCAGTCACATGCAACTCTTCTAAAACTAACTGCTATGGGCTAGATTCAGATTTGCCATTGGTTCTCCTAAAACTGCCCCTTAGAGAAGTACCCATTCAAAAATCATAGAAACACAAACCAGGGCTCAAACTAAAGGGGTACATTGGAAATGGAAATTGCCTATATGACATCTATTTTCAGACTTAAATGTGCACATTTTTTCTTGTTTTCAGTACATGTCTGATGCTTGAAGGTCACAAACAACTTTTATGCATTGAAAATAGACATAAATAATATAAGGAGAGTCAAGGATAGTTTTGCCATCTCTATAGAGAATAATCTTTTTTCATGCTTGACAGAACCTAAGAAACATTAGCAATAGAAACAAACATCTTGAAAATTATGACCTTCTTTCTGGTTTCCTAATGAACTAGCTAGAAAAAGAAAAAAAAAAGAGGAAAGAGATTTTAATCATTGTGTGAGTATGAGGTTTCTTCGGAAGTATTTTTCCTGGGTTTAAATAACTCATGCATTTACTCTGTCTTTATAGGTCTCCAAGGATCTCAGAGACCATTACCTCAGAAATTATCCAAAGTTATCAACTCTCTTAAGGAGAATCTCAGCAAATACCAGAAAATTGTGTCCTAAAAGAAATTCTAATAATGGAAGTTCTGAACTTCTCTACTTCTTTTTCTTCCCTAGGACTTCAAAATGCTTTACAGGACCTACACATTCAACATCAGTAGGCTGCCATGAGGGCAGACAAAAGGGAATTATTTCCAAGAAGATTAAATTGTTATACTTCCATCATTGCTTTGTGTACTAAGTTAGCAGTTGCAGCAAGCTGATAAAGTACCTATCTACCTTAAAGCTTAGTGTGCTCCTTGAAGTTTGGTCTTCTTAACTAAAACAACACATTTAAACTTCCTAATACTTTTTCCCAGGCTTAGCTGCCCCCAAAATTTCTTCCCAGGCATTTTCTTTTACCAGAGGACTACCCCATGTCTCTTCTGTTGTTGAAGGGTCTAATGGAATCCACCTGCAGCACTGAGTCAGCCGTGATTAATCTGCAGTTAACTGCAGGGTCTCAACACCTCCTGCATGTTGGTAATGGGAGAAGCCTTCTTCCCTGATGATACAAAAAAAAAAAAAAAGTAAAATAAACTAACAAAACATAAAATATTTTATGAAGGAAGGAAGGAGGATAGATGTATTTGTTAGACTTAGACTTAACATGTGTGCTTTCAAGTCCTGGTAAACCAAGACATAGATTTTCTAACTCTTCACCCCACAGTGCAGAGCTGGTATAAAGCCCAGAACAATATTTGGTATTTTGGGAG
Source organism: Morus bassanus (assembly GCA_031468815.1). Taxonomy (NCBI): domain Eukaryota; kingdom Metazoa; phylum Chordata; class Aves; order Suliformes; family Sulidae; genus Morus; species Morus bassanus. The sequence goes on along the minus strand of CM062575.1, from coordinate 8,651,227 downwards.
AATTTTTTTCTCTTGCTGAGTTGATGAATAATTCAGATTTTATATCATCTTTGCCTCCTAGCAATATAAATTTCAATTTGGCTTCAGCAAGGTCTTAATATAAATATGTGATTAGAGAAGGAATCTAAATTAAATTGCTGTAGTTAAGTTTTATACACGTTAAATGTATGTACTCCAAGCACTCTTCTCCAATGTTACTTACAACCCTCCTTTCTTTGAAGCATGGTTTATTCTTAGAAAACTCAAGCTGCTCCTAAAATTCTGCTCCCAGTAAGAGACAAATTAGATAAAAACAACTTATTGAGAGGAAAGAGCTTGCAGAGCTCATGCAAGTAGACGTGGAGTGCTGCTTGACAGCCTTCTGTGCGTTTTTTCTAAGAATTATCCAATATCTAGTCATATAACAGATAAAATTTCACTTTTCCAAAATATCTGTAGTGCATCTTCTTCCCAACACCAAAAGTTGGAAGGATTGTGAGGGCTATGGGAATACTGCAAATTTATTTTGGCACTGCCTAGTGCTTCAAGCATCCTGGAAATCAGCACTGGTTATGTTCTCATAGTCTGGATGTAAATTAGCCATATGTGCATTAGTGGCATTATTTACAGATTGAATTGTGCAACTATACTTAGGGTCTTAGATAAATTATTTCTATATTGGGTCCAATTTTTGCTGTCATTTACAGTAATATAAATCTCGAATCACTCCACTGAAGTCAGTGGGGTAATTACTTTGAATTTTCTCCAGTGTGACAGAGAGCAGAATTTAGCCTCTGATTATTATTTGCAGCTCTGAAGCCCTTTCCCCTACACTGGAAATCTACTGAGTCTTTTCTGTCAGCTTGTCCACTATCGCTTTAGAACTGAGCTCAGGAAATGTACCTGCGCATGAAAGCAAAGCGATGCAATCAGATTTAGTTCTTTTTGGAGTCTGAGTAAATAAAAATGAAAACAGTTATCTGGTGTTACAATCTCTTGTTGGATATATAGCTTGGCTTTTCATGCTCCTTTGCTTTTGCTTCTAAAAGAGGAGTTGCTGTGGAAGTTTGCCACCGGAGCTATCTCTGGTTGAGCCTCACTAAAAAAGTCAATACTAAGAGTGTTAGGATATAAATGTCACCCTCTGGGCTTCTTCACCCACCACTTTGAATGGACCTACTGTTAGCAAAAATGATTTGTTTTCTTACTTTGGTCATTACCTTAGGGTTTTCACTTCATCTTCATGGCTTAAGACAATGGTGCTCCCTCTTTTTCCATTGATGTTTGACAGCATTGTCTATCTAACTGTGAAAAAGCAGTGAATAACAGTAAAATCTCTCTATAGCAGCTCTTTTGAAACTCCCATCTGCTAGAAAAATATGAAATCAAAGATGGAGCGTACCAGTCTTAACAGAAAAATAGAAACCATGCTAACACGTCAGCAATTGTTCTCTAGAAATACTCTCACTGATGTTGGAGTAAATATGATTGTCCATGTAAGAACACAGATGTCTCATCATCCAGCAACATATGATGTTAAGGCATACCAATGTTGGATGCAACTTCGTAGCTGTGGTTCAAAAGCTCATGTAAGAGGAACACACTGGGATACTGGTTATATCTTTTTCAACTCAGTATTTCTAATGAGAAGAAGATGTCTGAATGTATTTTATGTAAGACATAGTCATTTGAAAAAATGCATTAGCAGGCACAGGTCTCATAAGTGATTTTAAATCATCTCCATATTTTGTTTTCCTTCAGCTTCTCCTTTGTTTCTTTGCTGCTGCTCAATCTCATTTTTTTCCCTCCCCCAAACTACTGGAACAGCAAGTCCACCTTCATTTACATTGATAGAAAAGGCTATATAATTAAATGCTCCGCTTTGGCAATCAGATGTTCTAGCTGGTTAATTTATCTCTGGGTCTTTTGTGCAGTGTCCTGCCGCTACCTGGGTCCTTCCATCCCTAGTGACCATATCAAGAGGTCATGGAAATTTTTAGGTAAGGCATTAATAATTGCACCGTTGCTGTGTTTGAGCAACATGGTAGTGCCTAGGAAGTGCTGACTAAAGGGGCACAAGACTAACATTACTGTGCAAATAACCTTTACTCAGCAAAACTCACAGGCAGTTGTAAGTACTAACTTAAATATCATCCCAGCCAAGATACCACTTTTCGGGCTCATCCCTGAAATTACTTAAATCGCAGAAACAGAGATTCACTTCAGCATTTAAGTATCCAGCATATGTTCCCAAAGAAGACATTTTTCCAGACTTTTCTATCCAGTGGCAAGCCTGAGATTTAGGAGTCGGTGAGAGAAAAGAGGTAGAGAGGTAGAAGAAAGATTAGAGCTGTTGGGTTGTGCATGGCACCAGTGGGATTGGACAGAGCAGATTACCTAGCTCCATTTTTATATTTTCTACAGAAAAGCCCAGGTATGGAGGGTATCAGGAAGGAGAGAGGGAGCTGCGCACCAGGCCAAGCACAGGTGACAGGGTTTCCCAGAGCATCAGCGATCCTCTGAAGAGAGGGCCATTCAGGATGTATGTTTTACCATCGTTCGTATACCGACATTGATTTTGCCAGCTAGTTCAACTGAATAAGACTGACCTGCCCCAGCACATCCTTGGTCATAGGGATCATCATGATTAACAAATTTGCCCTGGCCAGAATGCCTTACCTGGGAACCCTGCACCCAGCCCAGTTCAAAGGCTTCCTTATGTCAAAGAGCCACCCAGTCTTGATTGAAAAGCTTCTGGGGTAAAGAACCCACGATACTTTTGTAGAAATTTTCCTGATGACTAATTAACCTCGCTTTTAATCCTGACTGCTTCATCCATAACCAGAATTTGACCATTTTCAGCTTCTAGGTCTTGATTCATTTCTATATGCTAAATTACACAGCCTTTACAAATCTTCTCCACATGTAGGTATTAATATATCATGATCAAGTCTCTTAACCTTTCTTTTGATAAAGTAAACAGATTAGGCTGCATACATCTATCCCTACAAGGCAGATATTCCAGATCTTGAAATCATTCTTTTCTGATCTATTTTCAATTTTCCATGGCTTCTTTGAAGTGTGAACACCAAGACTAGTCATGATATTCCAGTAGTTTTCCCACCAGCTCACACACAGCTGTACTTCTTGTGCCAGAATCCCTGGCCCAGTAATTCTGCTGCTAGCTTAGGTTTAGGAAATTCAATCTAGGGTATTAAAACACTTGCTATATATTTTCCCTGCATAATTGGAAAGCAGTGAGAGATCAAGCAAAGGATCAAATCTGGGGGGAAAAAAAGTTTCCAATTCCCAAGTTAATTGTCCTGAAAAGTTTGGAGAAATTTACTACAGAGATACTCTCCCATAGAGCAACCCAAGTGCTGACTGTAAGTCTGTTTATGCTTTGGACACATCTGTATGGCAGCAGCATAAAGAGTGTGGCATGCTGTTTAATATCTGTCAGGCTTCTTTTTTAAACCACTTAATAAGCATGTATGTAAATTCTACGCAATAAAAAAGTTCTAACAACCAGAACAAGAATAACCTTTTATGTGGTGGCTCCCACCCTTAATCCCAGCTCCTACATGCCAGTTCCTCCCCCCACTTTCACAGCCCCTTTTCTTGACAGGTGCCAGAAGGTTTCAGAATTTTCTTGCGGCTTCACCATGGGAACTGCCATTTCACCAGGAATGAATTTGACCCGCTGAGCAATAAAGCTGAGGCAAAACACTTACACTCTAACCAGAATGGGGGAATTGCTTGTCATTCTGTTGGCATGGTCTCCTCTGGCAATTTTTTTTAGCCAAGGAGAGCTCCATGTTCATTCAACCTCCCTCTAACTTCACCTTGAGAAAGAAACAGGGCTTTGAAAGTGTCGTTTTCCCAGCAACAGCTGCTGCTTTTAGCATCCAACAGTCTTTAAATCCATAGAAGGCTAGTTTATATGGACAGGGAAGCATTAAATGCTAGGAAATGAGGGTCTTTAGGTAACTATTCCAGATCTGCTATATCTGCAGTTACAGCAATTGGTGGTGTAGGTGGTGTTCTTTTACTGGCTTTTAATGAGACACATTTATTACTGCCTTGCGATAAACCAAAGTAAAGCCATAAAAGTGACTTTCATTGAACATTTGTTTGAGTCCTGCCTGGGTCTTATAAAGCTACATTTGTTTTACATGCCTGCCACCTTTTCGGTAACAGCTGTTATCTCCTTCGATAGTGACATAAAATAGGCATACCTTCCACAATACAACAGAAGAGTGTTTCATGACTTGTGTGAAACAGAGTTAGGAGTTGGTCTTTTGTAACCATCTAAATCACTTAAGTAACCCAACTACTCCTTATGACCGGGTAGAACATGGGTCTGAAACTGCTCATGTTTATTTGTTATAATTTCACAATAGTTGAAAACCGCAACTGTGCAGGTTGACAACAGAACTGAAGTTTTAAGAAGAACAGCATCTAATCCAGCAGTCTTTGTTCAGAGGAATGAAGTCCCAGTGACTTAAGAGAGAGATCCTTGGTAGACCCAAACTTTCAGCCGTAGCATGGTGATAAAAATAAATATGCTTTTTTAGTTCCAGCAGTGAATTCACTATTTAAGGTTTATGCATTTTTTTCATCTACTGGACTAGTTCACATTTCACTAAATACAAGTTCCAATATTGCAGCTAAACTCTCTGGAAATATTCTTCAAGAAATGTTCTTAACAATTCACCTCCCTAAGTTAATACCTATTAAAACCTAAAAATGAATTAGATTTGGAATTTCCTGGATTCTTGTGTTTGTCATGCAAATTTTCAGTGCTGTTCTTTTTATGATAATATGAAATAAAGTAGTTTCTTATAGTGACATTGTAAATCATTTGCTTTCTATTACACGCAGCTGGTTTTGTTACTGTAATGATTTTGTATGGGTGCACGCTGCAGTGCATATTAAAGGCAATGAGACATTCTTTTTCAGGGCTCACATGCAATTGATGTTTGTGCAAATATAACCAGATAATGACAAAACAGTAATTTATTATAATATATTAGCAAGGTTGGTTTTTCTCTCTTCTCCCAAAATGCACCTTCTTATAAGCTGCCCTTCCTCCTCCAGCAAATCCTTATTTTTCCTGTTTACAGAAATGACTCCCCACCCTTGCAGATGCAGATTACAGTTTTTCAGCTCACTAGAGATCCAGAATCAAAATCTAAACCAGCTGGTGTTTTTAGGCGGGTGTCTTACTTTAGCTTACTCAAAAGAACACAAGATGAACGGTAAGAATTAAATAAACCACAAATTATTTTGGGGACTGTCTGGTTTATATTAGAAGTAAACTTTTCACTGCTGGCTGTTGTTTCGAATCTATTGCCTCTATTTTTGATATGCATCCTTGGGATCTAACACAAACTATGTCTTACTAGTTTAATCCATTGTTAGGCCATGTTTAAATATCTTTTATTATAGTCATGTGCTATAAAATAGTTCTCACTGGAGTTTACTGGCTCGAAGCCAAAGGTTAATACTGCTTCAAGTGGCACAGCGCAGTACTAAAAGAACTTTTTCCTTTGGTGTTGGTGCTTACCTATTTCACACCTTGAAAAAAGCCTAACTACATCAAAATGTGATGTATCTACTTTGAGTGCAGGGACCAGAAAAATATTATAGTGCAAAAAGAGAGCAAAGAAAACATTTCAACTGTATCAACAGCTTATTCATTTTTGTGCACGATTAGCAATTTGTGTAATTCCTTGCTGTGGAGCCTATAAATTATATATAAATATTTTTCAAGCTTCTGTTTTCAAAAGTAATTTTGTTTTTAACCTGCTGCAGCAGGACCACTTACAGGACTACAATGACCATGATTTAGGTCATAATTAACATTAAATTAGGTCATTTGTATTTAGAAAGATTTTTTCCCTCCCCTGAAATCACATTTGAATGAGGGGTGCAACATCTCCAGTTCAGCTTCTGACAGCATTTTTTTCCTCATGCATAGCCACAATCACACAAACGCTACCAACGAAGTGAATAAAGAATGACAATAACGCTTAATAACGTGGACCTTCAATTCTGCAAGCATTTTGGCAAGAGCAGATTCCTGCCCTGACACATTTCAGAATATTTCCAGCTATGGACTAGGTTCTTTTGGGATGATCAGGGATTAAGACAAAAAAATTGCTACCATTACTTCATCACTGTGGTTTGTACCAGCACCTTCATTCTGGGTATTATGACATTCAGTTCTGTTGTTTCTATTATTCATGGTGAAAATGTGCCCAGAGAGGAAGGAAAGAGACTGTTAGGAGCAGTTAACCTCTGCAACTTCCAAGGAGAGCGCTACGTACAATATATGCCAAATGCAAGCCCATTAGGTTGAATAATGAGTAAGTATATCTGAGACTTTGTACAAGACAAGATGAAAACAGATTGGGCAGGCTATTGTACCACACTTTATTACCTAGTGAAATGTAATGTGATCCATTCGCAGGAGGAAGAACCAGAGATGCTTGTTTCAGAATTCAGTTGTTCCAGAAAGATGTAAGTACCCTAGTGTTGTTGTTTTTATATCGATTTTTATGAAACACGTGTAGTTACATTTTTACAAGGCAGTAGGTTCTCTTAACGATGGCAGCAAGACAGGCAGTGCAAATGTTAGGGGGCTGAGTACATTCTTCTGTCAAATGACAGAGGGCAAGAATATATAGTTTAACTTCAGCCTTGTAGAAGTAAAACCAGAACCAGACATCCAACTCCAGACAAGTTGCAGTCGGTTTGGTTCCTGGAGAGGTGACTCTTTGCTATTGCTTCATTCTCCCAGTCCCAGGGTCGGGATGCTTGATAAAGTGCATCTACAGACAAAAGCTTGGGCTAGATTCACCATGCAGCATCTTTAGTGGTGGAATTTCAGCTTTGTATTTGAACTTGACTATTGATTTCAAGGTGTGGTATTCTCTGCTGTGATTTAAATTTCTGTTCTAGAGATTTTTACATATTTGTTTTATTTTTGAGAGTGAGAATAATTTTGAATTTTGATCCTGCATGCTTGAATTTGCAGTAAGCATGCTAGCGAAAGATTATGCTTGTATCTTTAAAAGGGAAACACAGAATTTCATTAGCATAACTTCCACTTTTTTTTTTTCCCCTGAGTCCCTCTTGAGTTGAAATAAACAAGAAAAAAAAGGACAAGGAAATACTGTCAGAGAAAGCAAAAAAAGAGAACTGGCCCTGAACTTGGCTGTTATATAAATCACAGTAGAAATGCTGTTGAGGCTAGACATTATTGTATTTGGGAAAGTAGCCATTAAGCCAATATCAAATGAGACACATATATTTGGGTACAAAACTCAGCTTGCTGCCTACCTTTAGGAGAGGAGAAGAAAAAAAAGCATCACACTCCATTATCACCAACTTGGAAATATTTAACATGAAACAATAGTTATAAATAAATTAACCCAGGAAGTCAGACAGTAACCCAGTCATTTTAGACTGTTGCTTTATATTGAAGCTGTATGTGCAAATGTATCTTTATATTTTATGGAGGTACAGTTGGAGCTATTGTTGCTTTTCGTATGTGTTTCTTTTTCAGCATTAGAAGACACTCTACTGTTTAGGAAGCCCCTGCTGAGCATGTGGAAAGTATCACCAACATCACAGATCTTGTGGCCGATTTATTCACTTTTCTGTCTTGTTCTATTTTTCTTTTTTTCAACATTGTTGGCCTTTTTTTTTTTTATGCAGGCTCTGCAGTAACTCCTGAAATGCCTACATTTATATGAACTGACACACCCCTTTTTTTCTTTTATTTCTTTTTCATCAGTATGGTACGTGTACCATCTCTTACAGCAAGTCTTTCAAACACTGATCTCAGCATCTCCCCCCTCATCTTGTAAACAGCAATCCTGTCCTTCTAGTAGGCTTAACCTCTTCTTGCTATTTCTGGTGTTGTGTAGTCCTGTCTTGTTCCTAGAAGAAAAATCCCCATCTTGATTTCTTCATCTTTACTTGGACTTGGCTCTGTCTTGTGCTCCTTGAATCACCTTCTCCCTTCCTTCCGACAGAAGACCTCCTGCTTGCCTCCAGCTCACGTTTCCTTTGTGTCTAGAAGCAGACTTTGCTCCCCTTTCCCTCCAGTCCCAGTTACTCTGACAGTGCCTCCAGCAACATGGGCATGAAACCCACACACCTCCTGTACCTCTACTCACCTCAGCATGTACTGGTTTTTAGCTCAGTACTCACTGCTCAGGCAGAACAGCAATCACATTTTGCAGGACATGACAAGCAATACTGCAGTTTCCACTGGTAGTCACTGGAAACATCATCTGTCCCTGCAGTCAGTCTCTGAGCAGCAGTCTGGAGGCTGCAGCTGAAGGTTAGCATCCCTTCCTTCCCAGTTGTAGCTCTCGGAGGTCACTGGTACTATTTTAGTACTCAGAATGGTGCCTTAAACAAAGTGTTACAAGAATAGGCAGTCCTGGACATAACAGCAGGGGACCTCAGCTGCAAAATTCAGGTCATGATGCAGAGCCACAGACTGGAACAGGAGTGTCCAGAGTAGGGCTTTGGTTCACACCCTTTCTCAATGCACAGCATCTATATGGAGAAAGAATCTTTAAAGCTCTTTGAGGTATGTCTGAATGCAAGAAGAGATTCCAATGGTTTAGACATGTTGGAAAATCCCAAATGCAAAGCAAGTTCATTATACCTCATCACTTCCTCACTTTCATATTTTTCAGTCTGCTTTTAAACTCGGAAGCATCTGAAATCCATAGAAAGTGCTTATTTAAATACTACTGTAGATGCCATTAAAGTATCCATACATTGGAAATCTCAAGAAACATAGCTGTATAACATGTTTAAAGATTTTTCATGGTGGAATAGTAGATAGAGGCAGTATAGGCTGAAAACCAGATTTTAGAAGCCTGTAGTTATTATAATGAAGAACCTTACCTGTGGTAAAGTAGTAGTGCACAAGTATGCTAGCTAGATATGTAAATTAAATAAATGTTGGCTTGAACTAGCAAATCTGTCCTGTTTTTTGTAACTTTTCATTTAGAAGAAGATATCAGCTGTCTTTACACAAGAGTTGCTTTACTTGCCCTGCCCCTGGAAGCTGAGTGTTCTTGTGAACTGACCTTTTGAGAGTATTTCTGTATGTAGACTCTTCATCATAGCTACTGAAGTCAGTCATAAAACCGCTGTTAACCTAAGAGGGATCACGGCTAGATCTTTCTGCTAACTTCTGATGTCTCATGAGAAAAAAAAATGTATCTGAGGGTGTCTTCTCCCCCATATTTCCTGAGTGGACGTACTTCAAAACTAACAGAAAGGTGATATTATACCCTAGGGCCAGATCTGGGGACACTTGCTCAAGCTAAACTAATCCTTTGCTCACACAATCGTCTCAGTTTGTTCTGTCCTGAGGGAGAAAGAATTCAAAGAAATAATCATGGGATCTTTATTTGATAATCTATCTTCTACAGTGATACAGAATTTGTAGGGCAAGTGATGATTAACAAATAAAAGCACAAGGGAACATAGCAATTATTTAGAGTTTCCATGATATTTGACTCTGCTGTAGCCTGTAAGTCTCCCTGGGAGCAAAGCAGCCTTCTCTGGGGAGCAGTAGCTGGTGGCCCTCTGGACAGAGCACAGCAGAAGGCTCTTGGGAACAGAGGTCATACGTGTAGCATAGCATCTGAGTTTCATGTGAACAACAGATAGCTTTACAACTCACCTCCAGCAGTCATTGCTAAGGGGCAGACAAGCTCATAGTTCATAGTGAAAAAAAACCCACACTGCCAAACCCAGCACAACACGAACACATCTGATAGACATATGGACAGGAGGGTGATCTGGAAGTTAGCTCTTCACAGCACGAGGGTAAAAACAACTTCCAGATGAAATCACAGGTGTTCATCAAATTCTTTTTGAAACGACCCCAAAATCTAAAAAAAAAAAAACAAAACAAAACAACCAAAGAGAGATTCTTAACCCTGTCAAAATAAGGAAAAACGTCTATTGGAGTCATGACAGTACAGCACAGAAAGGGAAGGAATTGTGAGGTGGGCAAGACTAATGGGTTAATTAACGATTATCCTGGCTGTCTGGAGTGGAGAGCTTCTCTCTTTACTGAAGCCATGCTGGAGATTAATTGAATGACAACAGGGCTTAAACCGACATCTTCTGAGATAACATTAGAGGCTGGCTAAAACACTGCCCTCCAGGCTCTGCTAGGAAACTATTATTTGGTGACTGTTCTGGTTGGGGATAGATTTTCCCCTGACCACAAACTCTGCCTGGTTATACCAGTAGTAGCCCCTCTGTGGATTTAGTTTTACTGGTAGAGGATGCCAAGGTGCCTTAGACCAGAAGGGTTCCGCGGCTGGGGCACATCGGACAAACATAAGCATTTGGTGGAGCATACCTGTGTTAATGCTGGGGGGAAAGCATGTAGCATGGGACAGATGAGTCGGGTTTGCTGTTTTAACTGTTATGGCACAGTTGACATGATAGAGCTTGGAGTTTAGGCAACCTGTTTTACACATTCATATGTGGGAGTACAAAACTCTTGAGCAAATCTCAAGATTTCCAGCCTAGCAGTAGGTTTTGCTCTGCCATCTCTGATGAGCAGAACAAGGCAGCTGAGGGCAATGATACCTTTCCCTGTGCCCTCTTCCTGTTTCTTGTTTGATCCAACAAGTTTCCCCGTGCAATTGCCACACATAAATTTTACTTCTGAGGAGCTGCTGGTAGTTTTCGAGGTGATTTACCAATGGCAGCCCAGTGATATGAGAGCAGATGGTGATGTGATCAGGTAATGGTTACCATACAATCCCTTTCCCAACCACTGTTAATCGATAACTATGTAATGACTATATCTGTTTTACAGTTCACTGTCCTGTCAGTGTGCTCGTCCCTCTACAAATGGTAGAGATCCTGCTCGCTGACCCTTGCTGCAGATCTTTGCAGTAGATCAAAAAGATTAATGGTGCAAGTTGGTAGTTTCAAGACCCAGCTCTCCAAATAAAAGATATTTTTTAATTACTGTCCAACCCTATTAGACGTAGGGCTGGATAACATGTGTTTCCTTTTAGAGATGAACTGCCCCAATGGCAGTTGCAGAGCACTTTTGCATAACTCTTTCCCCCTCCCCCTTGCCCTATCTTTGTGCTGATGTGTTAACGTGCAGACATCCTGCTAATGGCTTGGATATGCCTAATCTTAAAAAGTAATTTTGACCCAGTCTTTTCTTGAGTGCTGGGTTGGGTCTGTGTTACATCTCTGCGGGGCGGGGGAGGGGGGCGGGGGGGGGGGGGGCGCTGTTTTCCATGAGCAGGCAGGCGCTGCCAAGTGGCTTTGGGATCTTAACTCCTTACTGCCAGGTCTGATTTCAATTCAAAGATAAATCTCTCTCCCTTTACCTTACCAAATACCATCCCTGTTTTGACACAAAGGTTTGGTTTCTCTTCTGGCCAGATTCCCTTCAGCTTTATCCATATTTTTGTCTTTTGATGGGGTTTAGCCACTCAAGAGATGTTAGCAGAGGTTTGCAGGCATCTGTGGTAAGTGCATCGTCTAGTGTTGGCATTTGTCCCAATGTGTTTTAGGGTCACAGTATTACCTGAGGCCACAGTGTTAGGACAACAAAATCCTTTTCATTCCCACAGTGTGTTATTTCCTGGGTTCAAGCAGTAGTTTTCATGTGGACAGAAACATTTGAAAAGGTCTCAGCCAAGCAAAGTGGGGCATGGTGCTTCACTCACCAGCCTTTAGCCATCAATTAAACTGGGATGAATCCTGCAGCCTTTACCTGTATGAGTAATTCAGAGCCCTACGAGTAGGCTTAGATTACCTGGATAATTACAGATTTTTCAAGTGCGAGATGGTTAATGATCAGGCCCATCGTTTGCAGTATGACTGGAGCAGGGGTGACACGCTTGAGTAGGATTTGCACAGTGAAATCTTCATGGGTACTTTTGAAATGATCTAGTTTTCTGTTACTTTCTTTGCTGTCTACCCCTGCTGCTGGTCAAGCCAAAATGTTCCACTGTTCAAATACCTGGCAACAACTATTTAATTTGACAATTTGTAGATAGTATTCCTGTATTACCCTTTAGGACCTTAATAATAGGTTTTTCTTTAGTGAAGCATTAAAACATTAAAGGCCATAAATTCCACAGTCACCTGTATCCATTTATTGCTAATTTATTATGGAACGTATCATAAAACTTTGCTTGACATATAGGCCTCTTCATAACTATAAATCTTTTTTCAACTGTTTAGATAACTTATGCTTAAGTTCAAGGAAAGACCTCTACGGACAAATATTTAAAACATCTATTTATTATGCAATATTAATACGTACAAACTATATGGCAAATACTGAGAACTATTACTCTATATTCAGATTACTTATCACTTTAAACTTTTTGGGGATACATCTACTATAAAAGTAAAATAAAAACTATGTAATAAGCAAGTATCTGCTTTATTAAAAGGTCTAAGAGGTCTAACTGAATAAAGCTGTTATTACAGTTAACATCAAACTTATAAATGTTTCTCTTCAGATTAGGTTTGTCATTTGTAACCTGGAACCACTGAAAGGATTGTGAGTGTGCTTCATACAGGGAGCTCACCAGAGGGAAAAGAAAAGTTTTCAGGCTTTATAATTCCCAATCAAACTATAGTCTCTAATACCGTTGTTGCTACAGAGCTTGATCTTGCTCTCATGAAGTCAGTTTTAAAATCCCAGTGATGCTGGATAAGAAACAGAAATAATTTGAGCATTTAATTTATCTCAAAAGAATTGTTTGGGTTTTTATACTGTTTATATTTATTCCTTTTCAATTACCTGCTGTTGTTTCATATGAGAAAAGTGTTATTTTTCTCTCTTGCAGTATAAAAATTCAAAAGTTTCTTGGATATATCAAACCAACCTTCTACAGAATACTACTATTTGTTTCTTCAATATTTTTGCCCTGGCTGAATTATTAGCATATATATTTGCTAGTAGGACATATATATTATTAGCATATATAGTAAACCAATTGGTTTTAGCAGCAATGCACATGCATATGCCCAGCCAGCTCCTTTAGCGAGAAGTTGGTTTGTAAAAAAAAAACCTGTTTGGATGTCTCATTAAAAGACTCTGTTTTATTAGTTCTTTTTCTGCAAATCAGTTTGCTTGCACATGGAAGGTAATTTTCATTTTTGAAACAGGTTTCCCTCTTAGTGCTGTCTCCATCAGTTCAGTTTGATGTGTGTTTGCATATGCTCTGTGGCCTCAGGATTTTCTTATAAATTGTTAAACTATATGACTAACGCCATGGTGAAGGACCAGAATAGTACAGTAAGCACAACTCTCACATTGGTATATTAAATTCAGAAAAAAGGAATGGAAGTCTTCTACAAATCTACACGAAATGCTACTCTTTAAAGTGAGCTCATTCATAGTAAAGTAATCAAGATTGTACAGCACTTTTTGTACTTGAGAAAACCAAAAACAAGCTTACCCTAAGGCAATCACAACGTCGTTAGCATCCAAATGAAAGCAAAGCAACTGATTCTTCCAAAACATACACAAGTTATTCACCAGTTTTCTATTGACTTCATCACTGGTTTGTAGGGCTTGTTTCTTGGGACGGGACAGGGAGGATTCGTACTATAAACTGGTAGATCCACTCAACAGCCATGTAGGGAAGAGGGTTGGTTGTCCATTGATGCTTTGGCCCCATCTTTACCTCCCAATCTCATTTGCTTATTTCTGCTTTTTGGAACATCTCTATCTTTCCCCCATCTAATTTTCTCCTTGCTTTCTGCTTTGTCTCTTTTCCTTACCCTTTTTACCAACCCTCTCCCCCAATGTCCTTCCACTCTCCCCCTGTGCCCCTGCTCCATATACAAAATATGGAGAGAGGTCTGACAGCCAGATTAATGCTATATATTTAGTGCACTATCACATGAAAAGCTGCAGCGACCAATGTTCATGGACTGTTTGTGCCCCAGACTCTTTTTCTGGGGTTTATGTGTTCATAAAAGTATTCATGGTTTGGGACTCAGTCAATCAATAGATACCTGACCAAGAGAAGAATGCCAGCAGTTTGTAAGCTTAAACAAACCAATTAACTTTTGATGAAATTATCTATAGCAGACGCCATTTTAATACTGTGTGTCTTTGCAACAGGCTCCCAGCATGTCTCTAAGTTCTGTAGTACCACAATAAATAACTGTTTATATTACTTCCCAAAAGTTGACCCTGATGGATTGTTTAATTAATTACATTGCTGATATCTGACAGAATAAGCAACTTTCCCAGTTATTTATGGTCTTAGTTTTCACTAAACTACCTAATACAATGTCTCTTTAAATGTTGTCAGGTGCTGTGAAGATTATCAGCCTCAAGGAGCGAAGCCTGGGGAACAAGACAAGGTTTAAAGCTAATACAATGAGTTTCAGTTACTGATACAATCTTACAAAAATAAAAGAATTACCTTTAATAAATATATTCCAGGACAGTCTCTGATGGGACTCAACAAGCCAATTAAGTGTTATATTCAAATGCTTTGTTTTTCTCGGCAGAGAAACTCCTGGGCCAGGCTCCCTTCTGGCACAAGTCTGCTTAAGACAACAAATGGAGTTACACCCGAGATGAATTTGCCATGCTATGTTTTTCTAAATAGATTAGGGGTCATTTGAAAAGCTGTAAATAAACCTTTCAAATTCTTTAAGGCAAAAAGAAACAAATCTCCAAGAGGAAGAGAAAGGAAAAAAAGAAAAAGATTTATTCTGCTTTCCCAGAACTGCAAGTTTCCAGGTGTTCACCTTTTGATCTGGCTACAGGCAATGATTTTCTGAAGTGGTTTCTGATGGTGCCTGACATCATTTATGGCACTCTTGAACAATCTTGTAATGTGCTAAACTACACAAAATTAAGTGAGTTAGTGGCTAGCTAAGAGCAGCAAAAGGGCCAGGGGTATCACAAGCACTTTGCTACTTGCAACAGCATGTGTAGCTTCGAAGCAGTGTTATTTCTTTGATTTTATAATGAGAATAAAATAATGACTGTTCTTAATTATTAATAGTACAGTAGGGTGAGAGGCCCTCTGAGTCTCACTGTGCTTGATGCTGTACAAACGCAGAGCAAAAAAAAAAAAAAAAGTCTTTCCTAATAACTTACAGCCCAACCGAAGGCAAAACACAGCAACGGAGGCAGCAAACTGTAGGAACAAAAAGGACAAGCAGTGTGAACCTACATTAAGCCAGCACAACTGTGTGCATGGTTGGACGGCCCATGTTACTCATGTTGGGTTACTTTTTTATATATATCTTTTTAGTAGGTTGTAATTAAAAGATAGAAGGATCCTTCCCATGAGCTAAAGTCATGGCAGAACTGGACTTAGCTGGTAGATGCTGCACTGCTGAGCCAGCAGGATCTTTGCCGTTTATTTCCACGGGTGAGAGCACAAATTATGTTGCTGAGTTTCAGGCAAGGAGAACAGAAGTTACCTCTGCAGTATTTATGAACAGGATCAAACTCAAAATGGCTCAAGGGTCAAAACTGGCCCAGGCAGTCACCTCTGGCAAGTCAACAGCATTCACTGAGCTTCATTTCTTTCCATGTAAGCTGCAGTTCATTAGATTTTTCTCGGACAAACCGCTGTCAGAGAAGAAATTTTCCATTGTGCCCAAGGAGGGAAACTGTTGGTGGTAGTCTGCATCTCAAGATTTTGTTGATTGTATTAGCTCTGCTGGGCTCAACTTAGTGAGCTCTTCAGAGAAGGGAACTGAACACCTGAGAGGTGGTGTGTGGTGGGAGCAGAGGGCAGATCTGACATGGAAGACCTGAGGGTATGACCTATAACTTCTGTTAGCTGGAATTTCCTCAGAGCTAAAGGCTTCTTGTGCAGATTTGTTGTTGTCCAGGCAAAGGGTGATAAAGAAATATTATTATCTCGTTGTCTCCCGGTATGGTTGCCAACACGCGGGAGGTGTTTCTTGTGATACTTCTGTGAGATGCAGAAAAATCTGTGCAATGCTTCAGTACCCAGCACAGAAATGAGAGTGAAATGCTGCAGTTTTTTCTTCTACAAAATATTTAATCTATAACTCATTAGGAGCCTTGCAGAATTTGTCATTACAAAAACTGATTCTAAAGGTTGAATTTGTTAATGGCATTTTAAATTCTTATTTTTATACCAACAAAGACTGTGAATGCTTAGCCAAATTAATAGAATTTGTATTGTCAATGAAATCTGTTCTCCCACTGAAAAAAATCTAAGAAGAGAAATATATCTTTGAGATTCTAACGTGATTTTGGTAAGTCTTTTCCAAGTGCTTATTCTGCAAATCACTAGATTAATACCATTTAGAAAGATCAGGCAAATGAAGCTGCAATTAAGAGAATTAGTTAAATCCATTATAGGCTGCTGGCCTTACTCCCCAACTCAGGAAGGATTACGCACCACACCCAAAGTCTGTTTGATCCTATCTTCAGGGCACTATTTATTAATTGCACTTAATTATTCAAGGCAAACCCCAAAATGAAGCAGTTGAACATTAATCTAGCTGTTACCTTTCCCTCAGTTCAGAGGCTTCTTTGGGATGCTTTTCTCATCTTCTTGTCTTTTCCACCCTTAGTTTTACAGAGCATTTGCCCAAGAGTCCCCTGCTGCAGAAGCAGTCTCATTTCTATAAGAGGACAGGTCACTCTTTGTCACTCATCAGTGCTAAATCCAGAAAGCAACTTACAGCCAAAGTCAGGCATTGTAGAAAGAGAATATTTATGCTGACTAATGGGCTCTGTGACCTGTGCTACTCCTGGTATTTGTGGAGAGGTCGCATCTTAACAAGAGGATTCACAGCAGCCAAGCTAGCTAAAACAGCTGTTCAGAAACACAAGTAATAGGAAAGTCAGTTCTGCAGCATTAATTTCTAACCCAAATTTGTATTTCAAAGAGAAAGTCTTCTTCTAGTCTCTCTCCTGCAGCGCAATAGCTAGCATATGTAGCTGGAATGTGGGAATCCCATGAATAAAATCCACTATCTTATTTGGAGCAGGACTACAAAAACACTGACACTTCCAAGAACTAAATCTGGAGTGCCCCAAAGGTGATCTCACCTCTCCTTTTCCTCCACAAGGCTTGTGTTACTCAGGGTCAAAGCAAAGCACAGGCTGGTTGACTGAAGGCAGCCTGGCCCTTCCTTCGGGAGATAGAACATCCCATTGCAACCCTTAATTAGTTACCCATAATACACTTACTAGAGTTATAGAGTAACTGTATTTAGACTCTATAACAAGAGTTATATAATATAGATTATATGCTCTTATTGATGTAGAGTTATGGCTCAGATACTATTAATTGCTTTAAGGTTAAGGAGGTCATTTAATAACTGTAACCACCCACTTTTTGTAGCTTGTCAAAAACAAGGGCAATTTTCTGGTTGCTTTTTGCAGTGAGGGTCCTTCTGTATGAAGAACTGAACATTACACATATGAAGTATAAACAAAAATAATCAGCAAACAATGACTTTAAATTTCAGTCGTCCTGGTCTGAGGGCAAAACAATAAAAGAAAACGCTACGCACTTATCTGCTTCCCATTTCACTACATGGTCAAATCTTTTAACCTCAGTTTGTTTGATTCTTAATGATTTTCAGGCTCTTTTTTTTCTGTGGGATACCAACAGAGAAGTGGTAGAAAGTAACTGAAATGCAGGTCCTTCCCATGTTGTTGAACACCAAATCTCCCTTTTGAAATCAAGCTCTTCTGCAATCAGATTTAAAGCTGATTTAAAAACAAGAATTATAATGTTCCCCCACCTAAACCCATAATAATCTCTATTCCTGCCTCTGGATTTGCTGATGTACCATGGCTTTTAAGTATTTACCTTCTAGATATGAAGATCCTTAGGACTGCTTAATGCCTTATTATTATTACCAGTCCCTCAAGTCATAATGAACTCTGGATTATAGCATATTCTATATTTAAGTTTCCCGGACCAACAATTATTATACGTTCTTTGTTCTGAAATTAAAAAAAAAAAAAAAGTCACATAATTAGTTCTTTTCTGCTCACTACACAACAAGAATTGATTGGCAAGCTCATCACTGCAAATGCTTGGGAAAGCCCTAAAAGTCTTTTTTTTTTCTTTTCTTGATGGTGGGAAGATATTTCACAATTTCATTATTTTGATTTACTAATCCAGAGAGCTGGCACAAGCTACAACTGTTAAATGATGTGATGGTGAATTTCAGAATGAGGATGTGTTATTACTTACAAAAAAAAAAGGACTAATACCCACCGAGGTTTCCTACAACATAATCTATTTTTTTCTGCTTGGAAATGTTATCTGAATAGAAAGACTTTAGTCATTTCTCTGGGATCTGGGTCAGTGGTGCATGGTTAGACAGAATATGCCAGCCCGATTAAGAACTGCCTAAACAGGAGCTTGACTGCTTTGGCTTTACCTCCAGAGTTCACAGAGGAACCTCTGAGGCTGGGTCCTGTAAGAATAAAGCTGATTTATGACACAGGTTGATTTGTTCTTTCCTTAGTGCACACAGACTCCTGCTCTAAGTCCCTCTGTCTTACCTAAGAAGTCACACTGACTCAACTAGGCCAAGAGTGGAAAGTGACCTGTCTTATATACTTAAATTGGCATTACTTTGCTAGGCCAGAGATGCTGAAATTACCTTTCACACAGAGTTTTGATTCATTCTTGATAGGAATTTGCTCGCAGACATTTTCTTTATGGTCTCATAGAGCCTGTGTGTCAAGCCTGGTCAGCTCCCAAAGTTTTAACGATGGGAATGGCTTACGCTAGTTTTGCCATTATGGGCACCTAGAAAAATATGTCTGATAATAGCTCAAACAGGGTATTTTTTACTTATGAGCTGTTTTGTAAGAAACAATTTCAAATTATACCTTCATATACACCTGTGCAGTCCCAGTGATGTGAAAAAGTTCTGAGCCGATGAAACAGATTTTGGAATCAGTTAATGTGAAATTTGGTAACAAGTTTTTACTGGATTTCAAAATTAGAAGGGTTTCTTCGGGCAAATAACATCTATGGGATGTATTGTCCTAGGTCTCACTGACATTGCTTTTGCTAAGCTTCCTTTTGCTACTTTCCCGTTTCATAAGCTGCATCCTGCTCAGGACTGAATCTTCCTTAGTACGTCTTTTCTTAATAGTAATGTAGATTTATGTAAGAATATGAGGCGTTTGGCCAATTTGTCCAATTAATATTTGGGTGGGCGGAGGTTGTTAGTATTTTTTTAAAACACTCAACAAGCTTAACGTTAAGTTTCTGCAGCACAACTTGTTTTATTGGCAGGCAGTAGCACTTTTTCACCAGGCCTTTGTTTTTTAGGAACTCTGCATTTGGCACATATTGTGAAGGCTGGTAAATATAAATGGATATAAGAAAGCATTTGGTTTCAAAGTTGCTGTTCTAGCTTAAATAAATTATGTTGAGGGAGGAATAAACTAAGAATGTGCACTATATGCAAGTAAAAGGCATGATTTTCTCTTGAAAACAAGAAATGGGAATATGCTCACGTATATATAGTGTAAAAGCAGCTATTTTGCCAATGTCACTTCTAGTAGGGTTTCAGTCTCCCCAACAAGAGCTGAACCAAATGAAGACCTTGTATGTCAAATGCAGTGGAATATCTGGGGAATATGCAATGAATTGAAATCCTTATCCTCTTCTCTTGCTCATCTTCACAAAGACTAACCATCAGCTCATGGGCTTGTGCAATATGAAGCACAGAATATAATATTTTCCGCTCTCATATGTAGAGCTGGGATCCTGCTGCTCTTGTGACATCAAACACAAATAAGTACCTTTTTCCATCTTGCTGAAGCAGATTCAGAGCGGGGAGTGGAGCACAGACACCAGTTTGGTCTGTAGAAACCAATTCCCTGGCACTGGTGTGCATTAACGAAGAGAGCACAGATGGGGTGAAAGGGTGTGGGGGGACTAAGGGTGCTTGATCTTGACTGCTGTGCAGAAGGAAGAGCTGCAGCATTGCTCCGTCTGCTAGCACTGTGTGGGTGTTCACATAATAGCATTCAGTCATCAGATCTGAACTACACACCTACACCAAGGGCTGTATGATATAACAGATTATGTGGGGGTGGATTAGAGGATTGAGTATACAGAGAATTCAGAGCCAGATTTTTTTTATATTTGCTTTATGTTACAGCTAATCACTGTCCAAAAAAACATAATGGAACCCCAGAGAAACTCAGCCTGAAATCACCTCATCGAGGTTTGCTGGATTTTAGATGTTGAAAGCCAGGATCTGGGATGTAATTGTGTAACATTACATGACACGTCAGGTGTCCTAAATCCCTCTGAATTGTAGGCACATAATTCAGGAGGTGCCTCAGGTGCCCTGGGAAAAAAAAGATAGGTACGTCTAGAGAGCAGTTCAGATCTCATTGACAAGGCTGTGGGAAAAGGCACCACAGCTAAGTGCCTGAAAATGGGAGCAAACTGGCCCGGAGGTGTTTCAAGGCAACAGAAGGTGTGAACCAGGTAATTCATCTGCACCAGAAATGAAAGCCTTTGACAGGGTTCGCACTTAGAACTTGTGTCCATGAGAACTTGTCCATTTTTTTCCAGTGGTATCAGTTTTCCTCATAAAATACATTATCCTTCCCTACAAACCTTGCCTCCCTTGCTCCTTCAAGCTCTCAAACAGGTGAGTAATTCTATTGACTTCCAAGCTCTTGACTTGGAAATACTCACAAGCTTTGTCTGGTCAGGGTCCAAATGTCCTTCTAACCTGCAAGCAATTATGGAAAAAAGTGCTGGCTGAATAGGAAAAATTGTGGTGCTAAAATATATTTAAAACCTCCCCTCTCCGAACCTCAACTGGCAAACGCAGCGAGGCAAATGGTCTATTCTGAATCCCAGCTGTTTAGTCTCCCCACTTTATAGCCCTCAGTATATGCCAGTTATGAAGAAGGTAGGCAATCACTTGTTTGCCATAGAGCAAACCTATACTCCAGTGCTAACAATGCTCTGAAAATCAGACAGCTCCGCAGAATAAAATACTACATTTTTATATGCAGCTGTGGTTTAGTTGGATTATGGCAGATCATACTTTTCCTATCTATCTGATATTCTCTTGTTCTAATAAGCCCTATCTACAAAGTAATGGATTCTGTGACCCTTACTCAGGTAATCACTTTTTAATTTTAGTTTTCAAGGATTTGTATTCAGACCTCTTGGGCAGATGCAGAGTCTGGTCTGTCTGTCCCTTGAAGGACACATGCTTTGTCCCAGGCAGGTATATTCAGGGCCACTAATTTTTCCTCTGGGACTCTCTCATGGAAGTCTTCATTTCACTGTGGCAGGTTAAATCACTTTAGATACTTCTCAGTAGACAAGTACATACGCTATCTCTGTTTCATACACAGCAAAGTATTTTTATTAGCAAAGAAATAGCCTTTGGGAATCCGGATACCTTGACCTGTTAAGTACAAGCTCATTTCTTTTTCCTTTCTTGCTTTCATTGTATGTTCTAGACACTGCCTAAGTAACCTTCCCTATTTAAAAGTTGCTCTTCACACAGGTAGGAGAGATACTGCTTTATTTTTCAGTTACAGTACTTTTCACCTCCATCAGAAGAAAGGTTCTTGTTTTCACGTAGTCCCCTAGAGTTACCACTTAGTGTTATTATGGTCTTTGCTCAGGGTAACACCAGTTTGACAGCTTCCCATTTATTAATGTTGTTAAATATGTTAATAAACATGACATTTATTATTAACATAACATTCTTCAATTACATTGGTACAGTCGTATCCAGCAAAAGCAAACCTCGTCCAAATATATCTTTAAAATGTCTGCACACATGCCAATGCCAGCCAAGGGTGTGACATTTTTTGTTTTTTATTTTTACAGTTTTTAAGAACACTTCACACTGGCAAAAGCTTTCAGGGAAACACAGCTTATACTGGCATTGAGTGATTTTTGCTCATACAGCTTGCCTTGTTTGCAGAACTGTTTCAGGCTAGACCAGAAAAGCACACTTTGGCCAGCACAAGCTGAATGTGTGCCAGGGCGTACGTAGCCCAGCCTTGCTGGGCAGCTGCAGCTGTGTCATATCAACCCACAAACAAGGACTTCATCAGGCAGTGCTAATGGGGAGCTATAGCCCCTTTAGCTGACCCTTACTTACCCCCAGTAAACCCCTTCTTAGTTCTCATTAGGAAGGTTCACCATTATAGCTAGGTATTAGCACACCTTTCCTGCCTTCAGTTTTTAAGATTTTTCTTAAAGTTCAGGTTCTTAGCACTCAGGTCACTAAAATATGGGGCCAGTATATGCTCTTTCCCCATAGAGGGAATGCCCCATTAAACTACACAATTGCTTATATGCTTGTTTTGCTTGCATGATCTGATTCTAGCCTCATTAATAAGGAAATTCCATGCTGGCTTTTCTTGGTATCCCTTTGGTGCCATCTAAGAAGCACAAAGGAAACAGAGGACCAAAGGCTTTTGATCAATAAGAAATGTCTGGTCCGGGAGAAGAGCAGAAATTCATAAAGAAGGTTATTCCATTTGATGTGGAACATTGCATAAATCCCTTGTTCTGGAGATGCAGGGAGATATTGTGTAATAACTGTACCTGTTGTGATAGAGGACAACTGTTCTCTGTCTTGAAAAAGGTGCCATTTTTCTTTTGTATAGCTTTAATTATTGTTTTCCATTTTCTGCACTGTTTTGGGGTGAGACTGGACTATCCGTCCTCTGAGGCCAAATGACAGAAGAATCACGCCTTTACTGAAATACCTTTGAAATCAGTTAGTACTCTAGCTGCACAAATGTCTTGCACTGAAGTATGCCTGGGTTGTTTTTTATCTCTGAGGTGTTGTTTTAGGTCTCCAAGCAGCTACTGGACTCTGAGGTTGTGAGGTCTTGCCAACGGTAAGAACTGCGTTTCTCAAAAGGCATGTAAATCTGTAACTTCTGTGGTAAGATAACCTTCTATAATGCTCACCGCGCATTTCTATGGGAATGTACAAACCCTAGTAACAGACCCTGCAGATTTTTCAACTTTGACAACAGCAAAAACTTGCATAAACTTTCTTGCGTTTTACATCCCCGTCTTTCACTGTGAGATATTGAATCGTGACATCAAAGAGTTAATGTGGACAGAAATGTTTGATCTCATTCTACTTGAACTGATTACATTTTGAATCCTGATACTGTTACAGTGAAGCTGTAAATTTATTTTGAGGTAAGCCAGCAGAAAGGCACTATTTTCAAGTTACTAGCAGCCATTCTGTTCCTTAAAAGAAATTTGGGACAGATGTGTCTGTCTTTTTATTTCAATGAATGCAGGGAGAAAATGTATTTTATTTCTTATTAAATAAATTTTCCTGTTCATCTCAGTATGTGGGACTGTCAAAGTTTATAAATTTGGCAGTATTTTAACATGATCATTCTGTTTTTCTTTAAACCAAGTTATTAAATTGATGTATTTTTATAAAAAGCAGAGGCTGACGGAAATTTTTTTTCATCTTTTGACATTTAGTTGACTGGGGGTTTTAAGTAACACTGTATCTTAAATCAGAGTGGCAGAAAGATAAAAACTCTTCCAAAGACTGCTGAAAACCAACCAAAGTGGGGGGATGCACTGGGTAGTTTGTTGCAATGTTGGTAAAGCAGTGTGTGTTTGGTTTTTGCTATCAGTTTTTATGTGCTAATGCGTCTTCAGAGTTTAACTGGCTTATGCTTTTCTCTGAGCTTCTCTGACCGGGCTGAAGGCTAACCAGAGACAAGCAGTTCTGCTTATATTTTTACAAACCTCACTCCCACTTCTGCTAAGGTGGCTTTAAATTTACAATCACCGTAAAGACCTTTTATGCCACCTTCAGCAATGGTTAATCTGGTGTAAATGCTAATAGGGTGTAGGCCAGACCCTGCAGTCCTGGCTCAGGAAAGTTCCCCTCTACTTCAAGAAAGGCCCCAGTTCCTGCACAAACTGTGGAGTCAGAGTTCACGTGCTGGAGTAGATGTGCTCAGCCACAAAGTTACCCAATTTCAAGCTGAAACTCCGACTTGAAGAAAACACTTGGGTTTGAGCTGTATAGTGACAAGCTGCTATGACTGGGTGAGTAGGTATTAAAGCAAATCTTCAGACCAAGAGCTTAAGAAGGGATAGACTTTTTTTTTCCTAGTCTTTGCAATTATGATGAGAACTGTTTAACTTTCTAACAAATGAAGCCAGGCATTTCTGTGGGGAAGGGGAAAAAAGTGAGAGCAAAAAAGTTATTAATTTATGGAAAGGAAGATGCAGGCATGGAAACGATTAAATCGGTTTGCAGGGAGCAGCAGGTCAACCCTTCTGCAAGGAAAAGTGATAGCTGCTTGCTGGTGTGTGTAGTACTGCACGCGGCTCCTGAAGAAGAAGGAACAATGCAAAATTAAAAAATCAAACCAGTGCAACAAGATTTGCATTTGTTCCATGGCTTCTGGCAGACAGATCTGTTTAGTTATACCCTCAAGTACTTTTGTGTGCTTGATTCTCCTCTAGCCTATAGTGATTCAACACATTGGATACACTTGCATTGGGGGAATTACTTAATGCCTCCATCTGCATGACTGGGAGGGCAGTCACACCCACAACCTGAACACTTTTAAATCACATGTTGCGAAGAGTTTGCCCAAAAGAGGTCTCTCTTCCCATTTCTCAGGGCTGAACAAGTTTGAGCATAGATAAAATTTTAAAACGAATTTCAATCTGATGGGCAAGTTCAATATTTCAATATTTGCTGTAATCCCAAAAAAGGACAGTGTTTGCAAATGCTGAAATTTTCCATGGCAAAACCTTTTAAAAAATTGTTGATCCAGGGACCTGGAAACATTTCTTTGGACATTTCTAATCAAAAGAAGGTGTTTCACATGGTGAGAAAGATGGTCCTCATTGCATCATGGGAGATGTAGCCTGGGCAAAGCACAGGTCCCTTAGTTACCGCTGGGCACGTGGGGGAAATCTAGTTCTGTTCCTTGAGAAGTAAGTCAGGCAAATATAAATTAGTGCTGACTTGGTCCAAAACAAAGCTTCTCAGCTAGACTCCAGTAATAATCTGTGAGGCTCAAAGCATTGCTTCCTACTCAAAATCCACTGCTGATTTGTTGTGTGGCTGGATGCAGCTTTGGATCAAGCACAAATTCTAGCAGTGGGAAGAAGAGCAAGATAATAGTAGGGACAAGTGCTGAGGCCATGGCAAGTCACTGCTACCTGTAAAATTCAGTGCGTGTTTAGGAGCAAATCTCTGATTATATTTTAGCCTGGACTGGTGGTCTGTATGCTGCCATTAAATGTCCTCTCCTTTCTTCTGCTATCTTGTGGTAGAGCAACGTCTTCCAGGGGCGACTGGACAAAGTATATCCCAGCACGAGCACTGCTTAAATACTTTTTAATGCTTATCTCATGTCTATCTTCTGTAAAATGGGAGTAATACCATTTGCCCAGCTTTGTGAAATTCATTGACATCCTATAGCAAAAGATGATGTGGAAAGTGTACCAACTTTTTTTTTTGTCTGAGTAAGTGAGAAATCTCTTTCTCATGCTATTACCTGCTGTGGGATAGGCAGCAAACCACCAAAACAGAGAGATATGTACATCTGCTTCAGCTGGGTGGCTTCTGTCCTCCCAGGCCATTCAAGGTGAACATAGAGTATCAGGTCTATAAAACATGAAAAGGAGCAGTAACAAACTTCATCATGCCATGGACAGTAATGAACACTAACTGCTCTTCTGAGCAGGAAAAGCGTGAGAAGCATAGTCTAGCCAGGGCCAGATGTGCTGTAGCACTCTGTGGAGTAGGGAGCTCCTGCAGGGAGGTGGGACAGTGTGCCTGGGGCACCCTGTCCCTGATCACTTCATGCCACACATCTACAACCAGCATTCCTTCAGTCAACAAAAGCAAACAGTATTTCTGGGAGGAAGAGACCCAACTGCTATCAATGCACTTCACTTTTAAGTGGCTGGCCATGCCACACTGGCAAATTAAATGGAGAAAGAGTGATAATAGTTTAACAGCGAGAACAAGAGTTTTTCCACCTCTTCTCTGCAGATAATGGTGGAATGTTGCAGGGGTTTTTTTTCACCCTCTTCCCAGCACCTGTCCTTATTTGTTGAACAGTTTATAGCTCCATCTGAAGTATTATCCTGCTAACGGTAGGAGGTATTTGCAGTGCAGCACAACATAATCCTCCCCTCAGAGATTAAGACTATTACCTCATTGATGCTCCTAGTCTCTGCCAGCCTTGCCATACGAATGTACAGCGTGAATGCAGGTTTGCAGCATAATAGCTCACTATGCTACCAGCTAAGCCACTGAATGCTTCTACAGTCGTTCCTTTTATTAGGAGAATGACATGACAGTAATAATGGATAATGAATTCTGTTAATGAGATGACTTATTTCAAAAGTAAATAAAGCTCAGGTGTCACGTGAATGAAAAATTTGAAATATCTGCAAATGTGATTTAGTCAAATGTTCCAGGGAAGAAAAAAACCCACACAAACCCTCCTTTGAGGAGCTGCGATTGTGTGGCTAAGACTCCAGAAGCAAGAAAGGAGAACAGTAAGGTTGTACATGCAGCTTAACTTCATCCCTGGTGTGGGTGATTGACTGCACAGTAACTCACGCTCCAGTGTAGACACACGCAGCCACGTTAAGGGTGTGTAACATCTCGCACAGCGAGGCTGCACTCCCATTCCCGTGTGCGGCGCGGTGGGAGCAGCTCCCAGCGAGGGCTGACTCGCAGCGCTGGGGCTGCAGCCACCCAGCACAGAGTCCCCAGCAGCTCCATCTCATCCAGTGATGGCTTTCGCTAAATTTATCGCAAGAGGCTCTTAGCTTGGTTGAACCAAAGCCAAGGGAAATGCAGATATCCACTGGTGTTTCCACTAAATGATATTTACTCCTTTACCAAGTCATAATGTTTTTCCTCAACCACTTCCTGTGATGTTGGTGTCATCGTCTTCTCCTCACATTCTCAAATGACTGAACTGTGTTTTGCTTCATTTTTGCAAACCAATTCACTGTCAGGCACAAACCAGGTTTGTAATTTGGTTTATCATATGTGAAAATGTTACCAACAACATCAGAGATACAGACGTCGCTAACAAGAAGTAGCTGTGGTGAGGATGCAAATATTAGAGCTGCCAGACAACCTTTGTAAAACTCAAGGTTTCTTTATTGACCGTAAATATATGAAAACATCAAAGAAAGAGACTACTTGGTATCCACAGGCATATTTATTTTTCCTAAGATTTTTTGCCCTGATGTGGACTCTGACTACTGCACATCTTTAATACGTTTGTCCTCTCAGTAAGCCTGTGAGACACAGAAAAGCTACTATTTGCATTTTACAAACAGAAAACTGAAACACTGAGGGAGAAAGCAAGCAGGCTGACCTCCTGCAAACACGACAGCAGAAACCAGCTCTGCTAGCTCAGCTGCCCGGAGAGCCGCGACCTGGTCCTGCCTTGGCTTCCTCCTGCAACTTGTTCCAGCACAAAGCATAAAGCATAAAGCACAGGGCTCTGTGAGATGTGGTTTCATGTATCACACGTAGCAATGCCGGTGGGCTACTTTACCAATCTAGCATATTCTGTTGATGGAGGAAAGGTTTTAAAAACAAAGAGATGAATGAAGAGACTGATGACAGGACCCATGGCTTTGGCCCTCTTCTTCAATGGCCTTTGGAGAATGACGTGGATTTTCACCACCTGACAGGTTGTCAATGCTCTCAGCCTGACAGTTGGAGCAAAGCCATTTTTGAGGATCCTAGAGAAAAACCAGACTGTGACAGTCCCTGTGGCCAGTAGAGGCAAGACAACTATGGTGTCCTAGAGGATATTGTCCACGACACCGCGTAAGTGTCCATGCAACAGCTGGCCCACGCCACCTCCCACCCAGCACAGCAGCTCTGCCATTGGTACCCAAGGCAGCTGCTTTAATCAGGTTTGGGGATGGCTCTGTGGGCTTCCTTCCCTGGGGACTGAGGGGCATTGTGGGCTCTCACCGCACAAGAGACAGGAGCAGGTTAAAGTCTGATGCCTATATGGGAGTGAGGGAAGGTGCAAGAGAGATCCAGAGCTGGAGGAAGACTTGGGTACACCACCCGGTACATTTCTCAGCCAAGCCCTATGGAGTTGCTAAACTGGAGTAAGAATTTCACCCAAAATAATCACAAAATCTGGGCTATCCTTTAACTTTCAGCACCGCTCCTTTTTAAACCAAGAAGGGAAAGGTCCCAAGAAGACAGCAAGGGGGAATTTGCCTCCTGGGGAGGCTCTGTGGGCCCCCTAACCAGGAGGGCAGCCAGCGCATAGTGAGGCAACTCCATCATGGCAAAGCCCGCAGGCCCTCCTGCCAGCCTTTCCCGCGTGCTCCCGCGCGGCGCCAGCCCCGCACCAGCCTTTCCAGAGCGCTCTGTGCGGATTCGGGCTGCCGAGAAGCTGCCCCGCTGTTTGGTTGTTTAAGCTGCGGCTGCAGAAGAAAAGAAAAGCAAAACCATGGGTTGATTTATATCTCTTGGTTATTGTAAGTCATTCCCGAAAGAAACAAACAAACAACCCCAGACATTTTTAAACTTAACCATTTTAAAAACAGCAAAGTGCTTCTATCATTTTCAGTAATTAAAGCATGAACAAAAATTAAAAACTCCGCTGGCTCTTTTCATTTGATGATTTCAAGCCTATTTTTTTTCCCCTCACATACTCCTTGCATATTTCATTCCTCTCAATCCTGTCCCCATTAGTGGTGATGACAAACTCCCATTGCTCCCCATGTGTGGGAGAATCATACTGTAAGTATGGATTTAATCACCAACCTTCAAAGTGACTAAAAAGGCAGATAGATGGGATTCCTGGGGAGATTTTCAAAAGTGAAGTTTGACATCCTGGCTCTTTTGATAACGTTGGTGCTCTTTTCTAAAACATTTTGGAAAGTCTGCCCTTATGGGGCTAATTTCAGGTATCCCGAGGTACAGCTACATAACTCTTTCCAGCGCCGAGCTGGCAGCGCTCCATGCTGGCGTACTGGGGAGCTTGGGCACCCCTCGCGCCGGCACGACGATGCTGCTGCCAAGCTCCGGCGCTAGTTTCCTGTCTACTGACTTCCAGGGCATTGCACAGGGCGGGCGGGAAAGTTTTACCCTTCTGCTCTTTCCCACGTACACAGAAAGTGCATGAACAGCCCTCAGGAAATGCTGACTCATGATTTCTACAGGGGGAAACAACTAAGACCCCTTCAGATGCTGCCACTGCATTAGAAAGAGCAGATCAAAACTTGGAGATTATCCTCATAAGCATCTCTAATTAAAACCAGTAATGGGGTTAATTAAAACACATAAAAGCAGGACGTTCAGCACTGAGGCATCTCAGCCTGTGCTTGGTATGCACAGGTGAGTCCCTTCGTTAGCCCGTGGCCGAGACCTTCCAGACCACTGACCACATACACCTTGCAAGACATATTGGTCTGTGCTCATAGCAACAAAATTTACATTAAAACTATTACTTTTCTTGATATTGGGCTGTTTTTTAAAACAACGGCAGGTATTTTTGATCTTATTATTATGCTTAAGAAGGGGAAGTTGTGAATAACATCTGCCCAAAAGAAGAGAAAACAGCTCCCTTATACTATCAAAATTTTAGTTTTATTTCAATTTACACATTTAGGAAGCTTATCTCTGAATACCAAATGAATCCACCTACTTTAGTTTGCTCATTAATTATAATTTTTTATTCATGAAGTGGTATTTTTGAGGCAATATTAGTATTGGCAGTTAGGTTCTGGATCCATATCTTTTCATAAGGAAGTCAATGGGAAAATGCTCATTTATTTCAGTGACAGTAAGGTTGGACCTTAGTGAATAGTCATCTATCTGTACATGAAAATAGAGCAATGCCTGTAAGGAGATGTACAGATACTGGTCTGCTCACACTTTTAGGCAATCTGAAGAAGCACAGTACACGTCCAACCAAAATATAGGAACACCTTACAGTATACCAAATAACTTTCCAGAACAAATACAATAAAAATATTAAGGCATGAATGTAGCTACTTATTAAGCAAAATAGCATTGCGTGAAAAGAATCATTGCATATAGAGAGGTAAATTTTGTTGCACAGACCATATGCAGCCTTAGGGTCTGAAAACTAAGGACTTGTGCTGGTTTCTGTGTTGTCAGGGCTGGGAAAAAAAGAGAGATCCTTATTACAGCTTAACTGTGCTGGCAGAACTCCTGACCACTGATGCAAGTTTAGTGGTCAGGCTGTGCTTTTATCAGCATACCTTTTATTCCACTTGGTGGTAGTTTTACTCTGTCGGTCAAAAGTAAACTAGGGCCTTTGTGTATATTAGCGGGGCTAATTATCAGGGCTAGACTGAAGGAAGTACCGGAAAGTTAATACACAAATACAGAAGGGATTATGTATTTCTTGTACAGATTCCAAGGCACCAGTTCAGCCTGCACCAGCAGAAGATGGGAGCTGCACACAGACTCCCAGTGCCTCAGCAGGGGCTTCCAGTACAGATTCAGCCAGAGTTCACTTTGCAGCGCTCACACTCCGAATAAGCCCATGAATTAGAGACAACTGCAAATTCCTCGGTTATTATGCATTATCTTCATTTTATTAGCTGCTTACATGCGACATGGTAGTAACTGTATATGAAAAGGAACTGAGCCTGCATTTGTGAAGACAGCTGCATGCTAGCTATTTAAACGCCAGTCCCCTTTTGTTGACAGGGTAGTGTTTTTCATAAACAGTTTGGAAGTTGCTTCATATGTGTTTTTTTTTTCATAATGGCTCAACGTTGATTGTATCAGCAAAGCTATTACGCTGAGCCCCTGCAGTAATTTGTCAAATAGTCATCTCCTGGCACGTATTTTTTTTTTCCTACGAAGGTGCTAATGATTACAAGTATGATTAATAACTGAACTAAACTGTTGTTGCCGGGAAGTTCTTAGTACATTCAAGGAATCGTGACCTGTATAAAAAACAATGTTAAGAACAACAGAAGTTGATCATACTTCACGGAAAGAATGTACGACCTGTAGTCATGTTTCCTTTTACCCTGCCATGCTTTTTTATTAGATCTCTGGATAGTAACCTTACGTGGGTCATTTGTCGGTCAACTGCTCATCTCTACTGTTGTTCCAAGCAAGCTTCCTGAGCCACTACAGGAAGGACCGGATGATTTCTTTAAGGAATAACACTATTTATAAAATAAATATAAAATCAGATCTCTATTTTGCACAAGCGACAAGTTATGAGAACTCCAGCAGCTGTATATTTGTTGAACACCCGCCTCCTGCGAGTATAAATTGCACCTTACTGAGCAGAAATAAAATACAGTCCACCAGAGACTTTGCTGCAAGGTGTAGCTGCTTGTCTATGGGCAAGTAATGACTTGCGTTTTCAGCTGCTCCTTAGTAAGAGCCTTAGTAATTGGAATCAGTTATTCAAAACATCTCTAAATGTGATTTAAATGGCAAGGATTTAATAACATAGAAAGAAGTCATTACAGAGGTTCAAGCAGGGGAGAAGGGAATTCCGTTTTTCAGAGCAGAGGGAGAAAAATAAAGCAATTACTTGATGTAAAGGCCAGAAACAGGACTCCTGCTGTCACAGAGAAATCAAATCTGTCAGCAATTAGTGGGATCTTAGGAGGCAAAGAACCCTTCAGTGTTGAACAGTGAATAAGGGGTTAGCAATTATATGAACTGATAAAAGTGTTCTGGTTTTCAAACAGCAGGTTAACAAGGCTTACTTTTTTCATAACTTCATGCAGATGTGATGAGTCACACTTTGTGACATTTTTCAGGAGGACTGTAAGGAAAGGTAAGAAAATAATAAAGTACATTGCATTGCTGTTGCATCTGAGATGCTGCTGACTTACGTATTGCAAAATGACCCACAGCACAATGATGGGACCAGCCCCAATGGCTGTCACTTCTCACCGGGGCTGGGCAATAGTTTACTTAACTCTATAAAGCCTTTAAAAGTACTGTTTGTCTTCCATATGTGAGCACTTGTGTGACCAAAAAAAATATTTATAATCAGGTCTTATTCTGTTTGACATCAGAAATACTCAGAAATCCCGGCAGAAGGTATTTATACCCTACTAGACTGGTTCTTGAATAGAAGAGTTCATACAGGGAAACGGAAATGGATGTGATTATGCGTTTTTAGTCTTGATTCTGGGTATGCTTTATGCACTGTATAGATGTTACATGATTAATTTGCACAATAAAAAGAATATTTGTAGAAAACTGAAAGATGAGGGGGCTTTCTCAGTAAGTCAGAGCAGCTGAGGCAGAACTAGAACTCTGGATTTCGTACTTTTATTGACTTTAATAGGGAACTTTAAGAAGCAAGAAGCAGAAAGAGACTAGGAACTCCATATATACAGCCTGTGCCTTGAAAAACATATAGGGAAACAATGAGCTTTGAAGACTTCACCTTCATCCTAGCCTATCCTATTTTGTTCACAGGCACCAAAGCCCTTCAGAGCAGGAAAACAAAGGAGCTCTGGCAGTTTCAAAAGGCTTTCTCTCTCAAAACAGAGGGATGAAGTGTGTCTAGACTGAGATGCAAAATCCTCCTGGAATGTCTAAAGAAATTAGGGCTATTGAGATTAGCAGAGAAAGCCTTTCAGTGGGATCAACATACACAGAGAGCATTGCTTTACAATCATTTTTCTCTAAGTGCCGAGTCCATCCACTGAAGCAAAAACCTCGTTGGCTTTATGTTGGCTGCTTGATATATGGTTTGTCAGATGCCTGCGGGCAAAAATGGTGGGTTTCTGAGCTCCTCCAGCCTAGAGAAGAAACAAGAGTAGTTTGTGCCTGGTCAGTGAGTCGTACTGGGGCTTTTTCCCAGTCTGAACCAGAAAATGACCTGAGCACTGGCCATAGAAAAACTGTGGTCTGAGGCTTCAAGATGGAAAGGCGCAGCTGGGCCTGCTACTATATGATTTTTAAAAAAACGATGTAATGTAGACTTATGCTGGCATTACATTGGGTATTACCGTATTGTTGGGTATTGTTGTGAAGGGAAATCAGAAGTTGTTGAAGAAAACCGACAAAACCAAAACCCCGGTCCAGATCAAGATTTCTCTTACCTAAAAATCTGACAAAGGCATCCTTTGCAGAACGGGGAACGGGAGCAATAATAGAAAATACAACATTTCTACTGAGAAGTTGATATTAGCTTGCAAAAACCATGCAAATCATGTATCAAATCTACATGGGAAGAATGTCTGAAGGAAGCATTAGATCATTACTGTAGCATAGGCACCTTGGAAAGCAACATTTTAAAGCAAATTCAGGTATATACTCTGAGAATGACTAAAAATCCCTTGAACTTCATTCATTTCCCAAGTGGCTTTTAATTTAAATTTTTCATTAATGTGTATTTTAGATCCTAGGAAGGTTTGGAAATCACCTAGTACTAAAAATAAGTGAAAAGAAAAAAACAAAAATGTATGCATTGGAGGATGAACCTTCATCATTGTGTAAATGCATATTTATTTTTTAAAAATAATTCAAATTCTTTTAAAGAAAATACAATTTTCAGGAGTTTGTGTCCTGTGCACTGTTCTAAAAAAAAACCTCTGTTTTTCAAATTGCGTTGCAGGTGAATTTATATGAGCATGTTTGTTTGTGTATGGAAAGATGGTGGATGTGCAGGGGATATTATTTCCTAACCCTTGGTCTATCAACCTCTTTTTTCTCTCCTGTGCACTTAAAGGATTGCTTGAGCTGAATATCACGCTCTCTGTGAAGAACTCCTTTTCTGATCCCTCATGCTTTCTCTAGGATGAAGGAAAGCTTCCAAGGAGATTCACTTTCAAGTGAATTCATCAGGTTGCTCTGACCTGGGTAAATCCTTCGGATGTCGTATCAAAACACTTGAGATAGCTTCCCGTTTCATCACCTTTTGAACCCCATCCTGAGTTGTTTTCTGATCCACGCATTTTTGGTTCATGATGTGTGTGTTAACACGCAATTACCGCTGATCTCAATAGCAATTCACATGTTCCTTATCTTGCCAGATCAGGCCTTGTTTTAGGTATTTCACAATCTCACATTAAGGAAGCACTAAATAGTGAATGCCTATTGGAAAAAAAGAAGCATAAATCCTATGGAGGTGATTTTTACACCAATTTTTTACTGCAAAAACATTGAGATGTGAGGAAAGAGTGATTATCAAAAGAGAGGTAAAAAAGAAAGAGGAGGCAAAATCTTGGCCTGTGAGATGAACCGAGATGGGGTATAGTGATAAGGGTTATATGTTTGACACCTCCTGTTTTGCTTCCAGGAACTGGCAGTTAAATGTCTTTTCTAAATCCAAGTGTGTAGAAATTGCCCACTGCCAATAGACGTTCATGCGGTGCTGAGAGCTGCTCCCCAGTGTGCGGGTGGAAGGAGGGTTCTCCATGGGCCGTTGCAACAGGGCAGGAGCTGATGTCTGCAGTTTTGGCAGAACTTCCTCAGTTTCTGGTCCACATCTTAGAATTTCTAGGAGGTCTCCTGTCTTATTTTAGGAGTGATGTATCCAAATTTAGCAAGAACAAGCTTCCAATTTCATTTTGAAATTTTGAGTTTCCTGCTTCTCTCAGAGCAGAGATCCACAGGATTTATCCAAGAAGGAGCTGCCAGAAGCGAGCAATCTTGCTGGCAATCCAGCTGTCTCTGCCTTCTTGTCTGGGGAAAGTTAGTAGTTTTTAGGGAGAAGCTTTGATGGAAACCAGAATGACTTCACATTTCTTTAGCTTGACTTCAGGACTGAAGGTGGCACAAAGACCACGCTTGTTGCGTTGCTTGCTGGTCATGGACAATTTTCAGATTTTTATGGTGATACAACAGCAGCTGTCATGGCTGCTATCTAAGAGGAGTTAACTCCTGTCTATGGCACATAATGCCCCTTGCATGGATCAGAGAGTGCCTATGGACTGCCTGGGCCATCCCTAGAGCACGTTACCCAAAAGCCTTTCCAAAAGCAGCCTCCTGAAAACTCAGTTCACGGATTTTTACAGCACAAGGCAGCACCCATCTATTGTTTCCCATGAAAATTTCTGTAGGTAGAGGGAGGAGAATATCTATTTGGGAAGATATTCTCTTCCTTTGCTTCTTGAAAGAGAAGTGAAATGGATGTACTTACACCAAAAGCTTTTAGGCCAGATTCCATACCTGCAATTTAGGGATGATTCAGTTCAAGTCAGTGCCTCGGGAGTAGCAAGGAGAGAGAAAACTGTCACTTGTGAGCTGTCATCGAAGCAGGGCTGTGCTGGGATGGGCTATTTGATAAATAGCTTCCTGTGGGTCGTTCTAGTGCTGCGTGTCTGCAGGGGGTGCCTGGGCTTCCTCCAGGGAACCTGCCCCACATCCTTATGAGGCCATTTTCTCAATCGCTCTCCAGATTTGAGTGATTAAGATCTTATCTTTGGCAACTTTCATCCTCGAATATCCGCAAACACTTTGCAAAACAGCACACGAGATATCCATAGCTATTTACCACTTGGTAAACTGATTGCATCAGACTGGAGGAGGAAATTTATTTCCTTGTGAAATATGATCTCATAAAAATCCCTCGGACAGCAGGCATTGCAATGAACTGTGCGTGGCATTGCTACCTCCAACAGAGGCTGGAGATTTACCTCAATTATACTGCAGTTTGCCTTTAATAAAAAGGATTTTTCACAGACGAAGGCTTAAGTGTAGGGAACTGGGGGAGCGCCATGTCATCGCCCCTCTCCAGCTCACTGCGCTGCATGGGGAATTTGGAGGGCGAGTTCCTTATCAGGAACCGGGGGAGAGAAATTCTTTTCAGGTAAGTCAGAAGCAAAGTTGCAAAATAACCTGTGCTGTACAGATAGAGGCCTCTACATTTCCAGAATTACTGTTTGCTTTGTTGCAAACTTTATCCAGATTGCAGGTTTGAGGGATGATTTTTTTTAAAGAAAATTCACCTTCCCCTGCACTTTCCAAAAATGTGATCTGTTAAATTTTACTGTCCTTGCCATCCCCTGCCCCTTGACTGTATTTAAGTTGCCAACAAAGACCATCGTGGTCCTGCTGACCCTAACATATTTGGCCAGTTTGCATCCAAAAGCGCCAGGCAGAAGCAGCAGGCTTTGTGCCTTTCTCAGTGTTATTGTTGGGTGAAATAGTCACTTGAAGGCTGGAGCTGGGAGCAGCAGTGTTCAGCAGCCAGCCAGTTTCGGCTCTTGAGATGTGAAAGGCGGCCACTTGGGGTTCATTACATGGCGCGGCGCGGCACTGACACCACGGCATTGTGCGGTGCGGGAATCCCGGCCGCCTCCCAGCTCTGGTACAAGGCCTGCTTTTCTGCCTGGATGCTCAGGTCTCGCTTTCTTTCCATTGTGCTGCCCGATGTCCAGAAATAAAGGATACTCAGCACATAGGGAGGGGAGGGGGAGGAAGAAAGGAGTGTAATTTGTAAAGAAAATAATTCCACTAGCTAAAGTTTAAATTGACTAAATCGATACTTAGTCAGCCGCTTCACTTTAGGAATTGTGTTTATTATCTTACAAAGTATTTTAAATAATGCTAGTTCCTTCCTTCCTCAGATTTTTATGTATTTTTGTCATTTATTGTTGAAACGACTGCCTCGTTCAAAAAAAAGTTACAATTTTCTACATAAATGTGATAAAACCCAGAACTATATTACTTTTTAAAAATGAAAGAAAAAGTGGTGTCATAATTTTTCTGAGCTTGCTAGGTTTAAAAGGGTCAACTGTTTCTGTGAGTTTTTAAATGAGTGATGAACAATTGTTTTAATTTAAATAGTTTTAAAGTGATACAGAGAAAGCCCTTGTTCATACGAAAAACAAGACCAAAACAGTTTCAAAAACGATTTCAGAAATTCTTGTTTTTAATGCAGAAGAAAAACAAGGGCATTTTTAATTAATATTAACTTGACAAAGAGTATTAATACCTACTAAAATTTCAGCAGCCGTACTAGAGTCACAACCATCTTTGCTTCCCAGAGAGCTCCCGGCCAGAAGGCAGCGATCCCATCGCTCCGCTCAGCGCACGGCTGGTTCAAGAGCCTCCGGGGGAAGTACCCACATACCAGAGCAGGGCAGACACACAACCACCTGCAGAGCAAAGGCAGAAAGTCCTTACAGAAGCAACCTTTATAATATATACTGCTCATTAACAAGTCAAGTATTTTAAATTAATACTTTGCCAGCTCATTTGTTTTCATTCGGGAAGAAAATATTCTACGGCTCTATGTGCGTAAATCACTTTTTTTTGATGGGTTCCTGATGCCACGGGGCTTGTTCCAGTGGAAAAGAATCCCCCTTGTCTCCAGTGATCTCTGGTCAGGTCTCTGATTTTTTTTTAGTGTAAAAACCAGAGCCTATCCATCATAATAAGACTTTGTTCTGAGGCTGAGGGTACATGCTGTGGACACATCAGCAGCCGCAACTGAGATAATAGCTAAGCAGGTGGTAATTATTGTGATTAACCGCTGTTGCTTACCTTCAAATTTCAGGCAGTTGCTCTGTTTTAGCACACCCGTTTATTGCGGTGCCTTCCCTGGGCTTTCAGTGGGACCCCGTCTATCTGTTCTGGGGGTCTTTGCAGTTTGTAAACTCTTTCTGTGCACCAGATGCTATTATTTGCGTATTTATCCAGTGCCTAGTATCACCTGGTTAAAACCTTGTCATATATCTCCTAAATAATACCAGCCACAGCAATTGTAATCTGCTATTTTCTAAGCTATACCTGCAGTTACATTTTTTCAGCAGTTCTGTCACTTGTTGCACAGACAGAAAGAAAATTAACCACAAGCACTGATCTTTCTCTCTATTAACCTCAGGGCTTCCAGCTTCGCTCCTCCCTGCTTCTAAATCACTGTTTATTGCTATTTTTACAAGAGAAGATTAATGGACTTAAATGGGCACAGGTAATTCTGCATTGTTCGAAGTCTCTTCAAATAGCACCTGCTGTAAATTCTTTAGTGCTCATTATCTCTGCAACACATCTTGGTCTTTAAACAGTTTGTTCAGTGGAGGAGGGGTGTGAAGGGTCACAGTGCCCTGGGAGCTTTTGAAAAGCATCTCTTAGGCTGTATGGATGCTGTGCCCTTGGTTGGGAGGGTTTTGCTTTCGCAGGTTCTCAGCTGGACGGGACACTGTGCACCTCTCCGAGCCAGCGTGCCTCTCGGAGTGAACTTACATTGCTGCTCCAGGGTTCACGGAGGCTGTGGGAGAAGTGCCTGTACTAATGGTTTTAGACATTAACTTTTCCTTTTGTAATTTCCTCTCATTCCATACGTTCAGCTCTCAGCTGAGCTTTGTTCCAACAGCCTGGGGGGGATGTGACTTCACCAAGATATAAAACACACACGCACAAAAAGAAAATGCTTGAAAAATCGCAATGACATGGTTGTGTTGGTAGCTTGTGATTTTCTGAAATGAAATGTGCCTAGACAATGAAAATTGAGCCAAGATACTATATTTTCCAAGCAACCTTTTTATCCTTCAAAGAGACTCCTTGGAAAAGCCGCACGCCAGTAAGCTACCTTCCTGATGCAATCATTTTTTGCAGTCCTAAGAGGAAAAATGCACGATGTAATGGCTAACATTGCATTAAGTAGATGGGCTCACGTTGCAGCAGGTCGAGATGGATGGATAGCAAGAAACAACAAGTGGAAAAGTCAAATGGCAGAAGGTCTGGCACGGCACCATGGTGTGGGTGCGGGGAAAGGGCTGCCTCTCCAGCATGGCACACACTGAGGGGTCTGGCTGGGGAGCCGTGCCCCAAGCAGGCACTAATGCCTCTGTAAATCAGCCGGGTATTCAGGGATGCAAATTAGCTGTGCCAGTGCAGAAAATACAGGACTTCTGTGTCTAACTAGTTGCAGGTGGAAAACCACGGGCAATGTTTCAAGAAGTGGCTTTGAAAGTTGGCCCGTTGCGACCATAAACAAGAAACTAAAGAGCTTTACAGTATGTACTTACAGCTTTTAATTTTCTCTCCCTGTTCACAGATATCCGAGTATCTCGCACACTCGCGGACAAGTATTTTGATTGTTCAGCCCTGGTTTTACATTTAATAGCCTTGCTACCTTCTCCCCACAGCGATCACATTCTGCTCCCACATGTGGAACAGTTTACGTTTCTCTTTTGCATAGAGGTGGAAAGCAGTCGGGCTCAGTTTTCACGGTGAGCAGAATGGGCTCGCAGGCTTTGTCTGAAGCCCGTCAGGAGCCCCATCTCACTGCCACGTGAGTGTTGCACGACAGGGGAGGCATCGCAGAGGAAGGGCTGGGATCCAGTAGCGCTGCCTGAAGACAAGATTTCTGCCTCTTCCGCAGCTATTCTCTAGCCTGGTGGTACCAAACAGTCATTAACAACCAGTGCAATTTTAGAGCAACTTGTATTTACACATAAGGACAAGGAAGGACTCATTATCGTCGTCATCTACATATTGTTTTACATAACAGCCGCAGTAGAGCAAGTGCACTTTGGTCAATAGTTTAATTTATAATAAAGTAATAAATTAGGAATATTTTTCCCTTGACAATAAGTTTTATGCCAAGATTTTCTGTAGCTTAAAGCAAGTTGTCAATTAGGCTACTTAAATTAATTTTTGGCAGCAGTTAATTGGAGCCTAGAGTCTTTTGTCTTTAAACAGCTAATCCTAAACAAGAAAATACAATGATTAAATGTTTCTTAAACAATATTATTCACAGAATTTAAAATATAGCATTTAATTAAGATTTGGACTTGTTAATCTTTTTTTAATTTTTTTTTTTAGAGAGATTAATTTAAATTTCTTCAAATAAAATTGCTACCCTGACTCTGATTAAACTGGCTTACTGCAGGGCTACAGTCTGAGACCTTCCAACACTTCTACAGCTTTTATACCCAAAGGCAAATTATTTTGGATTACTTTCTAAAGAGACATATTTTGTCCTTTCAGAGAAGCAGGACATTCCCATTTGTAGCTCCGGAAGTGTAAGAGTTGTGTTCACAGGATAAAAATGCTGTATTATTACACTCAGGTACTGGTAAATATGCTAAACAAATAAAAGACTTCAGTAACACTTCCCAGCATGGCCAGCTTCTGGGCAGGAAACCAAGACTTCTTAAAACCAGAAATCACAGTGGTTTACTTCAAAAAGGCCAGTAACCAAAAATTGAGTCTAAATTTATGATAAGACTAATGTGCTTCATATCAATGAAAGTAGAGCAGCTAGAGAGAGATCTCCCACTCTTGATTTAAAATTTTTCCAATTCTGGAAATCTGCTGTATTCCTAGTTAAATGTACCATACAGTATCCTGATTTGCAGAGAAACGAGTCCTGATAGAGTAATATTCTTGACTGAATCTCTTATTTATACCCACCATCAGTTATGGAAAGGAGAATGAATTAAGGCACAGTTCTTTGGTACGTTACACAGGAGTTAAGATTAGATAATTATAAATCGTCCTCCTATGAAATCCTGGAAGTTAATTTGTAATTAATGAATTAATTAAAGACCAAAAAAGATGATGCATTTTAAATGATAAGTGTATCTAGTCACCTTCTCTCTCATAATTCTGGTCTTCAGTGCCTCCTTCTTTACTGGCAGGGGATATACATCAGGCAGACTTCATATATTTAAGAACTGGAGCAAGAGCCTGTTAGTTTAAGTACCCTGCATGTACCTAATCATAGAAAACCAGCCTCTTATAAAGAACAAGGCACAGACATGTCGAGAGAGCGTCCCCAGCTTCGGGGCAATGGGAGACCTCGCACCATATTTCCTTTTCTCTGCTAGAGAAGGAGCGTTTGGGGCTCCAGGCACAAAAGGCACTGTTTGAACTAACTTTCCACCCAGCTCCCTCATTACCGCTGCCACCATCCATGTGAAGGGAAAGCTAGTTGCTACTGTTTTGTGGTGGGAAAGCCCGTTGCTACAGAACTCATGGACAAGGACAGCGGGTGAAAGCAGCGAGGAGTAATCCAAGCTGAACTACTTTGGTTTGAAACCAAGGAACTGCTGTTAGGGAACCATCTTAGTGACTTCTTTTGCAAGAGATCTGCAGTACTGTCAGTACACATATTCAGAAAGTCCCTCCTCATTTTTGGGGTTTTCAGACAAAGAAATGTTGGGTTCCTTAATTAATGACTTCATGTGTTTGAGCCTTTGAGCTTTGCATTCTTGACCAATTCTTTGCAGCCAAATAGATAGAAAACTCTTCCCTTCACTTCACAATAAAATTAAATTCAAATGCATTTACAGGACTATAGCAACCAGGTCTTCACGAAAACCATCAAAATTCATGAGTCATCCTAAAACCACAAAGGAAGCTAAGAATGCTGCTCAAGGCCATATGTCTCACAAAGAAAGAGCATTGCTTTTTAACTGGAAGCACTGAGCCTGGTTGTTATTTGAAAATTAATAGGAGAGCTTCTCTGTTACGGTGGTGTTTTCTTATGTCTCAATATCATCCAGCACAGCAACACTGAATCAGTACACAAAAAACCCAAAGGTGAGAATGGCCGAAATCAAATGTGAAATGAATGGGACTGTTTTCATTGTCCAAGCTGATTGAAATGCAGAACAGTCTTTTCAGTTATTTAAAACCAGTTTCACTTCACTTGTGAACGACTGAATTTGGTTTGAGACAAAATGATTTACCTTTTAATGAAAAGCCCCACATTGGAAAGATGGTCATCAAGTATAGACTCAAAATATAGTATCAAGATCAAATGCTTACTCATGGGCAACTGCTGAAAAAACCTTGAACTATATAAATTAAAAACAGATGCTTTAAATTAAAACACATAAATTACCGATGCTGATATTACTATAAATTTCAGTGATGAAAATACATCACTCAAGACTTTAAGGGAGATTCTAAAGGTTACGTATAGGAGTATTTTGTATTATTAAACAAAGTGTCACCTGAAGAAGTTCCCTGGAAGAATGTAGGAGGTAAAGTATCTCAGGTTATTGTGAAATGATTCAACTACTATTACTGTTTTTATTCTGAGTCGATGTTGTATATCTTAGGCATTTCTTTGTTTAGTTTCTGGTGTGTATCTGGAGTCTGAACATAGAGCCCCATGTAGCTCATTCTATTTCCAGCTGGACATAGACTTTCTCCCTATCCCCTATACAGAGAACACAGCTGGAATCAGTAACATCTCTGCAAATGAACTGAACTTTTAAGTTCAACCATTGTATCATACTTCAGGCTGC
This sequence comes from Morus bassanus, assembly GCA_031468815.1. Lineage (NCBI taxonomy): Eukaryota > Metazoa > Chordata > Aves > Suliformes > Sulidae > Morus > Morus bassanus. The sequence goes on along the minus strand of CM062575.1, from coordinate 8,608,991 downwards.
TTAGTGGCTTTCAAATCCTAGTGTAATTTGGTATTATTTCCACTAAATAATGGTCAGAACTTGTATATATGTATGGAAGGCTTCCATGTCCTCAGGACAGTGCACTACTTAAAAATATCATTTATCTGAAGCAAACAGTAAAAACAAAAGCTGTATTTATAGCTCATTATTTTAGAAGGGTGACATTAACATCCAGCTGGAGTATTAGAATGTTGCGTTAAGCAGTTTGGTTTTGAACAGTTTGAAACAGTGCAACAGTGTTGAAAACCATATATCAGTATAATAAACAGATGTTATAAATATATAAAATATGTGTATACATGTATAGCTGAACTTTGTGAGTGCACAAATATATATGTATTCTCACACATACATGCATGTGAATATAGACATTTTCTTAACTACACACATATGAAGCACATTTTATTAAGAGAATCCAAATTTTCATATATTTATTCTAGCTGTTTATATGAAAACTTCTTTGGCTTCTTTTAAAATCATTTTCAGACTTTTTTATTATGACCACCAAATATTTATATTTAATATTCTATATCTAGTAAACTGTTTCTCATCTAGGACTTTACTAGATACAGATGAAGCATTGCTTAAAGAGAAGAAAAATCAACTCATAAAAAATGCACCTTGTAAATACCATAAAGTATTTGTTCATGAGTTTCTTTGAATTCTCTGTTTGTATTATTATTTTTAACAGTGACACAATCAGTGGGAATGCAGTATCAACAACTGGTGTAACCAGAGGTGGAAGAGGGAAAAATGATAGAGATTCCCTGATATCTTTCCATGCTGCAATATTTGAAGAACATTTGAGGTACTCGTGGTCCTTGATTTATAAACTGACTGCACATTCTTTTTCTGATTCCCCCGTCCCACACACACACCAATTTCTATTTCTGTATGAAGGAAGATATTTTTTACTGTAAATTGACATTAGGTTCTTGATGACTGAACTGCCTGAAGATAATTTGTTGGTTTTGGACATCCAGCTCCCATTAATTTATCATAGGATTGGGCATCAAACCCTTCAGGTATCTTTGGAAGTATTGAAAAATAGCGTTACAGAAACAGGAATCTATACTCAGGGGGTTTTCTGTTCATTTAAAACAGTACTTGTAAATAGCAAAATTAGTTCATTCAGCAGTGAAAATAATTCATTCACTGTCTGCCTCAGTTATGCTCTCTGTCTCTAAAGGCAGAACTAAAGTGACCTAGCATGGTTTGCAAAGCCCAGATGATTGCCCATGATGCTTTTCTTTATATATAACGGGGAGCTTAAAAAATAACTTCCTATGTCAGGAAGCTCTACCAGATTATCTTCAATAACCCGATGATAGGATTTCACCAACCTGCCATATATTATGTCCCATGACTTCTCCTGTAACTAAAACATAGCTTCCGGAAAACAACCAAGCTAGAGAGCCCCCAATTTTCTTGATAGTTTTTGCCCATGGATAATCACAAGCACTGTTAAAAACATAACATCTTACTTGTATCTGTAGTTCACCCAGCTGTAACATCTTTCATGTCATTATACCCTTTTTCAAAACATATAGAAAAATGCCCAAGCGACAAAGTTTCGAGTATTGCTCCCACCCTGCCTGCACTTCACCTCCTGGTGACCACCATCCTCCGCCATTTCAGTAGAACAACCTTTTAAAAATAAGACCATGTATTTTCCTAATCCATGTTTTGTCATTCTTCCTTTCAAGCTTATGCAGCAATTTGAAGCTGCGCTAACCTTCCTATGACCTTGAAAAGGTAAGGGAAAACCCTATGTTAACAATTCTTCTTTCCCCTTATTTGGGTAAACTAGAAGCCATGAGAGCCTTTTATTGACTTTCACTATAGTTTTCACCCTTGGCAGTACAACTGAACCTGCCCTGACCTCTTTTGACCAAGCGCCTTTGTGCAACAAACGGTTCAAAGCATCTTGCAGCCAGATGTGAGCCCCCACACCCTGAGTGTATACGCTTGACTGTACAGATCTCCTGCTACCTCCCCTGACTGCTTGTACCGCCAGCAATCGCCTTCATCTTGCTGCCAGCTGGCCTGATTCTGAGATAAGACCCACTGGCCGGGTTAAGAAAATGACACCTGATCATGGGGCTGGTCTTGTTCCCATGAGCTGCACCCTCTCTGAAGGCTCAGTTGTGTCTTGAAAAACCACTCCATGCTGAAGGAAATAAAAGCAGCACCTTCCACAGGCCATGGGAGGAACGCATGCAGCCCCTCTCTCCTCCCATTCTAGCAGGGCTTGCTCTGCACGTTCCTCAAAGGAGCAGAAGACTGCATTTGTGTCCACCCCAGCTACAAAGGGGCACACTGTGGGTAGGAAGAGACTCCTGAAAGCATGGACCTGTGTAATGCAATCTGTCCATCTGCTTATCACTGAATAAAATAAATTTCTCCTTTTTACATATGGACAGTCATCCCTCAGCCTGCCTGGCAACAGCTCACGAAGATCTCGCCCATCATCCCATATTTTTCTCTCAAAGACTGTCCATACAAACTCCTAGTATCTTGTGATTTATGTAGCATCAATGTGCCTAGAGCTTGGGTACTTGGTTAGGCAGCTAATTTTGATCTCACGGCTGTCACGATGTAGACAAACCCAGGTGAATATAGTCAAACAGAACGAAACAACAGTCCCTCACAGACTTGACACTAGCACTGAATGTACACTGACTTTGGCAGGCTTTGGATTAGATAGTATAGTCTTCAGGATTGTTACCAGCTCTTATCAAACTTCTTTGAATCACACTCTTCTTGTTGTGTTCATTGTATTAATTTGCCCTAGATTTCTATGAGCAAGTACAGTTGGTTTTCTTTCCTGTCACCAGCCGTTTCAACCACTTTCCAGTCTTTTGCACTCTTATGATGTATCCAGATTCTGAGCTCTAACAAAGTACTGCTTTCATTCCTATTTTGATCCTATTTTAATCTTATTTTGACTCATTTCTCAATAGACTTAGATGTCCCTGTGTCTGTCAGCAACAAATATTTGTTTATCAGCTTTTCCCCTGACTCACACAGTGTTGAAAACCTCAACACTACTCATTGCAAACAGCACTTCTGACTTCTTATTTACTCTAGGGTTCTCCTTATACTTAGCTGCCATCTCTGTCTCCCTGCTCCACTTGACTATATCCAACATCTGGAAAGCAGATCTATCCCTGAAGACAATCTGACTCACATTATCTGGAAATAGCCTGGTTCCATTATAACAAGACCTTCACTGCCCCATTGCCTTCATGGCTGAAAGACATCTCAGCCAATGGGGGCATGGATTAATGTCCTGAAGGGAAAATGTGCAAACCTTCTAACGAGCTTTTTCTTCTCTGTATGAAAGAACCATCAGCAGCTGAAGCTTCCTTGTAATTCTTCAATTAGGCACTCAAAATTAATTTCTATTCCCTCCAAAAATGAGACTCATGCAATAACAAACCCACTCTAAAAATTCTTGTTTAGTAACAAATCCGCTAAAAGAGAAAGGGTTGCAACCAGGTTTGATCTACAAGCCAACCAAACTCCTGCCAGTAAATACTGACATATTCTTACCTGTCAAAAACAAAAGTGGGTATTTTTAAGTTTAAATATTCACATACCTATGAGATTTTCAGCCAGCTCTACAGGATGTAATATTGCTGATAGTCCTTGAAAAAAAACAACCAAAATATGAAACCTTCTTTCTCACCCCTTCGACCCCCGTCAACACTGTTCATTTGGATCAGGTGTTTTTGAAGTTTGCACATGGCAGTCTCATTTGCATTTAATGTCCTTCAGATTACTTCCTTTTTGTTGTGCTAAACACCTCTCTCAGTTGAGTCTAATTTGATGAGGTCATGCTGTGACTCCTGACCCTTTGGGTTCTAAATGAAACCATCTGACAAAAAAAGTAAGCAGAGTGAGTCTTTTGCCTGTTCATGGACATTTGATATTTGCAGATGTGCAGCAAGTTTTACAGACAGCTCTTTTGCCAGGCTGACGCTTGATTGGAGAGGTGGAAATAAGTGAATTCCTAGAGAGAATGAAATATTCCAAAAATAAATAGGTCATGGTAATCCAGTCTGCACAGCTCCACTAGCTAAAATAAAAATAAATCAGAAGTAAATATGGTCCATTATCTAAGTCAAGGGAATCCTAAATTTCAGCAAAGCTTTTCTACCCCCAAAATGACTTAATATCTTGGTGTTTTCTTCGAATGTTTGTGAATGGAAACACCTGCATTGCTTGGCACAGAGACCCTGGGATTGTTTGGTGGCTCAGAGGTAGCCCATCGCACACACAGGAACCCTCCACCTGCTTTGGGCTGATACACCCACTCGGCCGCAGCATTTATTGAAAGACTGAAGAGGTGCATGTTTATTTCCAGTTGTCTACAGCCTGTATTAAAGAAGAGGTCAGCCTGGATGGTCTCGCAGTCCTCATCTGGCCTTAAAAGTCTGGATCTGTTACTATGGCTTTGAAATGCCCTCAAGCACTGATCACTTCATTCCGGGCTAATTTTATGTAGAGAGAGTCACTGGAACATTAACACATATGGTCAAATAAAGAGCCAAAACGCTATTCCAGACTGTTCTGGCCCCAAAATAGATCTGAGTTTTACTAGAATATTATGATATAAAACTGGAAAAGGAAATAAGTAAGCTCAGAAATTTCTTCAGAATATTTTTTCAGTGTTCCTCTGCTCATCACCCATTACTTTGAGAGGCTGGAAGGAAGACCATGCTTAAATAATATTTGGGTTTTAGCCAAAATACACTGAAACTGTCAGAAAGACCTCATCAGTGAACATTAGATGAGGCCATATATCTCTTTTTATTTGTAACTCTTCCTGTGCCAACCCTCCCTGCTTCCACATACAGACGTAATTTTCCCTAGGAACTCTATGGCTAATTGTACAGCTGCCTGTGGAATGCATGCCCTCCATAGCAAGACTATTTCAGAATTATCTGACTGTAGTAAATCATCTTGAGATATACTGTAATTAAGTAGGAATATGCAAAGCATCAGACAGATTATCTTTGAACTGCATCAAAGTACATTATATTATAAAAAAATTAGGAAAATCTGTAGGTCATATATTCACTAAACTCCTCTACCTTATATGAAAATGAGTCATTTTCCATCATACCCTGGGGGTGAGGAGGCTGTCAGATGAAGAAATAAAAGACACTGCTAGTTAAGAAGAGCAGACCATGCCAAATCACTAATTAAAATTTAGATTTTTTTGTGTAGAGAGCAGGTGCATATGCTAAAAGCTATTCCAGAACCGGACTAACTTTTACCTCACTTTTTTTTTTAAAATGCTATTTTACAGACCTGAGTAAGGTCCTCAGAGACTGAATGTATTATTGAACCAAAGTTTTACATGTACACACATAAAAATGGAGCATTCACCATTGCACCTTCATTTTCAAAGACCATATTTTCAATTAATATGGCAGCTTCTGAAAGAACAGATTACAGAAATCAATTTAAAAATAATGTTTAAATTGGTATCATTGATCAGATTATGTTTGTAATATTCAGGACTGAGATACAGATATATAAATATATTTAGTTACATCTTAACACAGCCTTGATTCTTGCAGTTTCAAGACCCCATGTCTTTTCAGTTGTCCACTAAATTAACTGTGTACCTAATAAGGGGTCAGAAGAAATTTATTGTCATTGCTGTGTTCATTATTATAGTTCTAGGAAACTTCACCTACCTGAATCTGAGCTATGTTTTTCATTTATATATTAATTGTATAGACCAGTGGTCGAAATGGTTCTTTAGAAGTAAAGCTGTTGTGAATAGAGAGGAGCAGTGGTAGGAATTACAGCCAAGCAGCCATAGCAGTCCTAGTAACTACAACCTCATCAGCACTTACAGAAATGTGAACTATTTTGACACATCCATTTATATTCATACATCCCCAAATCCTCAAAATTATTTGGAAGAGCTTTACTCCCACTGCCTTCAACAGGAATCACAGGACAAATCATGGGAGGAACTGTACCATGCTCTGCGTGAGAGATGCTGAAAACCCCAAACTCCACAGGAATCCAAGAGAATCTGAAGGACTCACCTGCTACAACATCCATCCCTCGGGTGTCCACAACTGCATGGCCAAACTGAGGAACTGAGGTTTGAGTAGCAGCTCAATCCTGGGCACGTCTTGGAAAGGGGAGATTCAAATAGTAAAAAAATTAAAGACATACATATGTACAGGGGACAACATTTTAATGTCAATGTTTCAACTTAGAAATGTAGGAATCTAAACTTGCATCTGAGCGCATTCTGGAATTACATGTAAAATGCATATTCATCGGGATTATAGCAAATTTGGACCTAAAGAAAGAGTGGGATTTTCCTTGTGTTTTGTGCACTGCAAGAGAGGTGGGTTAGAAACACATGCATGCCTGCTAGCAAGTGAAAGCCTGATGATACCTAAACCATTGGGGGCTTTTTCCAAAAATGATTTATCCTTATATTACTTGGAGATTACTCATGTAATCCTTTTTGTAAAGCTGAAAGAAACTGTAACGTGCTTCCTACAAATATTCATCTGAATCCTTAAATGATTTTTCTTTTTTTGCTATGTTCACATGCCTTTGGTGCTTTTTTTCCCAAGGAATTCCTGCAAATGCATTGACAGGCTCTGAAAGAACACTTTTTCAGCAAACATGCTGGAATACTATTCTTTGTCTGAGTTTTTATAATTATTATTCACATTACAGAAGTCTTCAGAGATGCCAATCAGGCTACGAGCCCTATCATGGCAGATCAAATTCGAATGACAAGAACTGTACCAGAAACCTGATCCTGTGTGTAACACTCCCAATTACATGCATGGCTCTTCCCCATGGAGGCAGAAATTAGCTGCTTCTGTAACCCTCCTGGTTCTGGGTTGAAAGAGACATGAGACAACAAAGATTGTAAGTGAAAGAACAATATGAACATTAATATTCCTTTAGCTTTTAAAGTTTAAATCATGAATTTGACTATGAAATAATGTCAGCTAAAATGGTCTCAGTAGGTCTTCTGTGAATAACCCTTTGATTTGAAATATTCCGGTTTTCATGGCAACAGTGGATATGAGAAACTCTGTTGCTGGTGTGTTATGCCACCATGCAAAAAAAAAAAAAAAAAACAAAACCACCAAAAAAACCCCCACAGGGAGTAGAGAGCTGAGAAATTTAATAAAACTTGCACAAATCAAAGGCATGCAGTAGGTGGACAAGACCATTTTGTTGAAGTCAGGCTCTACTCAGTTAATAAACGGGGGGAAACTCTAACACAGAACCCCACAAAGGCACTCCTTGCTTTACCTCCTGTCCTGGAAGGGGGCTGCCTGGCAAAGCAAATAAAATTTTGTCACATGACATGTATTTTCCTAATAAAAAATTTCAAATAAAGATAAAATTTCAAACAGCAAAGTTGAAGTCCTGAGCAGAATAAATTTGGACGCCATATCCATTTCAAAAATCCACGTCAAAATTCAGTATAATAGGCAGCTAGGAACAATAAAATAAGTCCATATGGGCTTGGATCAACCTAGTAAAAGTATGCTATGCTGAAGGGCTGAGGCCAGTTATTCAGCTATTATCTGCCTTTAGTGACCTTGAGACGTGATCACTTGATTGCACCAAAGTCAAATTTTCCAGGCTCACTTCTTCACGTCTGTGAAGTTGCAATCTTTGAGTATCCCAACATATGCCAATTTCTTCCAGGATATCAACTCACAGACAGTGGTGGTGCACTGTCCCACAATGGCAGAGACTGTGGCAAACAAATTCTGACACTGAATCTCCAGCACAAGCGAGGCAGAGGGTATGCTGTGGAAGGGTGAAGCTTTACTTGTTCATATTGCAAGTCTGGTTTAAGCTGCTCATTTTTATCAGCATAGCTGAACTTTTTATTGACTTCTGACAGCATTTTAGAAGTGATTTCACTTCTCAGGGGATTATTGGAAATATGTTCTTTGTCTGAAGCCCTTTTAGAAAGCCACCCTCCTCTCCAAGAAATTACTGCACTTCAAATCACATCTTGTTTAGGTCACAACAAAAAAATAGCAACAGCCCAGCCTGCATCCCTACAGACTGTGTGTCAGGATTACTGATGATATGCAAAACAACCTTGTTTGAAAAAAAACAAGCCTAAAGACCCCGTTTTACTTGTGTAAAGTGACTGTCTCACCTAGCAGAGCAGGAGCCCCCTACCACAGAGGCAACTCTGCTGCAGGGTGACAGCAGGGATAACTGCTCGTGCCCCACTCCTGGTGTACCTTTCCTCACCCTGTCCCCAGGGATGTGCCGGAGAATGGTGATGAGCTTTGCCCTCCTTGCGGGCACCCGTCTTGGGCTGTGATGCTGTGGACGGCTCTGGGGGCCCATGGAGATGGGTGAAGAAGGCTCCACTGCAGCCCACCCCGCCATGTCTGTGTCAGCCCAGTGGTGTGGTGGGAGAGCGGAGAGGTTGTCCTGTCCCACAGCTCTCCATGGAGGCCCCACAGCTCCACCTGAGGGCCACAGCAGGACCTCGTGTTCAGAATTCGTCTTCCTTCTTGGTCTGAAACAGCCCTATTTTGTCAACCCTCAGGACATGCTGCAATGCACATTTGTTTTCCCAAACTGAGAAAAACTGGGAGAACTCTGGCAGGAGATCACAAAGACTGGAAATTTCTTTTCATCTGCTAGGTTATGATTTATGTTAATGATTGGGCAAAGGAAGGAGGGGGACTTGAGAACAGGCTGTCTGTATGGCAAGGAAATCTCTCCAGACAGTAGGAAGGAGCACTCAGCACCAGGCGCAGGCACCACTGCCTGCCTTGAAAATAAATAAGCCACGAGAAAAGGCAGGTGAATGCATGGCAGATCCATTGGACAAAATCCTCTCTCTGCAGAGAGCGCAGGAGAAGCAATCGTTGCTATTCCTTGTAAATTGTATCCGGAGACATGCCAGAGTCTGCAGAGGGAAATCCAGTCCCTGCAGAGATCCCCTGTGCAAAATATATTTCTTTGAGTTTTGCTCAGGAGACCAGGATTTGGCTGCAAGACACAGGCAAAAGTAAAAGTTCAAATGCAGTGACAATTACGTATGACAGGAAAGCTGTTCTTTTCCTCTGCCTCAGAGTGAATTTCTTTCTGAAAATGCTACTTATTTCATTGTACACTGAGCTCGAATGCTTCAGCACTGTAAATTTCAAGACTGAGACACAAATAAGAGAATGATATCCATGCAACTTCAGCTGCAGCTTCTTAGAAGGGCAGGAGAAAGACCCAAACACTGAAACACTTAAGTCTAGATCTTCCAGGGACCAATAACATCATTCCCAGTTTAGCAGCCAATAATTAGCATTTCAGCTATGTATGCTAGCATGGATTCAGCAGTGAGGTGAAGGGGATCTTTACCCTCTCTAATCATTGGGTATCCTTCAGGGCTCACCAGTCTGCCTGCACAGGGTGAGCCTGCGTCCGTGCTCAGGCCCTGTCTTAGTGGCTCTCTGCTGCACAGAGATGCAAACACACACTTGGGCTAAGCTTCAGCTGACCTCTGCTTCCACGGGAAGGACCGTGCTGTGGGGCATACCTGGGTTTTGCTGGTGTGACTGGGAGGGGTACAGGAGGAGGACAGCCAAGACAACAGCCAGTATCCAGAGTTGGAGTCTTTCTAGAAACTTGGGATGAGATTCCATGGACAACAACATCACACAAATCCCAGTGACAAGAGACTGTCATTGAGGAACCACTTTTGAACCCCTCGAGCCAACCAAGGGAAAACACTGTGTATAGAAGCTCTGTGGGGTCTGAATGGTTGCTCAAAACAGACCTGTTAATGGCCGATGCTACCCACCGCAGCCCCATCTCAGCAAAAGATATAGCAGAGGTGACCTTCCACTTAGAAAACCCTAAGGCTATACTTTACTCTGAAGGTCCCTTTATAAACTACTGTGAAAACACCAGAAACAAAACTTATATCCAAGAATCTTAAGGACTTTCTGCACATTAATTAACCCCACAGCACCCAGAGTGAGACAGGAAAGTGTAATTAAACTAATTAAGTCACAGACAAAGGAGAGGAATGGGGGGTTAAGTGCCTTGCAGATGGAGGGACTGGAACCCAGGCTTTCTGGCTCGCAGTCTTGGTTCGACTTCCCGGGAGTACTGGAAGTGAAACTTTCCCTGTAGAGCTGTCGCTCTATGAAATCAGCTTGGCAGTGTGTGACAGACATAATCCTTTTCCCATATGTTTTATTTTCTATAAATAGAAAGACATCGCATTAGCATTCTGTAACTTCATGAGATAAGGAGAATGAACAAACAGACAAACAAATATCTGAACTATTTCCAGAGAATTGCCTGAAATTCCAGGCAGCCCAGGAGGACAGCACTGGATTCAGCCGCTTTTTTCCCAGTTTGACACCACCTGCAGTGCCAGTGACTGGGAAAATACTTCTCCAAATGGCAAGGGGTGGTTGAGCCCCTTACAACACACTGCACTGCTGGGGGTGAAACAGGCTGCGTACCACAAAGCAGTATTTCGGTTGGGTTGTATCACAGAAGCTGTGTAATCCCAATCCTAATATTTGGCAAACCACAGCCACAAAACAGACAGATGAAATATTTTTCATGTTTGGGATGTTCACACCCCACGTCATAAAAGCTGTAACCCTCCCGGTATTCCTGTGAAAATATGATGGCTTTTTTACCATTGTTACGGTAGCAGTACAGGACATTTCTATGACCAATGTTTCTGAAGATACAATACTGTTGGGACCGTTCTGAACCATTTGTCATGGTATAGACTTGCAAAATAGAAAATAATATGTCCTTGACATTAAACATGTAATATGCAAACTCTCTATTATTTTAGTTCCACTTAAAATAAACTTTCATATGATTAGACAAGGGAAAAAAAAGGACTGTATTTTGTATTTGATAATTTGCTGTAGGTTTCTTAAACAGAATAAAACATGCAAGAACTGCCACACTAAACTGGATGTGGAATCATATTCTCCAGCACTTTGCTCAACAGTAGCTAGTAACAAACACTGTAAAGGAACATGAGCAGAAGCCTGCATAACAAATAGGAAGGACTAGAAAGCAGCAGCTTCATTTCATCCAGAAATTTGAATTTTCAAACCCAGATTTTTTTTCCAGTGCAGAATTAAAATAAAACTTATGAAAAATTCGAGACAAAACAAAAGGAGACAAAATTTTCCTTGTGAAACAGGGACCTTAGGTGGAAGACACTACCTGGGGTGAATGAATTAGGCACTTCACCATTGTGGATAGACATCAATCAGTATCTTCCCATCTTCAGCAGAAAACTCTTCCCCAAAATGTTTGCAAAAATACTTCAGATGTAACAAAATTACATTTATCTCCTCCTCCCCCCCCATGTATTTTAATAAGTTTTGGACTATTATGGAACTTTTAAGTCTGCTTCCTTCCTCATCTGATTAACATCTCAGTTTGCTGCCTTTCAGTATCATTGAACACTTTGTTAATATTATATGACTTGGTAAGAGGACAACTGAATCTCCCTTCTGTATAGAAAATACTCATTTTAGACCACCTGCTTTTTACATTTTCTCTCTCTGAAGTAAACCATCTCATTCTGCATCACACCGAAAGCTCACCACAACCCTAACTACTGCAGTTTCCTAACCCAGTCCCCAACCTGCTGCAGCACCTGCCCTCCGGTCTGCCCCAGGGATGGGTTAGCCCTTCAACCAGCAAGGGCCATGTGTTTGAAAGACACTGCTGGGTGCACACATGCACACATGCAGTGACGTGGTTCCTTTCCATAGAAATTTCTAGGCATTTAAAGGATTCTCAAGAGTACAAGGTCCCACAAAAAAAACTTATTTCCATTCTAATACATCAATGACTCATTCTATCAGTGATTAAAAATAACAGGCTGGGGACGGGGGATAAATATACCCCAGCTCTTTTTAAAATAAGAACCCTACCAAAATCACAGGGAAAGAAAAAATTTCTAGCACGCTGTCATACCAAAATTATATGAATGCCTAACTCCAGGAGGATAATTACAGTATAACACAACTTGAAAAGTTTTTCATGTGTCTGTCAGGATCTTTTTCCCATAGTGAATTTTTGCCACAGGCCAATGAACGGCTTTAAAAAACAAGCACTTTTTCTTCAAAGAGGATATCTGTGATTACTGCATGATCTCAGGAACAACTGTAGAAGCTCCGGATAAGATTTATCTTTGTCATTTGCCACGAGCGTACAGTGCTGGGTTTTGAAGCCACCTCAGTCCTCGCCTGGACCCCCAGCACTCGCCACCCATGCCAAACCCAGCTCCAGGCTCAGCTTTTCAGACAGGCGCTCATGCCAGGGTAGGCTTTTGGGCTACAGTGTCCCCAGTCTGGTCCACAGGCCCCTGGGGGCTCAGCCCCTGCTGGGACATCAGGTCCCAGCCGCACAGGTCTTAGGAACCTATTTTATACCACACAACGTGGCACCTATCTATATACATTTCAGTTTCCTCTGTCTAAAGCTCTGGTTAAGTTGAACAGTGAATTCCAGCACCTTAGAAAAAGGTAGGAAAATACATAGGAGTGTAGGAAGGTACGGACCAAAGTGCACACAAACATCTTAAAATGTCATAATATTCTCTATAGGAGCCAACACACAAACTGTGCTTAGAACACCAATAAAGTATTTTCCAGAAATGGTAAGATAATTAAGTATAAAGAGCATCTCTTCGAAACAGCTAAGTCTTGAAATTAAGCCATTGAATATCTCTATAGAGATGCACAGTTATGATTTTTATTATTTCCACAATCAACAAAGCGCTCAAAAATTTAGCTCTTGCACAGAAACTTTTCCATACTTGAAATGAGTTTTCTGAGGGACAATCTTTACTTTGGCTAGTAAATAAATCAGAGTTAATCAATTTTAAAAGATTATTTTAAAAATTAAATAAACCATGAAACTCTTACAGTTTATTCTTAACCAACTGTACAGCTGGTGGAACACCTTCAATCATATTTCAAATATTTTCTTGCAACATTTTTGGAGAAAAGCAGTTTTTGCCCTTCATTTAATGTTGTCCTTCCCTTTCCTTTGTTTTATTGAGCTCAATCCATCAACAGCCTTTGAGAGTAGATCGTAACCAAGAGAGGGTTGTTTGTACAAAATTACAAACTCCGGTTCATATTATATGTTTGATTCATGTCTCAGCTTGCCCAAGATAAGCCTATTAAATAGCATTCCAGACAGCAGCTCTGCCCAAGGGAGACACTTGTCACTCCCTTGGAGGACTACCACTGGGAGACCATCAAATCTGTAACTCTATGCCACCTTGAACTGCTGAGCTGCCTCCAAAGGAAAATGCTCTCCGAGTACAAGGTACCCAAAATGCTGAGCAAGTGAGCAAGATTCGAGGTTGCTACTGGAGCATGTGACAAGGAGACAGGATGAGTTACCAACAAGGGACTTCACTCCTTATGCCCTTTCCAGAGTGTGTAAGGGGTATACTCAGGCTAATTTTGGATACTCAGGTTAGGGTAGGGTCTGCTCAGATTAGGAGACAGTGTCTGTCAGGACATTTCCGTGATCTCTAATATGATCAATACCATGTCTAATACTTGAACAACTTCAAGGAATCTCATAGTTAAGAGTCATGTGCTAATCTCATTTAAAAAAATCACATGCTAAACTCATTGTTTTCCTGTAACATCATCCCAGGATAAAGCAGGAGACCAGACCATGCGCAGCCCCTGCAGAGCCTTGGGAAAGCACTCGTAAACGACTGGTGGGAGTTTGGGTGATCTTAGAGGTCACAGCTTGAGAGGACCCCAGTGTGCCTCTCAGACCTGAACCCAGAAATGGCAACTAAATTGTAGCCAGACACAGAGGAGTCAGTAGGACCACCTGTTGGATAAAATTGTGTATTTAAATGGTGACTAAACGCTCTTACGACAAGAGCAGCCCAGGGGTGAATGCCCAGCATGGCCGGGCCCTGTGCAAACACACACCACAGCAGTCCTTGCCCTGAAGAACACGCAGTGGAAGAGTCATCGCCTCTGCAGCACGCAGGGCTCGGGCAAAATGCAAGACTTCAAAGGGAGATTTGACTTTGATAGAGAGTGAGTAGGGGCTGCTGAAGAGGGACCTGTGCTACAGAACAACTAAGCATGTGCTTCACATTTCAGAAATTATATGCCAAAAAAGACTTCACAGATGAAAAAAGAAAGGAAGAAAAAAAAAAAAGGCAGCATACAAAGGTCCTGGGCATCAAGACTCTTCTTAAGGTAGTGTTTCCGAGCCCCATACACTCTATGACATTGTAGTCTGAAAACTGCACTGTTTGCATTTAAATAAAAAATATTCTTTTTATCCCATTTGGACTTATTTAGCAACACCTCTCCTGAGATGTGAAAGAATGCAGATAAAACATCCAATATGATCCTTACCAAATACAAATTACATTAATTTGTCCTTTGGAGAATAACCTTTAACCATTACAAAATACACTCTACTGGCTTTCTTGCTTTCCCCACCCCCACCTTTCACTGTTTTCTTGGACTTCTGAAGCAGATTTTATTGAATAGATCACACAGGTTTATACAGTTATAGCTTGCTTTCATATATATTTCAGAAAGAAAATCATAAATATGACCTCATATGTTAATAAATCAATTATGGAATGCTGTTTTACACATATGCTCAAAACATGACCTCTTCCAAGTTCTCTTAGAGCAGAAAGTTGGAGTTTAGATTTAAGGCACTTTAGCTTTAAAGATATTGGGAATAATATTTTCTGGTAAATATTAAGCAAAACGATTTTTCTGTTAAGTTTTATCTTGCCTTCAGTGGTTTATTAAAGCTTGCTCAACACCACCGTTTTAGTTACACATGAATAAGTCTTAACCTTACTTTTCTTCAATAACAAAAAATGCTGTTTAGTAGCTATAACTTACTTAACCACTTTTGAGTTATGAAGGGGTAAAGCAGAAGCAGGCTGTTTTATGTACGCTGTTTTGCACTCTCAGAGGCAAATCAGTGCTAAAGCATTTTCATTTTATAAAACAAAACAATGCTGGTGACTCACTTGTAATGAGGACTTACATAATTGCTTTTTTGGGAGTTTGACAAAAAAAAAATGTGCAGCAGCCAATCCATGCAACTTCTAAAACGGAGAAACAAAAGATGCACAGAACACTTTTGATTCTATTTTAAGTTTAATTCTCTACTAAATTTCATCCTGGGCTCTAATGTAAAAATGCTAGTTTTATTGTTACATGCCTGAAGGAGATGAGATAATGTTAAAAAACTTTTGATATAAAATAAAACCACAAAAAATATTTGTTGTTTTTTTCTGTAGTCCCTTTATGGTTTCCATTGCCATGATATCTGAGTAAAATAGCATTTTTACATAGCAACTCCCCCTCTGAGGCTGTGCTCCTGTTCTGTTTTGGGGAATTGATGCACAGAGACTGAAAGCCAGATGCAGGAGAAGGACACAGACTGCTGCTGGCCTTGGGTAGAGCGGAGGCTCTGAAGTCCAGTTTGTTGAAATTGAACTCAGTTGAGATCAAAGGAGTTCAGAAACCGAGTTGCTCTTCCTAACATCTATAGATGTTTTCCTGTTCAGTCTCCAAACTCCCATGTGCCTACAGCTGGGTACACACTCATGCCAGGACCTGCATCAGTTATACAACCTATAGGTTGTAAGATTGCACCTTTTCTGCCTGGTGCTTGCACTTACCAAGCTGAAGATGGCTTCTGCTGGGGAGCAACATGATAGAATTATTTCACCATACCCTCTACCACATGGAATAACGTGGAATAATGTGGAAAACAGGTACCTGAAACTGCGGAGAAGCATGTAGTTAAGCAGAGCCATGCCTGTGCTGAGCAAAGGGCAGGATATCCCCCTTCCCCTCACCCGCAGGGTGGACAGGGAAGAAGTTTAACAAAACAACTGATCAAACTTAAACCCCAGGTTTTCTCTACCTTTCCTGCTTTAAAAGCAATCCCTGAGCAATCAACACAACTGTATTACAGTGTTTGTGTTCAGCAGACCAGAATTCTCCCTTCTGATAGGAGCTACGCTAGTTTACATCAGCCAAGAATCCTGCTTCTGTATCTCATCACACCTAATATCAACACACCGTCCAACCATATACAGTGAAAAAACACCTTCTTCGAGTTGAATTGCTCAGTACCTGGCAGGATATATGTCTAGGCACTTAAAAACCTGCCTTCAGAGCTGGATGCCGAGGGAATTAAAAAGAGCGCGAGTGTATTGCTATCAGGACACTTGTGAGAAGTAGAGAGCCTGTTACTGTATATTTCAGAGAAAACAGCACTATTAAAGGACACAAACGTGATACTCGATTTGGATGTTTTCCCATGTGGATGAAAGGAATCACTCCTCGTGCAATTCTGAAAGAAACGGATTAGATTTATGCAGGCAAGTATCAGCTTGTGATTAGCATTTAGGTGAGGATGCAGTAATGTGCTACAGGAAATATTGGTGTGTGCGTTTTCTGTTTACTTTCATTATCTAATGTGCTCTGCATTAGGCTGGGAAAGACAGAAGTGGTTATCTGGGAGATTTTTAAGCCCTTGTAGATTTATTAGTCTTTCCTGACAGAGGAATTGGACGTACTACTTCTTCATAACACAGTCTTTTTGGATGGACTTATAAAATGCCTTCCAAGCAGTTTCAAGCAGAGAATCAGTCTGTCATTGTTCTGCTTGGAACAGGTATGAAAAGGTTTGAAGAACCAGTTCCGGCCGCCCCGCCCCCCCCCCCGAAATTTCCATCTCACAAAAAGTATTTGTTTTAAGAAGTAATGTTGGCTTTCAGGAAAAGTTCAATCACAGAAGTGCATAGGGGGGTGTATATATACACATATATGCACATATGTATACGCACACACACGTATGTATTTTTTTCAGTTGAATTGGGATAAAACAAATCTGAGGTTTTACATTTTTCATTTATCAAGAAAATCTGTTACCAAAAGCTTCATTTCTGGCAACATTTGTGTTGAATCCTACAGGGACATTTACCTTCAGGTAACCTCTTTGTATAATTCATGTCTTCATTACAGCTAATGGGGAGATAGACTGGTTAGTCACTACCTCGGAAAAAAAAAAAAAAAAAAGGAAAAAAAAAAAGCAGCCAAGACTGTTGTATAAAAGCTCAGAAATCCTTTCATGCACTGTCTAGGCTTGGAATATAGAAGGAAATCTCTGCCAAGAAGCAAAGGATGTTGAAACAGAATCATGCAATGTGTTAATGCCGCAGGGCATTGGAAGTAAGATGCCAGGGACTTCAATCAGAAATTGAATGATCTTTGTGATATAGCAAAGAGGATGGAATAACATCAGAGAACTGTGCACACAATGGAAAGAAACAGCATAATCATTTGTCATCACTCCAAGCAAACGAGTGCTGGCAATGACGTTTTCTGCACCAACCTATTCATGTCATAGTTTGAGGTTCAAATACCTTTCAGTAGCAGATCCCACCAGCAACATCCTCCGATGGCATGGAAATTTGCAGCAATATCCACCTCATCTGACACTTCAAAGGACTTGTGCTCTGGTCCTCAGATAGTTAAGTGTGGATACGCTAAGGTAGCTATGAAATCAGATTAACTTAAAGAGCTTGTATAATTCACAGCCTATTAAGTTAACCCAATTTCAAAACTGGTTCCACTTTGCATGAGAATGGACATCTGTGGCCTTCAAAATCCTCTACTATTTTTCATTCTTTATGAAGTATTCTTCCTTCCTTTATCCTGTTCCTGATCTCTAGCTGTGTCTTATAAAGACTCAACTGAGACTGGTCAGATACTAAGACTGGTCAGATACTAAAACTGGTCCTGGCCCATTATTTGCAAAATATATAATTACACTGAAACTACACTTATAGAAAGAAAAGTGTCAAAATGTCCTGCACATGGACAGAACTTGAACCACAAACACTTACTTTAGTGCAGATAAACCATTTGGTCACCAGTGTTGGTCACCTGTCTGCATATATCAGCAACAAAGTCGACAGGGTCCCAGTGTTGAGCGGTCAGTAGCTCTTGATAGTATCTAAAGATGTCATATGGTGTCTGGCTCTTCTGTAGAGGGCCCTACATGAATATCTGAAAAAACTAACTTTAAGCTCCCATTTCTGCATTTAATTTAACATTCAGCCTTCATTTGCCTAAAAATACATAGAGAGAAAAAAATAAAATAGTACATACTGGAAAACTTACCTATAAATATGTGGAGTTTTAAGATACAGGGATTTACTCAGGGGTGTACGTTAAGCATCGAGCAGAACTTTCAGGCTGAGGAGCAGTCAACACTTCCACTTAGAGGGTGAAACCAAACTCTAATTATAAGATATCTTCTAGCCAATATAGCTTCATATTTCGACTTTCAATACAATATAATACAGTCTAATTTATAAGGTGCCTTATCATGCAAACTTCCATAGGAACAGTAATTTAAAAGGGATTATATATAAACCCATCTAAAAGCAAATATCAAAAAGAAAAGATTCTTAGTCTTGGAATATTTCAGAAACATTTATTGAAGGAGCTTCTCTGCTTTTGGGGTGGTGTGGAAGTCCAGAGAGAAGAAGGTACATGCCAAAATTGGTAAAGTTGGATGCCTTCGCTCTGGTACTTAAATCTATATTTAGCATTCAAGAAAAGGGCATGAATTCACCTTTTCAAAGGGCTGTATCTTAGATCTATGTAAATCAATGTCATTCCACCAACTTACAGCAGCTGAAGACAAAACCACTGGTTTTAGGAACATTGTGGGAATACTTGATTTGATTCTTCACATTCACACATACTCCTGAAATAGATGACTCTTCCCCCCCTACATTTTTTTCATCTCAGTTTCCAGACATCATGATCTTGTAATTTCTTTCTCATGGGTTTTCAGAATACAAAGTGCCCCTGATTTCCATTGCTTCAAGGCATGTGTTGTGGGATGTGAAGGGAAGAAGAATTTAGCTGTCCATGATCAGGACAACAAAAGGTCTACAGGCAGTTTTGGTGAGAATGAATGGCATGAAGATTTTCATGTAATATACACATAAGAACACAGCACTTCATTGCCCTACTATCAAACTACACCACATAAACATCTTTTTCCCATTCTTCTAATAAACAGGGTTCATGGATAAATTCCAGCTGATTGCTATGCTCTGAACAAAGCAAGTGCAACAGGAACACTGGCAAGCACATTCTCACCAAGATTTGCATAAGTTTTCATTCAGAATTACAGGCTTCATCCTACACAGATGAAGACATTTAACATTTTCTTTGACTTTATCAGCAATTGGAGCATTGATAAAATGATTAAAAGACTGCCTTCGGAAGTCAAAGATTTTTTTTTTTTTTCTTTTTTTTTTTGAGGGAAGTTAGTAATTTATAAGGGTGTTACCTTGTGAACATTGCCTGCTGCTCATACAAATGGAAATATCTTTGGTCAAACCGAGACTCCTTGGTGCTTTAAGTTTTGTTCTCGGTTACCAATGAGAGGCTTCTACCAAAGTTTCACTGCTTGAGGTGCTGCATGTACAGATAGCCCACAGACAACCCTGGCTTCCAAACAAGAGTGGAAAGGCAGTGTTCTTGTAGAGTTGCGGATACATAATATGATTAGCTATGTTGACCTCTCAGGCAGTAGTAGAAAGTGGGACAAATAAAGATCATTCTGTTACCATATGGATGTCTGCCCATGCCTCCTCAGAGAAAGAAGGTTAACAGCTAACATGAGACTGATAAAGGAAACCCAGTGTTTTCTTGAATGTATTCATCATTGAAAATGCAACTTGGGATCAGTTTCTCCACACCAAGCTTCAGTTCTTGGAAAGGCATAAAAAGATATCTTCATGTAATATCACAAGAAAAAGCTAGACACATCCGAACAAACTCAACTACCAGACGTTACCTTTGGGTAACATTCAATCTTTAACTATAGTTTTTAAAAATCTTTTTCTAGGCAATTAATACTACCTATCTCAAGCCTACCACAATGTGCCTGATGCTCTTTACCCAGGAACAATCAAGCAATTTATATTAAGTAATTTAAATGACCTTTTCTGTGCACTGAGCCATTGTAACTGATAGTATAGAAATGTACCAACATGTCATGACATCAGCTTCATTGAGCTCACAGAATCCATCAATTATCTTGAATAGATTCCTTGTAAAATGAATGGAATGTTTGTTATTATGAGAAAATAAGTCAAAAGTACTCAATAGCATTAATCAAATAAAAATAATGTGGAAATTTAGACTTTCAAAAAAGAAAACAGTGAATCATCTGTGAACTTGGCACTGCATCAAGCATACGCTATTCATCTTCACTCTAAAGGCCCTTCATGACCTATCCACACTCCACCTATCATTTTTTCTATGCTATCAACATGTCAGCTCCCTCCACTGATCAGCCAGTGATGCCTGCCGTCATCACCCATTTGTTATGTTTACTGATGAACACCTTTGCCCTCTCTCCCATGCCAGCCTTCATGCGTGGAAGAAGCTCCCATAAATATCAGCAAACCCACCTCATTGTTCTTTCTCAAACGCCTCTAGAAGCTATCCCTTTCCTGGGACAGCCACAGGAAAACACTTGATAGTAAATAAAATGACTTTTCTTACTCTGGCTACTCTTACCTAATTATTTCCTCGTGCTTCCCTGTCTGCCTGGTACAACTACCACTATTGTGGTACTATATCTGCTACTACTATTTCTTGTCTTAGAGTAGAAGTGACTAAGGGCAGGAATTGAGTCTTTGGTCTATATTTACACAGGACTGAGTATAACAGGTTTCTGTCTATAACTGGGGCTTCTTAACCATTACTGTAGTGTTAATGATAACTTCTGAACACAGCTGTACATTTTTATTTGGTTTACATGAAACCTAGTGGCAACACCTAACCGTATGGACATGGTCCTCTCACTATTTAAAAATCAGCCACCCTAAAAATTTGGAATTTTTTCATATAAATAGTGTATTTACTAGGCAATACTCTACCAGTCAGTCTAAAATTAGTCACAATCTTTTCAAATCATTTTTGAGGGGGAAAAATTAATATGAACAGAAGATCGTAAAGACTCCCAGTCACCCTACCATCCATGTAAGTTCATTTTCCTTGTGACCTGAGGCTGCAGGTTGAAATCACCTATGACTGGATGTGTGCTTGGTGAGCTGAACTGTTTCAATGGAGGGAGACATTATTGCCCCATCATTCTGGGAAAGGCACTTAAGTCTAGCCCTTTTGTTTGCATTGCTTTACTTTCATTTCATATGTCCATCATGGAAGGAAAGTGATTTGTTACTAGCTCAGGAAAAAGTTTTCTTTGACCAGCATTGGTAATACTTGGTTTTCATTTAAATGCTTTTGGTTCTATCTAAACCATATTTTCAGACTTTTTTTTCCCCTCGCAGCCCTAATCTCAAGTAATAACTTAAGAAAAGCAGCAGAATTTAATATAAACCATTACTGGTAAGACAGGTAATAATAATAACAGTAAAAAGTGATTTCCCCACCACCACCACAGTTATTTGTCATTCTCAAATGCCTGGGGGAGAAAAGGTGAACTTTCTACATGTCTGAATGTCATGAAATTCAGTAAGTTTCAGACCAAGAAAGAATGAATTCCAAAGCTGTGAATCTGTTCTTTCCATTACAGTTCTAAAAGAAATACAAGACCTTCCACAACATGTAGGAAATAAAAATGTCTCATGGATATAGAGATTACTGTGGTTAAATCCCAGACGCTTGATATTTGTATTGCATAGGTTATGGTACAGTGTGTGGCACAGCAGTGTCAGGTAAATATTTATTGTTGTGCATAGTAAGAAAGACTCTAGAAGTAATCAGTAGCAACTAGTAGAAAATAAAACCAAATCAAATATAATTTCTTTTGTTGTTTTTTTTTTTTGAAATCATCCTTCATTCTGAAGTTACTTTTCATCACTTTTTGTATGAGCTTGTGGCTGAGACAGTTGTATAATACATAGCTACATGTGTACGTGCATGATAGAAAAGAATGAATAGTGGTACCTTTCTTATAAAAGTCCATGGCAAATACCCCATCGACTAAACAGACACATAACGGTAGCCCCAAAATAAATGAAACAACACCCGTGTTGCATCAAAGGAAGGGCAGTGGCAGGTTGACTCTGAGCTGATGGTTCCAATAAGACCTTAAAGTGACATAGGCACTCAGCTACCCCACAAAATCAGTTTCTGTAAAAAAAAAAAAACCCAAACAAATAGATACAAACCCTCTTAAAGAAGGAGGAATGAGTGTCCCAGTGTTCATTTCTGTGTTTCTCATCACTGGAGGGAAGAAGCACAGGTTTGCTTTGTGGGGCACACAGGCTTCCCAGATGGAAACGTAAGTGGGGATGGAAAGTCCACCAGTCCAAGCTCACAGCTCTTCCTGCTACGTCCGCAGCCAAATCCAGACATGCAGTGGACAAAATAATTTGACTTCACTGCCTAGAGTTGAGACACACATGGAGTAGCCACCTAGTATAAGAAATGAAGCAGCAAGGTTTCAAGACTTTGAGCAATTTTAACACAGTGCATGGTGGTTACGAAGGAGTCCTCAGGTGAGACTTAGTTTACATCTTCCCATTGCACAGACTGGTATATTTAAGATATGGATGAACAATTTTGTCTTTGCCAAGGCCCAGGCTATCACAGCAAACCTGAGCTCCACTGTTTTACACAGCACTCATTCTTCACACCATATGAAAGTCTTCTGTACACGGCATGCCAGGGGACAGATACAAACAGAGCTCGAGATACTGCATTAGACTTCTCTCACTAGACAAGCTTTTGGCTTCTTAATGAGTGATTTTTTTTAATTAAAAGTGAGGTGGCACATGCAGATTGTCATCTCATCAGTAAAAGTTAGAGACACTGAGCTTGGAGTAATGGTTCATTGTGTAAAATTTAACAAAGTCTTTTTCTTGTTTATAAAAGCACAAGCAAACCTGGACATTTTATCAGCATCACATCCTAATGTATAACATGCTAAATATCTTATATATCACAGCAAAATGTAACAGCCTTACGTTAAATGTCCCACTGCAGCCCTGGTCAATTCTTCCCACAGCCACAGCCTGCTTTTCCCTCACCTGCGGATCGCTGGGAGCTCCCTCCAAACAGGTGCAGCCCCGCAGATAGTGCAGGCACACACTCAGCAACACACTCTAGCTGCAGGGTTTCAGCCCCTTTCTCTTCAGAATTCCAGCTTTATTTCTTCCTAGAACAAAATACATAAAACAAATTCACCTCATCAACCACATCCCCTTTCCTCTCTTTGCCAAGGACTTTGCAGACCCTCCAGTGTAACACCTGGCAAACTGCATTATCTCCTACTCAAGCTTTCAGTACCACTCTCCCTGCAATTGTACCCACCCACTAGCATCCTGCTATTTTTTAAAGACCTGACAACCAGGTGAAGGGCTTTAAAGACCAGATGACCCACCTAGCTTCAGCTAATTGCATCTCAGAGCATGTTCTTATGTCTTTGTAAATGCCAGCCTTCACCTGACAAGGTATCTGCAAAACTCTTCCCTTGCCATGGCTGCATGTCACATTTTTGCTGTAGGTGGGTTTGATCTAGGAGAAGGAACCAATGCCAGAGCCCTCAGGCTCTGAATGCCCAAAGAGCTCAAGGGGTGCAGGCACTTGGTCCTGCCTCTGCAGCAGGATAAATTTCACCTCCCAGCTGAATGTCAGTTGCAAGAGGAAGGACAGGTGAAAGAGCGGAAACACCTGGATTCATTTCTTTCCCCTGACCCAGATTTCAGTATATTACTTGGTCTTGCTGTGCCTTTCCTCCCCATCTGTAAATTCATCATTTTCCTCCAACCCCATCTGGAGATAACAGTGCTTTCCCACTTCATTGAAATACTAAATATATAGAAGATGATGAGGTTCTCAGATGATGCTTGAGCATGGGGATATGGAAAACACCCAGACAGGCTGGTTATGTGTCTATTACAAAATTTATTTTTCACGTAATCATGCATGGAATGACTTGAGTCCCTAACAAACGTCTCCTCTCGAGTACAGCCCGAAGTCATGGCACTAGCTGATGCTTCATTCCCTCTCCTGAGTAATCCCTGAACTTTTCAGCCACGTTCTAAATCCATTGTATCTGGTTTCAGTAAGATTAGATGCACTTTTAGATGGCATACTATGAGATTTTGGTAGGTTACATTATCAATCAAACTTTGGGGACATTGAATCAATGGCTTGGCAGCACATATTAAATCAGCTGGGGGATTATTTTTTTCTGCTTTTGCCAATTTTATAGGAATTGCCACCTTTTTATTACTATTACTCTCACTGAACTGAGAAATCAGTGAAAACCTTATCCCTCTTTCAAGTTTTGCCAATAATTTATAAAGACTGTTTTGTAACAGGCTTTCATGAATTTTCTCGTAAGAAATTAAGTAGAGATAAACAGAGGACTGTAGAGTTTGGGGAGTGATATGACAGGCATGGCTATTTACACACCTACAAGAAATCCTACTGAAGTGAAGGGGACTGCTTTTATCTGTAAATACAAGCCATGAGTCTATGGTGTAACTCACAGTCGTTTCCAAAGAACAGCAACTCTTACAAACAGGGATCTCCTTTTCCAAGAAGATGGATGA
Source organism: Morus bassanus (assembly GCA_031468815.1). Taxonomy (NCBI): domain Eukaryota; kingdom Metazoa; phylum Chordata; class Aves; order Suliformes; family Sulidae; genus Morus; species Morus bassanus. The sequence continues at coordinate 8,584,294 of CM062575.1, read as the reverse complement.
AATAAAAACCTCCAAGCATAAGACTCTCACCAGTTCCACACCAGGTTTTTGCTGAAGGTGTCCATTCCTTGCAACATTGGGCCTAATCCTGTTCCATTAAAATTAATGGAAGAAATTTCCTGTCACACACTTCCTAAGAGTAGCGTAATTGTCATTACAGTGTTGAAATGATATTGCAAAATAGCTGGTGTGTTTCAAAAAGATTTTCTTTCCTTTTTTTTTTTTGTAATTGGCAGCAATTAAACATGTTTATCAGATTTTAGCCTCTCTCCGTCATTCAGAGAGGTAATTAAAGGTTTAGTCACTGCATACTGGGGTGTTTTTCTGTTTCATTAACTGCAGTGAGTCTCTGAGAATCAGGCTGATTCTGCTCTTACGGTGTTGCAATACCACGTAACTTCCCGTAAGCCAGCAGGGCACCACTTACCGTGCCTTCTCTTTTACAAACCCACCTCCTTCAAAACCCATTTCACCACGCGCACAAAGCGCTGGCACTTGTGAATCACCGCATGCCTGCCGGAGCATGGATTGGCATTGCATGAAGCAGGGCTTTGACTTCCCTCTGCTGCTGCGTGCCACCCACTTTGCGTTCCTGTCCCTCGGGCAAAGGCAGATGTCCCTGAGCTACAGCTTGGCTTTTCCAAACACTGTGAGGTCTTCAGCCACCAACTGTTGTTTTACCTGGGCTTGAGTTACAGGGGAAAAGATTGCAGAAAAGGGTAATCAAAATTAGGTGCTCCAACCTTTCTGAAAATTAGGTCATTTATCCAAGTGCCAAAAATGCATTTGTGACTAATACCACAATATTCTGCATGACAGCTATACATTTAAACACCGTATCTAAGATTTTATTCCTTCAGATTCCGAAAGGAAGAAACTGTTTTTCTTTTAAACTAAACACAAGATCACCTTCTGTTCTGGGTTTAATTTAATCTGTAAGTCGTTCAGCTCAGATGACTGCTGGGTGAATCTCTGTCCTGCTCCTTGCAGAAAAACATCTACTTCACAAAATCCAACTATTCATAGGCAAATAAGTGACACTAGTACTTAGGAGGCTAGCATCTCTGTTAAGGCTGTAGTACATTAGCTCTGTGCCGTGGAAAGGCTGCCTCTTGTCATGTCTGGTTTCTGCTTACCCAAGGCTGTCAAACCAAAATTACAGTAACTAGAAAAACCCAAAGCACTTTAGGTTTCACTATTTACTTTCAATTCTGCACTGCAAAGTCTGACTTCAAAGGATAGGCACACCATTCGGATATCACAATTGCAATTTCTGAAGCTATTTACCTTGAAAAGTTTGTATTACAGTACTAGTGGTGATATATGAAAATAAAATATTTACTCAGTTGTGGGATTCGCTCCTCAGCTACAGGAAAAGGTTTGCCTAAAAAGAGACTGAGAGCTTTTTACTGACCTAGAAGAGTACCATTATAGCTACAGGAAATAAATATGAATCCATTGCTTTTATGAAATTATTCTACACTGCACAGGAGATTTCCTTCAACCCATTGACTCTCCACAAAGGCAATGTTGTCATGATGTAAGTGAACAGACAAATCATAAAATAATTGTATGGGACTGTTGGGAGTCATTATAAATAGTTTTATTTTGCAATTGTTTGGAATAACTTTATTAAATTGACAGCTAAGGAATCTAGGCCATGGGATAGAAATAAATGGATAAGAATGTCAGTGATAAACATGCTGCAAAGACTGGTGTCACAGAAAATAATAATGCATAACATTAATGCCTGGGTTTAGTGCAGTCATAGCCTCACATCTACTCTGTTGCTCTGTCCTGATTCTGTTTAAAGCATTCCTATCACATTATTATAAAGAGTCCATTTCTCAGGACACATAAAAGAAAATAATTTCTACCAAAAAAATTTGTAAGCATGTTTAAAAAAGAAAAGGATAATTTTATATATGTTATAATTTCAAACTATCTTATAAAGTATATTTTAAAATCTTGAGTTTGCAAATAATCAATTAGGAATGCCTGTACCCTTGCTTAATGGAAAAATAAAGATTTGGTTGATAAAACATCTAAACAAGAATTTTATGTGTAAGTGCACTTGTTTGTGTTAGTTATTTTCTTCATTGCTTAACAGGTTTCACATTCATTCTCACATGAATTTGTCTGGCATCATGATCTAAGCATTAGATGTCTTTATATCTTTTTCTGCTAAACTACTGGTTTTCAAGAGCCAGTTTTTCTCCCCATGCAGGTATTTCAGAAATTGCCTCTTAATTCTCCTTTGGATAAATTAAGTAGTATGATTTTTTTTTTAAAGTGGTTGATATAAGCCATATTTTCCAGACTATGCATCATCCAACCAGGTAAATCTGGAGCACTTCCCTGTAATATTTTCCCCCTTGACTTAAAAATACATGTTCCAGACAGTTTTTTATTTTTATTTAAACAAACTCAGGATTTCACTGGATTCAAGTCATCCCAGCTCTGCAATTGTGGTCTCTTTATTAAGCAGAAATTTTGAAGCTGGCATTTTTGAAATGGAAACGTCTAGTTACTTAATTTTACCTTATTATTGAATTGAAACTGCAAAAATTTGTGGTAACTGAATTTGAATTTATTTCCTATGAATATCTTACAATGTCTGTTCAAATTCCTCTCCACCTATCAAGAACATCTGTAAACTAATAAAATCCCTTGTTTGTTTTCATTGACCCTGTGAGGAGGGAACATTTGGGCTGTATCATAATTAGGATTGTTTTTTTCTTCGACATGTATTTGGGTAGATAGCTATTCTTATAGTAGCCACTTCTGATAGCATACCTCTTTTCAGTATGATACGGAAGTTTCTCCATACTCCAATACAAAGATGAGATTTAGAGTTGGCCTCCAGTATATTACCAAAGTAACAATTCTACTATTGGTCAGGAAAGTAATTTGAACCCAATACAATTCTATCCACAACATTTCTCCTGTTTTCTTTGCACACTCTCACATCATTGATGTACAACACAACTCAAGCACGTTCTCTTCTGAACAGCCCTACCCCTTCAGCTCCTGTGTTTAAGCCATGATTTGTGTTTCACTACAGTTTGCTTTTTTGACTGTATTTTATTTCATTCTACAAACTGCTCCAGCTTCTCAAGTTCATCCATTTTGTTTGTTACTGGTAAGCCAACATTACAGTTATTGCTTACTGTCCAAGTCCAGTTCTTTAGCTGTATGTGCTAGACATCCACACCTGACTGCCCAAAGCAATCCATACACCCTTATGTAGCTTAATTATCTAAGATTTCTTTCCCCACCTTTCAATTTAAAGCTCTATTCAGTTAGGTCAGCCTTTGTCCTTGAAGACCAGTACTCCAAGGTGGGTACTCACGTTGGATCATCTTTCTGCAGACACCCTCTAAGACATAAAATGACCCAAGACTTTACTCAAAGGACTGAATTTGAACCATTTTTTTAATATGTCCCTTTTTTCCCCTTTGCCTTTTCCATCTCTTTTCCCTTATTTCAACAAAATAACCCTTTCTTCTATTACCTCTCACAGTTGCCTTATCTCAACTCAGCATTCCTCCAGTTCTAGGCTCTGGTCTTATCTTTCTTCCTTTTTCCTGTCCTGTGACATGATTCCATTACTCTTGCTTTTGTTTCTGTCCATTTCTCTTTCCTGTTTTTAGTAAAGAAAACCTGACCCTGAATACATCCCTCAGTCAGCAGCCAATTTTTCTTTCATCTTAAATTTTGGCTTAGATGCTTCCATGTACCTTCAACCTTCTGATGGCTGTCTGCAAATTTTAAGCTGCACAGGGATCTTTTTCTTTCTCCACCATGACTTTTGAATACTCACCTGAACTCCAGCACTGTTTCTTGCATCACCACCACTCTTCAGTTACTCCCATCAAGTGATACTTACGCAGAAATTGTTTTTCCTAGCCTTAGCTACACAAAGGCAATATGTCACCCAGCTGCTACGTCCCTTTGTGGTCTCTACTCTTGGGAATCACCTTCACTGTTCTCTCAGTAACTGTTATCATCAGTTCTTCCTAGGAGTCATTTTAAGGAAGATAAGAGCATTTCCCTCTCATAAATTTCCCCAGATGTTTTCCTGTTTAATTATTCAGCTCTTTGGGCTCCTTCAATTTTAAACTAATCAGCCTGTCTACTCTCTTAGCCTTAATGGATAACAGGTGAGAAGCTGTCAGTCCTAGGCAGGAATCCTCACTCTTTCTCCAGCTGAGAATCTCTGTCCCATTGACTACTGAGACATCCCAGAGAGACATCATACTGCAAACTGTAGCCAAATCCCATTTCCCACATTCTGTACTCTCTTTCCTCCACATCAAGCAAGAAATATGTATATTTACCTTTCTCTTCTACCACAGTATGGTTCACAAGAAGACTTCTAGCACAAAATCTCATTTGTTTGCCCCTCTTGTCACTGCTGGGATCAGCAGAATTGTAAGCAGGTATCTAGTGTTGCTGAGGGAGAAAAGAAATTTGGATACATTAGGAAATAATGCTTTGTATGACTTTGATGGATCTTTAACAACTTTTGAAAAGTATGTCTAAATGACTTCTAATTTTATTGCTAAATTAATTTTAGTGAAATGCTTCTGGAGAGAATGCTTTAGAATTTCTATGTTATATTTATCCCACCAGTGAGGATTATCTGACTTTTTATAAGCTAATCCTCTTGAGTGGTATGTCTCAATCCTATGAGAAGGCATGTAATATTTTACATTACAAGTGTTTTAATTTTATCTTCATTAATTTCCAGCATGACACTTTAAACACATATAAGAATTTCCACACAAGGGCAGACAGCAATCCAGATGCAACATTCATAGGTTTTGGTAATTATTTTCCATTATCATGCAATAGCATCTAGCATTTTTGAACAATTCCTTTGTTTTCATTCTTATTCCCATTGCCTCTTATTTCACAGGCCATCCCCATTTTTTCATGTCTTGGCAAGTATCAGCTGCAAGAGTGATTCACCTTCTGATGACTTTTTTGTCTCACTAGAACAATCAAGGGAAGAGAAAGCACTGCTTTCATATTTATACTGAATTGTGTTTTTAGAGGGTGGCCACTTTCTGCCCTTAACATGGGTGTACAGCCCTTCCTGTGAACCCAGGAGACTGGGTTTCATGTGAAGGTATTCTGCCCTTAAAGCAGTGATCTTTTTTGCCTCGCACAAGGAAATGGATATTTTTATGCCTACAAAAAGGAGCAGATAGTTCTTCCTTCATTGCAGTGAAGTCATATAGCAGCTATGGATCTGCTGTAAATGTATAGCTGATACTCATTCAAAAGCCATGACTGGTACCTGATATATGATTTGAATAATCATGGTGCCTTTACAAGGATACATAGAATTATCTGCCTTGTTAATTTTTTCCAACACATGCATTTGCATACACGAAATGTTTCAGCTTTTAAAATACTCGTAATTGTGCTAATATAACACACTAATTTTCCTTGCATAGGCTGAAAATATTTAGCAAAGGGATCACAAGTGTGATCAAGCAGTAATGCAGACCATGAGAAAGTCACCAAATTTCAGAAAGGAGCAATGTTACATGCTAGGTGTTTGCACAAACGGCAAGTCACAGTCACAAACTGGAATCCCCATGAAGTTATCAGTACTGAGTCAATATGAAGTCTGACAAACCTGGATCACACATGTGAGAAAGAAATGCCACTTTATTGTCTTACGGATTTTTCTGGTTAGAGTAGAAGAGGTGTAGCTTTGCACTTGATGAACATCCACCACTTCTGCTGTGCTCCTTTACCCATTTTTATTTCTGAAACTGTACTGTGGTCCTTGAGACAAAGAGACAGACAGCTTTGTGCAGACAGCCAGTGTATGATTTTTATGCTCTGCTTAAGTCCCACTAGTCCTGTCGCAAGGCTTAAGGGACGTTTAAGTCACACATAAACTTCTGTCGGCTTTCCACAGACAGGTGAGTTTCAAGAGAGAAAACAACTCTGAAAATATATGCATCCCATTATATGTCCCTTCTACTAATTACTGTATGTTCTAGAGTTCCAGTGGTTCCTTTGCATCCAGGTGCCAAACTCAGCAATGGACACCAATGGGAGCCATGTCAAAACTCAGTTTGAGCTAGAGCATTGAAAGTCACAGGTGAGGACACTGAAAGCCACAGATGAGCGAAACGTCACCGCTGACATATGCCTCAGTCAGTAGAAACACTACTGAATTTTACAGACAGGCTGTTATGTTTATTCACAATGCTGTAAAACACATTTTATCTACCTAATAAACGTTTACAAGACAATACCATTATCCGTTTATATGATACAATAGCATCATTTATTTCTGCAGAATTCCTTTGTCTTGGATGAAAACTCAAGTATTTCCTATAGAAGCTTCTTGGCGCATATCTCTTTAGAGGTACTTTCCTTGTTGTGAAATTGCAGATGCAGGTCTGAGAGAAATGGAGCAATTTTCTTTTCCCTAACTTGAGCAGCATTGCAAAGAGCCTGTCCTCATCAGGATATGAAAATGTTCCAATTGCATCTGTATCTCTCAATGCTCTCTACACCACTGTTCTTCAGAGAGGGACACAAATCCTCCCAGTGTTCCTGAGCAATACATTTTGCATTTGGAGTTCTGACTTGGCTGACACTTTTTAAAAATATATATATATATTCAGAGTCAGACAACTCCCTGGTGACTATTACACAGCTGCAGATGCTGAAGGGCACAAATTATTCCTGCTAAGGTCAACATTACCTTACACTAAAAAATTGTCTTCCTGACCATTCATTCTTTCTTGACTTCCACACTGTGAACAAGTGATGAATTTTTATGATTTCACCACCAACCAATGGTCACATTATTTACCTCTTGGGGCGGAGAAATGGGGAGGTGGAAAGAGGTCCCAACCCACATATAGACACCTAAAGATCTGTCCTTTTCTGTTTCATAAGATGCCATTAAACCAGATGAGCCAAAACTTCATTTGGAAGCTGTTACAGGACTTAATAATAGTCAATGTAAGTGAGCCACAGAATGAATCTTATGAAAGGGATGGAAGGATGTATTCAAACAGCCCAGATTTAAACTCATATTCGAAGTCTACTGTTCCCTACTGGCTAGCCATTTTGGAAGGCACGGAGCCAAGCAACGGATCCAAGACTTATGTGGAAGTTAGTTAGGCAATTTTAATATTGCCCAGAGCCGCTTAACAGTAAGTGAAATTCCCCAAGCGGAACCTGTGTGAAGGATAGACATTCTGTTTCATGAAGGAATATGCTACTTTAAAATATGATTAAATTCAGATGTGGGATGAAAGACAGAAAAATTAGAAGTTCCCCATGACTTTCCTTTAACCAACTGAAATATTATATTCACCTACGTTGAAAAATTTTAGTTTGGTTATTGCAGTACTGAAAGCAGCATAAATCTAAAAGATCGCCACTTCAAAAAGGAAAGCTTACAATGTGTAAGCTTTGTAAGAATCCCTTCTTGCTTTTTCCTTCTGATCCATATTCTCCTTAAAATTGATACCATTGCATCAAATGTTTTTATTTCCACTGAAGTGCATTTTGCAACAAAAAAATTGTTCCCTCAAAGATTTTCCCATTAGCTTTACCCACTTACTAGTGCACGCACTTCTTTCTCCAACAGAAGACGGAGGAACAAAGAACTGGCAGTTCTTTAATACTTTATTAAAAGTGCTCAGATATTGTAATACCAGAAGAGACGTAGAATGGAACAGAATTCACGGGCTGCAGGCAAGATCTTTCTCCCCTTTTGTCAGAGCAGGCAGCATGTAGAGTCTGGCCCTAATCAGATTAGGTTGTGCATATTTATAAACATCTGAAGACCATAAAGAAAGGCTCTCAATTAAAAGATACTCTGGATTTACTTCTGCAAGAGTTGCAGAAAAACATGGCGATTAGCATTTCCATTAAAGACTGCAATTTGGAATAAACCAGGCTTGTACAACAGGGTTCTCTGCAAATGTCTTTTCTACCAGAACATACCCCTGCGTTCTGTTCAGATACATTGAAAAAACATGTTTCATTTTATCTGGTTGTATGAAGTTACACAATGCCATGTCACCACATGGGATGTAACCCCATGTAATGTAATGCACATTCGAGCAAAACTCTCTTTTCCATTATGGGCAGGAGTAAATTGCAGATAGCAGTTTACCATAATTAACCACAAACTGGCAATAAGGCCTATTTTCTGTCTTTCTAGATTACTATCAAGTTAGCTAAGCCCTTCTCAAGCTTACTTTTAAAAGTAGTTGAAAATACAATAAAAGATATTTAAGATGAATCAGTTCTGTGGATAAATATGCTGTGTGAACCATCCAAGCTATTTGGCATACAGAGTGAATCCAAGATACTGGTTAGGTGTGGCCTGTTTGGTGAATAGTCTATGCCTGACTACAGCTTCTCATAAAAATGTTTAACTTTTTTTTTTCTGACAAGTTATTCCTCAGTTAAGATCTGTGCTGTTGTTGCCTCTTAACAATAACACGAGCCTGAACTCACAACCAGCAGCTGCCCACAATGTGTCTCTTACAGCTGAAATCACTTCATCATTTATTATTCCAAAAGACTAAATAAGGGCAGGCATTTTCCTAAAGAATTGATTTTTTAAGGGCTCAGTATCAATCAGTTCTTTTTGCCTTTGATCCTCAGTAATCAGAGCTCAGCATTTATAGAATTCATTATGTAGACCATTTAAAGATATTCTAGGCTTTCTGCTGCTCCTATGAACCACCTATTTGCTTTAGACAATCAGCAAACTTTTTATTAACAGGATGCTTTATCAGCATACAAGACAAACTCACAGCAGTGTTTCTCTGAGACAGATCTAGAAAAGTAAGCACTCTAATTGGGCCATTTGCATTTTAATATTCCTGCAGCAGCTCTGATTAGCAATACTTTGTTAAAGCACAGGTGCTGAGCCTTCCCTGTGCAACAGTCGCCACTATCACTTATCACCCCTGAGCCCATCCCTGGTGCTGTGATGATCACTTCTGCCTTATGGCTGTCCCTGAGCACTCGCAGGAGGTCTGCCTAGCTCCAGAAACACCAAACTGGCTGCTGCACGTCTGACCTTCTGCATGTCCACAGTTTAATTTTTGCCTGCTGGAGCATAACAGAGATCTGATTCATCTGGAGATCACATCCATACATTTCTGGGTTCAAGCACTGGAGAAATTCCAATTAATATTTTTTTTTAATATTTTTTGTGGACAAGTTTAGCAAATTAGTCCAATCCTTTAAAGCAGTACCTTTCCAGATCCATTCATGTCATGTTTTCTCTGTTGTAAAGTATACCTTTTCTCAGTGTCTTTTACTCTCAATATCCAAGTTCCAATTGCTTCTTATTTTACTTTATTAAATGAAGTAATTTCCAGCCACTATAAAATATTGGCATATGTTATTCAAATGCAACCTGCCCTATAAGCAAGAACCAGAATCTCACAAAAACAGCTGCATCTGTGTCAACGTTTCATTTTGGAAGGTGCACCTTGACTGTCCTGGGATGTGCTCAAGTGGGGAGAGCAGGAAGAGGGATGTATTTATTGTCAGAATACAGAGCAGAATCCTACAGATAAAAGGTCCTGCAGAAATTTTTTTTAAAGTCTTACTTGAAAAAAAAGCTTTAAACTATGGACTTCCCCATCATTATATTATTAATATTAATATTAATAATAATATTAATATTATTGGAATTAGAGTTCTGGACATGCCTTACGAAGGAATTATATGTGATTATACACAACACCTGCAGACTGCTGTGTTGAACAGGATGGGAAAACCACCTGCTCACAACACAAAAAGACTTTGCTATCATATATAGTAAAACAAGATGCTCCAAGTGCCCTGGAGGATCTGCCTTTTCATTGCTGAGTCCTGTTATAACACTGTTCCTCATGTAATTCTCACTCAGGCTAATAAGATATTATTTCAAGTCATATACAGGCTATAATGAAGGTGGGAAAAGAACTTGAAGTATTGCCATAAAGCTCCAGTGGTTTTGTGGGCCTTAAACCCTGTGGCTAGTTGTGTTATGGAGCACAACTCAGAAAACAATGAATTAATTAAACTGATAATTCTTCAGGCCAGTTTTTATATAAGAATTGAGCAGAGTCACAGGCATTAAAATAATTAAAATTTTAGTACTGACTTGAAATAAAATATGTGAAATACACACCAAATATAGATCTCCCTTTATATTACTGAAAACATTTTAAAAAATCCTTCTCTGTTTTTTTTTCTTTTTTTTTTTTTTTTTAAAATAAACAAGCACTCACTTTCTAAGAAGTTCACAGAAAATCAGAAAACCAGCAGAAAGCAGGGAACTGGTTGGACTCTGTCCCAACCTGTTCTCAGCAGAACACCAAGAGCATAAATCAGTGTCCATAAATCTACCCCCCTTCCTGAGTTCAGCCTCATCAATAACAAAAATATAGCTTCAACCTATGTTTCAGCCCCGTGGGCATCTCTAGTGCCGCTCTAACATCTCTCCATAACCTGTGGATTCACAACAATAACTCTCATTTCTTTTATATTCAGTTGGAATAAATAGGCCAAAGCAAGCTGGGTAGTTTTCTGCAGGATTCTCAAAGCTGTGATGGGATGGGTTTGCCATCCGGTTGCTTTCTGCTTTAGGTATGTTTAGGTACTGGGCGCATTTCACAGACACCTAACTACCCTAGAGTGAAGACATATCCTTCTGATAATGAATCTTCCCAGAGGAGGCTAGTTTGGAGATTTAGAAGCAAATTCTTGTGACTGAATCATCATTGTTCAATTGTTCTCTTTTAAAAATAATTTCTTCATGTAAACAATTAAGTATGATTATACGGATTTAGAAAGCTTTTACTCCAACTTGGTCTTGCAGTGACAAGTTATAACATAAGCTGTAACACCAATTCTGACAAGACTGTGCCTAGACAAACACTTTTCTTTGGTTAGCACAATCCCTTGGTTCTGTACCTGTGGTGTCACCACACCATCTGAACCATCATGAAATCTGGTGGGACACATGGGCAGAGAGCATGGATGTACCAGAAATATCACCTTTTCTCTGGCTAAAGACTGATTCCAGCCCTACATGATAAAGAACAACATCAAACACCTTCAGAGCAGAGTCCTCTGGAAACCATGATGGAGACAGAACCCAGCCTGACGTGGGAGTGGGCTGAGAAAGCTCTTCATCCAAAAAGCTGGACTCTGCTCAACTTTGGTTCATAAGGCAAAAACCAAAGAAAATCAGTAATATATTCCTCACTTTAGATGTTTTGTAACAGGCTCACCAGGAGCAGAATTAAGGGTGACTTCCACAGGCACTCACACTTGTCACATTTACTGGGGTCTAGGAACTGCTCTCTCTTGCTGGATAGAGTGCTCTGTGTTTCTCCTCTTCCAGTCTGAAGAACTTGCTAAAAGTTAATTCAAATGGTTCTATGTCTGCACAAATATTAAAGTGACAAAAAGAAAGTATTTTCATAAATACTTCCAGACTGAAGGCTTGCTCTCTCTAACTTCAGCTGAAAGTTCTTAATAAAAGACTCCACCTAACACCTAAATTAATTTCTGTAGCTTCCTTCTGAAGAAAGAAAAAAAAAAAAGAATGGCACATCTGTGTAAGTTACTAAACTAACTTTGAGAGAAGTCCTCCAGCAGACAACAGCTGCTTTCTCTCCCCTCTTTTTATATTTAATATAATTGTATGTAATCTTAACAGCTGTATTTACTACAAATTCCCTGTGAGTTTCTTGGGTCATTCACTTTCTAAAGCATAACCCAGAAATGCACACTCTGGGCATCAGTGCTCATATGCAGTCACCTTGGCTTGACTCACATGCATAACGGCTCCTTGGCTGATTAGCAGTTTTCATCATCAGGTCCTACATGATAAAAAAACCCAACGTAATGGCACTAAAAATATCAGGAGCCAGCTATTTCATACTAATGATTTGTGAATGTAACATTATTGCTGGTGCTTTAACTACTGTTGTCCTCAAATGCTGCACTGCATTCATGAAGGACTTTGGGAAAAAAGAGAATATGGTGCTGAGACTTATTGCATTAAGAGATCGGTTTAACAGATTGTTTAGTTTTGGTAATATAATTTGACATCTAAACATAAGCTGAGAGGGATCTCCCACAAAACCTTTGATAATATGATTCATTGTCAAATGTTTGTTTTGCCTATCTGGTACTCATTAATTAATTCTTTTTAATATATCTTGGATTTACTGATTTGGAAAAAGAGAATTATTCTTATTGATGTTGCTAAAATATCCAGGTGGCTTGAATTTCACCAACTAGATGGTATAATCTAGCACATTTGTGTAGACCTAATCAAATCTCTACTAACAGATGTGAAGAGCCCAGCATGGGAGCAAATGTTTGTGTCTATATGATAATTAAATTACCTCAATAAAGAGAATAAATGAACAATGATGACTATAGTTTTTCTAAACCTAGATTATCTTCCTCATGCACAGCCTCTATTAACCCCTTTAGCAATTGGGAAAACTTCACGTTTTTCAGAATGAACCATGTTTTTCAGGTAGTGCCTTTGATTAAATCTGCCAACCAGGCAATATGACTAACTTGCTTCAGAATTCCTACACATCTCCATTAGTGGAAATCAAATAAATAATAAGTTCTGCATTCAAGATACGCTGTGTATAGTGTATTTCATTTCACATAAACAGTTCAGAACACATCAGTCTGTGGTTTAATTCCTCTTTTATTTCTCCCATTCTTGGGGAATTGCTTTGATTATTATCGTAGCATTCTTAAACATATTTGTCCAGATTTTAAATGTGCTCAAATGCCTTAATAGACAGGCTCATGTCCTTCATATGAGCTAGATGTAGCTGTATGGGCATTTCGGAGAGCCCCTGTAAGCACATGAGTGAGCCACATGCTGCTAAGCATCTCCAAAATCTGGCCCTCTAAATTCAGTTTGCCACACAACCAGACAACTTTATTTGAATGCCTATAAAGTACAACAAAACCTGTATTGTAACCCATCATGGAATAATCATTTCCCTATAATTCACTTCAGGGAGACCTATAAAAACAAGCTCTATGAGATAAAAAGATATTTTAAATGTATCTTTGTTTTAAAGGTGGCCTTGTGGAAGTGAGATGCTTCCATAAGAAAAGGAAGCTAGCCCTTAGTAGCGGTATTGCTTAGATATCATTAAGCAGGCCAAGTTGCAGCTGGAGTTCAAATCACTTTTGACCATGTTTTTGCTACAAACAGGGGAACAGTTCTTTCTCTGTTCACTCCACGGCATGCTCTGACCTTGCTGGAGGCTAAGTAATGTCACCAGCTGCATGTGTAACATGGTCATTGGTGATGAAAAGTGAACCGGTGTAGCTCGCCTAGGGATGCAACCCCTTTTAACATATCTAACATTCCTGCAGGTGTGGTGGCTTTATTTGTGTGTTTTACTGTGTTTGTTTATTTGCCTGACTAACTAACTCATGTCCTCTTGCCCACTGCAGATAGAGCCTTCTGATTTAACATTCCTGAAACTTTGAGTGTTTAGGATATAGATTGTTTCCAGTCTCAGGATGTAAAAGACATGGGATAGAAGCAAGAGAGATTAGGGCTCTTTTCCTCAAAGTTAAACAACTGGATTGGTTTTCAGGCAATGGGGCCCTGAAATAGCTAAATAAAAATAGTCCTGCATTTACAAGGAACTCACAGATTGTATTTCTAGAAGGTCTGACTGAGAAGCTGATATGACCAGCAGCACTTGGGAATAGCCCGAACACATAAAACAGTTACCTCCTGGTGTCATAAAGAGATCTTTAGTCAGCCGAAGTGATGCAGCAGCAGGGCTAGAGTCATTTGGGAGGCTAATTATATCCTCTTCGTATTTAAAGGAAACTTTCTACTGAGCCTTCTGTGCTGTGGGAGAGAAAAAAGTCAGGAAATGGGCTAGTCAGTCCCAGCTCAGTAAGTCCCAAACTACAGACTGTATCTGAGAAGACCTGCAGACAAAGTGAAGTTGGCTTTTACTGGACTTCATTGCATGCACAAGAACAACAGTGCAGCTGGAGCTCGGTGGAAAAGGGGCAAAAGCCACTCAGAAAAACAGAAGCTGGAACAAACAAGTTCCCTTTCAGGAGCTGCTGTAGTGTGATTGCTACATCTTTGATTGCTCAAGGGTTTTTATTTCCAAAGTGTTGCAGCTATCGGTTAGCGCCAGTATATTTCAATGCCCTTTCTAGGCTCTCTGTCCACCCTTGACTACGGGTCTGGCAGGACACAGGCATCTCCCAGAACTCCATGGCCATTGCCATGCCTGTTATGATTTCACACCTTCACCAGGTATCCACTGTGCAGACTTGCTACTATCCCCTCCTATAGAGAACTGGATACATTCATTCAAATAGAATGTTGTTTTCCTGAAATGTGGAAGTATTTCCTGAAATGTTGATTTTTTCTTTGACATGTGAGGTCCACCTGTGTGGGTTGTTTCTGGTGGAATTAATTTTCTCCCCTGTTATGGTTTTCCTGGACTGTGTATATCCCACAAACGCATCATTGTATAAATGCTTCTGCTTCCTCTTTCCCATGTCAAGGAGAGTAAACAGCTGAGTTCATACTGGCACTCTAGACCAGGAGGCAGTGCCTATGCCCACAGCTTTCTCCAGCCCCACATGCAGGAAGGATGTTATCACATCTTTCATCCACACACCACAGACTTAAGGTTGGCTAAACATGAGCTCCAGAGTCCGAACTTTTGCAGCCTGGGCACTGTGAGCCAGTGGCCCCAGACAGAGGCTTGGTGCTCTCCTTTGTGCTCTGCAAACATCAGAAGTAGCCAGGATGGAAATCCCAGCCAAAAACATTTTCTAATTATTCACATTCATATGAAAGTCCATCTCTTCTGCTGAATATACACACACAAACTCTAACAACCAATTTCACTCTTTTCAATCTGCGTAGCTCTAACAGGAATATGTCAGCAACTATTTCCTCCTTGTCTACCTGTTCAAAGCAGGACCTGATAATGAAAAGGTTATTCTCTTTTGAAATATTCACTTCAAGGAAGGATTTGGGGAAGTTTATTCTGATTAGATTTGGATGCAAGCCCACAGAAAACAAGTAGAGAGAATGGTCTTTTGCTGCCCCATAAACTTCCCAGGCTTCATGGCCAGAGGCATTGCTAAACATCACCAATGACCTGTGAAACTGTAGCATAAAATAAATAATCTTGTAACAGGGAATAGGAAGGAAAGCTACATGTGTGTTTGTGTCACCAACACAACTATTGAAACTGTTTGTTCAGTTAGGAGCATGGGAGCAAAAGTGATAAAGTGTTGGTTTGGGTTGGTTTGGCTTGGTTTGGTTTTGTTTTGCTCCTTCTTGGTGGACATAGCCATTTCAG
This sequence comes from Morus bassanus, assembly GCA_031468815.1. Lineage (NCBI taxonomy): Eukaryota > Metazoa > Chordata > Aves > Suliformes > Sulidae > Morus > Morus bassanus. Next base: position 8,568,896 of record CM062575.1, on the reverse strand, counting down.
ATTGACTGGGTGTTCTACACCACTGCCAGCTAGTACAAACACTGGACTGCTATTTGTACTTGAACATCTCCTGCACTGTAAGGGGTCACCAGCTCATAAGCTGTGGTGACAGGAGAAGGAAATAAAACTGGAATCCACCCATTTGTCATCTGAACCTCACTCAGCCCACTAGGTCTTGGATTTCTCTCTTCCACATAGCAGCTCAATAACAGTTGTGAAGCTCTGTTTTGGCATGGACGTTTGCTGAGGCAGGGTCTACACTTCCTTCACTCCTATTTGTGCATGCTATTTCATAGCCTTGGTCACTAACAGTGGCTCCTGTTGGCACTGAGACCATCCCAGGCCCTTTCCTGAAGGACCACATCATCGAACAGCAGAGCTAAGCAAACAGGGTCACAGAGGCTGGGAGGGCCCAAGGACGTGTGACATCCCGGGAACGGTGCCTACCTCCCAGGGCAGACATGCTCCGGCCACGTCCCAACCAAAGCCAAGGCAAGATCTGGGTCTGGAAGGAAACCAAGCTGAGCAGGAGGGGTGCTGGGATGTGCTCCAAAAAATCCCCAAGTCTAAGAAGTGCATTTTGTGGCACAGTTGAAGCAGAGACACAGCCAGATACCTTTGAGACATCAACTCCCTTTCTCTCCTTCTGCAGTCTTTTCAGTGACTCGCTTCAAATATCTCAGATATGTTTTTGTCTTTTCACTTCCATCCTGTCTACTTTCATCCAGCTTTTTGTTGTCACAAAGACTCTGAGTAATGTTTCAATGTGAGAAGGCTAGCTTCTTTTCCCCTTTACTCTGCTAAGAGTTCCCTTTGAATGACTCTGTGTTTTCCTTAACTATCCTTCGTGGTTCCTCATTTTGCAACCAGGTTTTTGCTGTTTTTCATAAACAGGTCTGCATTACACAAGTGGGATTTTTTTTTTAAGTGGAAACAGGCTCAGTAATTTGTAAATATGCTTTGGTTGAAAAGGAGTTAAAAATACAGTCAAAGAGACTTTGCTTCCCTCCTTTCTCCCATGGTTCATGACCTTTGCTTTTTTCAACTTCCTCAATTTAGTTTCAGTAAATTGTCACAGAATGGCACAACACCTGCCTTGGGTACTTGAGAAATTGACTTTTCCTGCAAATTACCCTGATCAGTGACCTTGTCTGGCTACTAAAGGGGTTTGCAGAAGCAGTATAGCTTTATGTGTGGCCATCTTCCATCTTCTGATTGGTATTTAGCCCTTTGAAGTTCACTTATCTCCTTAATGTGAGCTACTTTTTGGGAAAAAAAAAAGAAAAAGAAAATGGAAAAAAAAAAAAGAAAAAAAAAGGCCATATACACTTGTCATCTCCGAAACCAAAATACCAGCAGTAAGACAAACTGTACTCCATCTCAGAAGGTGCACAGAGCAACATAAGCTGAAAGGCTCCACTGATCTCCCTTTCCAGAAGAATGTCTACAATTTCTTTTTCTCCTTAGCTGTTAAATGTTCAGACACTGGCTGACATCGTTGCAGTGGAGTGGTGTTTACTAGAAAGGATGTTACAAGGCTGACCTTTCCTTCCTTTTCTTTTTTTCTTTTTTCTTTTTTTTTTTTTTTTTTTTTTAAATCTGTTGTAAAAAGTCCCTGCTCTCTGAGGAAAAGCAAATATCTGTTCCTCCACATACTGCTCAAGTGTTGGGGCAGAGGTTACTTCTGGAAACCAAAAAGGTAAAATTCTTTTTTTATGCTGAAGCTTTGATTTCACAGTGCCACGAAAAGGGGTTATTTGTTTAATTAATTATTAATTGCTCTGGCAGCTAACAGGTGCCAGGTCTCAAGTGCGATCCCCAGGGCAAGCAGCCCAAGGGGAAGCGTGATTCACAGCAACCTTGAGCAAATTGGCCCAGGAGAAAGTTCTGGAGCTACTTCCCATGTCCTTGTCAAATATCAAAGTAAAACAGTTAAAATGTAAACTTATATTAAGCATTGTACTTAATTCTGACAAGCTTTTAGGATCGAATTGCAGACTTTAGTCAACAAAGGGGAATTAGTCCGAGCTCTTCAATGGGCGGGAGGGGAGGAGGGCTGTTTGAGAGCTATATGCATAGCTCTCATCTTATTTTTCACATCTGTTCTGTTTAATTTAGCTAAGCACTTTGAGTCACAACTTGTGGCTGAAAACTCGAATCCTATTTTACCTGGGACTCCAACTGATATTCTAGATCTTAGAAGGAAATTAAAAAATGCCTGAAAGATTACATTATCTAATAAATTTCCCCCACCCCACTCTCTTTATTTTTGCAACTGGTGAAGATTTATTGCTTAATTGCAATTTAAGAAAAATTTTAATACAGTCAATTGCAAATTCTGTTTGAATGCGTGGGAGGATTTTTCTTCCTTTCCTTTTCCCCTTATCTTGAAAAAAATGTCTAACTGAGAAAAGCCCACAAATAAGTTTTGGGTAAGGAAAAAATAACAGAGAACTGTTTTCTTTATTTATATTGCTGTCCTTACCCTGTCTTGCCTGATCCCCTCTCAAGATTTGCGATTTTAACCTTCTAACACTATTCTGAACTGCGGAAATATTACCCTTGTTTTAGAGAGAGGGAAATTAAGACAGAGGGCTGATAACGTAAGAGGTCCGTGGCCATGGACACACTGTGTGTTTGGATCAGAAATGATCTTCAATCTGCTGAGCCCTGGAATGGCACGAGCACAGTGGCTGCATGAACAAACAGGCTCCATCATTCCTCGCACGAGGATCCACACCAGCTCCATGGCAGCACAGAAGGAGCGCTACGAGAGCATCACAGCACCGGCACGTGCTCCTCCAGTAGATCCTTCCTTGCCACTCCCTTATGCCGTGGCACTTCCCAGACACCGGGGAAGTTGCTGGGGTGCTGCAGGCTCTGCCGCTGACACTGGTTCTCCCTCTGTTATCTCCCTTTCCTCTGGCGGGTGTTCTACCCGCTGTCCCTCACCGTAGCCTCAGGGTGTGCCTTATCTTTGTTAGGGCTCAAGACAGCCTCTGTCTGAACCGGACAGAGGCCCCCAGTGTTACAGCTAATAAAAGCTAATGAGAATAACAAACCACAGTGACATGGTGCTCCTCTGCTATTAGAGAGGGCAAAGAGATGAAGGAGTATAAGGTAAGTGAGTCCAAAAGCCTGATACATTTAGAACACGGGGATTTAGCTGTGATCTCTCTTGCCCTAGGGTCAGGTACGGCGCGTGAGTTACCCGTGATCTCTGTCACTGCAAATGGGACTGAGCCATACTAGAAGCCACATTCAGCCCCACCGGTCTAGCTCTGCACCCTCAGCGCCCGAATCACAGCATGTGGACGCTGGGGCTGTGATGCTATACTCCACCTGTGATGCTGTACTCCACTGAGCACTGCAGCCAGGCCCTGGTATCTTTAAGCTGTTTTTAAAATTTGGCTGAGTGGTTTAGCTAAATGTGTTGTTGGTTTGACCAGGTTGAAAAGCAAACAAACACCAGTACGAACGTAGGCTCGGGACAGAACTTTGCTCAACAAGTAGCTCAGTTTGAGAGAGAATGATTTGTAGTTCATTTTCTTACAGTAGAGATCAGCCTGTTCAGAAAATCAGTACCCAACACCATGTTTTACCATAAATTAAAACAATTAAAACACAAATCACATCTTGAATCTGTTAACTTTCAGATAAGTATAATTAGACCCCAAAATGCTTTAAGTAGTGTTTACGCATTTATTTACCAAAAGACAATTATTTAAACAAAGAAACATTTCCAGTTAATTGATAGAAAGATATGAGAAAATGTAATTAAACATCATTAGAGTACGCAGCCCTTTATTGTTCAATGGCACGTAGCTGTGGGAACTGCTGGCTGTGGCACTGCTCCTGTCTTTAGGTCTTGCCTAGGAGCACAAGGGAGGTGGTAGCTGTGCACTGCTGTGGACTTACCATAGGGGTGCCAGCCCTTTCCCATCCAGCATGTCCCAAAAAGTATGGCTGCTGCAGCCTTGCCCAGGAGAGGCTCGGGACAGGACTGATGGTGGGGACCATGGCGTATCAGTAGAGCTGTGTGGAAGGGAAGGGTCACCCCTCCTTTGGCTCCAGCTCCAGTGGACCTCTGCAGAGCTGCAGACAGCACCTGCCTGAAACTGTTAACTACACAACAAAGGTCTTTTCCTCAGCCCCATACTGACAAATGATATGACCAAAATCATAAAATCATAGAATGGTTTGGGTTGGAAGGGACCTTAAAGATCACCTAGTTTCAACCCCCCTGCCATGGGCAGGGAGACCTTGCACTAGGCCAGGTTGCTCAAAGCCCCATCCAACCTGGCCCTGAACACTTCCAGGGATGGGGCATCCACAACTTCTCTGGGCAAGCTGTTCCAGTGCTTCACCACCCTCACAGTGAAGAATTTCTTCCTTGTATCTAATCTAAATCTACACTCTTTCAGTTTAAGGCCATTACCCCTTCTCCTATCACTACATGCCCTTGTAAAGAGTCCCTGTCCAGCTTTCTTGTGGGCCTTCTTCATGTACTGAAGGCTGCTATAAAGTGTCCCCAGAGCCTTCTCTTCTCCAGGCTGAACAACCCCAACTCTCTCAGCCTGGCCTCGTAGGAGAGGTGTTCTAGCCCTTTGATCATCTTTGTGGCCCTCCTCTGGACTCACTCCAACAGGTCCATGTCCTTCTTATGTTGGGGGCCCCAGAGCTGAACGCAGTACTCCAGGTGGGGTCTCATAAGAGCGGAGTGGAGGGGGAGAATCACCTCCCTCGACCTGCTGGTCATGCTTCTTTTGATGCAGCCCAGGATACAGTTGGCTTTCTGGGCTGAAAGCGCGAACTGCGAGGTCATGTTGAGCTTCTCATCAACCAACACTCCCAAGTCCTTCTCCTCAGGGGTACTCTCAATCCATTCTCCTGCCAGCCTGTATTTGTGCTTGGGATTGCCCTGACCAATACATATGCAGGACCTTGCATTTGGCCTTGTTGCACTTCATGATGTTCGCACGGGCCCACCTCTCAAGCCTGTCAAGGTGCCTCTGGATGGCATCCCTTCCCTCCAGCGTGTTGATCGCACCACACAGCTTGGTGTCATCAGCAAACTTGCTGAGGGTGCACTCAATCCCACTGTCCATGTTGCCAACAAAGATGTTAAACAGCTCCAGTCCCAGTACTGATCCCTGATGAATGCCACTCATCACTGGTCTCCACTTGGATGTCGAGCTGTTGACTGCAACTCTTTGAATGTGAATATCCAGCCAATTCCTTATCCACCGAGTGATCCATCCATCAAATCCATGTCTCTCCAATTTAGAGACAAGGATGTCATGTGGGACAGTGTCAAATGCTTTACACAAGTCCAGGCAGATGACATCAGTTGCTCTTCCCTAATCCACCAACTCTGTAACCCCATCATAGAAGGCCACCAAATTTGTCAGGCATGATTTGCCCTTAGTGAAGCCATGTTGGCTGTCACCAATCACGTCCTTATTTTCCATGTGCCCAGCATAGTTTCCAGGAGGATCTGCTCCATGATCTTGCAGGGCACTGAGGCGAGACTGACTGGCCTATAGTTCCCTGTGTCTTCCTTTCTTCCCTTTTTAAAACTGGGGTTATGTTTCCCCTTTTCCAGTCAGTAGGAACTTCACTGGACTGCCACAACTTCTCAAATATGATGGATAGTGGCTTAGCAATTTCATCCGCCAGTTCCCTCAGGACCCACGGATCCATCTCATCAGGTCCCATGAATTTGTGCACTTTCAGATTCCTTAGATGGTCTCGAACCTGATCTTCTACAGTGGGCAGTTCTTCATCCTCCAGTCCCTGCCTTTGCCTTCTGTGACCTGGGCGGTGTGGCTTGAGCACTTGCTGGTGAAGACTGAGGTAAAAAAGTCATTGAGTACCTCAGCCTTCTCCATATCCTGGGTAACCAGGTCTCCTGTTTCCTTCTGGAGAGGGCCCACATTTTCCCTAGTCTTCCTTTTATCACTGACATACCTATAGAAGCTTTTCTTGTTGCCCTTGACGTCCCTGGCCAGTTTTAATTCTAACAGGGCTTTAGCTTTCCTAACTTGATCCCTGGCTGCTTGGACAATTTCTCTGTATTCCTCCCAGGCTACCTGTCCTTCCTTCCACTCTCTGTAGGCTTCCCTTTCATGTTTGAGTTTGTCCAGGAGCTCCTTGCTCATCTCTGCAGGCCTTCTGGCTTTTTTGCCTGACTTCCTCTTTGTTGGGATGCAGTGCCCCTGAGGTTGGAGGAGGTGATCCTTGAATATTAACCAGCTTTCTTGGGCCCCTCTTCCCCGCAGGGCTTTATCCCATGGTAATCCACCGAGTAGATCCCTGAAGAGGCCAAAGTCTACTCTCCTGAAGTCTGAGGCAGTGAGCTTGCTGTGCACCCTCCTCACTGCCCTAAGGATCTTGAACTCCACCATTTCATGTTCACTGCAGCCAAGGCTACCCTTGAGCTTCACATTCCCCACTAGCCCCTCCTTGTTGGTGAGAAATGACTCAGTGCAAACAAATCTGGTGGAAAGCAAAAGAAATTATACAAGTCAATAGAATTACACCAACAAGGGAGGAAGAAAGAAGTCCTGTATCCTTAAGGCATTCAGCTCTCCAAAGCACAATACAACAATATTACCTTTTGTATGATAAGAGAGCTTTTTATTGCAATATGATGTGAAGTGGCTTTGCTTGAAAGATTTCTTCTGTGTTTTCAAAAATCCTTCTGGTTTCCCAGAGGGAAAATGGGGATTACACCAGTAAACCCTGAGCAAGCGTGACCACTGCAGGAGCATTTATGCAGTACAGAACCAACACTGGTGATTTCCTTAACTGCAGCAACTTGGGCAATTACTTTTCTCAGAATGCCTTTCAGAGCTAGATGAGCTGCTTCCTGTAAGATAGGAACCTTTATAAGTTTGGGGCTTTTTCCTCCAAACTCTTGTAAAGGTTTGCCACAACTTTCCCCATTGTTCAGAAACAGCTAGCCAGAAAACTCATGCCCTAAAATTCAAAACTACTACCATTTTGCTGTTGTAAACCTACTTTGTTCTTAATTGACTGAGATTCCAAAAGCAGAAAATTCAAAGCCTTTACAAAGAACCAGGAAATTTCAGCTGTTTCCATCACTGTGGTTGCATTTCATCAACCACAATATCTGAGTTTGAAATGTCTTGTTCTTTGTTCAGCTGTAGATGTACAGGCCTTGCGAAATACGCTAACTTCAAAACAAGGATATGAAATTTCGGTATGGATGATAATAAACTCTTTCTAATCTCTCTAAACTTTTGTTGGATTAGAACAGGATACATCCATCACTATAGGAAATAGTGATTCCTGACAAAATTCTATCCTGAAGATTTACATCGATTTACCTAATTTCTTCTTTTGCCACCACAGCCAGTCCCACTCCCCTCTACCATGAGATTAAATGCTATGTGTTACTGTGCTGTGGGCACTACAGATCTGTTTCACCTAGGGGAGAGCACCAGTATCAATATGGAGAAGGGCAGTACCCTACACAAGGGCAAGGTATGGAGAAAGCACTTGAGCTGGTGAGACCTTCTGGAAGTCAGGACTACCCAGGACACAAGAGCTGTTTTAGGAAAGACAAAGCTTTTGAAGAGGATAACAAGTTGTAAGAATAATTTTTCCCTTTAAATGCTGAAGAATCCATCCACACAGGAACTAACTACTATATGTCAGCACAACTGTGCAGAATATTGATGTGTGAAAGCAGCACTCACAGAGTGATCTACGCGTTGCACTAGGGGACCCATACAGTCTTTTATAGTGGGACACATGAAAAAGACGATCAGGTTTCACTAGGTTCTGACTGGTACATGGATAACTTCATTTCTGGAAATAAATTTCATTTCCTTGTTCTTTTTTTTCCTTCATTTCTTCTCAAAATCTATTCTTTAGTCTCATGTCTCATGGCACACCGGTTAGTCTTACATCTCCAGCAAAAACCTCCTTACAGTACAGATGATCCATAAATCACACTTGGGACACAGCAGCACTCAAGACAACTGACACATTTCTATAGAAAGCTTTTTTCTTCAGGAAAAACCCTTCAGGATTCTTTACTCTGAGAGACAAAACAGATCTCTAGGTCCTTAGTTGAAAAACAGATACCTGCTCTGGCAATAAAAGGCTTACTAATGCTCCGGAAGGAATAAAACCAATTTACCTAGCTGATAAATTGCAACAAGATCTCAGTAACAGAGACGACCGCCTGAGCAGCCAGAGTGGGGTACCAGGGTCCGCACAGGATGGAGCTCTCACTGTGATCACTTCCACTCCACGCCAACTCTCTACTGATGAAAAAAAGAAACCATAGATAAAAGCTTTGGCCTGTCCTCCACTTCAGCGAGTGGTAAATGAGCTGGCAATAGTTAGAAAAGGAGGAGAAACTGAAATGCGTTAGTAGTATTTGGTATGAAAAGTTTGATATAATAAAAAATTAAGCTTTTTGTCATACAAATGCAGCTTTCCATAAACAGCCCCAAGAATAGGAAGCACATTGTTCCGATTTCCTGCTTTTCCTGGGTTTAGATGATCTGGTTTTGCTTTTTATTAAACACAAAAGATTATTCTTAGGAGTACAAGCTATTTTCACACATAAGCAGTAAAAAAGAGGGCCCCCGTATATTCTGTGCCCAGGAGGAGATGCAGTAAAACATGAACTACATTAATTCTAAATACTATTTCAAAATTATTGGTGTTACATTGCCACAGAGTTCTTTTGACTTACTTGAACATCTTAATTACTAAACTAATTGAGGACTTAAGTCCTTCCCATTTCTTCACTTCTTTCATCCTCAAGAAGCACATTTCTGTAGCTGTGGATCAGTCAGGCCTGAGCCTTTTATTAGGTACATCACTTGTGGGGTCTACATTTAATTTATAGCTCACATTCTTCTTTTTCTTTTCCCTTTCCTTTTAAAGTCAGACCATCTTTATTCATTTCTCTTTAGCTATTTTTAATTTGCTTTTCCTGACTTGGAACAAAAAGCATTAAAAAAAAAAACCTTAGACAGTGCTGTAACATCACCATTGAGAAAAACAAAACCAACAAATAAAAGCAAAACATGACATGATCCACGGAGTCTTTAGAATCTGTAATAGGGGCATTTGTTAAGTGAGGAGAAAGATACAGCAATACATGGTTGAAAATACTTTCAATTTACAGTCCTATATACTAGCCTTCTGCTCTGATGCAGACCATGCTGCTAATTTTAACTATTTTGAGCAAAACATGAATATTCTCTCTGTCTAACTCCTGCTGACTTAGTCTTAGTGGGACCAGGAGCTATCACTTTCCCCTCTGTTTTATCACACTTGACAACATTATATATATGAAGGGACTATCCACTAAAATTGAAGGAAGTATTGGAATTGTATCATCCTTGAAAACTCATATTGTGGGCCAGTTTATCCTTTTTTATACCGAAGGGCTCAGCTGATTTCAGATAGAAGCCAGTATCAGAACCAGCTTCTACTACATTTGCCTGGAAAATACAAGTTGTTCTTGGAGAAAACTCGTCAGAAAGATACAGGGAGGACATTCCCCCAAGATGACTGCTGTTTGAGAAGGGACTATCAAAAAAGCAAACCGAACACTTTCAGCACCTCATGCCTCAAAATACTTTTAGTTCACAAAGTTCTGTGCCATGCATATATGTATATATATAGAAAGTCCATGTTTCAAATCTCCCAACTAAAAACACACTTTAAAAGGGGGAGGGGAATTAGGCAACCCTGTTTTTTCTTAAAATATGTATAATTTTAATCAAATAAAAAATAAGGATCATTAAGCTGTATTCTAGTTAAAAAGAACATTTCAGTGGACACATTTTTGTCAATCCGAGTGCCACCTGGCTATTTAACCAGAGACAAAACAAAGAATTACTCCTTCTCTCTGAAACACAAAATAGCATGTAGATTTGTGGCATGTCTCTTACAAGCTGGGTCTAGAGCGATTCCCTTCAAGGACTGTGTACATCAACACTCACCCTGAGACCCTTAATTTATACCTGCCATAACATTCACTTACAGACCTAGCACCCAAATAGCTACTCTCATCGTCTACACACACTTTCCTCCAAAAGATAACTAGCTCCTTCAGTGGCTTGTGTGACATATAATATCCACTGCAACGTACTGGTGGAGGCAAGAAGCTGTTTAGTTGATGAGCAGAGGCAGAGACGGATCTGGTCTCCCTCCCGGGCACTGTAATATAATGGATCATTTCAAAAGCGTTAAAGACTCCATATTTACCGGCTCCAACACCACCACCCAAGGAACCTGCAGTCTCTTCCTTGCAGCCCCATGACCAAGTTCTGCCTGCCTAGAGATTTTAGGGAGCAGCCAGCTCATTTCCTCTTCTGTAAGTCATTAAAGTAAGCAGTTGTAGAAGAGTCCCATACGGCACTCCTCACAGAGGAAGAGCTGTCACAAGTTGTGCAGGGCAGGTTCCTTTGCTGCCAGGGCTGGAGCAATGTTGCTGTCTCCTCACCATCATCCCCTTCCTAGAAGAGTAGGACCTAGTAAGCACAGCTCTCCTGTTACATACGTTGAAGCTTCAAGACAAACTCATTGCCTTGCATGAAAAGGGATACCCCTTTGTGCCCGTTATCTTAGCCATGAGGCAGAGACAACATATCAGCCCACTGAACTCCATGACAGAACAAAAATATACTCAGGTTTCCCCAAAACTATTTTTATTTTTCCTTTCTGTTTTCACTCAGATTCCCCACCCTGATAAAAATAAGAAGATTTCCTCAAATTTCTGGACCTCAGGGCAGCCTGGGCAGAGTAGCAGTTGTGACTAAGCTGCAGGTACCTGGAAGATCTAGGGCCGTTGCACACGTACAGATCTGTTCCTAGCTAATATTCATGTCCAGCTCACCCAGGATGCCTGCACAGATGGCTTTGTGCTCACTCTGCAGTCCTGCTCCTCCTGCAGACACAGAGCACCTTTGCCATGTCCCTACCACAGCTACTCATGTATGCTCAATAAACCCCCTGTACTAAGAGTGTGCCCCTTACGATGCATGGGCCAACCTTTGGGCTCGTTGTATTCACTGTTGTCCAAGAAACCTCAAATAACCGTATGGCAATATTAAGATAGCAGGGGCCACAGAGGTAGCACAGCAGTGGTGAGAGGCGTTTCAGAATCCATGTGCATCTTTGCAAGAGTGTTCTCCTGACACATTTCTAGTTGTTTGTCCAGTAGCACAGAAATACTCTTGATTTTCATGTATGGGACTTGCATCATTTTCCACAGCCTGGTACATTGATAGTAGCATGCTTCCTGGCACTCAGCCTGAATTTTCAGCACTGCATCTCAGTTATGTGCCGGTGTGCAGCAGACATGCCCCCAGAATTCCACTGCTGGAGATGCTATTCATTCT